>JAHZTW010000001.1:317084637-317178169 GCA_020283515.1 Alliaria petiolata | reverse complement strand
TACCTATGGTGAAGTATACTATTTGAGGGTTTTGCTCAATATCGTAAAGGGTCCGCAGAGCTTTGAGGAGATAAGGACAGTGAACGGAGTCGTTTGTCAGAATTTTCATGATGCTTGCTATGCTTTGGGGCTTCTTGATGACGATAAAGAATACATCGAGGCTATTAAAGAGGCGAGTTTATGGGCAACTGGTAACTTCCTGCGCAAGCTTTTCGTTATCATCCTGCTTTCTAAGAGTGTTATTACACCCAGAAAGGTGTGGGATGAATCGTGGGAAATCTTATCTGAAGACATATTACGTATGCAAAGGAAACGGCGCAAGAATCCAAGTATGTTATTAAGTTACTTAATTAAATATTTAGTGATTTTTTGGTTAGGTTCCTCATATTTTCGTATTTTTTAATAAAGATTTATGTTTCAAGAAGCAATGGGTCTGGCTAAACTCTATGATGATTTAGATAATTTAGACCTATGGGTTTGTAAAATTGGCATATTTAGATAATTTAGACCTATGGGTTTGTGAAATTGGCATATTGTTATTACTTTTTGATTGGTTGTTAGTTATTGTTTTTTTGGTCGTTTTAGAGATCTTAGAAAGAAACTCAATATATATGATTATAGGATATGTTTTCAAAATATTGGTACATCACTTTTTCAAAGATTAAAAAAAAAAAATCGATCATAGATTTGTTAGTTATTGTTTCTTTACGATCGAGACGTAAAAATATTGATCTTCCACTAAATTTTTTTAATTTTTTATATTTTGTAGATTTGACATTGTCCACAGAGCATATCAAGGACCTGGCCTTGGCTGACATTGATAGATTATTACGTGTAAATGGCACTGCATTGTCCAGTTTTGATGGTATGCCACGTGTAGACATTAATATGATGGGAAAATATGAGAATCACCTAATCGCAGATGAGTTGAGCTATGATCGTGACAAGTTGAGGTTGGACCATGCAAATTTATTGGCCACCGTTACGGACGAGCAAAGGATTATCTATGATGAGATTTTAGACCATGTCAATCGGGGTATAGGAGGGATGTTTTTCGTTTGTGGATTTGGGGGATCGGGAAAAACGTTCTTATGGAGCATTTTGGGAGCGGCTATTCGTTCTGAGGGTCTCATTGTTCTGAATGTAGCATCAAGTGGAATTGCTGCTTTGTTGTTGCAAGGGGGGAGGACAGCACACTCCAGGTTTGGTATACCTATTGATGTAAACGAGTTTACAACTTGCTCAATGACAGCAGGGTCGGATCTTTCGGAGCTTATTAAAGAGACTAAGCTTATCGTGTGGGATGAGGCTCCAATGATGAGCAAATATTGTTTCGAGACTCTAGATAGAAGTATGCGTGATATACTTAAACGTGATGAGCCGTTTGGTGGAAAGGTTGTTGTGTTTGGAGGAGATTTTAGACAAATCCTACCAGTTATCACCAATGGGACTAGAGCTGAGACTGTTTTGGCAGCTATAAACTCTTCGAAGCTTTGGCCCCATTGTAAGATTCGCAAGCTAACTAAAAATATGCGGCTGCAGAGGGCAATTAGTACCGAAGATGCTGTTGAACTGGATGCATTCTCGAAATGGATTCTAGCTATAGGTGATGGACGTGTGGGTGGGTCGTTTGATGGACAAAATGAGATAGATATACCCGATGATTTACTTGTAAAGGGTTATGAGAACCCTATTCAAGGTATTGTGAATGAAGTATATGGTGAGCTGTATATGACCGAACGTGATCCACTATATTTTCAAGAGAGAGCTATATTGAGTCCAACTAACCAAGATGTAGAAATGGTCAATGGCTATATGATGTCCAAAATAAAAGGTGGTTCTGTTCTCATTGATTTTATACGCTTTAGTGATTATAAATATATCTTTCTAATAATCTTTTGAATGTTTTTTTGTATTTAGGTGATGAGAAGGTCTACCTAAGTTGCGATAGCATCGAGACTTCTGATACAAGTAAAATCGATGACATTGTTTACTCCCAGGAATTTCTGAACAGCATCAAAGTGTCTGGTTTGCCTAATCATTGTTTGAAATTAAAGGTCGGTTCTCCGATCATGCTTCTTAGAAACATTGATCCAAAAGGTGGACTGTGTAATGGTACACGGTTATTGGTCACGCAGATGGCTGACCATGTTATCGAGGCTATGCTTATAACAGGGGATGCTGTTGGAGAGAAAGTTTTGATACCTAGAATGTTTGTCACTCCTACTGATGGAAGGTTTCCTTTTAGAATGCGGAGAAGACAGTTCCCAATTACCGTTGCTTTTGCAATGACAATCAATAAGAGCCAAGGGCAGACTCTGAAGAAAGTTGGTATATATCTTCCTAGACCGGTATTCTCGCATGGACAATTGTATGTAGCCGTTTCTAGGGTTACAAGTCGCAAAGGTTTGAAGATTCTGATAACAGATGGAAATGGAAAAGAATTAAAGAGGACAGCGAATGTTGTCTACACCGAAGTGTTCGACAATACTTAGTTACAAGTTCTAATTCTTCTGTTTTCTATACATTTAGGAATTCGTTTTTTAGGATTAGGATTGATATACATTTCAAAAGATCTTCTTGCGATCTATTATTTTGGTATTAATAATTTTACGTATTAATTCTACACAACAAGACTGACAAATCTGAGCCACGTAATTGAGTGTAAGCGGAGAACATTTTGATTAAGAAAAAACTGCAGTAATATAGACAAGAGCAATTTTATGGCGTTTCCAACGATAAGAACCACATATTATGCGTTGTGTCAAAGCTGATGGAAAGCGAGTGACTCCATGAGCTTTGAAAACTTTTTAGTATAAAATCTTTGAAAAGGTGTTGACTGCCCGCACAAGGTGCGGACTATCCACCTAGTTTCTCTTATGTATGACGTTTTATAACTTTGTTCTTCTTTTATTTTATTTGATATTAAAAAATTATATACAAAAGTATACCTATTTAATATGATATGAGTATGACCAATTGTATTTCAATAATATTTATTTTTATTAGTTAGATTGGTTTTAACTAAATGTTAGAAATATTTTTTAAATAGAAAATAAACATTTATGGCTTCTTAATTTATATGCTTTTAGTCCAAAAAAAATATTCTTCTTTTTTTTTTAGTCCAAACAAATATTATACTTCATAAAACCTATGATCGTGTATAGTTTGTAACTTTGTGATACGGAGTAGTAAAGAGTAGATTCGCTACTTCAAGTAGTTATAATAGTATCTTAATTCCGAAATATTACGTCATTAGAAACAAAGATCTTGTAGTTTTTTTTTTATATTAATCAAATCAAATCAAATGCCATGTACAGTATATATGACTTTCCTTCATATATATAAATGTTATATATAAATGTTGATAGGGAAAATTGGAAATAAATAATGTTTTTAGTACTTTTTTGTCCATCTACACTTTTATTTTACTAGATATAATTGTGCCTAAACTACCCTCATAATCATATATTTTAATATTTTATTTATTTGTAAAATTTGTTTTTAATATTAATTTAAATACTTAAAAGGAAAAAATAAATATTTAAGGAAACATAAATTTTTTATTTTTCCAAAAACGTAATAAAAAAATATTTACAAATCTTTTTCGATATGTTCTGCGAAATTCAGAAGATGTCTTCTGCGCATTCTCTATGATCTGTGAATTGTAGAACGTGTCTTCTGCAGTTTTTATATGTTCTGCAAATCTGTAGAATATAAATATACATTCTGCATAATATATGTATTCTGTGATTTCGTAGAATTTACATTCTGCATAATGTGCTTGTTCTGCGATTTCGTAGAATTTACATTCTGCTTAATGTACGTGTTCTACGACTTCGTAGAATATACATTCTGCATAATGTACGTGTTCAGCGAAATTCAGAAAGTGTCTTATGCGAAATTCAGAAAGTGTCTTCTGCGAGTTTTAGAATTAAGAGTTTTAAAACATCTCTTCTCTTCATCTTCCACGCTGTTTCTTAACTCTATTCATGTGTTTATGATTCATTCAGATTTTTGCAAAAATCAATTGTCTAAATAAAAAATGATTGGATAGATTTCACATAAATCTGGTGAGTTTATTGAATTTGTTGTTTGTTTTACCACAAATTGATCTTTATCAATTCTATTTGGGAGAATCGATTAATAAAATTTTGTTCATCATAGAAATTTTTTTTGTTCATCATCGATTTTGGTGAAGAAGAACAATTGAACGAGAGAATTTAGAGGATCGATTTAGGGTGAAGAAGAAGAAAGTCGATTTTGGTGAGGAAATATAATCAAAAGAGGGTATTATATATTATAATTATATTCAAAAAATAATTAATAAATTAAAAGGGTATAATTTGATTTCAATTATTATAAAAAATAAGTTACCAACAATTACAAATAAAAGTGTAGATGGACAAGTGAGTACTAAAAACATCATTTATTTTCAATTTTGCCATGTTGATATCGGGGAAAAAAACTTTGTGAACCGAGTAATTAAGAAACTAGGTGTTTGAAAATAGTTGAACAAAAAAAATAATGCCTAGATATCACGTTATTGAAAAATAAAAATATAAGTATCACGTTACTGAACGGTACTACTACGGTGACGACAAACAAAAAAAAACAGTACTTCTACGGTGGTCACGTGTAAAATGTCAATTACGTTGAAATGTAACAACTTGATATGAGCTCTATCCAGTATCCAAATCTGAAAAAGAAAACTATACTATTAAAATAAAATCACACAACCAATCATTTTATATTTATTTTTAATATATTTTTATTTTCTGAAAATTGTGGTTTTGGCATTTTCCCCATGTGGTAGATTTTGTTACGCGTGGCAAATAATTTACAGACGCCTTTATTTTTTTAATTGAGCCCACGAAAAGACTTAAATATCAAATCTTTTATTTTTATATTTAATATATTTTTCCTTCTCAGGGAGGAGGGATAGATCATAGAGGCATAGAGCTAAACCCTAGTTTTTTTTTTCTTGGAATTTGCAAAGTTGATAACTTGATATATTTTAAAGAGAAATTGCAATCACTGGCCATATTGAGTGCACGAATTAAAGAAATAACAATAGCAAACGTATAGTTAAAATATTCGTGTATAATATATATAATAACAAAACTGCCATTATTTCTTTATTTCTCTTTTCACTTAGTTTATAGTATAATACGATATTTTATTTTATCTTTATAAAACAGAACTTAGTTTAGTTTGTTTTCCAAATTTCCGGTATAGTATGATATTCTATTCATTTCAGTTCAACATATATCATATAAGAACCGATTATATAAGAAAATAAAATAGAATTTTAAAAAAAGAAAAATAGTACATAATATATAAAACACGATAATATTTAATTAGTTAAAGTTGTTTAAGTTTTTTTATCACAATATTATATATTGTTGTATTGAAAAATAGAATAGAATGATAATACTTACTATTTGATAATGACAAAATAGACTATTTTATAAAGATAAAATAGTATAAAATTTTCCACTCTCACTTTTTTCAGCGAACATATCGATCATCAAAGGTATTTTCGTCTAAAAAATTAGATAGTTTAAGTTTTTGATTAGTTTCTTTATTTAAGATTTTTTAAGGCTATAAACTTAATTTTAATGCCTAGTATGCAAATTGACCCTATTTTAAAATCTGGTTTTTATCGACAAAACCGGCATATTGTTAATGGTAAATGACCGGTTTATGCGGCGGCTGTATGGGTTTGATCATTGATGGGTCTGGACGTCTGGTGGTGGCTGAGGGCACTGTCGGGATTTGGGAACTGAAAATGAGGGTCATGAAAGTAACGGTGTAGCGTTAGATGTCGGCCACCTGGCGGTTATCTACATCGTACGCTTGAGGATGAAACATATAAGAATATCTATTGCTCTCGATCTCACTCCGCGTATTTGAGATAGAATTTTGGGCTCTTATTTAATATCTTAGCCCAACTAGACCCGATTATTTTTATACTCCCAATTAGACTTTCGAGGCCTTTTGGACAATTTTGATTTAACTACCATATAGTAAGTACACCATCTCTTTTTTTAGTTTTTTACCGTTACAAAACATCAATCACCAACTCGTAAATATACAATTTTTTAAAAAGCTGTAATGCCAAACTTTACCACCTCAAATTTTAATGCAAAACTAGCAAAATGCATAAAAATATAAACACTTTAAATATAAACAACATTCACCACCGTTCGGAAAAGAAAAACAAAAGTTTACTGATTGTGTTTATTTAGCTATTTTATAAAGGTAACCGAGTGATGCATTAACTATGCTTCCCTACCTTCTTGGCCGTCTTTCACAGTTGGGATTGGGCATTTATATTCAGAATCAGACAAAGGAGTAAACCAGCAGAGACAACCACTGAAATTAAATTCCTTGGAGCTAACCATGATAGAAAGAGAAAGGATAATTAAGATCTGAACAAGAAACATTTTCTCCTGGGGATTTAACAATTGATAGTCATCAAAAGTCTTACCATCTATACTATTGTGAACGATGCAAACAATGTAAAATTAGACACACCCTTTCGGAGTGTAGATTTTGAGAAGCATGAGAATAATGAAGATTATTTTAATTCACATACTTGTACAAGAAAACAGACCTTTTACAAGGACAACAATCCATGTAAATTAGTTGTAAAGTGGAGGTAACATCAAATTTACAATGAAATCTAAACCATCATAAACCGATCGTCGTCGTAACAACAATTACATCGCCAGATCGTCGTAAACTTTCATCAAGTTTACATCAAATTTACTACGAAAACTGAAATCGTCATAAAATCGATGCCAATTTACAACTACTTATGGACGGAAATGTGAGATGAAATTTGTGGTCAATTTTCTACAATTGTATTAAAGTGTTTCCATGCTTTTGTATCTGACGGAGATTGAGCTTCCTATCTATCTGTGAATGATCTGCATGACATCTCATGGATGCAACATTCCTTTCAGACTAATACAATCTTTTCAACCTATCATTTATTGGATGATATCGCATCCTTTGGTACGGTACCTTATTCCGACAGCACCTTGCGTTATATCGTGAATTATGGCAAAACGACATTCCTCCAACTTATCATCATCTTTCCAATAAAACATGCAATTGACAACAAAAATATCTATCATCTCAAAAAGCAACCCAAGACTAAAAACTACTTTACGTATCTCATAGTATGTGCCAGCAGCTAAATTATCATCTAACAAATACTCTTTAACTAAATCAGCCCAATCATCCATGCAAACATGTGCTAAGTTATGATCAATTTTAATGGTCATCATCCTAGCTGCCAAAGACAATTTAGAGTGTCTTTCTCTATATTCATCGTAGAGTGGCTGATTTGCAGTCTCTAGCATATCATAAAAAAAATTTGTATCTACATGGGGTTCCTCATAAATATTATTTGGACCAGCATGTGCAAATGTACTCGTAGTTTCATGAAATGTATATGTAACCATGTCATGAATCCTATCATGATCTTCACCATACTCAACATGATCATCAAATTGGTGCAAATTATTTGACTCATCATCAATATTATTTGCTTTTGTTACTGCTACAACTAGCTGCATTTTTCACATGTCTCTCTCCATTATTATACCAAATATAGTATTGCGATTAAAATCATCTATTTAATAAAAGCGACCACACTTTCGAAATATGAATAAATTTTTTATTCATGCATTTTGGATAAGGATAGTACATCATACCACTTTCAACGGTAATTTGCAAACTTCTCGCCTGATACATGAACCCTTCAAGCCCATCTGTGAACTATTTTTTCAGTGATCCCTCCAAATCATAACTTATTCATCTTCGTAATTCGTATATTGACATATTTTATTAGTAAGAGAAGTGTATTTTTTTTATGAAGCTTTGTTAATGAAGTTGGCCAATATATAGCTTTTTGTTTTTCTACCATCAAACTACTTGCGAAATTTACAACAAAATATTATATTTACTACGTATTTGCAACATATATGTCGTCGCAAAAAAAAACAGGAAAACATGTGTCCGCCTAACTTATTTTTTGTCGTTAATTCCAACGAGAGTAGTTAGTCGTAAATTCGTCGTTAATTTGGAATGAATTTATGATGAATTCTCTTTTTTCGTTAATTTATCGTAAATTAATATGTAATTAACAATATATTGCCGATAAAATTGAAAAGTCCCTATTTACGATGAATATTTAAGACAATATGAACCTTCTTTCTAAATTTCACATCAAATCAACGTGAAATTACAACAAAATTTGTTCCTCCTAAATTTTTGATGCAAAGTCCATGTTTTGTTATAGTGAAATGGACTTGTTTAATATAATTTAACTCATATCAAATGGACTTCGTTCGAGCCGGACCCGTAAACGAACATATAATAATTTCATAATCACAGTAATTGGTAAACTAAATCGATAGACTCGATACGACATATGATCAAAACATTAACACAACCGGATCTTCTATTAAATCAACAAACTATCGCCTAGAACTATAAAACAGAGCTTACGAATGAGAGTTCAATGATCTTTTCTGCGAGCTACATTCGTTGTGTAGTGTGTAATATATACAGTTTGAGAATACGATTCAATGCATATATGGGCTATATATAGAATATGGTGAAAGTGACCCACCACCACATGACAACAATCGCTATCATATCATACACATGGGATGGTGATGATGATGCCGTTCTTTTTTCCTTCTAGATATCCTTTTTACGTATTTCCCATGCCTTTCTCTTTTCTTGTTTGATGGATTTTTATGAATAGATTTCGAACCTTTTAAAGTAGTGTGTATTATTGCATAGTTCTTGTGACTGTGATGAGATAGACTCTAGACTAGACATTCTAATCAAAGATATTAAACTCGCTTGATATTTTAAGTACGAATGTGACACATCAAATCGGTGTAGTAAAAAAAGTTAAAGAATGGAAACAAAGTTTTTTCAAAAAAAATAAAAAAAGAAATACTTGAAAAGTTTATATTTAAGAAACAAAAAAAAATGATTTTTTTAGAAACGGAAAGAGTAACAAATTATTTAAAGAAAATTTTAATATACACTTCTCATTAGTAAATTGTTAACACAATTTGGTGGAATTGCATGCCACTATGTCATCTTCATGATAAGAAAAACAATGATTATATATTATTGGCCGACGTATAATATTTACATTTGTTTCCTTTAAGCTAAAATTGTTTTATTTTCTGTTACTACATCACTGTACAATATGACCCGATTAAGCCCTAAGTTTTTTGTTGTTGTTGAACTTTGCTATGTTATTAATATGATGATATCGTCGATGACCTGGTATACAAGCCACTATACTAACAAGTAAGATGCATCATCATCTCTAGAACTTGAAAAAGTGGTAAATAAAAAGTTGAGATCGATTAATTGGTACAAGGATTTTGAAAGATTGTTAGAATTTTCAAAATCCATTGTTATTGGATCATGAATTCTAATATTCTTACTAAAATCTATTGTTATTGGTGTGATGATTTTTAAATTCTATACAAAATCTATTGTTATTCAAAAAGTTTTGTTTTTAATGATTCTATCATTCCGTCAAAATTTGGGGTATTGTAACATAGATTGTTAACAATTTAACTCATAAAACAAAACTTTCAAAATACTTTGGATATCCATGTGATTCTTAAAGTCAATACAATAATGTATTTTGAAAGATTTTCTAAATACACAAAACTCTCTACAAATCTAACAAAACTCTTTATAAATTTAACAAATCTCTAAACTTTTGAAATCCACAAACTCTTTATAAATCCAGTTCCCCCTAACCCCCTAATGTTTTGGGGTGTAGAATGAGAAAACAAAAGTAACTGGTAAAATCCGTGAAGGTTTGTCAATACATATCTTGCTTTTATACATAAGACTTTTATGCTCATCATCAGTCACCAACCAAAGCAGTCATGTCTTCTTTTTTGTTTTCTTACTACAGTACAAATTTTGTAGTGCGAATCAAACAGATAAAAATATCATAAAGATATATCGATACTAAACATTAGTTCCATGGATTTAGTGTTTTGTAAAGCCAAAGGAACCTTACATGATAAGTCTTTGCAAACGAATCCTAAACTAAGTTGTAAGCTTTATTTCAAACAACAATATAATAAAAGAATCTACAAGAAACAAACGTACAAAAGAAAGAAGAAAAAGGATAAATGGATTAGGATGTGGAGAAAAAAGTGGACGAACATATATTATCGACTTTGTAGTAGTGCCCATCAAAATCTCATCTTGATTGTCGCGTCGCTTTAATTAGTAAACACAAAGGAGGGAAAATAAAAGTAAAACCTAAAATAAAAATGATCTGTGAACGAACTCTCAAAGTATGAACACAACTAGAAAGAGGATGATTACACATTTACATACGTATTTTTCAACACAACTAGAAAAGTTTAAAGAGTGAATCCAAGTGGCTGAGTTTGTCACTTACAAAATTAAATTGCATGCACACACACACACACACACATTCTGAAAAAAGTCAGAACTTGTGTAAATGCGTAAAAACATTGGAGAAGAAACATCATGAAATTAAATTAAATAAAGTTTTGAAAAAGAAAAAAAAGGAGTGAATCATGTAGGTGATGGGAAACAGGTATTACTGTTAGTGATGCAATCAAAGCCAAGAATCAGGCCCATCCTAATCATAATCATAGCTTGCGACACTTAAAAAAAAGAAAAAAAGAAGCCTTGATCCAAATACAGTACGTACTTTTTAATTCCTTTGCGCACGATTTTTAAACAATACCGTATTTTAGAAATCAAACCATTCTAAATTTAGAAATTTTATTCCACAAAAAAATATGTTAAAAATCAAAATTTAAGTGGATTTAAGCAAACCTTTGTCGTTTTTGACAAAACATATGCTATCAAATAAAAGAAAAGAAAAGAAAAATTATTTGGTGAAAATAAAGTAATAAACCCCTTTATTTCTCTCTTTATCTCTCCTGCGTTCTTTTTTGCACTCTTTCAATTAATGAGATCCCATTATATCTATAGCATACTCATCAGTAAACTCTCTCTCTCTCTCTCTCGCTGTGTCTCGCACTTGCCACACTCCTTCTCTGTGAATCAACTGTTCTTGATCTCCAGAAACACCCACACAAACACAAAGGTGCGTTCTTTTGCTTTTAAATCGCTCATATCTCGAATCGTCTGTTTCTAGTTGTTACCATGTTTAAGCCTCTGTCTGGTCCCGGTTAGTGTGATTTGCTCAAACATTTAGTTTTTTTTTTATCCTCTTCATCACTCTGTACTAGTTTGGTTTCCGGGAAATTTTAGAGGAGAATAATATTCTCTTTTCCCCAAGTCACTTTACCTACATTGGATTCCTCAAAAGTGAATCGCTTTGCCCCCCAAAAACTGCAGCTTTATTGTTGCTTAAGTCTCTGTTCTTCAGAATTTGCATTTACGTGTCTATTTCCTGAATTCTTCAGCCACAAAGAAAGTGAATGAAAAATCTATAGAGAATTTGGATTTTGCCAACTATTTTTCCTTCTTCTGATCTGCTTAAGGATGTTTCAGTTCTCAGTATTCAGATAAACGCCATTTTCTTATTTTCCTGTTTTGTGATTCATGTAGGTCCTACTTAGATTAATTTAATCACAGGGATTAGTAAACAAAACCAGAACATAGATTAATAAGATCCCAAATTCTGGTAATGTGTCAGTGACAAACAATGAAGATTCTATTGCTAACACCACGTGCTGGACTTTGGTCTTTACGACACTTTGAGGCTTACTGAAACTGCAGTAAAAACTATTCTCTTCTCTGTATTGTTTTCAGGTCATATGGAAGTATATACTACTAAACAAAACACTCACGTAAAAGCTCTCTGCTTGACCAAATTTTCTGCGTAAGCATAACATTGGAGATCTGTTTTTGGTACAAAAGGAGAGTCTGTTTTTTATTTGTCAATAGAACGATCTTATCGTCTACGCTGGGATTGAACAATGGGGGGTTGTGTGTCGACTAGTAGTAAGAGTACGTGCAGCAGCTGGAGCAATGGAGAGAAGCCTGTGCCTCGGCCATATCTTGGGATCGGTTGTTGTGTGAGCAAAAGGGCCAAGAGAACTTTTTCTGACCACATCGTCTCATTGCAAAACTTGACCTCTATACCAAATCGGATCATCACCAGCAGCAAGAGCAGGAGCTCTTGCATTTTCACTCAACAAGGACGCAAGGGTATTAATCAGGACGCCATGATTGTGTGGGAAGTGAGTTCTTCCTTCTCTCTCTCTCTCTTTTGTATTTCTAACAATATGGATAACTATAAATCGGGGCTTGGTTTTGTTTTTGTAGGATTTTATGTCTGAAGATGTGACCTTTTGTGGTGTTTTTGACGGTCATGGCCCTTATGGTCATCTTGTTGCTCGTAAAGTGAGAGACACATTGCCTGTGAAGTTGCAGTCTTTCTTTCATGCGCTTCAGTCGAAGCAAATCGGTTCTAAAGGAACTCGATTCAGAAGAAATTCAAGCAAATCGGCTGTCCAAGAAGCTGTCAAAGAAGGATCTGATGAGGATAAACTAAAAGGCTTGTGGGGACAAGCTTTCTTGAAATCGTTTAAAGCCATGGATAAGGAACTGCGGTCTCATCCTAATGTGGACTGTTTCTGTAGTGGCAGCACTGCTGTTACAATTCTCAGACAGGTAAACCTAGAAAACAAAAGAGCTCTCTTTTCAGCTTCAAGCATCTTTTCCTCTGATCTAAGATGTTGCCTTTCGGTTGTTCGTTCAGGGATCTAATCTCTTCATGGGAAACATTGGGGATTCTCGGGCCATCCTTGGATCGAAAGACAGTAATGATACTTTGGTGGCAACTCAACTAACAGTTGATCTGAAGCCGGATTTACCGAGTATGCTTAACACCTTTTCACAATCTTTTTTTTTTGTCCTGGCGTATATGCGTTTGTCTAACTAGGATGTTACTGTTGTTGTGCGTATGATAGGGGAAGCTGAGAGGATTAAACGGTGTAAAGGTCGAGTCTTTGCGTTGCAAGACGAGCCAGAGGTGTCGCGAGTTTGGCTACCTTTTGATGATGCGCCTGGATTAGCCATGGCTAGGGCGTTTGGTGATTTCTGTCTGAAAGAGTATGGAGTCATTTCGATACCCGAGTTCACTCACCGTGTTCTTACAGACAAAGATCAATTCATTGTTCTTGCCTCAGACGGAGTAAGTAATCGAATGATCTTATCAGTTTTTGAGTCTCAAGACATAGGCTTTTCTGATCTGTGAGTTTTGATTGAACAGGTTTGGGATGTGCTAAGCAACGAAGAAGTGGTTGATATTGTAGCTTCAGCTTCAAGCCGGGCATCAGCAGCTAGGATCTTGGTAAACTCGGCTGCGCGTGAATGGAAACTGAAGTACCCAACTTCGAAAATGGACGATTGTGCAGTGGTGTGTTTGTTTCTTGATGGGAAAATGGATTCTGAGTCGGATTACGATGAACAGAGCTTCTCTTCAGCCACAAATGCAGTGGAATCAGATGATGGCCAAAGATCAGAACCATGTCTCCAAAGAAACTTCACAGTTAGATCATCATCAGATCAAGAGAATGAGACTTATGGTAATGTGAATACAGAGACTGATGCAGAGGACGAGAAAACTGTAGGAGATCAAAACTGGTTGGGGCTAGAAGGTGTTACACGAGTGAACTCACTCGTTCAGCTTCCGAGATTCTCTGAAGAAAAGTCCAAGACTTGAGATTAGCTTTTAATGTTGTTTCTGAGAACTGTTCTTAAATATATAGTACTTTGTCGTTCTTATGCCTGAGCATTGTGAACCGCTCAATCTGTTTTTCTCTTTTTGGTTGGCTGGTGTTTCGTGTTTGATGTATTGCACAATAGATTTGCCACGTCGATTCTCTCTTGGAATCCATGAATCAAATGTATATATACATGTTTTAGGTTTCTATCTGTATAAGAAAAAAAAAAACTGTGCTTGATGTTTCTTCACCTTGTTCTTGCAGTCTATAGAATCTTGAATCTACATGCTGATACCTTCTAGTCCTGTTGCAGATAACAAAGCAGCTTAGGAAAACACTCAGGACAAACATCGAAATGCTCAAGATTGAATTTTGAAGAGAGAGATTCTTGAAACAAAAGGAGCAGTCATAAACCTCGCTCGAGTGAGTAGTGGAGTTTGTTTCTCCTGATGCTTGCGCCTCTGCTTTCTCATTTGAGTAACTTCAAGAATTCAAATCAGGTAACGATATCAGCGAAACTAAACTCCTCTTCATGACATTATGTGCAATACGTTCAAATAGACTGGAAACAAAAGATTAAAGATGAAGGAAGACTCACGTCGAGAGTATAGTGACCCAAATGAGTTCAATACAATCCACCCAAAGAAGCCTTTGGTCTACAGGAATTACACCGTATGTAACCAAGTGAGCCAATGGCCAGAGTTTCCAGCCTGCCTGCACAAACAAGATTATGACAAACACATTTAGAAAAAACTAACTAACTTTAAGCTTTATATGATTATTAATTTACTATGAAGACAAAGGCAAGGAGAGATAATCACAGTGATCATTGGCCAAAATGTAGTCTTGATTTCGCTGAAAACTTTAGCTGGGGATTGGAACCGCAAGAGCCCTAGAACCGTGTAATAGATAGTGTTCCAAATTGCTGACCATACGGTTTGATCAAAGGCGACTTTTGCAGGGACTACCCACCATTCTTGAAAAGGAAACAGAGCCTTGTAATCGAAAAGGATACAGCTTCAGCTTATTGGAATCATTGACATGTTATTACAACCGATCTTAACAGAAAGTTCTTTACCTCGCAGAATTGGTAGTAATAATGAGAGAGTGAACCATGGAGGGTGAACCCAACAAGACCTGATCTAAGTACACGAGCTCGATCAAATTCAAACAGCGGTTTTCCCTCGTAACACTGCATACATTTCATAGCCAAAATAGTCAGAGAGAACTCAGATTGAGAAGCTTTTTAGAGGGGTTTTTAGTTTTTTTTACTTGTGCAATCCAATCTCCTAGAGAATATACAATTCCACTGATGGCCATTTTCGCCAAAACTGGGTTTGTTTTGAGAATCTGTTCATACGCAACCCAGTTGTGTTCAGGTGCATACCTAAGTATCTCGTATAGAGTCCAACCCTAAGAAGAACATTATAACAAACAATGGTTATATGAATTTCGGTATAATCCTAGAAAGGAGAAAGCTTTGCAGAAATCGAAGAATCGATCAATCAGAGGAGAGAAAAAAAAACCTAAGCTTACATGCCAATACTCATGATCGATAGATAAAAGCTTGGTAACCGCAACGGTACCGGCGGCGAGAACTATGGCTGCGTTGATTCCTCGACTCATCAGCCGATCGGTATCTCTATTTACTTCTTCTTCTCCTCCTTTTTGTTCTTCTTCTGCCTCGAAGCTGTCACTCTTCACATCGATTGCTTCTCTGTCTTCAATGATCGATCCAACGATCAAACTTCTTCTCTCTGTAATCAATCGTTTCTGATTCTTTAAACGGTTGATCCTGGGGAATTGATTGTGGGTTCTAATCCGTGGAGAAAACTTCCCGGAGACGACGATGGTGGTTGAGCAACATAGAGCTGCCATGGGCTTGACACTAAGGAAGAGCCTTCCGCAAATTTTTCGCTTCGAGAAAGGTGAAAAAGTTTTGTCGACTTGAACAAAAAAAAATGCAGACTTTGGTGACCAAACGGCATAAGTATGAATATTGACCGAACCGGAGTATGAAATTTCGATTTAAAAGTAAACCGATCGGCTAGAATTCTTCGTATCAAAACCGGTTAAACAAAAGCCGAAAAAGTAGGTCCTACCGAGACTTGAACTCGGGTTACTGGATTCAGAGTCCAATGTCCTGACCACTAGACCATAGGACCAGTTGCTATCAGTCGCTCCAGGCTGGTTTAAAGACCTAGACATTCACGGTGGTCGCCGCCGATGCGGCAGTTTGGGAAAGATTCCGATCAAAAGAATTTGACGGAAGCTAGTTCCTGTAACCCTAAGAAAATCGTCGTCCGAATAAGGTGGGCGAGAGGTTTCATGGGATGATTCTGACTTCTGAGTTCCGGCCTCTATCGACTTGGTGAAGACGACTCGTGATCTTCAGCCTTCTCCATGAGTGAGCCAAATTCTCTACCTCCTGTATGGTTCGGCTTCCGCGGAATCTAATCTAGATTGGTTCTGCTCTTTACAATTTTGGGATGATCTTCGCATATTGGTGGAAAGCTTGAGATGGTAGAAGAGGGAGAAAATGAGATCGAGCCCACTTTGTATACTTGTTCATTGGTTCGAAAAAGCACGCCTTTGTGAGGTTATTTACAGTTGCAGGATCAGGCCATTTGTTGTTGTCACTCGCAACAGGCATGATCAATGGGAATTGTGAGGTAGGGCAGACCCATGAAGCTATGGAGACTGGAGATTTTGGAGACTGATAAGATTGAATATAATATAAGACGAGGATCCGGGCATGTTTATGCAGATAGTTTTGGATTCCTGTGTAGCTTTGTATCGAGAAATTGATGAGAACAGACTTTCAGGTTCTGCCTAATGCATATAGTTTAGTGATTGGAGACTCTGCCAAGACAAATGTAGCCATCTACTGCACGTTGATAAATGCATCTGTAAGGGGGCAACCTTGAAGACAGTTTCCATGACTAAAGTTTGTTAGGTTCAAATGTTTCAGAGACTACTGCTCATGTACTTGCCACGTTTTTTTCGTATGGCATCTCGGAGATGAGGTGAGCTGTTGCCGTTTCTCGGTTTTTTGTTTTATATTTTGAAGTATCAAGATATTGAGGCAAGAATCATTGACCTGCAAACCTTGATTGAGTATTTTGTGCTTACCTACACGGAAAACGGGAGAGAGAAAGAGACTTTAATGTTTGATCCATTCAAAGTGGTGGTGGGCCTGTGAAGGTTGAGGCTGAGGGAAGATCCAGCCTGCACCAAGGAAAATATCTTGTGCAACATGTGATGGCTAGTAGCATGGTCCTACAAATGCTTACCCAAATATATGCAGAGAAAGAAACATCAAGGATTGGCCACATTTGAGAAAGAACTAAAATTTATGTTGCTAGATTGCTCTAATAGGTGTTTATGAGCTCTCTTCATTTAATCTTTTGCCTAATACTTGACTATATTCACTGAATTATTGCAGGAAAGGAGTTGGAAGAGATCTAACAAGATCAAGGGGGTTTGATTTTTAGGAGGCAAGAGATTATCATGGGACCACACTGGATGAATACAATACATTGTGGTTACGGTTTGTTCCTGGAGCACATGTTGAGACAGTGATACTCTTAGGTCTGTGAAAACTCATTAATAGCTGTAATAAGTGAAGATTGAACTTGTGGACGGTAATTTCCGTGAGATTTATGGAGGTATCTGAGATGTTTCTCATATTAAAAAGGCAAACATGGAGACCCAAAATGGAGGTATCATTTCTTTTTTTGTCTGAAGACAAGTAGAGTGGTCAATGACCAGTACTCCCCTTTATGTTGGGTTGAGAATTCTACTCATTTTGCATCGCTGAGATACACTAGTACCTTAAAAGGCTAATCTTGGATGGAAACTGCAGAAGCTGGGCATGATGATGTTATTGGTTGGTTCGAGCATGTGTCGGAGAAAGCCTGCAAGGTCCAAAGCGAGACGCTACGCCGGATTCTCGAGCTCAACTCCGGTGTTGAGTATCTGAGGAAATGGCTTGGGACTGCTATTGTAGAAGAGATGGACGATAACACCTTGGAAACTCTCTTTACTTCCTTGGTCCCTATTGTTTCACATGCTGATTTAGATCCTTATATTCAAAGAATTGCAGATGGAGAGACTTCTCCTTTACTTACTCAAGAACCCATCACTGTTCTCTCCCTCAGGTTCATTTCTATTACATGAGTATATGCATCTTTAAATTTGTGTATGTATGTGTATGATATATGTTCTCTCTTGATCCCTTTTTGACACAGCTCTGGAACAACAGAGGGGAGACAAAAGTATGTTCCGTTTACTCGCCATAGTTCGCAAACTACTCTTCAGATTTTCAGATTATCAGCGGCTTACAGATCAAGGTTTCTTTTCCATTCCTTGTCCTTTCCTCTCCATTAAAAAGTTCTTTACTCGCTCACCAAGCTCCTACTATGCTTTTTTCTTAAAGGTTTTATCCAATAAAGGAAGGAGGGAGGATTCTTGAGTTTATATACGCCGGGAAGGGATTTAAGACGCTAGGAGGATTGACGGTAGGAACGGCCACAACACATTACTATGCGAGCAAAGAGTTTAAAACTAAGTAAGAGACAACAAAGTCCTTCACTTGTAGCCCACAAGAGGTCATCTCGGGAGGTGATTTCGTGCAGTGCACGTATTGTCATCTCCTACTTGGTCTCCATTACTCCAGCCAAGTAGAGTTTGTTGCCTCTGCTTTTTCCTACACCATTGTCCAAGCTTTCTCCTTTTTCCAAGAAATCTGGAGAGAGATATGTGCTGACATCATGGAAGGCAATCTTAGCTCAAGATTCACTCTGCCCAAGACGAGAAAAGCTGTATTGGCTCTGATCAGACCAAACCCATCTCTTGCTTCTCATATTGAAGAGATTTGCACAGAGCTGGAATCAAATCTCGGATGGTTGGGTGTGATTCCTAAACTATGGCCAAACGCGAAATACATCTCCTCAATCATGACAGGTTCCATGTTGCCATACCTGAAAAAGCTGAGACATTATTCTGGCGGTTTGCCTCTGGTGAGCGCAGATTATGGGTCTACAGAGAGCTGGATCGGCGTGAACGTCGATCCTCACCTTCCCCCAGAAGACGTGAGCTTTGCTGTGATTCCCACTTTTAGCTACTTCGAGTTTATACCACTTTACAGGCAGCAGAATCACCAAGACCTATGTAGCGACGGTGACTTTGTCGAAGAAAAACCTGTGCCCCTCTCTCAAGTCAAACTCGGACAGGAGTACGAGCTTGTGCTTACCACTTTCACAGGTAAAGAAAAACCCCCCACCCACTGCATTTTCCATAGTAACGAGCTTGAGCCTCGTCGGTTCTCTGTTTCATCACTGCCTCTGTCTTTACACTTCCTCTGTTTTATCGCCTTCTACTTTGTGCTCTGTTCAGGTCTTTACAGGTACAGATTAGGAGACGTCGTCGAAGTGACCGGTTTTCACAAAGGCACACCAAAGCTAAGTTTCATTTACAGAAGGAAACTCATCTTAACCATCAACATTGACAAGAACACAGAGAAGGATCTTCAGAGAGTGGTCGACAAGGCGTCTCAGCTTCTGAGCCGAACCACACAAGCCGAAGTTGTAGACTTTACGAGCCACGCAGACGTTACAGCTCGTCCCGGTAACTACATAATCTACTGGGAAATCAGAGGAGAAGCAGAGGATAAAGCTCTTGAAGAATGTTGCAGAGAGATGGATGCTGGTTTTGTGGACCACGGTTACGTTACGTCGAGGCGTATGAAGTCGATCGGACCGCTCGAGCTACGAGTCGTGGAACGAGGCACATTTGGGAAAGTGGCGGAAAGATGCGTTGGGAAATGTGGTGGCTTGAACCAGTTTAAGACTCCTAGGTGTACGACCAATTCGGTTATGCTCAAGATACTTGATGATTCTATTGTCCGGAGATTTCGCATTTCGGCTTATGACTAGAGAAACCAGTTTTTAAAAATTTACGTAGTTTGGTGTTTTTGTCTCGGTGATTCCATGGCGACTGTGTTAGTTGTTTGTACTCAGCATTTACAAGGAAATAATAAACGAAAAAAGTTTGGAGTATCCAAATAAAAATTATTTAGATTCGTTTATATAATTAGTCAGTTCGTTTAAATTCAACCATTTAAATCGTATATTAAATAATTCTAAAAGAGCATAACTCGAATTCATGAAAATTCAAGATGAATTGATTTATAGTTCACATTCCAATGATTCATTTTGACATTCCTGTTTTCTAATAAAACTTCTACTTAAAAAAAAAAAAAAATCATAAAACTATTAGTAGGAAGAGCCTATCTTCACAAACGTCAGTAAATCAATCATACTTTTGCATTCATTTTTCAAAAATAACCAAAAAGGGACAATGCAGGGTGGCGTTAAGTGGTTGGGCGAGAGATCAAAATAATAAGAAAACTAATTTGAATACCGGAAAAGGGAAAGAATTTGACCCAAATAAATAAAACTACATTAAAGACCAAGAAAAACATTCATTAGATGTCATGTCACAAACACACAATTAAACGGCAAAGGCAAAGACAAGTGGCCAAGTTGAATTCCAGAGAAGAAAAAAAAAACATTTATTAGATGTTGAAATTGAGGAAGTGAAGAAGGCGGCATCTGCTGATATAAAAAAGAACAGTTGGTGAGAAAGCGATGCATATTGTATTATTAACAAAATGTGGCACACATTTCTTGCTTTTACATCGTACGCACGCACACCTAACTCAACTCAGATACCCAATTAACTAGACGAGTTCTAGCGATACATACACACACACATACGTACTTCGTATGCAACCGTGTATACATTATACATAGGCATGGATTGCGGGTCGGATCCGCCCTGCCGACCCCGCCCGACCCACCCGCAGCGGATTTTAAGTTTTATCGATCTGTTTCGATCCGGTCCGCAAAATTTTTAAACAAAAATTTTTTTGACCCGCACCCACCCCGCTTGAATTAAAGAATATCTGCGGATAGTCCGCAAATATTTAAATAAAAATAAAAATAAATTTTATCTAATTTTAACCAAAAAACCCCTAATAAAAAAGTTTCAATACAATAAAATATAAATATACAACTATACAACTTATTTAAAATTATAAAAAAATGTTAGCAAATTTATACATATATTACTTATTATTTTAAAATTTTAGTAATTTTTTCAATGAAAATTTTAATAATTAACATTTAACAAAAAATAAAGCGGATAATCCGCGAACCCGCAATATAATTTTGAAACATCCGTACCCACCCCGCATTTTAAAAATATCCGTCCCACAAAACTCGCTTTTTTGTAAATAATTTTTTTTGACCTGCATCCGCCTTCGCGGGTATTGAACCAAATTACCAGATCTAGTTATATATATATTACATATATATACATATATATATATATATATATATATATATATATATATGCCAGTTTAGCCACGTGCGTCACGTGACTCGCATAATTGGAGAAAAGGCTCTGTTTGGGCTTTTACTATCTCTCCAACGCAGGCTTGTATATGTTAAAATAGCCCAACCCTTAGAACTCGGTGATGTTTCTTCTTTCTTCGTACAGTATTTCTTTGCTATCCCCTCGCCATAAATTCCAAAACTTTCCTAGCAACAAAAAGTAAAAATCCGAAAGTTTGTCATTTCTGATTTTTTGTTTTTCTCTTAAGAACTCAGTCACATACTTTTAGTATCATTCTTATTCAAAAATATATAATTGTAGAAAAGATGCAGTAAGAAAATCGAAATCGAAATAAATCTATAATAGTTTCCTGTGATATATATTTTAAAACATATCCCTACGGACTACGGCCATTTAAAAAAAAAAAAAAACACAATTCAATGGGCTATTTTAAAAAATTTCCCTCATGGTAAGCCATCCCACTGTAGAAAATTTCATTATAGAAACTTAAAAGAAGCATTGTTTTAGATTACAGCAAATGTCTGTAAAGTTTTCTTTCAAGTTTCAACATTATAAACTAATATAAATAATAAAATGAGATATTGAACAAATTAAGGTAAGGAATTAAAAAAAAAATCCCGTCAAATATTGATTGTAACTTATTATTTATTTTGTTGGCTAGGAGGAGTACCCACATTTTTTAGGATCCCATATCCAGGGTTCATAATCATACCGACCCATGACACGAAAAAAAAAGAAAACTTATTGTTTGTTTTCTCGCTTCTCCACAGTGCTAGATTCGACAAGATTAGACTGTTCCTCTTGAGATACAATTTTCAATCAACGGTGTATCACCTTTGGCGTTAACGAAACGATCGACGGCACCATCTTTACCAGCCAGATTAATCAAGTCCATTGATAAGATCATAAGAATGTTCGAAATCGCCTAAGCTCAATTCGAGCTACAGGTGATCGCAACTACGAGGATGGAATGACAATGTGGTTTGCCACACGACCTCCATGAAGCATCAATGCATCATGAGTCTTAGTTATTTCTCAGCATAGAATTGCATTTCAAACTTTCTTTATTGCATTGCACAGAAGGTTTTTTGGGTTTAAACATATTTTACATTTAATCCAAAATAAATAAATAAATGCATATGGCTTCCATTAATGAAGGCACAGCTCTGCTGATAAGGCCTGGTATTTTCGAACTATATAAGTTAAAAGATGAGTTATGAGACTCAAAGCGATCGTACTTTTTTTTTTTTGGGTACCAGAGAGCCAGAGACAGGGTCCGCTTCATTAAGGAAATAACTCGGGAAGCCGTACTTGCACATGAGGAGGTAAACGGTAAGGAAGAGGGAAGTGTGCGAGAGGAGCGATTGATAGCTTGGATACCACCAATTGGTGGCTGGTTTAAGCTGAATACGGATGGAGCATCTCACGGAAATCCTGGGCCAGCGACAGCAGAGGGGGTTATAAGAGATGAGAACGGGGAATGGTGTGGTGGTTTTGCCTTGCATATTGGAGTTTGCTCGGCACCATTGGCTGAATTCTGGGGAGTTTACTATGGACTTTATATTGCTTGGGAGAAACGAGTGACAAGAGTAGAACTGGAGGTTGATTCGGCAATAGTAGTTGGTTTCTTAACGAGAGGGATTAGCGATTGCCATCCCCTGTCCTTCCTAGTACGGTTGTGCTATGGCTTTCTTTCGAGGGACTAGATCGTCCGAGTTAAACATGTGTATAGGGAAGCTAACCGTCTTGTTGATGGGTTAGCAAACTATGCCTTTACTTTGCCCTTAGGATTTCATTTCTTTTCTGTAGTTCCTGAAAGCATCCTACCGACTATGTCGACGGATGCTCAAGGAGCATCTTGGCCTAGACAGGTCCGTATGTAGTTACTTTTATTCAAATAAAACTAGGGGAATTTTCCCCTAGAGCTTACCAAAAAAAAAATATCATTATTGCTTTTCTTTTAGTTTGGTTAAATCATTTAGAACGATGACCCAAATCCAATCATCGGTAGGCATATTCCTTAACTTAGTTACTAGTTAGCAAGATCCATACATATAAAGAAATGAAAAAAAAAGTATAAGAAAGAGACATCGTTGAGTGTATTTTCGATAGTGAAACGTAAAAAAACAAAGAACATTAGAGCAAGAAACATTGGTGGTTCTTAGAGAAGTTTTTAATATATATTAAACAAATAAAAATTATTATAATAATAAATGAGTTCTTAAAAACTTAAAAAAGTTTCTTTTTTAAGAACTTTTTAGTGTATTTCTTAAGTTGTTAAGAACCTCCTCCATTCCTCCATTATTATAATAACTTTTATTTATTTAATATATATTAAGAACTTTTGTAAAAACCACCATTGTTCTTGCTCGTATATCTGATGATGGGCTAAGTTTATCAAACACGGCAGAGAAATGATACACACAAATGCTGATAAGAAAAACTACTTTCGTTAATTTCGTTGGAAATTGAATAGTCTAGTATATTGTTAAAGACCTCAAATTTACATCCAAGTCTCTTAAACGTTATTCTGTCGTTCTCGTCTATATATCTATTTTATCTAAAACAAATTGTTGAATGTCTCTGAAAAACATCTAGATTCAAAGATGTTGACATATCATTTCTCTAACGGTCAAAACAAATCTACCATCTCATTAATCGCTGTATTTAAATAGACTCTCTTTTTTTTTTCTCCAACAAAACTCCAAAACTGGCAATTTTTTTACTTTAATGAAGAGCTCCACACATCACATTCCAATGTCCAGAATTAACCAAGCAAAAAAAATATCAGAGATTGTTGGGCCATCACGAATTCACGATCCAACTCTCCCTGTCGAAAACAATGTAAGCGAATTTCTTACCAAAAAAAAATGATTCATTTTCTTTTTCAATAAAATAAAGGCTTATGTTAAGATTAATACAATCTCATTCAAGGAAAAAAATATGTAAGTGTCGCGGTATAAAGATTTTTCGATGCTCAATCCATATATATTAAGACCATATGATTGGTCGAAAAATTAGGAATTAGGACAAAGAAAAATGAATTTGGTTTAGAATCGGGTTTTGGAGAATAATTCATTGTTCAATCCACCGTTTATGGTTCTCTTACAAGTAAGATTCGTAGGATTGAATATCTGATCATCATGGAAGACGAATCTATGAATTAGAAGAATGCAGATCTAGTAAAAAAAAGATTTCTGGATTCATGATGTTCATATGTAAGGCATGAGGATTTTCATTGTTGACTTCAAATTATCATGCAAGAATCGAGCAGTAGCTAGATTTTTTCAGATCATGGAGGTTTATAGAATATATTTATGATATGGGGTTTAATTGGTAACGCAAATATCAATTATAAAAGCAGTACGAAAAGCGTTACCAACAATATTATACTCAATTTTTTTGTACAACTTTTGTTTACAGCTCTTTTCTTACAGTTTTCAACTATTTTATTAACACTTATCACTCCAGCTTATCACGAATTCACGATCCAACTCTCCCTGTCGAAAACAATGTAAGCGAATTTCTTACCCAAAAAAATGATTCATTTTCTTTTTCAATAAAATAATGGCTTATGTTAAGATTAATACAATCTCATTCAAGGAAAAAAATATATAAGTGTCGCGGTATAAAGATTTTCCGATGCTCAATCCATATATATTAAGACCATATGATTGGTCGAAAAATTAGGAATTAGGACAAAGAAAAATGAATTTGGTTTAGAATCGGGTGTGGGGGAATAGTTCATTGTTCAATCCAGGAGCTTGACAGGGATAGCCAACAGGGACTTGACAGGAGCATTTCACTACAGGAGCTTGACAGGGATACCCTACAGGGACTTGAATCTCAATGACGTGCTTATCAGCAATCACGAATTCACGATCCAACTCTCCCTGTCGAAAACAATGTAAGCGAATTTCTTACCCAAAAAAAAATGATTCATTTTATTTTTCAATAAAATAATGGCTTATGTTAAGATTAATACAATCTCATTCAAGGAAAAAAAATATATAAGTGTTGCGGTATAAAGATTTTCCGATGCTCAATCCATATATATTAAGACCATATGATTGGTCGAAAAATTAGGAATTAGGACAAAGAAAAATGAATTTGGTTTAGAATTGGGTTTGGGGGAATAGTTCATTGTTCAATCCACCGTTTATGGTTCTCTTACAAGTAAGATTCGTAGGATTGAATATTCGATCATCATGGAAGACGAATCTATGAATTAGAAGAATGCGGATTTAGTAAAAAAAAAAAGATTTCTGGATTCATGATGTTCATATGTAAGGCATGATGATTTTCATTGTTGACTTCAAATTATCATGCAAGAATCGAGCAATAGCTAAATTTTTTCGGATCATGGAGGTTTATAGAATATACTTATGATATGGGGTTTGATTGGTAACACAAATATCAATCATAAAAACAGTACGAAAAGCGTACAAACAATATTATACTCAGTTTTTTTTACAACTTTTGTTTACAGCTCTTTTCTTACAGTTGTCAACTATTTTATTAACACTTATCACTCGAGCTTATCGTTAAAAGATTCAGCTTACCGCTAAAAACTATGTATCGCTTTTGGTTACCAATCGGACCATGGTTTTAGGTTCAAGGTTTGTCCGATGAGATGAGGCTTCGAATAAATGGCGTATGACATTGAATCTTACGTCTACATCAAACAAGTTACTAATTTGTTGCATCGATGTATACAAGGTTTGCCATGAGTGGGACCTTCAAGTGTGGTTTTAGAGAGATTTTAAGAGTGTTTGCTTAAACGTAGCAATTAATCTCAGAAATCCCAAGAGAAGAACTCCTTTTACGCTAATTCTACGTAGTATATTCTGATTAACCGATTCTAAAAAAATAAGAAAGTCACTAATACTGTAATTACTTGGATTAAACAGAACCAAAATAAGAAGACTAGAGAGAGTGGATGAGGAGCTGACGTGGAAGTGTATGTAGGTAGTGAGTGACGTCATCTGACAGTGGAGAGCACGTGACACTCGCCAGCAAGAAAACAGTAGTGAGAATCCAATTCCAACTCAACTTTTTATTTTCTTCCTTCCTTGCGGCTACTTTTGTCTTTACCGTTGCCACTTTTCACCGTCCCTTTGTTTATCTCCACCACACGCGCGTGTCCTTCAACGTTTTATATAGGAGTAGTAAAGACCGGTGGCGACACCGGCTAACCAAACTGATAAACTAACAACCAATTATTCTCGTTATTGTCCTAAAAATTGACAACTTTGAAAACAAGTCTCTCTGGTCGGATTAGATTCTCGAAGAAGACCAAGACGCAACTTGCCCCAAAAACATCATAATAAAGGGATACAGTTGTACACATCATGGACTTAAATCATTGATTAATTAACAGAGTTTTCATTGATTTAATTATGTTAATATATTCACATGGTTGTAGACTAGTACTGATCTGAAGCAACAGTAGCATTGGTCAAAATTTAATTAATAAACAAAATCAAAACCCCATGAACAGAGTTTCCTGGTTGTTTCAGTAACTCTTTCTCTTACAAACCCCAAAAACCCAATTTCTCAATTTTCTGAGTTTCTTCAGATCTTTCCTCTTAATTCGTAGGTTCCGGACCCACAATTTCCTTTGGTTCTTTCCCCTGAAATTAGAAAAAAAGTTTCCTTTTTTCCGTTCTGGGTTTTTTTTGGTTTTTTCCTTGAATTCCTCGGGCGTCGAGCAGATTCTCGAGTGTCAAATTATTGAGGGTAAAACTTACTTCAGTGACGAAAGTTCATTGAACCTTAGCTCTTACGTTGCGTCTTAAATCTCATTCTCAATCTCACCCACATAAATAAAAAAGTTTGCATTTTTTCCCGGATTGGGTTTTTGTAATTAAAGGAAAAGACTTTCCCCTTTTCGTTTAATTCACCAACCATTAAGATCGTTGATGACGATTCCTCTACTTTTCCAGTAAGTTTTTTTTTCTTTTCTCTTCTCGAGATTGCTACTTGTTTAATTCCCCCTTCGATTGGTTGTTATGGATCTTGTCGCTTTCACGATGGTTTTTGCTCTATTTTGATGGCTTGTTTACAGATTCCTAGACATCGTCGTCGTGTTCGGTTAATGTTGGTCACTTCATTCTGACTTCGAACAATGGCTGCTAAGAGATCTATTACACAGTTCGGCTGTTCTAAGATCTACCGTCTTCTTCTTCCTCTGCTCTTGTCTTTGCTGATTTGGACTCCTTCGATCTCCTTTGCTGCTACTAACCCTGATGATGGTAAGCACTTTTTTTTTCCCATGATAATCTCAGGAAAAAACTGCAATTTTGGCTTCTAGATTTACATTTTGTCTCACTGAAATTAGATATGAGTTTTGTTTCCCCCCTCCCCCCCTCCCAAGTGAGTGAGATCTGTGTATATTGCTTGAGGATTTTCAGATTTTCGTCCACAGTTTTCTGATTGTTAAGCAACATTGCTATAATTGAACCAGTTGCTGCAATTAACGGCTTATTCGCTGCGCTTGGCGCACCTGTTCTTCCTGGTTGGATTGCTTCTGGTGGAGACCCATGTGGTGAAGCTTGGCAAGGCATCATCTGCAATGTTTCAGATATAATTAGCATGTAAGGTCTTTTCAAAGATAGCAACAACTCTTGAGTTATCTTATCTTTCTTTTGATTATTTCTGTTGATTCTTTCTTGAATGGTTACAGAACTGTGAATGCCGCGAATTTGCAAGGAGAGCTTGGTGACAACTTAGCTAAGTTCACTTCTATCACGGGAATGTAAGCCTGTAGACACAAAATGTGACGATTTCGATAAGTCAATTTGGATATTTCTTGTAACGTTTTTTGTATTTGCTTTGCTTATCTCCAGAGATTTCAGCAACAATCGCATTGGAGGAAGCATACCTTCTAATTTGCCGGTTACATTGCAGCATTTGTATGTATACACCTTAGCAATGTATATTTTTCTAATAGGGTTTGTTGCTTTGAACAGTTTGTATGATAATGGTCTTTACCTTTTGGCAGTTTTCTTTCAGCTAATCAGTTCACCGGAAGCATCCCGGAATCTTTAGGAACACTGAGTTTTCTGAATGACATGTAAGTTCTTATTACACTCAATATCTCTTTCCAATGATATCTGTCCTGATGAAAATCATACCATTTCGTTTCAGGTCTTTGAACGATAACCTTCTCTCAGGAGAGCTACCTGATGTTTTTCAAAACCTTGTTGGGCTGATTAATCTGTATGCTTCTTCTTCTTTATAGTTTGGTGAACAGTTACTGTTTCTATTGGTTGTTTTAGTGATCTGATATCTTTGTGCAGAGATATATCAACTAACAATCTAAGCGGCACATTGCCTCCTTCAATGGATAATTTATCAACTCTTACAACATTGTAAGTTTTGGTCTTTTTCTTTTCTTGCTTTGTCTCTCTTGGTTTCGTTCTTCACCAAAGCTGATATCTGAGTTTCTCAGACGTGTCCAGAACAATCAGCTCTCGGGAACTCTAGACGTTCTTCAAGGCCTTCCTCTTCATGACTTGTAATGTTTCTTTCTCTCCCAAAATGTTCCAACTCTTAAAGCAGTGATAATTCTTATAAAAAGTCTTACTTTTTTTTGTTTTTATGTATATCTTGGAAACAGAAACATAGAGAATAACCTCTTCTCTGGACCCATACCGGACAAACTGCTAGGCATTCCGACATTCCTGTAAGTGCTCTCTTGTTTTATATATGTTTCACTAATCCTATGGGGCCATTTCAGTTTTTTTTTTCATCTGCTCTTGTTTATGCTTAAATTGGTGATGCAGAAAGGAAGGGAACCTGTTCAATTCCACCACAATTGCACCATCATTGTCTCCGTCTATATCTCCAACAAAACCAGCTCCAACACGACCATTATCCGGAGCTCCACCACCTCCCGCAACTGAGAGGAATCGAGGGAAAGCTGCTGATGGACCGCCTGCTTCAGAAGGATCGAGCTCCGGGAATTCAAAAGGGCAAAAAAGCTCTTCAAATACTAAACGGATAGTCCTCATAGCATTCGCTGGCGTCCTCGTCTTCATAATTCTTGTTTTGGCAATACTCTTGCTGTTGCCTAAATGTGCAAGACGAAGAAGAGAACAAACCAGCAGAGTCTTTAAACGGCATCAAGTTGGCGCTGACAGAGGAAGCAGAGAGAATGCTCTAGAAAACGGGCCTCCCGTACTGCCACCACCTGTTCGATCTGAAAAAGGTAGTAAAGATTTGAGATATGCAAAGTTTGGCCATCGCTTTCTTACTGACGTTTCGAATAAATAACGCTCGGATTGTGCTTATGAGCAGTACCCTTCACGAAAGCTGGAGAGGAACCAAAGGTTTTACATGACCTTGAGCGGTTGCAAAGACCCGCACCGCCGCCTATATCACGACAAGAAAGTCAGGATATTGACTTTTCGATGTTGATGCCTCCGCCGCCTCCTCCTCCTCCACCACCACCGCCTCCTCCTTTGGCTGAGAAGGTCACCGTTATGCCAATAAAATCTCCCGAAAGACCCTTTAAGAAACCTTCCCCTAAAACACGCTTACCCTTAACTTCTGTGAAGCACTATTCCATTGCATCTCTTCAGCAATACACAGAAAGCTTCTCTCAGGAAAATCTCCTTGGCTCAGGCATGCTAGGGAGTGTTTATAGGGCTCGGCTTCCCAATGGAAAGGTATAATGCAATTAAATTCAAAACATTTCTGGCTCAGAAATCTCTGTTTTTGGTTCTGAATCTTTAATCTTTGATTTCGTCTTTACAGCTGTTTGCTGTCAAGAAGTTGGACAAGAGGGCTTCTGAACAACAGCAGGATCATGAATTCATCGAACTAGTGAACGATATAGACAGGATTCGCCATGCCAATATAGTCGAACTTGTGGGTTACTGTGCTGAGCACGATCAAAGACTATTGATCTACGAATATTGCAGCAACGGTACATTACAAGATGGTTTGCATTCGGACGATGATTTCAAGAAGAAACTTTCGTGGAATACCCGCGTCAGAATGGCACTTGGAGCTGCTAGAGCCCTTGAGTTAGTTTCTTGATATTTTTCTTACTTAAAAAAAATGGAAAATTTTCAATCGCATTTGCACCCGATTTTCTGACTTTTGTTAATGTTCTTAAGGTACTTGCATGAGGTGTGTGAACCACCTATCGTACACAGAAACTTCAAATCAGCCAATGTCCTACTCGACGATGATCTGAGTGTTCTTGTCTCAGATTGTGGTTTGGCCCCATTAATATCATCAGGCTCTGTGAGTCAGGTAAAGTACTAAAACCCAATGAGCTTGATTCTGATGTAGTTTCTTCAAGATCTAAAACCAACTGTTCTGTTTTATAAATCCAGTTATCAGGACAATTGCTAGCGGCTTACGGATATGGAGCTCCAGAATTCGACTCAGGAATCTACACATGGCAGAGTGATGTATACAGTTTTGGTGTTGTTATGTTAGAACTCTTGACAGGTCGAATGTCCTACGACAGGTATGCGCATCACCACGTTGTTTTCTTCGCTTAGTTGCTTTGCCTCAGATGTATGTATGTATTTATATGAGTCGACCTTATAGGGACCGGAGCAGAGGAGAGCAGTTCTTAGTGAGGTGGGCAATCCCGCAACTTCACGATATCGATGCATTGGGCAAAATGGTTGATCCATCGCTTAACGGACAGTACCCTGCAAAGTCATTGTCACACTTTGCCGATATTATTTCCCGGTGTGTTCAGGTAAAAGCATATGTACTGAACAATGAAAAGCTGTGATTAGATGCTTGTGATTGTGTTTTGCTTGACCAAAAGGTTTCTTTTTTTTTTTCTTTTCTTGTGACAGTCTGAACCAGAATTCAGACCGTTGATGTCTGAAGTAGTTCAAGATCTTCTAGATATGATCAGAAGAGAGCGTCATGGTTCAGGAGAACCTAGCGCAGACTAGTGAATTGTAAAAAAAGCTTTGTTTTTTTTCCGGATCTTCTCTGTGAATTCGCGGAAACAAGAGATATTCAGTTCTCAGAAACAAAAACAACAACAACAACAACAACAAAGGGGGTCTAAACCAAAGACATAAAATGGGTCATATCCTGAAGAGTAAGCTGATTCTGCAGCAAAAAAAGAGGCTTATTTTATGTGAATTGGCTCAAGGAAAAGATCAATGTGCTTGCTTCCAATTGCAGATGATTCGATGGGTGGGGAGTTTCGTTATTTTTATTTCTTCTGTGAATTTTGGATCATCCCTGTGTTGTAATCTTTGTTTGTTGAAGTCTTCCTCCTAGTATAAAATTGTGTGTTTACTTGATTCTTTGAACTTGTTTTTACCTAAAAGATCATATGATTTGCTCTGTGTTGTATTCTTTTTAGTGTGTTTGTATGTGCCTGTAACATTCATTTAAAACACTGATCAACGGAGGTCCAATAAACCGGACTGAACTGAACCAAACGGATCTTAATTGTTAGTTTCTGAAATGACTGCATTATGAGAGAATATCTGTTTTTAAGTTGTTGCTGAGATTATGATAAGATCAAGGATCGAAGCTGCCTTTATTTCTCTAAGTACCAAAGAACAATCGTTGAGTATCAAGATACACAAAAGAACCAGAACAGTTTAGGGTTTGTTTTATAGTCCTGAATCTCTCCTAAAAACAAAAAGCTCCCAAACACCCGAATGGACATTAAAAATCTCTACTTTGTGTACTAATTTTTGTTCTTCTGTTTGATTTCTTAGCAATTCTCTACGTTTAACAGGTTTTAGACAAACAGAAGCAGACTAAGTTGGCAACAAAGAAAAGGATGAGTTAGTAGTGAACAGATTTTTAATGGCCTTTGCCCAGGAATTAGGAGATTGCATGTAGATGCTAGAGGGTTTCGCAGGGGAGCCATCAGTAAACTTTGACTTAGCTTTGTCTTTTTCGGCTCATTACTCTTTTCAAAAAAGTCTTTTGATATTTAATTCTTTAACGCTGCTTAGGTTTATCAGAGCCATCACATTTAAAGAAGTCGGTCCAAATCAACCAAACGAGAAAAAACGGTGGATTTTATCGTCAAATTCTATGTTTTGGTCATCGTTGAAAAAAGCAAAGCCGCTCTCGTCTGCATCGAAGTTATCATGTGGCGGTCTATGAGTCCTCAACGAGATGAAGCTATTGAGAATCGAATCTGTTGAACTAGGATCATGGTGATCTTGATCGACCTCATCTGCTCGCATTTCTTCTGTGATGGTTTTCAACGTCCTTTGCTTGCCCTTCTTCTCCAGGTTTATCAGTTGGAAACATATCCATGGTGACTGAAAGATAGAAAGTGAGACGAGAGACGCCACAGAAAGAGAAAAAAAACGAGAGAGACGAAAGAATGATCAGCGAATAAAGAAAAGTGAAAGAAACTTACAAAAGCGCAAATTTAGTTCAAAAAAAAAACTTACAAAGGCGCGTGGCTTTAAACAGAAAAATGAAATTGTTGCGTTAATTAGATGGTTTATAGTATCTAATGTTTTAGATGAATTTGTTACACACCCACACTAAAAAAAAAACTTATGATTTCACCTTTTCAGTCTTCAAGCTCGAACTCTCTGCAGGACAAAGGTTTCAGATTGCATATGATGATGAGGTGACACTTTATAGTTACCAATTGCTTGAGACAATTCTTCTGCGAGTAAAAAGTCAGGAGAAGCAGAGAAAGTACCACAAGACCTGGAAATTCAAGTACAAACTAGAGTTTCTATTGAGGATTTTGCTGCCGGCTGCACAACATAAACTCATGGGGAACATGTTTACTAAGTGTAAAATGAGGATGATGCATGAGTCAAGGAACCTGAGACAATTTGTTCTTGCTGACAATGTTTCAGATGAGGTATAAGTGTAGCTTGTGTGTTTATACCAGAAGTATGGAAGCAGAGTTACAAATCTGTTTGTTGGCACATCAAAGCTCAAGAAAACAGACCCATCATTGTCTAGAGCTTAGGGAGTTTCCATGGACGAAGGAGAGGGATGGACTCTCTGATTTTGTCCTTGACAGACGTGTGTGGGAGCCTGGTGGAATTTGAGCTAGTGATAGAGCTACTAAGCACATACAAAGGGTTCACTCAATCAGTTTTCAGGGAATCGTATTAATGCTTTCACGACTGGTACTTTGCCGGTTGTTTTACAAAGGCGCGTGGCTTTAAACAGAAAAATGAAATTGTTGCGTTGATTAGACGGTTTATAGTGTATCTAATGTTTTAGATGAATTAGAGTTTTTTTTTCTTCAATGGCTGTGTTTGTACTTTGGAGCCAAAAAGGCAAAAACTCTTTTTTAAAAAAAATTAAGTCTTCTTGTTTCTTGTGCTCCATGAATTAGGAGATTTCAAATTTTGCGTCCTTTTCTTCTCGAAAGAGTACTTGTGGTCTTCATAGTGTTAACGGGCCCACGAGAAATCAGAGAGAGGCCTTTTTAGTGTAAAAATGAGCCCATTAAGTAGTTAAAACGATATCAAAAGTCCCTCCCACATCGTTTATCGAAGAAGAAGAAGCTTTGTTTATATAGCGATGGAGTGAAGGTAGTGATTGTCCCTTCGGGGACATCCGATAAAATTGGAACGATACAGAGAAGATTAGCATGGCCCCTGCGCAAGGATGACACGCACAAATCGAGAAATGGTCCAAATTTTTTTTTTCCCCCAAAAATCTTCCCAGATCGAATTCCTCAACCCCTGAAATTGCAATTTTTTCGTTGTTGCAGTTCTCAATTTCTGATGTTCGTTGTCAAATTGTCATCTGTCTTTTTCTAACCATATGATGTTCCTAATTGTTTTCTTAATAGAAAAAAAGAGATAAAACTCTAAGCATCTCTTCGTTTGCTACTCGGATTTAGTCACTACATTTGATTAGTTAGCTTTCCTTTGAACCTGCCCAGCTCTGCTGCAAAATGTTTGTTTATTGGGTCATTTTCTATTCGGACTCTCAAGAGTCGTTTTCATTGAATTCTGGTAATTCTGTCAACCCTTTGGTATTGTGTATGTGTACAAAAGACTAAGAATTTGGATCTGGTTATGACTTGAAGAGACAAATTCGATCTCCTTTCTGAATCATTTATCATTCACCAGATAGGGAAAAGGTTTTAGGGAATGGGGAAATGGTACAGGGAGCTCCCATTAGCAAGATTAAGAGACATGTTTAGGGTTTAAGGCTTTCAGAGACAGATCGTGTTTCTGTTAAGCTTTGTCGTGTCGGTTACTCTCTTAATGTCTATCATTTATGCTGGTTTTTTTTACAGGTCTTATTTGGAAAAACCGTTGCCGTTAGATAATCTTTCAGCTTCAAGCTCAAAAAAAATCACATTTGAAAAGGTCTTTCAATTGATGGGGAATGCGAATTCTTCAAAGCCCTCCTAGGTTGGCTTATCTGATCTCGGAGATGAAAGGTGATACACTCATACTCATAGGATGATGATGAGAACATTGCAAGCTTTGGTGTACCATCCAAGAAGTTAAGCCAGTGTTCTACTTGACGATGATATGGCTTATCTTATGGATCTAGAGTTCAAACTAGAATTCAGACCACTGATGTCTAAACAGAGAGTCAATTACTGAGAGGAAATTATTCCTGTTGGAGTCATTGCTTTGACTTGTGGAGAAGGCCGGATCAAACCAGTCAAATCGGTTTAAACCTGAAATAAATCAGAACCAGATCGGAGTGTTAGACCATTCAGAGCTTCTTTGCGTTCACAAGAAGAAGAAGCGAGTTATGGAAGCTAAATGAGCAGGCAAGTCAAGCAGCTGACGTGGCAGCATTGGATTAGTGGAACAGAGAATGAGCACGTCATCACTCGTGCTCCCATATATAAAGGGATTGTTGTATTGTTTCTTTTATTCTTTTATGCATTGAGAAGTTCTAGGTTTACCTGACGGCGTGAGTCAGATAAAAGGGAGATCGTATTCTAATTCATAACACGGAGTTATGAGTATTGGTTCTGATTGATTTCAGGTTTAACCAGATCGGAGTTCCTTGACTGGTTTGATTCGGCCTTAGCTCTTTGTAAAGCTTTCGAAAGCAATGACTCCAACAAGAATGGTCATTGCTTTCCAAAGAGCTCTTGTGGAGAAGGCCGGATCAAACCAGTCAAGGAACTCCGATCTGGTTATAAATTGATCAATGTGCTTGCTTCCAATCGACGAGTGAGGAAGTTTATTTTGTTTTGGTTAATCTTAAATCAGCCTCTGCTTGTAATCTTTGTTCATTGAAGATCTCCTCTCCTGTAAAAACACATTCATTTGTACACCTTACAATTCAATAAACCGGACTACACTGAACCAAACGGATCTCTAATTGTTAGTTACTGATGAAAAATGATGCGTTGATTCTTTTAAAAGTTTGCTTGTACTTAAAAACTTCGTAGATTTTGCTCCTATTCTCTAATGCTGTGTGTGTATCATGCTTGTAATAACCTATTATTAATCTGAAACAATTGTACTAAGTGAGGTCTAATAAACCGGATTTAACCAAATCAAGGGCCTCTAATGTTGATTTACGGCCTGAGACTGGTAACTGCAATGGCTGGATTCTGTTAAATCCTCGGGACTTTATAAGTTTCTTTCACGTATCATCATTGTTCGCTGATTCTTCTTTCTCACTCTATCACTCTCATCTCTGGCCATGGCTGGGTTTCCACCTGATAGACCTTTAAAACCCGTCGAAGAAGAAGAGCGAGCAGAGAAGTCTGTTCCCGCCAAAACCACCGAAGAAGAAGAAGTGCGAACAGAGGAAGATGAGCACAAGGAGGAAGCTTTCGGGAGCCTTCTTGATTTTGATCCAAACAACTCTGTTCTTAATCCCAGCATAGAAGACAACGAGTCCGACGAAGAAAACGAGAATCCTCGACAAGATTCGATTACGGTAAATCCCAAAACTTTGTGATGATCAAGAACCACGAGTGGTATCGTCTCTGTTTTTGCCTGCTTCTTGTTCCGCCATTAACGTTGGGTTTAGGCTAGTCGTAGTCTTGTTACTAATGATCCAAGTCTTAATCAGATTACTAGGCGTTATCAAACGATGAGGCGTGGCTCAGTAACGATAACAATTGATCAGAACCAGCGTCTTGTTCTCTCAAATCGTTCTGGCGCCCAAATGTCTGAAGTGATGATGCCTCCTGAAGAAGATGCTGGATCAATTGATAGTCTTATTACTCAGCCTCCATCTCCGGATCCAAGGGTTAATCAGAATCGTTGGAGTGATCAAACGATGGAACGTGGTTCAACATCGTCTGCGATTGATCAGAACAGGAGACTTCTTCTCCCAAATCGTTATGGCGCTCAAATGTCTCAAGCGATGATGCCTCCTGAAGAGAATCTTTTTGCTCAGCCTCCATATCAGAATCAGATTCCTAGGAGAGATCATACGATTAATCAGCCGCACCGATACACATTGCCAAACCGTGGATTTACATCCGTTGCATCTGTTCAGAACGATTTCAACCAGTCTTTTGGTGTGGCGCAGCAGCAGCAGCAACAGTGGCCAAGATTTATACCGGATCACAACTATGCAGCTGGGTTTGGTCCTAACGGTGCACCTTGGGGACCGTTAATACCAAATCAGAATACTTTTCTTCGAGGGCCTGCACCCGTAGATCACAACTACGCAACATGGAGATATCAGCAGCAACAAATGGTGATGATGCAAATGCAGAATCAGAATATCGTTCCAAGGCCTGGATTTGTTATGCAGGATCAGAACCATTTCAACCAATCTTTTGGTATGCAGCAGCAGGACCAGATCGTTCCCAATGCAGCCCCAGCTCAAGCTCCAACGAGGCCTAGGATGCAGCAAGACCAGATTGTTCCCAATATAGTCACAGGTCGAGCTCCAATGAGGCCAATGACGCAGCAGGACCAGATTGTTCCAGATCTACTTCCAGGTCAAAATTTGATGAGGCCAATGATGCAACAGGACCAGGTTGTTCCCTATCTAGTCCCAGATCAAGCTCTAATGAGGCCGATGATGTATAACCAGGAGCAGGACCAGATTGTTCCCTACTATCAAACTCTAGTGAGGCCAATGATGTATAACCAGGAGCAGGACCAGATTGTTCCCTACTATCAAACTCTAGTGAGGCCAATGATGTACAACCACGAAGATTACCAGATTGTTCCCACTCTAGTCCGAGTCCAAGCTCCAATGGTGTACATTCAGGATCAGATTGTTCCCTATCTAGTCCCAGTTCAAGCTCCAATGTGGCCAATGATGTACAATCAGGACCAGATTGTTCCCATGGTAGTCCCAAATCAAGCTCCAATGAGGCCAATGATGTACAACCAGCAGCAGCAAATCAACCAAGGACAACACTTTGGCTTCCCCATTGATGTGATTCACGACCAAGCTTTTCCCAATGCAGCAGCAGCACCACGGCCTGCGCTGAATCGTCGACAAATGCAGCAACTTCAACTTCAGCCTCAAACGCAACAGCCAATGCAGTCTCAGGGGTTTAACGGTGGACCATCTTCTGACCAAAGTCAAGATTAGCAGAGCAGCGTAGGTAAAAGTAGTCTTGACATGATTTTCAACCCTTTGTTTTACTGATATTCTCTCACAGAACGTGATTTTGATAACTGTAAATGAAATTCTGATGAGTGTGTTAACTCAAAAATCTATTAAAAGTTTGGAAGAAGGAAAAGTTATCTTCTGAATAGTTTTCATCATACAATTAACTCCTAAGTCCTAATTTCAACATCTATCAGCGAAAGATCACTCTAGTCTTCTTACTTCTCAAAGAATCTCTTTCTTACAATCTCCCATTTTTTTGTATAATTTACTTACACGTCACGTGCGCGTGAGCTATGGTCAAATTCAACATCGGTCAAGCGCCTTCTTGTTCGTGTGGCACATGTCGTGTCAGCGAGTTTCAGTTTCAGATATTGTTGAAAGTTAAGCTCAAAGGAAGAGGAAAGGATGAAAATGAAGAACAACTTCTACTGATTTCTTTCTCTTCAGGTTTTTCGAAGTATTTATTTGGTCCTTCTTATACAAAAAACGAAATGCACCATCTAGTGACAAGTGTCGAGCTCAGCTTTCGTCTAGAGATCCAAGAAAATCAAATCGGTTGTATGTTACGATGTGATTCACCATACGATGAGTCACACATTTCTTCATTCCTCTGTATTCACTCTCACTCTGCTTCTGTCGTTTGTGAGAGAAGATGACCGTTGGAGATTGGGCTCATCTGGCGGCGGCATTTGTATGGGCTTCTTATTATGTTGGGCCAACTGTGTTTTGTCTCCGGATCTGTTTTGTGAACGACGACGTTTTTAACCTTCATGTTGTTGGTTGAAGAAACCTCTTCATGAGTCGGAGGCTTTACCTTGATATTGCTTAAGTGTACTTAACAGTAAGTAGTAAGCTAAATCAATAACTGTTCAGTTGTTAACTGTAGCTTAACGTTGACCGTTAAGTCATTAATTCCAAAGGGAATAAGGAAGCGTTATCTCACCGTTAATACCAACGGCGTCGTTTTCTTCTCGAAAGAGGGTACTTATGGTCTGGATAGTGTTAACGGGCCCACAAGAAATCAGAGGGAGGCCTTTTAGTGTAAAAAGGAGCCCATTAAGTAGTTAGACGATATCGGAAGTCCCACATCGTTTACAATAGAAGAAGAAGCTTTGTTTATATAGCGATGGAGTGAAGGTAGTGATTGTCCCTTCGGGGACATCCGATAAAATTGGAACGATACGCACAAATCGAGAAATGGTCCAAATTTTTTTTTTCCCCAAAATTCCTCCCAGATCGAATTCCTCAAAACCCTAAAATTTGTGTGTGTGTGTGTGTGTGTGGTTGCACCTCTGATGTTCGTTCGTTGTCAAATTGGAGCTAAAACTCTAATTTCTGCTGCAGCATCTGTCGTTTTCCAGCGATGATGTTCCCATTTGTTTTCTTAAAAGATAAAAAGAGAGAAAGTGTGCCTTCTTTGAAAAAGTCTTGAACACCTTTTCCGATGAAGACACGATCGGAGAGTTCAGCCAGAACGAAATTGACGGTGAGCAGAACGACGCTGGAACCGGCGATGACGCCAAGCACGACGCCGGTAGTTCCGAGCACTTTCTGAAACGCCGGCCACTCGATCTCCCTCACTTCCTCCGCCACTCCGCTCAGAAACTCGTTCTTCCCTTTCTCCTCCTCCGCCGCTTTCCTCTGCTCCATCGCCGCCTTTATCTCCGCGCCTAGCGCGCTAATCTCCACCTCCTTGTCTCCGCTTCCACTCTCTCCCGGTGACGGAGTCGCCTCCGACTCGGATTCGGATCCAGCTGTATCCCGGCTCTGTTCGATAGCCTTAGCCACTAGATACGGCGACTTCCTCAGACAAATCGTCGCCGGAGTTCTGATCTCGTGGTAAACCGGAAATACGCGGAGAGTAGAAGGTTTTGGTCTCATCGGAAAGGCTGATTTCAGGACGCTCCTGGTTGTTCCGGTGACCGGCGGCGAGAATTGTGCGGCCAGTGACATTTTTTCGAAAATTGGGAACTTTCTCTTTGCTATTTTATTTTTTCTCGCAGTTGGGGATAATTCAGAATAAGCGATAATCAGATACAGCAGAGAGTATAGTAGTATTGCTACAATTATGGGCCATTTTCAGCCCAGTAGGCCCAAATATTAAATCAATAATAGATTCGAAAATTTTTAATTAGAGAGGAATGTTTTAAATCGATTGGGATAGAAAATTCTCCGGCGACGACGACGACGACGGAGAAAGTAACCAGAGGAGTGTATCGGCGAAAGCAGAGACGATGAACTTATGAGTATGTTTGGGATTCAAGGAGATATAACAGAAAAGCAATTCGTGCAAGTATTCTCTATCGGCGGCGACGTCTCTTGTCGTCAGATCCCTAGCTTCCACCATCTCTCTCATCGACATTCTGAAATCTCTGTACGGATCCGGTGAGTCAATGTGCTTCATAATCGCCGTTACGCCGCTTAAAAGCTTTGACACGGCGGCGGAATTGTCTTCTTCTTCTTCTTCTTCTTCGTCGTCGTCGTCCGCTCTACGCGGAGAAGAAGGATGCAATCCGCCGGCGAAAAATGCGGATCCAATGTCGCCGGATTTGGGTGTGGTGAATGCGGCGGCGGTGGAGGCGGAGGCGGCGGCGAAGTTATTTTCGGTACGGTGGCCACGGTAGAGAGGAGAGGAAACAGAGAGATGATCGTAGAGGGAGTTGAAGTTGTTGATGAAGATCGAGGGAGTGTGATGATGAGATGGAGGGTTGTGATTGGATACACAAAATAGTCCGGTTGTGATTGGATACCCTGAATTTTAAACTAAATCACACAATCCTTTTGGCCAATCTAGTCCGGTTGCAGAATCAGATGTTTGTTCCATGGCCTGTATTTGTTGCCCCTCAGGCCTATTTCATCCAACAACCTCATCGCAATGCAACAGGTAACAGGTTTTTTTTTTGATATATCGTCAATATCCTTTCATGAGACGTGAAGCTAATCAGCAGAATCTGAGGATGCCGCATTTCAGGAGTGATCAGATTCAGATGTTTACTATGACATCACCAAGTGTACAGCCAAGATCATTTTGATGTTGTTCAGAACCGTTTCAACCCACAACAAAAGTTTGTCTTGTCCTTAGATGATGCAGTAGTATTTGCAACATTGCCCGAGCTGAATCATCAACAAATGCAGCAGCAATTCAACCAACGACAACACTTTGGCTTCTCCATAGATATGAATATGATTCACCACCAAGCTTCTTCCAATGCAGCAGCAGCAGCACCGCTGAATCGATCAACAAATGCAGCAACTTCAAAATATGGAAAGAAACTTAAGAAAGGAAGCATCATTTGACCGTTAATAATACTATTAGGTCCCAGAGATTTCTTCTATGTCTGATGATGCGACGTGTAAAAATGGTTTTATTAACACTTGCTAATCAAAAAGGTTTTTCTTTTCTAAAAATTAAAAATGTCCACTTTGTGTCAAGATCAACTCAAAAGTATCGAAGAAGTGAAGAATGAAGAAGAGTGTCTCTCTTCTCAATCGTGTAATTTTCAATCCTCTTTTTCACAATGCCCCACTTTGTATATCACGCGCCTTTTGGTTCATGTGGCGCGCGTGTCGTGTGAGAGAGCTTCAACGTTTTACTTAAGGTCAAGAGACTCTAAGAGGTATATTATTCAACATTCCGTAATTAATTAAAAATCAGATTGATTTTGCCGACAATTTAAGCTATCTATCGCTAAGAAGCCCTGAATTTTAAACTAAATCACCTTTGTTTCTCTTGTCACTACTTTCGTCGGTTACTCAATTCTCTCTTCAGGCCACTCCGAATCTAATTCCGTTGAAATAATAAGTTTCTTCTTTCTTCGGGAGATTTCATTCCGTTTCTCCCTTAATTTCATCCTGCGAGAAGAATCTTAAAACCCTGATCCTGGCCCTGGGTGCGTCTGCTGCTTCTTCTGCCCTAATTTCATCTGCAGCATCTGTCTTTGTCCAAGAACTTGTCTTGTTATGTTTTTTTAAAGGATGCAAGACTTAAACTTTAAGCATTGTTTGGGTTTTTGAACTCGATTTAGTCACTAGATCTGACTCAGCTTAGGACTAAACTAGCTTTTTCGCTTGCCATGCCAAAAGCAATAAACAGTAAAAACCCTTTTCTTTTTGTTCGGTTGGTGCATTGGTTGTTGGTGTTCTTATCAACTTTCGTCTTCTATTAATTAGCTATTGGTGGGGGGAAGTTTGTCATTTTCGTTCAAGTTGCCCCAATAACCCTCGAAAACTCTGCAGCAAAAATCTCTCTATTGGGTCGTTTCCTTTTTTGGGTTTTTGAAATTCTGGTGATTTCTACCAGCTCTTTTCTTCTTTATTTTGCTCAAAAGATTAAGGCTTTGATTTGCTGGTTTTAAGTGTGTTGCAAAAGACAATTTTGATCTCTTGTCTGAATTCAAGTTTTATCATCATTATTCATCGGTTAGGCAAAGCTTTTGTTTTTTCTTTGGGGGATGAGGAAAGTGTATAGGAAGCTGATTTGGATCAGAGACCCTTTAGCGAGGGTGAAGAGACACGTTAGTTCACATTCAGGGTTTAGGGTTTTCAGAGACAGGAAATGGATGTTCCCGTTTCTGGCAAGCTTGGTCATGTCGGTTACTCTCTTAATGTCTGTCATTTATTATGCTGGATTTGACACTTCTTATGTGGAAGAACCATTGCCGCTAGACAATCTCTCGGAAGAATCAAATGAATACTTTGTAGAATCACATTTGAGAAAGTCTTTGAACTCCACGCCGAATTCGAGTGCTTCAGGGGTTCCTAGGTTAGCTTATCTGATCTCGGGGACGAAAGGTGATAGTCATAGGATGATGAGGACTCTGCAAGCTGTTTATCATCCAAGAAATCAGTATATTCTGCATTTGGATCTTGAGGCTCCGCCTAAGGAGAGGCTGGAGCTTGCAATGTCTGTGAAGAGTGATCCTACTTTCCGTGAAGTAGAAAACGTCCGTGTTATGTCTCAGTCTAATCTGGTTACCTACAAAGGCCCTACAATGATCGCTTGCACGCTACAGGCCGTGGCGATTTTGCTTAGAGAGAGCTTGGATTGGGATTGGTTCCTCAACCTTAGTGCCTCGGATTATCCACTCGTGACACAAGATGGTTAGTTAACTCAATAGCTCTTATCCTGCATTGGTGATTTTGTTTCTGAACTCGGATTTTTCGGTCTTAGATACATAGTAGTGGCCTTATCTGCTTTCTGATTCTGCAGATTTGTTGTATGTCTTCTCGAATTTGTCTCGGAACGTCAATTTCATTGAACACATGAAGCTCACCGGGTGGAAACTGTGAGTAGAAACCGCCATAGTAACAACTAATTAACTTATCCCTGAAATAGGGAAATAAGATTTGCTTCTCGTGGTAATTTGCAGGAACCAGAGGGCTAAATCAATCATTGTTGATCCTGGCTTATACTTGTCGAAGAAGACCGAAATTGCTTGGACTACGCAGCACAGATCAATCCCCACTTCTTTTAAGCTGTTCACAGGTTAGCAATCATCTTCAACTCGACATTGCAATATAAATTGGTCTTACTTATGAATGAGAAGAAGATGGTTTATCTGTCTTTGTCTTTAATCTCGCAGGCTCGGCTTGGGTAGTTCTGACTCGGTCTTTCCTTGAATACTCGATCTTGGGATGGGATAATTTCCCGAGGACGATCTTGATGTACTACACCAACTTTGTGTCTTCCCCGGAAGGATATTTCCACACAGTGATATGCAACACCGAAGAGTTCAAGAGCACTGCGATTGGGCATGACTTGCACTACATTGCGTGGGGCTATCCTCCAAAGCAACACCCTAACTCTCTATCGATGAAGGATTTCGACAAGATGGTCGAAAGCAAAGCCCCCTTTGCTCGAAAGTTCCACAAGAACGATCCCGTATTAGACAAGATCGATAAAGAGCTCTTAGGCCGCACTCACAGGTTCTCCTCAGGAGCTTGGTGCGCTGGGAGCTCGGAAAACGGGGATGATCCGTGCTCTGTTCGGGGAGATGACTCGGTTTTGAAACCAGGCCCTGGTGCTGAGAGGTTAAAGGAGCTTGTTCAGACACTTTTATCTGATGAGTTCAGAAGTAAACAGTGTTCGTGAGAGGTAATGATTATATAAACTCAAAAATTGTACATTGTTTGTGTTTTACTCAGATAGATTTGTAGGTTTCCGGTATACAGTTATACAAAAAGACCATTGTCACACCCCAAATGTTTCTATATAAAGCAATTACATTAGCAAGAACACTCGGAAGCTTCGAATTTCAGCTGAAATTAGTATTGCAAATCAATACAAGAAATTGAAAGAGCTCTAACAGAAAAAGAGTTTGAAGAAAACAAAAAAAAAGTGTTAATTTCGAAATCAAGGTTTAAGTAGAGTTGTATAGAGGATCGGGAAAAGAATCACAATGACGAGAACAATAGCGAGTATAATGGCGATACAAGTCCATTTCCTCGAGTTCTTCTGAAGTACTTTAGCCCCCTGCAATTGATCAGACCCTCTCATGACGAAAGAGCTCGCCTTTGAGACGTTTGATTCGATGTCGTTGAGCATATTCCCTTGAGCTTCTACTAGAGCTGCCATGTCCAGGAAAATTTGGTGCAGCTCCAACAGACTCCGTTCTATCTCTTTTACCGCGTCGTGCCTTTCTTGAATCTCCGACAATGTGTCCATGATCTGTCCGCGACCTTGCTCTTGTATCGCTTTCTGGAGAAAACGTTCGCTCTCTCCGCTTGATATCAGCTTCTCGATCGTCTCTTCGTCCGCCTTTTGCCCCGTTACAGTGAAGTACCTTCAAAGATTCAAAATCAAAAACACATCCACGAAAACAAGATTTGATCTTTGTTGATACAGAGTAAAAAAAAACAAATGAAGAATATAATATCATTGAAAATTACCGTCTCTCGACTGTTTCTTTATACTCAGCAGCCATTTTGGTTCGTAGTCTCTGAAAATCATCCATCATGTCTTTAAGTTTCTTCCCTAATCCACTAACGACCGATGTTCTGGTCCGATCAGCAGACGAGCCAGGACCACAGCCAGAGACTTTCCTCTGAGCAGCGTTCGATTTCTCCAAAGCTACGAGCTTCGACTTTATCATCTTGACACGTTTCAAGACCTCTGAAACACTCGAATCCATGCGAGCACGGAGCTTTTTCACGGCCTTGGAGTCATGTACGGTTTTGGACTCTTCATTAGCATCTTGGAGACGCTTATGAATCTCCTCGACAGCTTTCATGTCTTCTTTAACACTCTCCACATATCCGAAGAATTCATCGAGGTTTCCCGAATCGAGGGAAGCGTTTTGTGATTCAATGTCGTCGAGTTGGACTTGCTGGTTCAGGTCTGTGTATCTTTTGAAGGAGCTTGAGATTAGGTCGTTCATGGCGACAAATATTTAGAGAAAATGGGCAAGATTCTTTTTGATCAAAAGGAGCATTTAATGGTGGTTAGATGATAGAAATGATGATGCTACAGAGACCTTTAAGAGCTGTCTGAAAACGAATGCGTTAATACTAAACAGACTTTGTATCATTGTATGAGCTGTGTGTTTAGAACCAGTCAAGGGTTTAAAGACCTATGAAAGACTTTGTTATGAAGATGGGATAAAAATTACGACATTGTGATTTTGTTGGTACCATGTTGCAGAGACGTGGTCTCCATTAACAATCACTTTTTAAAGTTCTGTGTAAACATGGAGCCCACAACCCCAAAAATTTATGTAAATAAGCCATTGCGCCTTAAAAAGGCTTTGATGAGTTTTGTAAGAAGTTCAATACTATCAATAGGCTACAAAATTAGGATTCAGAACAAGAACAAAGCCTGTTTTCTTAAATGTAAGTTACAGAGGTTTGTTCGTTTGTGATTTGTAAATCATTGTAAATTCACTGATTTTCAACTAAACACCCCTTAATCACGGTATTTTTCTAGAATATTTCTGTGTGTTTTCACTAATCAAATTTTAAGAATAAACCAAACCAGGCCTACTTTCGAATCACGTACCACTAGGACCCATTTGTTTGACATTGAAAATATTGATTTTAGCTTTACTCTGATGGAGAGTGAGTTCTGTTTTACACATGAGACACTGACACTAAGCTAAAATGACTTTCACATAAGACTAAGAGACTTGATAAAGACACAACAACCTCTCTCTCTGGAGGAAAAAAGAATAAGACTTTGTTCCTATTTCAAGTATGCAACACCAAGAGGACCACATTTTCCACCTTTCACCTGAGTGGTCTAGAAAAGCCTCCCAGGTTGAAGAGAGTGTGAATGGAAGCAGCGTCGGTCATGAAAGGAATCTGAGCATAAACTCCAGCGAGAGCGCACCGTATGCATTCAAGAAGCAGACATATGTAGGTGAATCCTATCGCCATCCAATAATACATCCCAAACCGTCCTTTGAAATGAATCAGCGGGAAGAAATTGCTCGTGCACCATATGATCTGGAGAGCTGTCTCGAGAAGCATACCCATCATCATGTGAAACCTCAGGTAATGAGGCAGTTCTTTGTTCTTCACTACCCACATGTATCCCAAGTAGCAGTAGACCATGAAGAACCAGGTCGGCCATCTGTTGATCGCTCCCGGGATGAAATAGATCATGTCTCCAATGGCGTCGTGCTTCTCTAGAAACGGCTGGACGTAGAATCCAACATCAGATATTTGGAGGGATATCAGGTAAGGGACGCAGGCCAATGTCCTCCACCACCATTCAGGCCTCTCTGCGATTTTAGGCAGTTTGATTTTGAAGAAGTCGTCTTTAAACGCTCTTGCAGGCTCTACAGGTCTCCGGTGTCTTCTCAGACCAGGAGCCAATGGTGGCAAGCCATGAGCAAAGAGCTGGTTGGATGATGCTGCTGCTTCTGCTGCAAAGTCCATAGATGCAGTTGCTGCAGATTTTAACATTTGGGGATCAAGTTGAATCACAAGAGCACAGGACAAGCTTCAACACTGATTACATGATTCTATAACAAAAGCATACGGTGAATCCACATAATACCTGAAAGAGGAACAATCTCACGGGGGCATCTCTGTGAAACTGAGCTTGCAGACAATCTTAGCTTTGCGGATGAATCAAGTTTGGGGAAGCACACCCTTGGATTCACATACTTCTTTAGAATTGGGCTATGGTTCCTGGTTTATAAAACATGGTCACAAAAAAAAGGCAAACACAGCATCAATATATGTGAAAGCCTCTAACAAATGAACATCAAAGGCTCGAGAAACTGGAGAACACAAAAACAGAAAAGAGACGATGACGAAATTCGGGATTCAAGAGACCTCTAAACCCCGAATCCAATTTCTTCACGAAAAAAATTGATTTGAATCTCAAGAATTTGTGGCCAGATTGATTCGAATTTCTTTGAAATTGACGATTTAAAGAATCCAACAGTGCCATTTTAAGAGCGAAAATCAACCAATATAAGAAGACCATAGCAAAACGACGAAGAGACCTTAGAAAGAAGGGAAATCAACGGATGCAACAAAAATCATCAAGAGAAGGAGACAGTCCAAAATCGGAGAAGGAGAAGGAAAACGCAGCGAGATCCCAAAAGAATGAATGAGATCATTGAGTTGATTATGTGAGAGAGAAGAGAACAAAAGAAAACCTGGGAGCGAGAAAAGTAAGAGAGCCACGGTTGGTGGTCGCCGCCAAACCCTGCATAATTTCCTCTCCGGCGACAACCTTGGAGACTTTTAGGTTTCGCTATTAAACCAAAAAAAAAAAAACAACAAAGAAAAATCGCCGGAGTATCTTTACGTGCAAGAAATATGAATGAACGAATCTACCTGATTTCGACGAGGTGGCCAAATTATAAGTCGGTTTTAAGGAATCTTCTCGAACTTGAGTCCTCAATCTTATTGGGCTTTCCACGGGAGCCCAAATACCATATAATCAGGCCGGTTTACATAAAACCAAGCGGATTGAGTGTAAATGTAAATGATTTATTTACATTCAAATATTATTTGCTTTTAAGGGGGGGAGTGGGTTCAAATACAGTGTTATACCCAAGTAACCCAACATTACGATTATAAACCGATTATATTAGTTATTTTTAAATCGAAATAACTAAAATATTCAAAAATCTTTAGTTATATTGTCAAAATTAAATATTTTTTTGAAAAATTTAACTAAGGGGGTGATTGGCGTTTGGCTGTTAGGGCTGTAGAAGATTTTACAGCTTATACAGTCAAATTTAAACCAATCAGACTTTTCCTTCTTTTTATTTTTTTTGACTGTATCTTTTTTACTTTTTCAATTCTGTTTTTTTCTAAAGTCACCTAAATGAGACTTTTAAGTGGCTGTGAAATTCTTTATTTTATTTAATTCAATTTTTCCATTAAAACTCTTTTGTAATATTAATTAAACAACTTTATTGCTAAAAAACAAAATAAACTAGCTAGCAGATTATTTAAATTAGTTTTTTGTTGCAAAAATGGTAGTCTATAGTTAATTTAATTCTAAACTTTTGTAATTTTAATTATTTTTTGGGAAGATTATTTAATATTCTTTGTGTTGTTGGGAAATGTCGTTTTATATATAACGATGCCGATTTAACACAAACCAAAAAGTATCATCTTCGCTCTGAAAATGTCGTCGTCAAACTTTACAGTGGAATCGTGTAAAGTCGATTCCGAGGAAGGGGTGAATCTTCACACGAGAATCTTCAAACCCAGAAACGTAGAAGCTAGCCACGATGATGGGAATCTGGTGATAGTATTGGTCCACCCGTTCTCTCTCTTGGGTGGTTGTCAGGCTCTGCTCAAAGGCATAGCTTCCGAGCTGGCCTGTAAGGGATTCACGGCCGTCACTTTCGATACAAGAGGTGCCGGAAAATCTACGGGAAGGGCTACTCTTACTGGCTTCGCCGAGGTCAAGGACGTGATCGCTGTTTGTCGGTGGCTTTCCCAGAATCTCGGTGCCCATAGGATCCTGCTCGTCGGTTCTTCTGCCGGTAAGGTTTCTGTGCTTTCGATTTTATAGATTTCCCCCCCTTTCCTTTTTGTTGATCTGGTTCTAGTGTAATTTTGAGTTGAATCTGCTTATGCTGATTCCATCTGGTGATGCCTTTTACGAGTTATCTGCAACAATGATTTCGCAATTTCAGTGTTGTGGATTCTTCTGAGTTAGAAGTTAAATTGAGGCATTGCTTTCTGTTCAGATGAATATTCGAGCTGTATTTGACCTGTTGGTTTTTGTGAAAAACTTAACTCAGTGTGTTCCTTTTTAAGCCTTTTGCTCCCTATTCACTTCTCATTAGTCATTATCACGGATTGATGACAGAATGATTGGTTCTAGGTTATGCTTTTATTCTTCAGTTCTCTATTGTTTGGTTGCCAGCTCCGTTGTGGCAGGTGATGAAGAGTTTACTCGTTTACTTGATGTGTGTCAGCTGAGAAAACTTTGTTCGGTATTGGTCTTGGTCATGTCCCCATTGCAATTAAGTTCCATTGCCTCTCTTGTTTATCTCCTTCTGTAGATTAAGCATCTTTCTTGTTCCTATTTGGTGTTTCCCACATTCGGAGGGATTTCTTCTTTAGGGAGTATACTTTTTTGTTTTGTTTTGACAACTCTAGGGGAGTATGTATACTTGAGAGTGGAATAAGAAAGTTCAATCGACTGTGGAAAGAAGAAGGTTAGCATTGTTTTAATGTAGAGTGCCTGGGTGATCTTGGGGTAGAGTGTCTGGGTGATCTTGGGGTAGAGTGTCTCGTAACTACCCATTACTAAGAGTTTATAAGATAAACTCTGTTTCTCATGATTCTGCTTGATGTTTCTTGTAACACATACATAACTGCAATTGATATGAATCTCTTAAGGAGTTTGTTAAAGACTATACAAGCATCAAGATTTATGATTGCTTTCAGTGTCCCCTTTTATTGATAACTTGCAACTTTTACGTGTCGTTGTCATACATGGTGCATCTTCGTGCGCTAATCGTACTTCCCTTTTTGATGTGCTTATATATAGCCTTGTGATTTTCCATTGTGTTAGATTTAGAGTTGTTTTTCCTTTGTTTCTTGCTGAGCATAGAACAAAGAACAAAGAACTCTTCTGACGGATATTCTGAGACAAATTTAATATTCCGAGTCTATGGCAGGTGCACCAATCGCAGGATCAGCAGTGGAGCAAGTAGAGCAAGTGGTGGGATATGTGAGTTTGGGATACCCATTCGGTCTTATGGCCTCGGTTCTGTTTGGGAGGCACCACAAGGCCATTCTCTCGTCCACTAAACCCAAACTCTTCGTCATGGGAACACAGGACGGTTTCACCAGCGTAAGCCAGCTCAAGAAGAAGCTGAAATCTGCAGTGGGACGCACCGAAACACACCTCATTGAAGGCGTTAGTCATTTCCAGATGGAAGGGCCCGAGTATGATTCTCAGATGTCCGATGTCATATGCAACTTTATTTCATCCATGTGAGATATCATACACGCAACTTCATAATATCCAAAGTAAGAGTTAGACTTAATTTGTACCACTTCATACACAAAGGAGGATAATCATCTTTGCATATATTCAAGCCTGACGGCAAACAGATGTTATTAAATCAATCCCTGAAGACGCCTTCAAGTTTCAACTCTTCTTCCCTTAGTCATTAGATAAAGAGCTTGTGAGCTCTCCAATCCTCAAGGTACAACGACAATATGGAATGTTTGCAGGGAGGTCTTTTAGCCAAACATATCATTAACATTATGACATAAAAAAATTCACAAGATTTTTCAATGAATCTAGGAGTTTGGTAAAATAAATAACATCTGCATAAAAAGCATTCAGATCCGATATCTAGATGCACCAATATTCTCAAAACAGTGAGTTAACTAAGGAGATGATATAAATAATCATCAAAATAAACAAACATCCTAACGATGAATGTAATTACAAAAAAACAAAAAAAGGGCAGATGAAACTGGGGAAGTTTAGTTCCGGTGGCCAACCCCAAAGTGAAACCTTCCGGTGTGTTTGTCATTGAAGGCGTATTCAAGGCGTAGCGGCCCCAACGGAGAATCAACACGCACCCCAAAACCATACCCGTAACCACTTCCGGGCTTCAGCCTAGCCCCCGCAGGATCACCTAAAGGGCAGAAAAATAACAAAGATGATGGTCACTTAAGAGATTCTAAAGCTTTTACGAAGCATATGGAAAGACTCGGAAGGAAAACCAAAAAAAACGAAAGCCTAGTCTGTACCTGGGACGGTGGGTCCTGATCCAAGATCAGTACCATAATCCGTAAAAAGGACGCCCTCGACCGGTCCTCTCTGCACAAAAGGGCAAGAATGAGAGTCATAATATTCACACCAACGGGAAATGAGATCTTAAGAATGTCAGAGAAAATTCTCACCACTGGGAAAGAGACCTCCCCCGAACCAACTACATATGATCGACCAGATGCTACAGCGCCCTCTTCGTAACCTCTTACGCTGTTTGTTCCTCCGATGGCGAATGCTTCATGAGGTGAAAAGTTTCCCACCACATGTCCACCAGACAGACTACAAACATGAACAAGGTAAGATAAGCTATGATCAACTTGAAGATGATGACTAGAATCCCAAAAGGCGAATAGAGCTTAAGGAAATTATATTCTGCAAGGAGGTTAGCATACCTAAAAAGAAAACGAGCTGGTCCAATGTGAATGCCTTTCCTGGTACGAGCATTCACTCGATTGAAAAATAACCATTCGGGCAACACAGGAAGCCCTTGTTCCATGTTAAACGCAAACTGGTAGAAAAAAAGAAGGATAACAGTGAGGCATAGAAAAAAAGTAGGGGAAGATGTAGTTACCAACAGAGGATTGAGACTGACCATCGTTGATCCATGGTCACCTGAGCCAGTATAAATGCTTTCAAATTTAGCTAGCAAGGTCTCATCATGGGTCTTGCCACTACATGAGCAAACATAAAAATAGCATCTATCAAATTCAAATGGCGTGGAAACAGTGAGCAAAACAAAAGACATCTCATTCTTTGGAACATATATACCTTGCGGTTAGAGGGCTACTGTAGAAGTCCTTAATGATAGGGTTTCCTTGTTCATCACGAGCACCAGCATGCTGGAACATTAAAATTAAAACCAAAAATGGGAGTAATGTAAACATAGACACGTGTGCGAGATCCAGTGCACGCAAATTTTATGGTGGTGCATGTTGATTGTGTTCAACAGAAACTTGAAAATATTGGGAACAGTAGATACCTGAAATATAAGTCCAGCAGTACCATTCCACTTTGGCCTGAATGGCCGACTGTATTCAATACCTGCTGTAACCCGACCAATTGTGAGACTACCACTATCTGGTTGATTGCCGTGAACAAGATTCCCCGGTGTTCTTGAATTCTAACACAATATGAAGTTAGTTGGTCTATTAGTCAACTCAGCATTCTCATTGAGATACACAAAAGAGCCAGAACCAGTAAAGGCCNTGTTCTTTCTAAAAAAAAAAAAAAAAGTCCTCTGTTTTTTTGGTGTTATATAACAATTGAGGTATCTCAAAAGTTTGACAATGTGTTGATCTTATAGGTTTGTGAGGCTACAGCTTGAAGCTTTCTTCTCCTTCGTGTTGTTGAGAGTTACAGCTTTCACAGGCTTTCTTCAGTTACAAGAAGTTGCTCTTGAAGGTCTAATCAACTTTTGTCGACAACCCGCGTTCATAGTTGAAGCCTATGTTAACTACGACTGTGATCCCATGTGTAAAAATGTTTTCGAAGAGACCGGGAAAGTTCTGTGCAGGCATACCTTCCCTACCTCTGGTCCTTTAACCTCTCTGCAAATCCAAGCCTTTGAAGGTCTTGTGATCTTGATTCACAACATCGCGGACAATATGGATAGAGAGGAAGATGAAGGTGATGAAGAAGACTCCAATGTTATAAAGCCAAGCCCCGTTGAGATTCACGAGTACATACCCTTTTGGGTAGAGAAGCCAAAAGAGGATTTCGAGACGTGGGTTGATCATATAAGAGTGAGGAAAGCACAGAAGAGGAAGCTAGCGATCGCTGCGAATCATTTCAACAGGGATGAGAAAAAGGGTTTGGAGTATTTGAAGTATAACCATTTAGTCTCAGACCCTCCTGATCCAATGGCATTAGCTTCATTTTTCAGATTTACACCGGGTTTGGATAAGACAATGATCGGAGATTACCTTGGAGATCCTGATGAGTTGCATCTCAGTGTTCTTAAAAGCTTTACACATACATTTGAGTTCACGGGTATGAATCTTGATACCGCGTTGAGGACATTCCTCGAGTCATTTCGGTTACCTGGAGAGTCTCAAAAGATTGAGCGTATGATTGAAGCTTTCTCCGAGAGATTCTATGAGCAACAGTCATCTGAGATCTTTGCAAGCAAAGATACTGTCCACATTTTGTGCTACTCGCTTATAATGCTCAACACGGATCAACATAATCCACAGGTTAAGAAGAAAATGACAGAAGACGAGTTTATCCGCAACAACCGAGCAATCAACGCGGGAAAAGATCTTCCAAGAGAATACCTCTCAGAGCTTTTCCAATCCATTTCAACAAACGCATTCGCTCTGTCGACACATTCAGGTCCGGTGGAAATGAATCCAAACAGATGGATTGAGCTGATGAACAGAACAAAGACGACACAACCCTTCAGTCTCTGCCAGTTCGATCGGCGAATAGGAAGAGATATGTTTGCAACCATCGCAGGTCCATCCATAGCAGCTGTTTCTGCATTCTTTGAGCATTCGGATGATGATGAAGTGCTTCATGAATGCGTTGATGCTTTGATCTCTATAGCCAGAGTTGCACAGTATGGCCTCGAAGACATTCTTGATGAGCTCATAGCTTCTTTTTGTAAATTCACAACGCTGTTGAACCCTTACACCACACCCGAAGAGACTCTGTTCGCGTTTAGCCACGATATGAAACCGAGAATGGCTACTCTCGCGGTTTTCACGCTAGCTAACAACTTCGGCGATTCCATCAGAGGAGGGTGGAGGAACATTGTGGATTGTCTCTTGAAACTCAGAAAGCTACAGCTTCTTCCACAATCTGCCATCGAGTTTGAGACAACAGATGAAGAGGACTTAAACAATGGTGGATCAGAACCCGACCAAAACATTGTTCCGAGCCAAGACACGAAATTTAACAGAAGACAAGGTTCTAGTTTGATGGGTAGGTTCTCACACTTCTTGGCATTAGACAGCGTGGAAGAATCGGTGGCTCTCGGAATGAGTGAGTTTGAACAAAATCTTAAAGTCATAAAGCAATGCAGGATCGGTCAAATATTCAGCAAGAGCTCGGTGTTGCCAGATGTAGCGGTGTTGAACCTAGGCCGTTCTCTGATCTACGCGGCTGCAGGGAAAGGACAGAAGTTTAGTACGGCGATAGAGGAAGAAGAGACGGTTAAATTCTGTTGGGATTTGATCATAGCCGTTGCCTTATCTAACATCCACCGGTTCACCATGTTCTGGCCAAGTTACCATGACTATCTACTCAATGTCGTGAACTTCCCGCTCTTTTCGCCCATCCCGTTTGTCGAAAAAGGGATCCCTGGTTTATTCAAGGTCTGCATCAAGATTCTGGCTTCTCAGCTTCAATACCAACTACCAGAGGAGCTGATTTTCAGATCCATATCGATAATGTGGAAGATAGACAAAGAAATCATCGAAACATGTTACGACACAATAACAGAGTTTGTCAGCAAGATCATTACAGAGCACTCTGCTAATCTGCAAACTCAGATTGGGTGGAAAAGCGTTCTACAGCTGCTTTCTTTGTGTGGAAGACATCCGGAAACCAAAGAACAAGCCGTGGATGCTCTCATCGGTCTAATGTCGACCAACGCCGCGCATCTCTCGCAGTCAAGCTATGCCTATTGCATCGATTGCGCCTTCAGTTTTGTGGCCCTAAGGAACAGCTCTGTTGAGAAGAACTTGAGGATATTGGATCTCATGACAGATTCGGTTACAGTGCTGGTAAAATGGTACAAAACCGCATCTACGGAGACCGTGAATAGCTACAGCGTGGCGAGCAACACGAGCAGTTCATCATCCGCGGAAGAAAACAGCTTGAGAGGGGTTAACTTTGTTCATCATCTTTTCCTCAAACTCTCCGAGGCATTCCGGAAAACGACACTAGCACGCCGGGAAGAGATAAGGAACAGAGCGGTGACGTGCCTAGAGAAAAGCTTCATCATGGGACATGAGGATCTTGGATTCACGCCGTCCGGGTGTATCTACTGCATAGACCATGTCGTGTTCCCGACAATCGATGACTTGCACGAGAAGCTTCTAGACTATTCCAGGCGCGAAAACGCGGAAAGAGAGATGAGAAGCATGGAGGGGACATTGAAGATAGCGATGATAATGCTCAAGAACGTCTTCTTGAATTACCTGGAACAGATTGTAGGGAGTGCTGAGTTTAGAACCTTCTGGTTAGGAGCTGTCTCTTATACACATCTAGATGTGTATAGAGAGCCGGGTACTTGAGAGCTGAGAGACTAAGGTGTTAGAGCAGGATTGGAGATTGGCAAGGAAAGACTGCTCGTGAGAAGACGAATGGATTCTGATAGAAGACGGAGAGAAGTGAACATCACCGTGGCCTGAATGCATTGTAATCGCACTCGGCGCGAAATTGAAGAAATGTCAGAAACTAGAACAGCTAGGGTTTTTGATTCGGAGTAGAAAGATGATGATTCGGTGAAAAAGACGGGAGATTTTGATATTTTTCAGCCTTTTTTTTTCCTTTTTCTTTTTCTCCCTATGATGTTTTGATATGTATTTTTTGGGTGAGTTTAATATATGGTAATGGTTGACCATTTAATTAAATATATAGTAATAGATAATTCAAAATTATTTATTTTAACACTGTTTACGGTATACCGATAATACTGTTAACAATCCGTCTTGATAACATTGTTCACTGTCTGTTCCGACAACACTATTTACCGTCAACTCTGGCAATACTATTTATGGTACACCGGTAATACTGTTCATCTAATGATAACCGCTTCTTTAACACTGTTAATATATAATTAACATATTAAACCAGTTAGCATATCATATAAAATAGCATGTTAACTTAACAGAAACCCATTTATAAAATATATTAATCCAAATAATGTATCTTTAATTTTGATAATGCATTTCTTACATTAAGTCTTTTTTATCAGCGCTATCTTAAGGCATAGAGAAATTGACGGTGGATGAAGGTGGTGTTTTTTTCCTAGATATGTGAAAGACAAATGGTTGAAACTCACCCATCACTAAGTCTCAGCCACTAAAAACTTTACATACCAAAAATAGTTTTGTGTTTGCACTAACCAAGGAAAGACCTCGTACAGAGACCAAATAAAAACAGAAGAAGAAAAGAAAAAAAAGCAGCTGCTAAATGATTTTCTTCTCTTTAATTTGTCGGTGAGAAATGGAGAGAGCCGCGGTGAAAGCAAAGCGGAAAGAGCTAGGGATATCGTGCATGCTTAACACGGAGGTCGGTGCAGTCCTCGCGGTTATTCGCAGACCCCTTTCGGAAAGTTACCTTTCTCCCCAAGAAACAGACCACTGTGATTCATCAGTCCAACAATCTCTCAAATCTCTGAGAGCCCTTATCTTCAACCCTCAGCAGGATTGGCGCACCATCGACCCTTCGGTTTACCTCTCTCCTTTCCTTGAAGTCATCCAGAGCGACGAGATCCCGGCTAGCGCCACAGCGGTCGCCCTCTCCTCGATCTTGAAGATCCTTAAAATCGAGATCTTCGACGAGAAAACTCCTGGTGCTAGAGATGGTATGAACTCCATCGTTTCCGGGATCACCAGCTGTCGTTTGGAGAAGACAGATTCGGTGTCCGAAGACGCCGTGATGATGAGGATCCTTCAAGTTTTAACCGGAATCATGAAACATCCTGCCTCGGTTCGTTTGTTTTTTAAGCTTTTACTTATGTTTTACTTGAATTCAAAAACATGACATGAATTGTTAGGGATTGGCATTTGAAACAATTAGACGTACGTACGTTAATCATATATTGTCTAATAAGATGTGAATTAAACAGGAATTATTAGAAGATCAAGCGGTTTGCACAATCGTCAATACGTGTTTCCAAGTGGTGCAACAATCAGCTGGTAGGGGAGATTTGCTGCAACGAAATGGAAGATACACGATGCACGAGCTGATTCAGATCATCTTCTCTAGATTACCTGATTTTGAGGTTATAGGGGACGAAGGTGGTGAGGATTCAGAATCTGATACCGACGAAATCGACATGACCGGCGGGTACGGAATCCGATGCTGCATCGACATTTTTCATTTCTTATGTTCGTTGCTCAATGTTGTTGAAGTTGTCGAGAACTCGGAAGGCACAAGCGTTCACACCGCGGACGAGGATGTGCAGATTTTCGCTTTGGTTTTAATCAATAGCGCGATTGAGTTAAGCGGTGATGCCATCGGGCAACATCCGAAGCTTCTTCGGATGGTTCAAGACGATCTGTTTCACCATTTGATCCATTACGGAGCTTCTTCAAGCCCTCTTGTTCTCTCCATGATCTCTAGTTGTATACTCAATATTTATCACTTCCTCCGCAAGTAAGTCCTCTGTTCTTTCAAAAAAAAAAAAGTCCTCTGTTTTTTTGGTGTTTATAACAATTGAGGTATCTCAAAAGTTTGACAATGTGTTGATCTTTTAGGTTTGTGAGGCTACAGCTTGAAGCTTTATTCTCCTTCGTGTTGTTGAGAGTTACAGCTTTCACAGGCTTTCTTCAGTTACAAGAAGTTGCTCTTGAAGGTCTAATCAACTTTTGTCGACAACCCGCGTTCATAGTTGAAGCCTATGTTAACTACGACTGTGATCCGATGTGTAAAAATGTTTTCGAAGAGACCGGGAAAGTTCTGTGCAGGCATACCTTCCCTACCTCTGGTCCTTTAACCTCTCTGCAAATCCAAGCATTTGAAGGTCTAGTGATCTTGATTCACAACATCGCGGACAATATGGATAGAGAGGAAGATGAAGGTGATGAAGAAGACTCCAATGTTATAAAGCCAAGCCCCGTTGAGATTCACGAGTACATACCCTTTTGGGTAGAGAAGCCAAAAGAGGATTTCGAGACGTGGGTTGATCATATAAGAGTGAGGAAAGCTCAGAAGAGGAAGCTAGCGATCGCTGCGAATCATTTCAACAGGGATGAGAAAAAGGGTTTGGAGTATTTGAAGTATAACCATTTAGTCTCAGATCCTCCTGATCCAATGGCATTAGCTTCATTTTTCAGATTTACACCGGGTTTGGATAAGACAATGATCGGAGATTACCTTGGAGATCCTGATGAGTTGCATCTCAGTGTTCTTAAAAGCTTTACACATACATTTGAGTTCACGGGTATGAATCTTGATACAGCGTTGAGGACATTCCTCGAGTCATTTCGGTTACCGGGAGAGTCTCAAAAGATTGAGCGTATGATTGAAGCTTTCTCTGAGAGATTCTATGAGCAACAGTCATCTGAGATCTTTGCAAGCAAAGATACTGTTCACATTTTGTGCTACTCGCTTATAATGCTCAACACAGATCAACATAATCCTCAGGTTAAGAAGAAAATGACAGAAGACGAGTTTATCCGCAACAACCGAGCAATCAACGCGGGAAAAGATCTTCCAAGAGAATACCTCTCAGAGCTTTTCCAATCCATTTCAACAAACGCATTCGCTCTATCGACACATTCAGGACCGGTCGAGATGAATCCAAACAGATGGATTGAGCTGATGAACAGAACAAAGACGACACAGCCCTTCAGTCTCTGCCAGTTCGATCGGCGAATAGGAAGAGATATGTTTGCAACCATCGCAGGTCCATCCATAGCAGCTGTTTCCGCATTCTTTGAGCATTCGGATGATGATGAAGTGCTTCATGAATGCGTTGATGCTTTGATCTCTATAGCCAGAGTTGCACAGTATGGCCTTGAAGACATTCTTGACGAGCTCATAGCTTCTTTTTGTAAATTCACAACGCTGTTGAATCCTTACACCACACCAGAAGAGACTCTGTTCGCGTTTAGCCACGATATGAAACCGAGAATGGCTACTCTCGCGGTTTTCACGCTAGCTAACAACTTCGGCGATTCCATCAGAGGAGGGTGGAGGAACATTGTGGATTGTCTCTTGAAACTCAGAAAGCTTCAGCTTCTTCCACAATCTGCCATCGAGTTTGAGACAACAGATGAAGAGGTCTTAAACAATGGTGGATCAGAACCCGACCAAAACATTGTTCCGAGCCAAGACACGAAATTTAACTGAAGACAAGGTTCTAGTTTGATGGGTAGGTTCTCACACTTCTTGGCATTAGACAGTGTGGAAGAATCTGTGGCTCTCGGAATGAGTGAGTTTGAACAAAATCTTAAAGTCATAAAGCAATGCAGGATCGGTCAAATATTCAGCAAGAGCTCGGTGTTGCCAGATGTCGCGGTGTTGAACCTAGGCCGTTCTCTGATCTACGCGGCTGCTGGTAAAGGACAGAAGTTTAGTACGGCGATAGAGGAAGAAGAGACGGTTAAATTCTGTTGGGATTTGATCATAGCCGTTGCCTTATCTAACATCCACCGGTTCATCATGTTCTGGCCAAGTTACCATGACTATCTACTCAATGTCGTGAACTTCCCGCTCTTTTCGCCCATCCCGTTTGTCGAAAAAGGGATCCCTGGTTTATTCAAGGTCTGCATCAAGATTCTGGCTTCTCAGCTTCAATACCAACTACCAGAGGAGCTGATTTTCAGATCCATATCGATAATGTGGAAGATAGACAAAGAAATCATCGAAACATGTTACGACACAATAACAGAGTTTGTCAGCAAGATCATTACAGAGCACTCTGCTAATCTGCAAACTCAGATTGGGTGGAAAAGCGTTCTACAGCTGCTTTCTTTGTGTGGAAGACATCCGGAAACCAAAGAACAAGCCGTGGATGCTCTCATCGGTCTAATGTCGACCAACGCCTCGCATCTCTCGCAGTCAAGCTATGCCTATTGCATCGATTGCGCCTTCAGTTTTGTGGCCCTAAGGAACAGCTCTGTTGAGAAGAACTTGAGGATATTGGATCTCATGACAGATTCGGTAACAGTGCTGGTAAAATGGTACAAAACCGCATCTACGGAGACCGTAAATAGCTACAGCGTGGCGAGCAACACGAGCAGTTCATCATCCGCGGAAGAAAACAGCTTGAGAGGGGTTAACTTTGTTCATCATCTTTTCCTCAAACTCTCCGAGGCATTCCGGAAAACGACACTAGCACGCCGGGAAGAGATAAGGAACAGAGCGGTGACGTGCCTAGAGAAAAGCTTCATCATGGGACATGAGGATCTTGGATTCACGCCGTCCGGGTGTATCTACTGCATAGACCATGTCGTGTTCCCGACAATCGATGACTTGCACGAGAAGCTTCTAGACTATTCCAGGCGCGAAAACGCGGAAAGAGAGATGAGAAGCATGGAGGGGACATTGAAGATAGCGATGATAATGCTCAAGAACGTCTTCTTGAATTACCTGGAACAGATTGTAGGGAGTGCTGAGTTTAGAACCTTCTGGTTAGGAGTGTTGAGGAGAATGGATACGTGTATGAAAGCGGATTTTGGAGAGTATGGAGATAACAAACTTCAAGAGGTCGTGCCTGAAATTTTGACCACCATGATTGGTACGATGAAGGAGAAAGAGATCTTGGTGCAGAAGGAAGACGATCTCTGGGAGATTACTTATATTCAGATTCAATGGATTGCTCCTTCGCTCAAGGATGAATTATTTCCTGATGAAGAGATTTAGCTTCTTCTTTTTTTTTTTAGTTAATTGATGCAATGGGGGGAAAAAAAAAAAAGTTAATTAATACGTACATGCAATTTTGATTAGATGATACGACATGTTTAGTTTTTATTATCAAGCCTACTTCTTTTCTGGTCCTCCTGATCTGATTCTCGGAAAATATGATAAATAATTATGTTCATTTTTTATTTGATCCTCATAAATATGATAAACATGTTCAATTTTTATCATCCAACCTGCCCTTCATCTTTCTCCTTTAATACATATAAGAGATACTGAGATAGTGGAGATGCCATCAGAGTAAATAATTTATTTATTAAATGTTAGCTGTATACTTGTATAGTTGTATACATGCAATTTAGAAGAATTAAGAAAGACTCTCATACCACTCGTGCAACACGTCAGAATTGTTTTTTTACTTCTACTTTCTAATTTTTGTTTTCACGAATGTTATTGCGTTATATGTTTTTTACAATGTATTATATTTTTGTAAGATGGACTAGCTACAACCGTTGTAAACAACAAAAACAGGAATTAATAAAAAAAAAAAATTCTAAATTGGTTTAAAATGGATCATAATAATTTTACACTCAGGTTTGAAAGATGTTTTAATCTGAATACTTACTGGCACTATATATAGAGAGATATTATAGATACCGAATCAAGTGCTGTATAGATAAGACTACCAGATTCATTACCCAAAAAAGACAGACCCCTATTTACTAATCACGTTGAATAAATCTTTAGCATCATCTCCCACTTTCTCTGGCCATCCACCTATATATATATATAACACAACCATACTCTCCAATTCTCTACAAAGAACTGAATAGATAGAAAAAAGAATAGAGAAAGATTTTACCACTTGCTTGGTTGTTATAGAATTGTTTCTTCTTCTTCTTTTTTTTTTCTTTTGCAATCATGGAGAGTACTATAACAAACTCCTCCTCGTCACAGACGGGTCGAGGAGTAAACTTCTCGGCCCCGAGAAACTTTGTTGTTAAATTTCGATCGAAATGTAAAGAAACCTTCTTTCCCGATGATCCATTCAAACCGATATCGCAAGAGCCGAACGGCTTGACCATAACAAAAAAGACATTGGAGTATTTTGTTCCAATCTTTGAGTGGCTCCCAAAGTACAATCTGCAAAAGCTAAGGTACGATGTGCTTGCGGGAATCACAATCACCAGCCTTGCCGTTCCACAGGGTATTAGCTATGCAAATCTCGCCAGTATCCCTCCCATTATAGGCCTATGTGAGATCCATTTTCCTTTTCTTTTTTTTTTTATTATGCAGCATTTATTTATTTCATACGGTATCAATCAATATTATTGCATCCTATGAATTATATCATTAAGAAACATAAAAGCTGGGATAATTTAAAAAACGGTAAGCTTATGCTTCTCAAAAGTGATTTGGCAGAAAGGTGTAATTTCGATTTTGCAAAAGGAAAAAAAAAAAAGAGATTTTGTTTTCAATTTAATATAGAATAAATTTCCGTTTAGCAAATTTGATTTTACTCGGTATATTTATTATACCGTGCCGTCGTCAGTGCCACTATGGTACCAATAATTTTCTTTTTTTCTCCATATTTAAAAAGCTTGTATATTTGTAAAATTAATTAATACTGAATGATCTGAATATACAGTATGAAACCACTTTGAGTTTGATTTTTCAAGAGTGTCTTTTCATTCTCTGAAACGCCCAAAATAACCAAAAGTTTTTTTTACATACAAAGTGTTTTTTACATATACATACATATATACATATATATATATATATATATATTCATACAACTGAAAATTGAAATCGAAATATTCCATATCTAGATATAATTTTCACTGTTTTTCTTGTGTAGCTAAATTGGTAGAGGAACATAAAACAGAAATTAAAACATTAACATGATATAATTAATTTAATGACCTAAATAGAAATGATATTGGCAGTCAGCTAGTACGTAGTCCATACAAACAAGACTTGTTTCACTTTATTTATCTTCCTATTTTGTTCTTATGAAACAACAATAATTGAAGGGTACACCTCTATTAGGTTGGTTCAATTTTTCAAATATGACAGTAAAATCGATCCAATTGCTTTCATTAAACATATATATCTAATAATTCCATTTTGTTGTTCTTAAAAAAAATTATGGGAATTCAGATTCAAGTTTTGTGCCGCCATTTGTGTACGCCGTGTTAGGAAGTTCCAACACTTTGGCGGTGGGAACAGTCGCAGCATGCTCTTTGCTGATCTCTGAGACATTCGGTGAGGATATGTTGAAAAAAGATCCTACCCTCTACCTTCATTTGATCTTCACCGCCACTTTCATCACCGGTATATTCCAATTTGCTTTGGGCTTCTTCAGGTATATTATGAATCTAACATCTAGTGGATTTTTTTCTATCTTTATTACGTTAAAAAGTTTTAACTTTTAATTACTTGTGTATTAATTAATAAACACATGCATGTAAAGGTTGGGGATATTGGTGGATTTCCTGTCACACTCGACCATAACGGGCTTCATGGGCGGCACAGCTATCATCATTCTCCTCCAGCAGCTTAAGGGCTTCTTTGGTTTAGTCCATTTTACGCACAAAACCGACGTCGTTTCAGTTCTCCACTCAGTCTTCTCCCATCGCCAAGAGGTCTCACTTTCAATTCATTTTCTTATTTAAGAAATATCCAAGAAAAAAAACAATGGTGGCTAACTTGGGGCGGTGTTACTTGGTGCAGTGGAAGTGGCAAAGTGCACTTGCTGGGATCTGCTTTCTTATTTTCCTCCAAACTACTCGATACATCGTATACTTTCTCCTTCTCTATATTTCATTTATATTTAAATCAAATTTGAGACAAAATCATTGGACCCTCACAAATCTTCCACCTTTTTTCTATTCTTTTTCTTTTTTGGTAATCATTCCTCGCCTTTTTTAATTTACATAACCAACTTGACTTTGAAATTTTGGAAAGAAAAAAGAAATTGAATAATTTCTTCTTACCAAAATTAGCAATCTATTTTCCGTATTTCCACGTATGCTAATCTTTTTCATTTTGAAATATATATATAACTAAAAGTCATCAACTGCTTTCTCAAGTGCCTCACAAGACTGACAAGAGTATATCACATGTTTGTAAACTATTGCAGAAGAAGATAAAACCAAAGCTATTTTGGGTATCAGCAATGGGTCCGATGGTGGTCGTTCTTGTGGGTTGCCTAGTTGCTTATTTGGTGAAAGGAACAGAACACGGGATCCAAACAGTGAACAATTTTATTATTTATTTGCATTGCTAGCAATGCGTTCATATATATTTTATTAATACCAACAAACACATACAAACATAAGACCTCAGCAACTAGGGTTTCTATTAATAGTATGTTCCTGTATACAGGTTGGGCCTTTAAAGAAAGGACTAAACCCTCCTTCTATTCAATATTTGAACTTCGACACCAAGTATCTACATTTGGTTTTCAAGGCCGGAATCGTCACTGGGCTCATCGCTTTGGCTGTAAATATATATTTTCACCATCGTTTCTTTAGCTAATTAATGATTGACCATATATATCTATATGTGTGATTTAATTAATAAGAAGATGAATGGTTAATTAACTATAGGAGGGGATTGCGATCGGAAGAAGCTTTGCTGTAATGAAGAACGAACAAACGGACGGGAACAAAGAGATGATAGCATTTGGTCTTATGAACATAATAGGCTCCTTTACATCTTGCTATTTGACAACGGGTAACTAATTCTAATTGACATCTTTCTACCGGAAATCTTAGGTATTGATTGTTTGAATGCTTAGCATTTTCTTCTTTTTTTTCTTCAAATAAGCTCAAAACTTTTAGAATTTTAAGGAAAATAAAATTTAATATCTGTAAACGCAAACGCTAGCTAACACAAAAGGAACCTTCCGTTTTTTATTGGCATTTCGGTTATACAATTAACAAAATTATACGTTTAGAAAAACTGAAAATGTTTTATTTCTCAAAATTTAAATTATTTTTCACGTTTTGTGATGCTAAATCTTGGCCGGGATTTTCAGGACCATTTTCAAAGACAGCAGTGAACTACAACGCGGGAACAAAGACACCGATGTCGAATGTAGTGATGGGCATTTGCATGATGCTTGTGCTTCTCTTCCTTGCGCCTATATTCAGCTACACACCACTGGTTGGCCTCTCAGCCATCATTATGTCAGCCATGTTGGGCCTCATCGACTACGAGGAGATGTACCATCTCTTCAAGGTCGACAAGTTTGATTTCGTCGTCTGCATGTCCGCTTTCTTCGGTGTTTCCTTCCTTAGCATGGACTACGGCCTCATCATTTCCGTCGGGTTCTCTGTCCTAAGAGCGTTGTTGTACGTTGCAAGGCCCTCGACTTGTAAACTGGGAAGAATACCAAACTCGGTTATGTTTCGAGACATAGAACAGTACCCTGCCGCCGAGGAGATGCTTGGTTACGTCATTCTTCAGTTGGGTTCTCCTATCTTTTTTGCCAACAGCACTTACGTCCGCGAAAGGATTTTGAGGTGGATTCGAGATGAACCTGAAGCCGTCGAATTTCTTCTCCTTGATCTCTCTGGTGATTCTAACTTCTTCTTCTTCTTTTTTTTGGTCTACATGGACTTCACTTGATAAAGTTTGTCCACGCGTATCTTTTCTTTTCCTATTTTAATTGCTATATAATTAATATTGTTGTCTCTTAGGAGTTTCAAGCGTTGACATGACCGGGATGGAAACACTACTCGAAGTCCGGAGAATCCTTGGATCAAAAGGCATCAAGGTTCTAATATACCCTTCACTTTTTTAAAAATGTCCTAATAATAGTTTAGGAAAACTCAAAATATTATATTTTTGATTGCAGATGGTGATAATAAATCCACGATTTGAAGTACTAGAAAAGATGATGTTAGCGCATTTTGTAGAGAAGATAGGAAAGGAGTACGTGTTCTTATCCATTGACGATGCAGTTCAAGCATGCCGATTTAATCTCTCCACCGCCAAACCCGAACCGTGTCCTTAGTTATTATAGTGGAAGGTTCTAATAAAATGCGTATTTTGGCTTGTGTGGCTTTTTATGTAGTGTGCTCAAATAAACAACTACTAGTTTTCAATTAGACCACTATATGATTGCTTCGTGGCTATGATCCCATTTGTAACATAAATAAACCAAGAGAGATATGGAAAAAAAAAAAATAATGGAAATTTCAGTATCATTGACTTAAACAAAACGATCACTGTACAAAAATTCTTATATACATAATACATCAAATACATTAAGCCTAATATCAACCATTAGCCAACATATAACCATCTTAACCACCTAACAAAACTTATTAGGTGGTGGGACCTTAAGATTAACGAAGGAAGAACACAAAATTGAAATATAATACCTTGATTGTGTATGCAATAATGTTTTTGCATGCCACCGTTTAGGGAATACAAAGTAATATTTTTCTTTGATTTGTCACGTTTTCACCTAACCATGAGCTTAACATTCTCATTAAATGCATTATACAACCCTGTAAGTTTTTTTTTTTCCTTTCAAGTTTTGTGAAATATATATGCTCTCACAAGACTCACATTTAAATTATTTAATTTTTTTTTTGACAACATTTAAATTATTTAATTAAAAGAGCAAGAAGAGAAGAAGCTTCAACCACTTAACTTTTGGATAAGAAAATTTATGCAGATTATAAAAATTAATTATTTTCACAAATTAAATAATGTGTTAATATAAAGTCAACAGAAAACGACAGAAACGAAAAGTCTCCCAAACAAAAAAAACAAAAAAAAACAGAGAAATCTGCCAAAATCTCTTGTGGTATTGAAGCATTCTTTCTGCAGGCGACGATGAAGAAGATTTCTCTCTTGCTTGTCTCTGTCCTCGTGCTCTTGCCTGTCTCCCTACAGGATCCGAGTCCTGGAGTGAAGGTACCGACTCGGGCTCACGCGGAGCTCACGGGTCATGGGTTTCCGATTGGGCTGCTCCCTCTATCTGTCAAGGATTACTACATCAACCAAACCTCCGGCGACTTCTCCCTTTTCCTCCACGGGACATGCAAAATCACGCTCCCTCCCGACAACTACCTCGCCACTTATTCGAACAAGGTAACGGGTCGGATTACCCAGGGTCGGATCGCGGATCTCCGGGGGATTCGGGTCCGGGCGTTTTTCCAGTGGTGGTCCATCACCGGGATTCGATCCTCCGGGGATAATCTTGTGTTTGAGGTCGGTGGCATAACCGCCAAATACGCTTCGAAGAATTTCGACGAGTCTCTTGATTGCGAAGGAAAACGATCATCCTCTTGATTCAGCGTTGACGAGGTTAGAAACTTTCTTATCTGGGGATCTACAAATTCAGGGTTTTTCTTCTTCTTCTTCTTCTATAGTTACGAATTTAGGATACTCAAAATCGAATTGGGATCTTTAGCTTGTGTCATCGATTTTGGAGATTCATTGATTATTTCTGCTCTTCATCAAAGAGGGAAATCACTCTGTTTGATGACAAGATTGTGTAGGTGAAGTGTCTTCCTTTCCTTTGGGTTTTGTTTAGGGTTTTTGTTCCATTATCTGCGATTTTACTTGTGAGCTAACTAGTCCCTAGTTTAAGTTAATAATCTAGGAATGTGGATGTTAGTAACCTAATAAGAGGACGTGATTGTGGTCTTTTGTCCATAATAGACTGTCGAACTAAGCTTTATTAGATGCCTTATTTCTCTGCTCTTCCTTCTTCTGCATTCATTTACCGCCCTGTGTATTGATTCAGCGATGCGTTGTATCCATCGCTTAAATGTTTTCATAGACCATCATGATGTTACGGTCTTATTCGGAACCTGAATGTTATGTAGATTGCAATCACCAGATCTCAACATTTCCGTGCTTGGATGGTTTCCGTTGGTTATTAATGAGTGGCTCTCGTCTAAATTGCATGCAGATCTGTGAAGTCAGGAAGCAACAAGTGATAAATAAATGGTTTGTAATATGTTAAACTCTCTCTCCAGTAAAACAAAGCTTGTAATGTAAAACTAAACCACGACTCTATTCTTGTTTTATCTGCAACCTAAGGGGTTTCATGGAGGCTTGTAAGTTGTCAACCAAATATGGGTTTAACAAGTACGATCCCTCTTGTTTCTTGGCCTCCTGTGTCTCGTTTACTTCCATTTGGGGTACAAAGTTTAAACCTCCGTTAAAAAAAAAAGATCTTTCAGTTTAGTATTGTTCTTACTTTCAGAAATTTCCAGTAACAAAATTAGCAACTTACATAGTTGTTTGTACATATATCTCCACTGATTTCTTGGATTTCTAGAAAAATATACGAACAAGGCTTTTAGCTCAGTTTAATGAAGGATTATGAAACAAGTGATATTCATATCATGTCCCTTCTTCTTCTTCTTCTTCCTGCTCGCGTTTTACCTAACAAGATAAAGTAGGGTACAAATTTACAATGTGTGGCACAAGTTAGTCCGTAACTCTTGCCTTAGTTTTTGGGATTTCGGCCACATTGGATGTATCACGACAGTTGCCAATGCTGAAGACATCTCGTGACAAAAGCATGACAGCTTTTTCAAGATTTAACACTTCAAATTCCTTGCCAAAAAGTAAAAAAACTGTCAATGACAAAATGTATTGCAAGGAATATAGTCATTCATTAGCTGTGTAAACAAATTAATTTGTCTGCATGACCACATCATTTCAAAAGAGGACGAGAGACAGATATGATACCCCAATTTTTCTTTTCTCAAACTCTCCACAAAACTAGAAGTTGTTTGGAGGGGGAGACGTCTTCTTACCACACATTTAAAAATAGCAATGGCTAAAAATAGATTAACTAAAGTGAAATAACCTATAAAACACGTTGAGACAAAAGCTGATTATTCAGGCATCATAATCCAAATAAGCCTGGGATCAAAATTTCTCAGTTCCCCAACCAATACAGGGGAAGGAAAAAAAAAAAAGAAATTAAAAAAACTAGAAAAATGAAAGCCTCAACAAGAGTCATATGGACAGTATCTGTCCTTATGCTCGCGGCTGTGTCGGAGGCTATCTTCCCTCTACCGTTTCTTCCGTTCCTCCCTGGCTTCAACAACGCCTTTAGAGACAACGGGGCGGTGAAGGCTGCTATACCAGTGGCTGCGGGGGCAGGTGGAAAAGGCGCAGGAAGAAGGAGAGGCGTTGTTCCAGAAGCTCAGACAAATTGGCCTGGTAAGTGGGAGTTGTTCTTGCAAAACTCGGGTGTGTCAGCGATGCATGCGATTCTGATGCCAGTCATCAACCAAGTCCAATTCTATGACGCAACCATCTGGAGAATCTCAAAGATTAAGCTGCCTCCTGGCGTACCATGCCACGTCGTCAACGCCCAGACTAAAAGGATCGATTGTTGGGCTCATTCGGTCCTCGTCGATGTCAACACCGGTGCAATTAGGCCTCTAGCCGTACGTAACACCCCCTAATTAATCACATACAATCGGGACTCGTGTGTTTAAATATTTTTCAATTCACATTTTGATGATAGCTTTCCACCGACACATGGTGCTCATCGGGAGGTCTGACCATCAACGGGACATTGGTGAGCACGGGAGGATACGGAGGAGGAGCCAACACGGCGAGGTACCTAGCGGCATGTGACAACTGCGGGTGGGTTGAATACCCTCAGGCACTAGCTGCCAAGAGATGGTACTCAACGCAAGCCACTCTCCCTGACGGAAAATTCTTCGTCATCGGAGGAAGAGACGCCTTGAACTACGAATACATCCCAGAGGAGGGACAGAACAACAAGAAGCTCTACGACTCGTTGCTCCTCAGGCAAACAGACGACCCGGAAGAGAACAACCTCTACCCTTTCGTGTGGCTCAACACCGACGGTAACCTCTTCATCTTCGCAAACAACCGATCCATCCTCCTATCCCCCAAAACAAACCAAGTCATCAAGGAGTTCCCTCAGCTCCCTGGTGGTACACGTAACTACCCAGGATCAGGTTCCTCTGCGCTCCTCCCCATCCATCTCTACGTTAAAAACCCCAAAGTCATCCCTGCTGAGGTACTCGTCTGCGGTGGAACCAAACAAGACTCGTATTACCGCGCCGGTAAAAAGGTCTTCGAACCTGCGTTGCAAGACTGCGCCAGGTTAAGAATCAACAGCGCCAAGCCACGATGGAAGACCGAGATGATGCCGATGCCAAGAGTCATGAGTGACACTGTCATCCTCCCTAGCGGAGACATACTTCTAGTCAACGGAGGTAAACGTGGATGTTCCGGATGGGGATACGGCAAAGACCCTGCTTTTAGTCCCATCTTGTACAAGCCCCGCGCTGCCCGCGGCAAGCGTTTCAGGGAGCTCGCTGCCTCAACCATCCCACGTATGTACCACTCCATCGCCATCGCTCTCCCCGATGGTAAGGTTCTTGTCGCCGGCAGCAACACCAACGACGGTTACAAGTACAACGTTGAGTTCCCCACGGAGCTCCGCGTCGAGAAATTCTCCCCGCCTTACCTCGACCCGGCTCTAGCCAACATGAGGCCGAAGATCGTCAACACCGCAACACCGAAACAGATCAGATACGGACAGAACTTCAACGTGAAGGTCAACCTTAATCAAAAGGACGTGACCAAGGTGAATCTCAAGGTTCACATGTTAGCCCCATCGTTTACAACACACAGTATCTCGATGAACATGAGGATGCTCCTCTTGGGTATCGCTGGTGTTAACCCAGCCGGCGCCGGTTCATTCGAAATCCAGACCGTCGCACCACCCAGTGGAAACATCGCACCACCGGGTTACTATCTTCTCTATGCCGTCTACAAAGGTGTTCCCAGCATTGGTGAATGGATTCAGATCGTCTGATGATGATTTTTATCCAATTTTTATCTTATGCAGTAAACATCTTTCTTTATATGAAGAAAAAACTCTCCTAATACTAAGTTTTTTTGTTTTTCCATATATTTTGTATATGCCATGATTAATGTATCCAAAACTTTCTTGTGTTTTCTTTTACCAGTGATTTTTTTTTCTTTTATTTTTGTTCCTTTGGTTCGTCCTAATTTTTGTATGAGAGATAAAAATTTCATAATAACTTTTGCCTCTTTTCCTTCGCCGATGAAGCAAACAGTGACATGCGATTCTCTGTCACAAATGCTTCAGACGCAAATGTTCATGGTGAGGAGGACAATTCTCAGCCCTCTATTAAGAAAGTGATTCTCTATCATTTGACAATTTACACACTTCTTTTTAGGTTTTTCGTTCTTAGATCTTTATCATTTGCATTTTTATCAGCTACTCACTGACATATACTCTGTATCAAACCTCAATTTTCCTTGACTACTTGCTATCTCTCTGCTAGAACAAGAACTGAACCAAATTCTCTCAGGCAAAAAGAGATCTCTCGCAAGAAACGGAGTCACGCTTTTTATATAGATTCCAATCACAGATCAAGTAGTGTGCTACTAATAAGTGCCAACGCATAGCCAAATTCCAAATACAATAAAGGCCGTACCTAACAAAGCAGGTCCGGTTTGAGTTTCTTCCCCTAAAAGGATCCCGAACGCGGCGGTTGCGGCGAAGGTCGTCGCGTTGGTGACCGGAACTGCTACAGAGATCGGGGCATGGCCGAGGAGGGCGAAGAATGTGGCGGATGCCGAGAGGTTTATCAGGAAAGGAACGGAGTATTGCCAGAAGAGGAGGAGGTTGATCCAGTCGCGGAGAGCAGTCAGGATCTTCCGGCGGAGGTTCGATTGGATCTGAAGAGGAGGAGACCCTGTTGCCGAAGACCTTTTATCCCAGGCGAGGGCGCCGCGGCGGATCAGAGCATTGGTGGCTCCCCACACGAGCCCTACCGCCACCATCTTCTCCATGTCTTCCTTCATTCTAATTCCCGCCGGTGATCGACTTTTTGCTTGTTTTGTTTTACAAATCCGATTATCGCTTAGATTGCAGAAGAACGTGGTGATTCGCCAAAACGATGCCGTTTCTATAAATAATATTTTTCCCTTTTGATTTTTCTGTTGACTCACGGGACATATATCACGCCCACATCAGCGTTGGCAAACGGTTTGACTGATGAAAGTTAGTGTCAAGATATTTTTTTACGGTTGACGAGCTATTTCTCCCTCGGAACTATCATATAGCACTATGTCCGCACAGAGTTTGATCCTCGTTTCAATTTTACCTCAATCTAAAGTTCGAAACCAATTTATCCCCAATTTGGAAATTCCAAACCAATTTCCCCATAAGTTTGAATTTTTCGGTTACTTATTCCGAACCAATCATAAACCACCTGCAACCTATATCAAACCGATTGGAAACCCGATTCAATAGAGTTAACCATGACCCGACCCGCGATTAATACCCATTTACCCAGTTAACTGAAAATTCCCAAATTGAAAAACTAAGAACCCTAAAAATCTAAAATCGATCCCAAAGGATCTCGGCGTTGAGTGAATCAGAGGAAGAACTTAACTTTTTTGATCCTTCTGGATTTTCTGTGAGACGAGTATGATTTCGGCGGCGTTGAGATCACGACGGTGATTATCCGACCATGTGAGAGAGACAGAGATGGGTTTGTCGAAGGAAGGGAAATTGGATTTATAAGTTGTAGTTACTTTGTCGGGGATTGAAGGAGGTAATGTCGGAGAGATGTATGAATATGATTTGAAGGACATGAAGAGCACGCATCTGCTATTTTAATGGTATGTTCGATTCGATGTAACAAGATGTGAGGCTTCTCATGGTGTTCGTGACTTTTCCAAAAAATTAATTCCTTTTTTTCTGGGAAAAAAAAAATTAGAGAAAGAGAGGAAAAAAAATGGAAACAATTTTAGAGACGATGATGGCTAATCGGAATAGAACATAATCTTAGACGACAGTTTAAATCCATTATCATCAGCTCTTGCAAAACTTAAACTTATGTTCAACAGTGCCTTTGGATTTCGCAGATTTCCGAAATTCTATTTCGAAAATTATTTGACTTCAAAATCTATTCTAGGGTTCGGCTTGATCAAGAGCGTAAAACTCAGAATTGGGAATTTTTTTTTCTTTTGGATTTGTGTTTGAAATCAGATAAATGGTGGTTTAACCACTCTAAACGGGTTGTAATCGGATTATTATCGGTTTAATTTTGGGTTTGTTTAACCGAAACGTGGTTTAAGAGTGATTGGTAAACTGTAAACCGACACTAATCCACATTAATGTGTAATTTGGTTTTGAACATTTATTTTATGGAAAAATTAGTTTCGAACTTCCAAATAGTGGATAAATTGGTTTTGAATTTCAGATTGAGGTGAAATTAAATTGAGGGTCAAATTTTATGTGGACACGGTGATATATGATAGTTCTAAGGGAGAAATAGTTCGTCAACCCTATTTTTTAAGAGTTTTAAGTATAAAATTTAGAAAAATATTAACCGTGAGAAGATTTTCGCACATAGAGATAGAGTGCAAGCTCGGATAAATAGTAGGGAATGACTGCTTTTCCTAAATTTATTAGAGTGAATATAAAGTTTTTTAAAAACTGTTGTAAATGAAACTGAGGTTATCGACCAAACAAAATATTGTTACATTTCGAGTCTTGTACAGGTTACACAAAATACACTAGTCATACAATTGAGATTCAAATTCCATCAGGAAACAATGTTATAGACGTTACAAATTTACAAAATTTCAAAATGCCAAATAACCCAAAAATAAGGTCCACACTGAATCACACTTCCCTCTTATAAAAAAACAACAGGAAGCAAAATTAGCCAAACAAGCAACAAACATGATCAAGCAGGTGACTAAAACGAGACAAACTCTACCACAAATGTCGTCAAACACCAAGACTCATGTCCAAATCCTAAACCAATGCCCTGCATTTTTTTTTGTATATGTACACATTCTCACACGCTTTTACCTCCCCTACTCTCTCTCTCTCTCTCTTGCTCGGTCTCTCTTTCTTGCTCGATCTCTTTGTTTTTTTCTTCTATGCTCTGTTCTACTTACACGTTTTCACTATCAGTGTCTCTCACTCGGGCTTCTCATGTTCTCTAACTTTGCTAGATATGAAAGTTTCTTTGGTAGAGCTCTTGGAGACTTCATCATCGGCTTCTCCTGCTCAGCTTTGTGGAAGAATTCTATATCACCCATCGAACTATGCTTCTTTGTATCTGATGACAATCTCCACCCTATGAAGTCTGATAGTTTCCTCGAGTTTGGCGTTTCCGCTCCAACCACCTTCTCTGTTTCTTCATATTCTGATTCTGCCTCGCTTTCTGATCTTCCCTCTGCCTCCCCCATCAGCTGTTTTTGAACTACCACATCAGCTTCAAGAACATCCTCTATTCGTGACATTATCTTCGAAGCCAGACTTTCTAATACCCTTGAATAGCTCTCCAAAATCGCCTGTCCCACGTCCTGTAAAAACCCATCATAACGAAACTCATATTCAGTTTCAGTAAGTTTTGCATAATAATGTTTGCTTTGTGATCTGTTGGTTTTTTACCTTGTTGTTTCTAATCTTGGAGATTTCGAGTGAGGATTGTGGGATCCTGGGGAATTGTTGTTTGAGCATAACCAAAATGGTCTCTGCTCGGACCTCGAAAAGCTCCCTCTTCTCTAAGCTAACAGAGGATCCCCACTGCGATTTCCCGTCTTTCTCTTTCTGGTTCACCTTCCTCTTCCAGATCACCATGGAGGCTTCAATCCTGTTCTTTAGATCAAGAACTTTGTGTTCCGTTGACAAATCCAAGAAAGAAACGAAGTAGTCAGGATCAAAGTATTCCTCTGTTATGCTCTTGTAAAGGAAATCTCCCAGGCTTGTCTTCCCATTCTACAAGATGCAACAAAAATTATATATTCAGCTGCTTAGCTTAGCGGAAGTATAAAAGAATAATTAAGAACACTCGTGAAGAAGAAGTAATAACCTTTGGAAGAGAGTCAATGTAGTTGTCAGGAATATGCATTTCAGACAATACTAGAACATTGATAGCCGTGGCGGCTTTAAGGACTTGTGCCACAGAATCTTTCTGACTATGCAACAATCTACGTGATTCCTCGGACAAACCATCCGATGGAACCTTAACAACTGGTAACCACCAGTTCTCATCCCTCCTCCAGTCTCCATTGTTCTCTGTATCCTCAACATCTCTTGGCACATACCAAAAGTCTTTCTGATCCTTGAAGTTGTCCAAAGTCTCCTGCCAAATGAGTAATTGCATTAGTAGGATGCCACCACAAAATAGAAGAGTTACTTATAACAAAGAGGTGCAACTCAATTTAATAATATAATAAATGGTCACAGCTCATTTAAAACTCACGAGAAGAACGGAGTCAAGCTTGCGTAAGGCTGGAATGTTCATCAGCAAATCATCTCTTTGTTTGGTCACCATGATCTACCATAGAGAAAAAGGGTTAAATCAGCCAAATGTAGTCAATAATATGTTATGTACGTAATGACTAATCATGTATATGCATTCACACCTCAGTGAATGCGCCATTTTTGGCCATTTGTTTAGAAGGAACAAACTGGACAATGTGATCAACCACAGATAATAACCAATCCATTTCTTTCCTCCAAACCTCTTTTGTCTCCGGATACATGGGCTGCAATTTCATCTGCTCCCCAAACATCGAATCTGCCAATATCAATTATTTAACAATTCATATTTAATTAGACATTATCATTCTAGTTATATATGGTAGAATTAATGTCAAATATATTACCAGCGAGGTTGGTGATGGCATTTGACAAAGCTAACGCAGAGGTCACGCCTTCTCCACCGCCTGACATGTCCTCTCCAAGCAGCAGTTTTGCGAATCTTTCCTTCATCACTTCCATGTCTGAAACAGATATCAATACACAGATGACGTAAGGAATCCGGCCGACATACCAAAAAAGAACAAATATGCTATATACAATTGATTTTTTTGAGACCCAACCCATGTATCTACACAAACGCAGTCTACGTCCAATTCATATGCTATATACAATACATATGATGAAGTTATTAATCATGAATAGTTAGTGTAAATAGCCAAATTATATTCTTTTACTTGTAAAAGCGACGGATAACAAAATTCAGAATCGTAAATAAGTTGGTTTATTTCTCGTGTGTTTTTTTGTTGGTCAACTAAGATGGCGTTTGCACGTATTTTAAAAAAATATCATGTTCTTATTAAAACCGATAACACACTATCTTATTACATGGTTTATCTATCAAATAGCCCATATTAATAAGTGATAAATATACCTGATGTCCTATTTTGCTTGCCTCTACGAGTCCCCTGGGCTGATGATGCAGGATTCACCCCATGCATGGCAAGTTCGTGCTCCGGGGTATGTCTGCCGTCCCCACGAGACGAGAAAGATGAATGTCCAGAGTTCCGACCATCGAACATCTTTCTAAAACTGAAAGATCTTGGCCAGCTTAGTTTACGTCCTAATGTCCGCACCATTCCCAATTACTCCTCTCAGTTTATCTTTCTCCCACACACTCTCTTTTATTTCTCTTTTTCCTTTTTTTTTTCTCAGATCGTATATAAAAAAATAAAAAAAATTGAACACAAAATGGAAGAGAAGAAAGCAAAAGAGACGTACAGGTCAAGAACTAGGGCTTTCGCTCTCCCTTGTCTCTGTTCTTTCACCACCGAATGAAACAAAACAAAACAAAATCAAAGAAGCAAAAATACTTTATGTTCTGTAATTTTTTGTTTCCAGGCTTTTTAATGTTTTTGTTTTTGAGTTGGTGCTGATGAAATGAAACAGAGAAATGTTGATGTAGTTTTTCTAGGGCTGAAGAGACAACGTGCGGTGCATGTTGCTAAAAAAATAAAATAACAAAGGATAAATAGTGGAAGGGCGGTTAAGGTACTCCGACTTTTTCTTTATTTAATTTTATCTTTCAACTATCCATATAATTTACCTCACGCGCGCTTTACTCAGGTTTTGTGCGCTTAACTATTCGTAAAGAGGCCTAAATCATGTTGATTAGCATGCCTTATGTGTGAGGGCCGGCCTCGAGATTAGCATGCCTTGTGTATTAGGTAATTATAATAAAGACTTTGATCATATGGAACAATCATAGAAAATCATAATTAGGAATTTAAAACACAAGCACAAGTCACTAAAAGTTTAGATTAATCATCATCTTTCAAGGCTTAAATCACCTAAAATTACTAAACTATTAGTAAGCACTAATTAACAACTACTCTAATAGACTCATTATCCTTAATAACATCAACTCTCGCTAGTCAAGAGAAAACTACTCATCTACTTTTGATTGAGCATTTCTTCATACAGTTTTGTTGCACAAATTGTCGTTTATGATATACATATATATATATGAAAAAGTGATCAAGCAAATCATACATTAAGCATATCCTAGATGAAGGAATCACAAATGTTTTCCTACTCGATACCATGAAACAAGCATAAACTTTCAGAATCGAATCCACCTACTTTTTAAAATCAAATTACCCCCTAAGCGCGAGTTAGAGTGTATTCATCATGTTCATGGGTTTGGTGTAAAAATATATTTCGGGAATAGGATGTTATTAGGGTTGAACTTTGACATCCTTCTATGCACTTACAACCACAAATAAATACCACATTCTTCACTCTTTATGAGTTATGACTTCACTCATCTTTCGCTCTTAGTTATCCCTCTTTTTTATTTCTTCAGTTCCGCTCTTATAATTTTTTTTTTTTTTTTGCTGATTTTTGTCAAAGCTTTTTTTCTTCTTTTGTACTTGTTATTTTTCTTCTTATTTGAAACTACTATTTCCCTTCTCTTTATTTCTCTTTTGTTTCCTCTTTTTGAGATCCAATCACTAAACTCTCATACTTTTCAACCAATCTTGTCCTCTCAATACCCAATCTGTTTCTTTTCAATCCTCCAAAATGAAGGAACGTCAATATATATTCGTTATCTTCTCGGTTTTGCACATACTTCCACAAAAAAAATCCAAGACATAACGAAAAGCTTTCCTCCAAACTTATTTTAAACTGTCAGTGGGATAACAAACATGTAGGAGGAGAAAAAAATATACAATAAAGAAAAGGGTGGCATGTACAAAAGTGGAAGATGAAGCAGTGGCTTAGAAAGCTTTGAATCTGCTCGAGTATTTAGAGCTTTGACTGGAGCATTCGCTAGATCCAGTGGATGGGGTTGTTGTCCCAACTATCTTCCGCTCCAAATCTTCTCATAAAGCTTTCTTCATATGATTCTCGGAATCTTCGATGCCCTACCCTCATGAGTTATGTCGTTTTTGCAGTTTTATATGTGTTAAGTTTTCGTAAGATAAAATCCTAGAGTACTTTAAAAAAAAAAAATATGATGGTGACACATCGAAAACACTAGCACAGACCACCATTATATCGATTATTGACTAGACTACATGTTCTAGTCAATCACTTTTAAAATTAACTTTGCTAATTTCATATATATATATATATATATATATATATTTTTTTTTTTTTTTGCTAAAGGGTTTAATTTCATATTTTTCTTCAGGTTTCATTTTTGAACTATTATAAAGTCAACTGATAAGAAGAGGGATGAACGTAGTTTAGTTGGGGGCATGTAAGACGCCGACTATTTACCAAGTCTAAACATTTCTGTATATCCTACTAATTAAAAGGATTTGATTTTACCTGGTGATATGGTTTTTAGTCGTTTAGTCACGTCGTGTGATTTATCATTTTGAAAACTGGCGTTTATTAGGAGATCTCCTAATACACTCACTGATGTATACAATAGTGCATCGACATTTTGAAAAGTGGCCGTAAGCAATGAGTTATTTTGTACATTGTGGATCATAAACCATTTTGTTGTACTAATCGAACAGGTCCTTCTATCCAAAGAAATTGATGAAGCCGACAATAATATAAGTATTGAAGCGTAATTCTAATTGTAATGCTTTTGATAGAGATTGTTTTTTTCTTCTCCTTATATCATCATTAGATTGCAAGTTATTATAACCAATATATTCCATAAAACATTGGAGATTTCAATGTCACAATCCTCGGTCAAAACTGAAAAGACATGAGGTTTATGATACCATCAGAAAAATCCATAGTACAAACCGAGAAAGCTGTTTATTTTTTGTTTTTTCCAATTTATTCGACGAAACAACAAAAAAAATATCATCGCTAGTTTAGCCGACGCGGGTAACGGCAGCATGTATAGCATCAACGAGGTGTGGCACTGTCTTGGAACTGAGACCTGCCATGCTTATTCTCCTGCAATACACAAAATCACTCTTCTCAGTTTCAAGCTCAAAATCTTCATCAACTTGACATTCTGGTTATACCATATTATCTAGTAATTTTAATTTTCCTTTTGTTTCATGCAACTATTATTTCAACAACAAGAGTGAATTTCAAATATATCACATTCTCAGAACTTCTAAGCAACCATCTTGGTTCACGTACCTAAGAACATGATGAAACGCGTGGACTTAATTAGTTCTAAATATATCTGGTTATTACTGCTAAACTCTTATAACTATCTTTGTTTAATATAGCTAGAGAACAGAAGATACTCATGGTTCTAGGCGTTGCAGAAACCAAACTCTCACATATATATGCCTAAGAAATTCGAAAAGAAATGAAGGATTATAAGTTGGCCTTACCCGTCAGATGTCATGTAAATGTGAAACTCTTTGGTCATGAAGGCAACTTGCTCCTTGTTCAATCCGGTTAAAGTAAACATCCCAATCTGTTTGATAATGTGGCTCCAATCACCAGGTGTGCCTGCAAGCCAGACAACGTGTCAAGAACAAAAGTTGCACACTAGGAAAAGAAGATAAAAGGAATGAAAAAAAACAAAAAGAGAGAAAAACAAGCAATAAAAATGAACCTTTAGCTTGTAGAGCTTCAAATAACTGTTGGCGCATGCTAATTATGCGGTCAGCCATTCCTTTCAGCTCGATGGTCCAGTCGTTGTACATATCACTGTCAAGTTGTATACAAAAAAAAAAATAGAAACACGTAGCAGAACCCAATTCCATATAGAGATTCATTATAAGCTTTGATAAATCAAAGAAAAATCTTAGTGATTTATGCATGATTTCGCAGAGTATGAAACTTGGTTTAACCATTTTAACACAGCACATGCTATCAAATTACTGTGTATGAAACAAAAAAACGATAGAGATCCGCTTGTCTATCAATTCAGAAAAATTATCATGTGAGCTTCCATTCTAGTGTATATTTCTGCATGTACATCATCTTATAGAAAGTGTACTTCTACTTCATTAACTCGGATTTAAAAGTCCCTTGCCCTACCAAAAGTATTCAGAAGTACGTAATTGTAAACTAAAGCATGGATTTCTTAGTTCTGCCCTCCGCTTGCAGGATAAACATTTACCTGCTTTTCAGAATAGTGGCAACAATTGATGCTCCATGAATAGGTGGGCTCGAATACATGGGTCGCACAACAAGTTTCACCTGGCTCTCAACCTTACTAGCCACATCTGCCGACTTGCAGACCTTCACATACATAAGATTAAAAAAAATTAGATGCATTCTTGTACTATACCATTACTATATAACTAATGTGAGGATAAATAGCAAAGGCTAAGAAAGATGAACAGATATCAGGTAATAAATATGAAGCCTGCAGTGTGATAGGTACAACAAATTAGTAGGCATATATCATTGTGAAGCATCTAATACCTGCGCACGATTTAACTCTTCCGAAGAAAAGATGCAAAAATATGTCTAAAAATAATCTCAGATAGATAATAGCAAAGATGAAACTGAGAAGTTTGGTTCCTTACAATGCTAAGGGCACCAACACGCTCCCCATAAAGTCCCATATTTTTGGCATAACTTTGAGCTATCAAGCATTCACCGCCATCAGCAACAAAGGTACGGACTGACTGGGCATCTGTGTCAAGGCTACCACTAGCAAAACCCTGCAAATGTGTTACGAAAACGGAGTCAGGATTATTCTTTTTCGACATCAGATACGATTCAAACATAGACTATACTGGGCTTCATGAGTTTGTAAACAACCGTTGAATAAAGCAAATAAAGCAAGACTACTTGTATGAGTTACCTGATATGCGCTATCAAAAAAGGGTAATAAGCTTTTAGATCTCATTAGTTGTCGAATCTGTTCCCACTGTTCGGAGGTTGGGTCAACTCCGGTGGGATTGTGTGCACAAGCATGAAGTAAGACAATAGCTCCAGATGGCGCAGCGCCAAGATCCTCAAGCAAGCCTGTTTATAATTTTAAGTTTTTCCATCATGGGTCAAGTCTATATCAAATTGCCTTTTTATGAAATATGTCGACAGAATGCAATCTCGAGATTTATATCCTTACTCAAAATTTAGACGTAAAGTTGTAACTTGTAAGAATCCGATCAGTACACTTTTATGAAATATTTTCATTTGTAATAATATCACGGAAAACGTAGGAAAAGTAAGCTAAACCAAGGTTAATGTAACAACCTTGAAGGTGAAAGAACAAAATTCATGGAATAAATAAAAACCAACCTTGGAAGTCAAGTCCACGGGTTGCAGGATCATAGTAACGGTAGTACTCGACAGACAAGCCTGCCAGGTTGAAAACTTTGGGATGGTTCCCCCAAGTTGGTTTTGGAATGTAAATGACACTCTGGAAGAATGAGAAGCAAGGTCAGAAACAGTTGTTTGATACCCTAATTCAATGACCGTCAAAACATATCAAAAACTAAAACATGCGAGAAGTTTACTTGGTGGTAGTGTTTTTTAAGAAACTCAGCCCCAACTCTCAATGAACCAGTACCAGACAAGCACTGGATGGTAGCAACTCTAGTCTCTTGAATCGCAGGACTGCCCAGTAAAACAAAAATGTTTAGATAAAAATCATACGCAATGAACTAACCGGCATATCATGTCACAACAGGTACAAAGAGAAACAAAGCCAAACACAAATCAAACATTGAAAGATCAAATTAACCAATTTTTTCTCTTTTTAAAAAGATGACAAAATCAGCAGTACCTATCACCACCTAAGATGAGCTTGGCGCTTAGTTTGTTAAAATCAGCAAGTCCAACAATGGGAATATATTCCTTAACCCGGGACCTGAGAAGAGTAAAGAAAAAAGTTTTAGGCATTCCCAAAACAAGAGTAAGAAAGAGTTTAACTCAAACGAGTTAGTAATATTGTTGAACTCACGGGTCGTTCACTAGCTGTTGCTCAGCCCTTCGCACCACGTCAAGAACAAGGGGCTTCCCCTCCTATGAAAACCAAGGCAAAAAAAACTAACTAATCAGAAAAACTAAGCTTGCAAAATGGCTAATCGAATCATTGCGACCACAAAGATGCTTACAAGGTAGGCAGAAAAAAAAAACGAAAAAAATACCTCAGTTCGATAGGCACCGACACCCAAATTGATCTTAGCTGGACTCGGATCATTGTTGTAAGCAACAGTTACCTGTTTTCAGAATCAAAAACCACAAACGTTAAATCTAAAACTATAACTCAATTCGTTGATCTAATCAGATATTTAGTGTGCTAGCAGATTCATCGATTCATATGCCTAAATTAATTTCCCAGCAGCCGATAAGAATCTTATCCAAACGAGTTATAGTAAAACACAACATGGACCAATATTCTCTACTCCCACACGAGGAAAACAAAAACGATCAGTAATCTTGGACGATCAGATTTAACCGTCAGCTCTCGCCACGATTTCGGAAAACCAAAATGGATCGAAGCAAAGACGGATTGAAAATCAACCAAAACGAAATGGATCGATCCAGAGCCTTAAAGTGAAGAGTGAGGCGAAGTACGTACACCGAGAATAGGATCTTCGGGAGCACGATCGACGTTTGCGAAGACGGAGTCCATGAGAGAATGATTGAAATCCAGGGAACGGAGAGAGATCGGAGAGATGAATCAGTTGAATAGAGTTTTTAAGCTTTTTGAGTATCGAATTAGCTGTGCGCTGTAGTAGTATATGCGATTTCACTACTGTGGGCGCAGTTTATTTGTAAATTGCGGTATTAGATACCAGAACGAACTTGTTCACCAAGGCCAGAATTTACTACATTATTTCTTTTCTATAAAATATCCTTCTAAATTTATAGTTTTAAGTAATTATGTTTTCACCAATGTTCTAGTTTCCATTTAATATTTAGAAATCCACTAAAGTGAATATCTTGTGATTTTTTTTCACTTTTCCATTAATATTTTGAAATCTATAAAAGTGAAATTTCTTCCTCTTTGTTCAAGGTGTGTTTTCCCCTTTTTATATTTTTCTCCTAAAAATGATTTCCATTTTTTACTTTATTATTTTAGTTTGTGTATAATTTTTAAATTTGTCAATTTAATGATTAAAAAATACACTTAACAGAAGGACTGCTAATTTGCTAAAGAAACCAGAGTTTTGTTCAAGGGATCTCCTCCAGCCTATAGAATCATCCCTCAAAGCTGTAACACAACACACTTATTTATACTTCTCCTTTCCACTCTTCAGCTGCTTCTTCACATCTACCTATCAAAGCCTTACGCTAACATCATCATCAAACAGCTCGAGTTTGTTAATACCTGATGTTTGCTTAAACAGTATACTTGGTAATTTTAATTACTGACACTGTTTGTACATGATTCTGTGTATACATGTAGGGTCACACAAGTTTTGTATTATCTACAAACTGGTACAGCTCTGCAGCTATCTGGGAAGCCCAGTCAATGGTCGAATCAAAGAAGAGCTCCCAGAAGCAGAGATCCAGGGCAAGGACAGATGAAAAAATTAGCAATGCCAAGGTTTGGTACCGGTTAAGTGGCCAACGCAAAGCCTCGGCGATCCTCCTGAGAATCGGAAATGAAGTAGTCTCCAAGTCCACTGGATTTATGATTGACCAGGCTGTTACCCATCTAACCTCGCAAGGAACAAGATCAAACTCTTCTCGAAGTCGTCTTCCCAAGTCAGGCATGTGGCCTCCGCCATAAAGAATTGCAATTCTGTTGTGACCTTGGTCCATTGCTCTTCTTAAAGCTTCTGTAGCTGCTCGGTTTCTCTCACCAATGATGACGGATTTCTCCTCTATATCTGATGTCGCTTGCGTTAACCTTCACAACAACAAAAATATCGGAGAATGTGCGTGTGTGAGTTGTAGACGAGAAAAGAAAAAAAACCTCACAAATATAACAGTGCTTACTCGGATGTCAGTCTCTTAGCGAGGAAGACCTTCATAGCAGCTCCAATGTCAAGGCGTGAAAGAGCTTCCAATTCTGGATAGTCTTCCGTCTGATTCCCAAAGTCAGCACAAAAAGCCCCGATAAGGAAAAGACCCACGAGAGGCATAGGAAACACCCTTGAGACCCATAGAAGCTTTGACCTCCAAGTATCAAGGCCTTCAGTTATCAAAGCTGGCTGTATCATTGCCTTCGTTGATCTAATAGTCATGTCCCTGGCAAACGAGTAGAAGCTTTCGCCTTTCTCTCTCTGTACCAAATATGAAACAGCACCAATGAAGATTAACCAGACATCATTCAATTGATAGCTATCTGCATTTCTGGAAGCAATATAAACACGCTTCTCATTTTACCCAAATGATACAGCCAACAATGCAAGAACTCAAAAGTGACCGAGACCCAGCAAACGAAGCAAAGATAGGTGATTCTATCAAGATAGGATATTCGAAACAAACCTGAAGCAACGTGAAGGTCTCGAAATCGAGATCAGCATGGTACCAATTCTTAGCTTCGTAATCGAGACAGTCAAGCTGAAAATCAAGCGTTAGTACTCTTGCCATCTGCCGCTGAATGAACCCGAGGATACTGAAGCCTCTTGAACGTGAGGTCTTGAGCCTCTTCGCTGCAATTGGGTTTCTTCTGTTTTCCAATGTCTCTTTACTAGCCACCATCTCGTACAAGATAGAGTCATATGGCTCAAGCTCCTTTTGGAGAGTTGCGAAGTACCTACAGACCCGAACCACATATCAAACATATATATGTCATCAGTTCACTCATCACACGAAACTAAATTAAGAGCGATAGAAGAAGAAAGGCTCACTCTTTATCTGCAATATGGATCGTTGAGACCAAATCTACCTGCAATACAGAGATGACACATGTTACCCACTCCTCCGACTTATGTGGAACCCCGCAAGTAAACAGAGATGGTGCGGTTACCTGAAGAAAAGGGTTGAGGAGAATCCAAGGGAAACGCTTCTTGTAAGTGACGATTGCAGTCTGCAACTCGCTGGAGCCGTTATTGCCGGCGTCGGGGCGGCGCTTGAACCGCATGAAATCGGCGATTGAATTGGATTCGAGAAAAAGTGCGGCGTCGGAGGCGTCATCGTCATCAGCCGGTTGATTCAATGAGAAGGAGACAAGCACCTGAGGACAACGGGGATTCGTGTGTTTCGTAGACCGGTGTTTCGATTTGGGTAGGTTCCAGAAGCGGACGAGCTTCGAAGAAGAAGATCTATCCGTTGTGGAGCTATAATTAAGCAAAGGAAGGACGGCGAACGAGCTGGCCGCCATGGTTCCTTGCTTTTTCTTTTAGATTGAGAAGAAGAACTGAAGAAGATATTTCGCCATTTTCCAACCAGAGGTATAGTTTACACGTTTCTATTTCGGAATATGGATAAAATAAAAACAAAACCAGAAAAGAAAAATAACAAAAAAAATCTTCTTTTATGTTCTACCATTTTTCTTTATTTTGAAACCGAGTTTATTACACGATATTTTCTTTCGAAAAATCTTACTCGATGACTGATTAAGAAAAATCCTTCTTCAAAATTAACCAAAAACTAATATGCATGCATTCGTTTCCGTGATTTCTTTTTTCTCCAAAATCTCTATTGAAACTGGAACGTCTTAATCCAAATTTTTATTGGCATTAGCGCCTCGTGACACGCATCATATGGTACGTACACACGTTTATTATCTCCCCCGATTTTGGTTTAGATTTTCAATTTAAGAGGTAACACAACTGATACGCAAAAAAAAAGACTGATTCATGTGCTTATCCTTTGTAAGATATAGCTCACGAACAGCAGATTAAGTTGTTGATTGCCCCTTACCCCCCAACTTTCTGATTAGTGGTCATTGCTACTTACTTGAATGCTCAAATGGTATTGGGAAAACCATATTGCATGTATTCAGAGAAACTTAGATAGTTTGTTCATCTTGTGCAGTTTCATTTGCTTCTCAGTATTTAGACAGACTCAGATTAATTACTTTACCAAACAATAGATAATTAGTTGATATCTATAAACTGATGCAATATAACTTATTAACATGATGCATGTATCCACCAAAGGCGGATATACTTGCAATAAGCAATTAAGCATGGGGCATATATATGCACCTAGGTAAAATCTTATATCCAATCTGATTTTCTTAAGATTCAAGTTTATGCCTTCTCATCTAGACTAATTTCAAATTACTGTGTAGTCTTAAAGACAAAATTTAAATCTAATAGCTCAATTTTCTAGTACAAAAGTTCTTTTCTTCTTTTTTTTTTGTTCATTGAAATCTCTGGCCTACTCAGTATCAAATCTATCACTTTGTTCAAGAATTTTAGTATTTTTAAAATTTCTTTTCTGATGATGTGGGTCAGAATTTTAAAAAAACTAAATTGTTCAAATATTATTATTTGTGAGGGTACTAAAAACATAGATAACCGAAAGCAATTGATCACAAAATGAAATACTCCCTCTTTCTTAAAAAAAAAGTCTTTTTAGGATTTTTACACATATTAAGAAAATACATTAAAATTTGACAATAAATGTATTATTTGCTGTGATTAACAATTTCTTATAAATTTAAACCAATAGCAATTCAATAAATTCAATTACTTTTATTGAAATTTATAATTTATCATTATTAACTCATAAAAAATGCATAGAAAACGTAAAACTACTATCTATTTGAAACAAAAAAAATTTTAAAAAATCTTTCTTTAAGAAACAGAGAGAGTACTATTTTTCTTATAGAAAGTAGAAGCAATTGTCTAGTCTTTTACTATCCAACTGTTGAAATATAAAAGTTTTTATAATGAAAATAATGAAGACAACTCTAGCAGCCTCTAGGCAATCAAATTAAAGATCAATATATGATTTTCGAATATAGTAGTATATGTTACTCACAAAATTCAAGTTACGAAAAAGATTTTAGGGTGCATCTATATAGAGATACATGCAATGCATAGTTGGAGTGTGGTTGGGCAAGTCATAAGTGGAAGCACTTTAACCACGTATATGTTGGAGGAAAGTTGGGCACGCTTTGACATCATTCTAAAGTCAGCTTTCACGCAATCCTTCTTGGTCTTTTAGCCAAAAGTTGTATAATCACACCACTAGAATATCATCAGTAATATTATACATGTGTTTATTTTTAAAGACGAGCTATTCGTAACATAGTATGATATAGATTACGTGTGGAGGACAACCCGTCGGCAAGCTATTCATTAGGCAGGCCACTTTCGAAAGACACGAATAAAAGTGGTTGTCCTTTTTGGTGTACCTATTTACCCATTTCTCTGTCCCACTGATTTTGCTTCGCCACCATGCATGCGCCCTACCAGTATATATAGAGATATACAAAGGGCCGGGTGTGTCGTGGGGAGTTGGCTTCATTTCAAGATCTTATGAACGCAAATACATGAGGATCAACACAATATTGATGGTGATGGTGATGGTTATGATGATGATAATGGACCATTTTGTTTCAGCTAAGGGACTTAAACTCGACAAAAGAAAACATATTTTTATAGGGGGCAAAAGAGAAGTAACAAAAGGTTATGTAAAAGAGTGGAGTCTCCAACAAAGATATCATTCTCTTTTGAGTGGATTAACTCCACGCTTAATTAAGAGTGCATATCCATACCACATATACGTGGGTCCCCGTCTAATTTCTTGGCTCACTAATCGGGACTAGTATTAACTCAACAATTCAAATAAACTCAAATCTATTTTATTCGTTTTTTTTTGGTATTTTGAACATATTCATTCAAATTAACTCTAATCTTTTGTCACTATAAAAAATCTCCAAACTTTCTAAAGAAAATGGCTTTATTGTGTTGCAATTATAAGATATAACAAATTTCTAGATAGATTATAGAGATTAGTTCAAGTTTTGTTTTGGAAACTTCTCATTATTAAAAATGATTTAACTCTTAAAAAACATTTTTCAAAAAGTACTTTACTATAAAACTAAACTTTAAATTCAAAAATTTAAATTCTAACCCTCCGAAAAAACAAATCGTAACCATAAACCTGAAAATGGTGTGTTTGGGTTACTAAACCTTTTTTTAGTTTTCTCTTCTTAATTATGATAATTATATACTTGTATTAGTAGTACTAACAAGTTCGGAATGGTGTAACGTCCAACATCGTCCAGCGTCCAAGGGGGAACTCACAAGTGTACATTTTGTAGCGCGTGTATCCGGATGTGGACCCCACCATAATGGCAGTGGGGGCATTAACGTAATAAAAGAGACTGCGCGTGTTGTTTCATGATGTGTCGCAGTGATGCGTAATTTCATATTTGCACAATCCACTTTGGTATCGTGTTTTGCTGCACTCCCTCACCACACCATCCTCTCCCTTATATTCATATAAGAGCAAGAACAACGGTAGTTCTTATAAAAACTTTTAATATATATTAAACAAATTAAAAATTATTATAATAATGAATAAATTTCTTAAGAATTTAAGTAAAACATTAAAAAAAATTTAAATAAGATATTTTCTTAAATTTTTAAGAACCAATTTATTATTATAATAATTTTTATTTGTTTAATATATATTAAGAGTTCTTATAAGAACTACCATCGTTCTTGCTCTAATAATGATCAACTACGGGTTTTTCAATAGTAGTAGTCACCAAAGCTCAAGAGAGCATCCTAGTTACACTGTTTTAATTTCTTCAACTGGTTTTATCTTTTTGATGTTAGAAACGATTCTTCACTTGTTTTAATAGGTAATAACTAATAACATTAAAAATTGATGAAATTGTAGAGAAAATATATAACTGAACGATTGATAGAAGTAATATAGTATAAATTATAAAAACAAAAAAAAAGTAATGTAAATTATAATTATGATATCACGATAAGGAAGTGTTGAGAACGCTAGAATGCAAAATATAAGCATGCGGCGGAAATCTGGCAGAAGATTTATGAGTTTATTCTGTCGCAATCATTACTCATGCGAACGAGATGGATAATTTTACAAAGAAAACCTCATTATCCCTTTCATCTGTAACCAGATGGTACTGTATATAGATTTTTTTCTTTCCCGTTGTAACTAGTGAATATTAGGAGAGACTTAAGATCACATCTCATCATAAAAATTAAAAAAATATATATGTTTTAAATAAAAATGGATACCTTGAGAACCCCTCAATGAAACACATGTCAGTTTATTAGTGACTCAGATTTTTTAACAATAAATCAAATAAATAATAGTTTAATGTTAATTAAATAATTTATATGCTGCTATTTTTTATTTGTTTATAAATCATAAAATAAAATTATCCTTCTATCAAGTTCCATTATATATAACCTTAAATTATATATTAATTATTTTTAATTGATACTTCCTCTATTCCTTAAAAAGTTAGTTTTAGAAAAAAAAAGTTTGTTTCAAAAAGAAAGAAGTTTTAAATTTTCTACGTGTAGTTATTGTTCATTTTTACTTAATTTGCCCTTATAACAATTAATATTTAAAGAACAACTTAATTAATAGTAATTAATAAAAACAAGGATAAAAAAGTTTTTGTAAAAAATTTTTAATATGTGTGAAAAAATCAAAACTACATTCTTTAAGAAGCAGAAGGAGTATTTGTTAAAATTAATACAATAACATTAAAACTAGTTAAAATTGTATATAAATATTATGTATATTTATTATTTTCTGAGATTTAAAAAAGTTGAGATTTGACAGAAAAATTAACATTTTTAAAAAACTATGTATAATTATTACTTTTTCCTTTATATAGAATACATCCATCTTATCATACATCATAACATCTATTATTTTCTTTTTTTCATCATTTAGATTATGGATTAAAATAATCCATTTCAATCTTTATGTAATTTGATATTTTTAAAACATTAATTTAAGATTTTATAACCTACGATAAAAATTGAACATAAAAGTTTTAAAATTTAATTATACTAAAAGTATAAAAAATATCAATAGTATTTTAGTGAGATACTTAATGGATATCTCACTAATAAAAAACAAAAATTATGATGAGTTTTCCAAAATAAAATATATTAAAAATATTAATATTATATTAGTGAGATACTCTATGGTATGTCACCAATTATCAACAAAAAATTTTAATGTACTTACAGTTGCACCCTCTATAAAAAGCCAAAGGTTGGCTTCTCTATGATATCGCATCACGAAGCCTTAGCACTCCTCCTCTCTCTCTCTCTCTATCTCTTTCACTTTCTGTCTTAACTTGGATATGGGAGAAGCCGTGGAGATCATGTTCGGAAACGGGTTCCCGGAGATTCACAAAGACACTTCACCCATTCAAACCCTCCTCCCCAACCAGCAGGATTGCCATTGGTACGAAGAAACCATCGATGACGATCTCAAGTGGTCTTTTGCCCTCAACAGGTTTTTTTCGTTCTTTTGTCTCAAGTTCGTTTTCTTTTGATTATAATGTTGCTCTTTTCCTTTATCACTTTTTATCTATTTTTCTTTTTCTCTTTTCTCGATAGTGTTCTCCATAAAGGAACTAGTGAGTACCAAGAAATTGCTCTTTTGGACACCAAACATTTCGGCAAGGTACATTTGTATGCGTCAAACAAAATAGTTTTGTTAAACTACAAATTCTAATTTAGAGTAATTAATGATATATGGTACTGGAGACTAATTAGTATGAAGAAATGGTACTTACTTAAAACAGGTGCTTGTGATTGACGGGAAAATGCAAAGTGCAGAGAGAGATGAGTTTATCTACCATGAATGTTTGATCCACCCGGCCCTCCTTTTCCATCCCAAGTATGCACTCTATTTTATTTTCACTTACATATTTTTTTGGGTGTATTTAAAATTAAGTTTAAATATTAGATGAAGTAGTTTATATTTTTACAATGCACCTAAAATTAGCCAATAGTGTTTATTGATGCTTACTTGAGTACTAAATTGTCCCTAGCACTTATAAATGAACATTTTATTGAGACATGAGTTTCGAACCGTATGTGGATTTTAATTTTGTTATTTACTTAACCATTGCTATTTGAATAGCCCTAAGACGGTGTTTATAATGGGGGGAGGTGAAGGTTCTGCTGCAAGAGAAATACTAAAACACAAGACGATCGAGAAAGTGGTCATGTGTGATATTGATCAGGTTAACCTCTTATCTCTCAACGTATATATTATCAATTTTATTAACAGAAATATACATTCATTCTTAACACGTAAAATATTGTTATTATTATTTTGCAGGAAGTTGTTGATTTTTGCAAGAGATTTCTGACCGTTAACAGCGACGCTTTTTGTAACAAGAAACTTGAACTTGTGATCAAAGATGCAAAGTAAGGAAACTAAAACAAAACAAAAAAAAATCACACAAAGAGTTATGATTTAATTAAACTCTCTAAATATAATTAATATTTTGAACCAATGGTGTATAGGGCTGAATTGGAGAAAAGGGAAGAGAAGTTTGATATCATAGTGGGAGATTTAGCAGACCCAGTGGAAGGTGGGCCTTGTTATCAGCTCTACACCAAATCCTTCTACCAAAACATCCTCAAACCCAAGCTTAGCCCCAACGGCATATTTGTAACCCAGGTCTTTCATCTACTTTTGCTTATAATTTTGGAGAAAGATAATAAAAAAAAAAGACTTTGTTTTGATAAATACCCTTTTTGAATATTCTTTAAAAAAAAAAAAAAAAAAACAGGCTGGACCAGCAGGAATATTCACTCATAAGGAGGTCTTTACATCAATCTACAACACCATGAAGCAAGTCTTCAAGTGTAAGCAAAGCCTCTTCTATGTATGTTTTATTCGTAAAGGCATGGATCCGTTTTGATGATTAAATTTGTATTTAAAAAATAAAATAAAAAAAATGAAAACAGACGTGAAGGCTTACACAGCGCACGTGCCGTCATTCGCGGACACGTGGGGATGGGTGATGGCATCGGACCAAGAGTTTGAGGTTGAAGTTAAAGAAATGGATCAAAGAATCGAAGAGAGAGTGAAAGGAGAGTTGATGTATTTAAATGCTCCTTCTTTCCTCTCTGCTGCTACTCTCAACAAAACCATCTCTCTCGCGTAATTTCCATTTTCTCCTTTTTTTTTTTTTTATTTGATTTATCTATTAGTTAATCAATCAATTTACAAAATTTTAAATTAAAAATTGGGCAGGCTGGAGAAGGAGACGGAAGTTTATAGCGAAGAGAACGCGAGATTCATTCATGGTCATGGTGTGGCGTACCGGCGGCATACTTGAAGAAGAACCGGGTTCAATTTCAGATTAATACAATACCCATGTCTCCAAAAACCAAAAAAAAAAAAAAAAAACGGGCGTTGTGTTAATTACTTTTTAGTTGGGTTTCCTTTTCTGCAATGCATGGGCTTTCGTTTTCTTGTTCTTCAAGTCATTCTGGTCTAGTTTGTTTAACAAACCTATGTTGCTTACTAAGAAAGACCCATCGTTATCACTTGTCATCGATATCTTCAGACTTCAAATATTATTTTCTTCACCTACCAAATCTAGAAATCGATTTAGGTCCATTAATGTTTACTGGTCAGATGAAAATACAAATACCAGTATTATCTACAATAGGATTCTAATAATTAACCAACTACGGTATTATATTAATTGATAAACAAAAATGTGGCATTAGAGTTCAAATAGAAAGGATAGAGACATAGAGAGTTCACATATCAGATACGTCTCTTCGGAAAAGTCATATAGCATTTTGATATGTGTTATCATCATCCGAATTCTGACTCACATAATGCATGTTGTTGACTAAAATAAAAATACTGGGAATATAAATCCATACCGAAAACTTTGATATCTCAAAGAGCAACGGAAACCAAACCGAGTTTTTTTTTTAGTTCAGTTAAATTAAAACAAATTATGTTAACAAGTACTAGTGGAATAAATGAAAAGAAGAAGAAGAAAACGATCACTCTTGACCGGTGAGATGAACTTCCTGGGGAAGGAGGGTGTAATCAATCTCAAGCTCCTCGAGGATTCGCTTTAGCGCGATGACCAGCTCGGTTCTCCTGAGGTTCTTCTCTCCGAAATTTTGGAAGTTCATTGTGTGTATGAAGAGCAGATTCAAATGCAGCTTGTTCACATTCTCAATCGCCTTCACCATCAACATTGGTTCTGGATACCAATTTTGTGGGTTCTGCACCAAGTATCTGACCAAAGCACACCATTATCTCCATTAATACACACAGTGAGTGAATGAGTGATATAAGATGGTTTTTCTTTTGATACTTACTCTGTGATTTTTTCCTTGATAGTGGCGATTTTCGCTGCCGGCGTTGAGAATGCGATGGAGAATTCAACTGCATCTCCCATATCTGGACTTCTGTAGAAATTGCTTATCGGTTTCGATATCAAAGTCGCATTCGGATAAAACACTTTCTCGTTGTCAATCTTGAGGAACACGGTTGTTAAAAGATGTATTTCTTCAACCAGCAACTTCAAAGCAAATTTTTTTTAAAAAAAATTTGCTTTGAAGTTGCTGGTTGAAGAAATACATCTTTTAACAACCGTGTTCCTCAAGATTGACAACGAGAAAGTGTTTTATCCGAATGCGACTTTGATATCGAAACCGATAAGCAATTTCTACAGAAGTCCAGATATGGGAGATGCAGTTGAATTCTCCATCGCATTCTCAACGCCGGCAGCGAAAATCGCCACTATCAAGGAAAAAATCACAGAGTAAGTATCAAAAGAAAAACCATCTTATATCACTCATTCACTCACTGTGTGTATTAATGGAGATAATGGTGTGTTTTGGTCAGATACTTGGTGCAGAACCCACAAAATTGGTATCCAGAACCAATGTTGATGGTGAAGGCGATTGAGAATGTGAACAAGCTGCATTTGAATCTGCTCTTCATACACACAATGAACTTCCAAAATTTCGGAGAGAAGAACCTCAGGAGAACCGAGCTGGTCATCGCGCTAAAGCGAATCCTCGAGGAGCTTGAGAT
>JAHZTW010000001.1:316995291-317025942 GCA_020283515.1 Alliaria petiolata | reverse complement strand
TGGTCTTACGAGAGTGTTTATCGTCATCTTCGAACAGAAATACCCAAGCAACAAGAACCAGGCTGAACCAAATGAAGACTTGAACATTCTTCTTCAAACCATGGACAAAGTACAACACTTTTTTCCGTAGGAGATAGTTCCTTTCTATGATGAACACCGCTAAATGCATGAACCAGTTCGTCAGGAACATGCCGCTAAGCGTCACCATCACAATCACGCACCATTTCCAGACCTCCAGACCCCAAATGCGATGCTTCTTCACCGTATCATTGGTTAAACTCACAACCAAAGTGCACAAAATGGCCACAAACACTAACAACTCAAGCAGAGCCAGAGGTCTTATTCCACTACGCTTCACTCGGTGTAGCTTAACCTTTTTGTAGATTTCTTCATTTTCATTTGTTTCCTCCTCGGAAACTTTACTCAGGGCTACTGAGCCAACGCTCCTATTGGATTTGTTACTAGGGGAAGCTCTGTTAAAAGAAGTCCTCGAAAATGAAGCAGCACCAAGCTGTTCCCTAGGGGTTCCACCATTTTCTTCTACTATTGTCCTATCGAATCGATAAGACTGTTGTTGCCCAAACCTCGAGTTGGACTTGGAGTAAACTGACCTCGCAAGAGATTTCCTCCGAGTTAGACCTTCAGTGATAGGACTTGGAATTTTAGGCGGCTTATGAACGCTACCAGAGAACTTATAAATTTCAGGAGGTGGAATGCTTAACGGCTCTAGTTTCGCAGTCCCCGTATCTGAATTTGGTGAAGCCGCTACCTTGGAATAAGATGGAGATGTTGCTGCCGGATCTGTTGACCCTTCTTTATCTGAAACATTGATAACAACTTCTCCTCCGTTGCTGGTTCTCCTCTCTGCCATCCCAAAGTCACCTCACACCAATAAGTTTGCGAGGCGATTTGACGCCAATGGCTCTCAAAAGATCCCAGATGCTGGACAAATTCCTAAGAATACAAGAGTTGAAAAATGTATCAATGATTAGATCAATCACAAACTCTTACACCATTACACACAGTGACACCGACTTTGGACAAAGTTTTCACCTTTTGTCCAAAGCAAACCTTAAACTTTAAACCAAGCTTTTTTTGAAAAATCTGAAAGCTAAACTTTAAAATCTAAACCAAACCCTGAAAGGCTAGAGCAGAGAGCTGCAAGACAGACCATTTGTTCTTTGTAAATGAGTTAACTACTCAAAACAATACCCAAGAACTTTATAGAAAACCCACCATTTATCCGAAGAAAAGCCGTAAGAAAGATCAAAACTTTACCAAAACAAATATGCGCATACTTTCACAGAAAAAGAAAACCCAACGTTGCCTAATTATTGTATATACACTGCCTAACAGCTCCTGAGTCAGAAGAACAAAAAGAATGCAGTAGCTAGCTACAAGGAATTTTAATTGATGACTACCGGAAGCTACGTTGACAAAACAGAGCAGGTAAAGGAACTTTGTATCCTTTGGACAAAAAATACAAACTTTTAGAAACTTAAAAGGAAAAAGAGCAGAAGATCGTACAAGGACACTGAGAGCCAAAGCAAGGAGTGAACCTGAAACTTTAGTCCCTGTTTTGCAAAATACGAACTCTAATTTAAGTGCATTTTATAAACCAAAACGAATTCCAGATTGATACAGAAAAAAACAAATCGGCAGCAACTCAATAAAGAGAATCACGTGGGTTTTCAGACGATTCCCATAAAAGTTTATGCTTCCGATGACAAGTTGATCAATCGAAACGTAAAATAATTGAATCTATATATTTTTTTATTTTAATTTATTGGCATATTTTACTTATGTCCAGCGAATGGATACATTATTTTAGCTTATTTTCTTTTATGTAGCATAAAAAACATGACTTAAAAAAAAGGTTGTTGTGCCATCTCCGTAGTACAAACTTAATAAAAAGAAAATTACAAATCAACCTCATTTAATTAAATATAACGATGTCCTCTACGTAAAAAAAGAGCATGAGTGGAGAAGCCACACATTTTGGTGAAGATTTAATAATTAATTATAACAACTTACATAATTCAACCAAAATCATATAAAAATTCATTATAAAACAAATTCTTTCAAATACTTTTGGTTCAATATATTAGAGTATATAAGGCAAGCCCAACGCAAGCCCATTATATTGTCACATGAGAAGCCCAAATCTCACTCATGTAACTAGGGTTCTTAGCAAGATTTAGATTCATATAAATATGTGTGTAATGTCTTCAAGACAAGTAATTTTGAGAGTTGTTTCAAAGCAACTCTCCTCCTTTAATCTCATGATATTAATCTAAATCATTTTGAGTTCTTGGTGACAAAACCAACGTTTCTTACTTTCTTTACTTTCTTGTTTCAATAAAGCTCATACGAGCAATTTCATTTTCAATCTAGTATCTATCTTAATAAGCTCATTTGACCATGAATCTATATTGGTTTGAATCTGCTTTCACAATACATCCCGAAATATTTTGCGGCTAGAACCATTTTGTCAAAAAAACAAAAAAAAGCCGGTTTCGTTTCCTCGTACATGACCGGGCGTTGTCATGATTACCCTTATTTGGGTTTTCGTTTTCTTGTTCCTGAAGTTATTCCAATTTAGTTTGGTTAACAAAACTATATTGCTTACTAAGAAAGACCCATCGTCATCATCAATGTCTTCACTTATTAGTCATTTGTCCACACACCACACCAAATCCTTCTACCAAATCTAGAAATCAAATTAGGTCAATCAATGATTAATGATCTAAACCGGTTAAAACTACTCGGTATTATCTACATTAGGCCACTTTCTTCTAAGTTCTAAGGGCATGTGCAATGGAGACATTTACATGTCTAATTAGATTATTACATTAATAAAGCTTAAGATGAGAGATCTAAATTTGCAAAAAAGTCTAATATAAGACATAATTTTGGGGTTTAGACAGCTTGACGTGGCGGTTTTTGATTGGAGGAAGATTAAAATGTCTCTCTCTCTTCTTTCTTTCTCTTTAGACACTCAAATTAAAATGTCTCTAATGAAACACTCCATTCAACTCTCTCTCTCTCTTCTCTCTTTTTCTTTAGACACCCATTTTTAAATGTCTCCAATGCACATGCTCTAATACACCAACTAGCTACGGATGGGTAATAGAGTTAACGCGTGTTTCAGTAAACAAAAAAGGGATACAAGAAAATAAATCCATACCGAAAACGTAAACCGAGATTTCTGAGTTTAATTAAACCGAAGCAAATCATGTTATATAACAAGTACGTCATACTAATGGAATAAATGCAAAAGGAAAGAAGGGAATGATCATTTGTGACCACTGAGATGAACTGCTTGAGGAAGGAGGCTGTAATCGATCTCAAGCTCCTCGAGAATTCGCTTTAGCGCGATGACCAGCGTGGTTCTCCTGAGGTTCTTCTCTCCGAAATTTTGGAAGTTCATTGTGTGTATGAAGAGCAGATTCAAATGCAGCTTGTTCACATTCTCAATCGCCTNTTCTGTTTTTTTCTAAAGTCACCTAAATGAGACTTTTAAGTGGCTGTGAAATTCTTTATTTTATTTAATTCAATTTTTCCATTAAAACTCTTTTGTAATATTAATTAAACAACTTTATTGCTAAAAAACAAAATAAACTAGCTAGCAGATTATTTAAATTAGTTTTTTGTTGCAAAAATGGTAGTCTATAGTTAATTTAATTCTAAACTTTTGTAATTTTAATTATTTTTTGGGAAGATTATTTAATATTCTTTGTGTTGTTGGGAAATGTCGTTTTATATATAACGATGCCGATTTAACACAAACCAAAAAGTATCATCTTCGCTCTGAAAATGTCGTCGTCAAACTTTACAGTGGAATCGTGTAAAGTCGATTCCGAGGAAGGGGTGAATCTTCACACGAGAATCTTCAAACCCAGAAACGTAGAAGCTAGCCACGATGATGGGAATCTGGTGATAGTATTGGTCCACCCGTTCTCTCTCTTGGGTGGTTGTCAGGCTCTGCTCAAAGGCATAGCTTCCGAGCTGGCCTGTAAGGGATTCACGGCCGTCACTTTCGATACAAGAGGTGCCGGAAAATCTACGGGAAGGGCTACTCTTACTGGCTTCGCCGAGGTCAAGGACGTGATCGCTGTTTGTCGGTGGCTTTCCCAGAATCTCGGTGCCCATAGGATCCTGCTCGTCGGTTCTTCTGCCGGTAAGGTTTCTGTGCTTTCGATTTTATAGATTTCCCCCCCTTTCCTTTTTGTTGATCTGGTTCTAGTGTAATTTTGAGTTGAATCTGCTTATGCTGATTCCATCTGGTGATGCCTTTTACGAGTTATCTGCAACAATGATTTCGCAATTTCAGTGTTGTGGATTCTTCTGAGTTAGAAGTTAAATTGAGGCATTGCTTTCTGTTCAGATGAATATTCGAGCTGTATTTGACCTGTTGGTTTTTGTGAAAAACTTAACTCAGTGTGTTCCTTTTTAAGCCTTTTGCTCCCTATTCACTTCTCATTAGTCATTATCACGGATTGATGACAGAATGATTGGTTCTAGGTTATGCTTTTATTCTTCAGTTCTCTATTGTTTGGTTGCCAGCTCCGTTGTGGCAGGTGATGAAGAGTTTACTCGTTTACTTGATGTGTGTCAGCTGAGAAAACTTTGTTCGGTATTGGTCTTGGTCATGTCCCCATTGCAATTAAGTTCCATTGCCTCTCTTGTTTATCTCCTTCTGTAGATTAAGCATCTTTCTTGTTCCTATTTGGTGTTTCCCACATTCGGAGGGATTTCTTCTTTAGGGAGTATACTTTTTTGTTTTGTTTTGACAACTCTAGGGGAGTATGTATACTTGAGAGTGGAATAAGAAAGTTCAATCGACTGTGGAAAGAAGAAGGTTAGCATTGTTTTAATGTAGAGTGCCTGGGTGATCTTGGGGTAGAGTGTCTGGGTGATCTTGGGGTAGAGTGTCTCGTAACTACCCATTACTAAGAGTTTATAAGATAAACTCTGTTTCTCATGATTCTGCTTGATGTTTCTTGTAACACATACATAACTGCAATTGATATGAATCTCTTAAGGAGTTTGTTAAAGACTATACAAGCATCAAGATTTATGATTGCTTTCAGTGTCCCCTTTTATTGATAACTTGCAACTTTTACGTGTCGTTGTCATACATGGTGCATCTTCGTGCGCTAATCGTACTTCCCTTTTTGATGTGCTTATATATAGCCTTGTGATTTTCCATTGTGTTAGATTTAGAGTTGTTTTTCCTTTGTTTCTTGCTGAGCATAGAACAAAGAACAAAGAACTCTTCTGACGGATATTCTGAGACAAATTTAATATTCCGAGTCTATGGCAGGTGCACCAATCGCAGGATCAGCAGTGGAGCAAGTAGAGCAAGTGGTGGGATATGTGAGTTTGGGATACCCATTCGGTCTTATGGCCTCGGTTCTGTTTGGGAGGCACCACAAGGCCATTCTCTCTTCTACTATACCCAAACTCTTCGTCATGGGAACACAGGACGGTTTCACCAGCGTAAGCCAGCTCAAGAAGAAGCTGAAATCTGCAGTGGGACGCACCGAAACACACCTCATTGAAGGCGTTAGTCATTTCCACATGGAAGGGCCCGAGTATGATTCTCAGATGACCGATGTCATATGCAACTTTATTTCATCCATGTAAGATATCATATACGCAACTTCATAATACCCATGTAAGAGTTAGATTTAATTTGTACCACTTCATACACAAATGAGGATAATCATCTTTGCATATATTCAAGCCTGACGGCAAACAGATGTTATCAAATCAATCCCTGAAGACGCCTTCAAGTTTCAACTCTTCTTCCCTTTGTCATTAGATAAAGAGCTTGTGAGCTCTCCAATCCTCAAGGTACAACGACAATATGGAATGTTTTGCAGGGAGGTCTTTTAGCCAAACATATCATTAACATTATGACATAAAAAAATTCACATAAATAAATAACATCTGCATAAAAAGCATTCAGATCCGACATCTAGATGCACCAATATTCTCAAAACAGTGAGTTAACTAAGGAGATGATATAAATAATCTAGGAGTTTGGTAAAATAAATAACATCTGCATAAAAAGCATTCAGATCCGACATCTAGATGCACCAATATTCTCAAAACAGTGAGTTAACTAAGGAGATGATATAAATAATCATCAAGATAAACAAACATCCTAACGATGAATGTAATTACAAAAAAAAAAAAGGCAGATGAAACTGGGAAGATTAGTTCCGGTGGCCAACCCCAAAGTGAAACCTTCCGGTGTGTTTGTCATTGAAGGCGTATTCAAGGCGTAGCGGCCCCAACGGAGAATCAACACGCACCCCAAAACCATACCCGTAACCACTTCCGGGCTTCAGCCTAGCCCCCGCAGGATCACCTAAAGGGCAGAAAAATAACAAAGATGATGGTCACTTAAGAGATTCTAAAGCTTTTACGAAGCATATGGAAAGACTCGGAAGGAAAACCAAAAAAAACGAAAGCCTAGTCTGTACCTGGGACGGTGGGTCCTGATCCAAGATCAGTACCATAATCCGTAAAAAGGACGCCCTCGACCGGTCCTCTCTGCACAAAAGGGCAAGAATGAGAGTCATAATATTCACACCAACGGGAAATGAGATCTTAAGAATGTCAGAGAAAATTCTCACCACTGGGAAAGAGACCTCCCCCGAACCAACTACATATGATCGACCAGATGCTACAGCGCCCTCTTCGTAACCTCTTACGCTGTTTGTTCCTCCGATGGCGAATGCTTCATGAGGTGAAAAGTTTCCCACCACATGTCCACCAGACAGACTACAAACGTGAACAAGGTAAGATAAGCTATATACAACTTGGGAAATGATGACTAGAATCCCAAAAGGAGAATAGAGCTTATGGAAATTATATTCTGCAAGGAGGTTAGCATACCTAAAAAGAAAACGAGCTGGTCCAATGTGTATGCCTTTCCTGGTACGAGCATTCACTCGATTGAAAAATAACCATTCGGGCAACACAGGAAGCCCTTGTTCCATGTTAAACGCAAACTGGTAGAAAAAAAGAAGGATAACAGTTAGGCATAGAAAAAAAGTAGGGGAAGATGTAGTTACCAACAGAGGATTGAGACTGACCATCGTTGATCCATGGTCACCTGAGCCAGTATAAATGCTTTCAAATTTAGCTAGCAAGGTCTCATCATGGGTCTTGCCACTACATGAGCAAACATAAAAATAGCATCTATCAAATTCAAATGGCGTGGAAACAGTGAGCAAAACAAAAGACATCTCATTCTTTGGAACATATATACCTTGCGGTTAGAGGGCTACTGTAGAAGTCCTTAATGATAGGGTTTCCTTGTTCATCACGAGCACCAGCATGCTGGAACATTAAAATTAAAACGAAAAAATGGGAGTAATGTAAACATAGACATGTGTGCGAGATCCAGTGCACGCAAATTTTATGGTGGTGCATGTTGATTGTGTTCAACAGAAACTTGAAAATATTGGGAACAGTAGATACCTGAAATATAAGTCCAGCAGTACCATTCCACTTTGGCCTGAATGGCCGACTGTATTCAATACCTGCTGTAACCCGACCAATTGTGAGACTACCACTATCTGGTTGATTGCCGTGAACAAGATTCCCCGGTGTTCTTGAATTCTAACACAATATGAAGTTAGTTGGTCTATTAGTCAACTCAGCATTCTCATTGAGATACACAAAAGAGCCAGAACCAGTAAAGGCCTTACCTGAACCATAATAGATCTAGATGTCCTCTTGTCGTCTCCTTCAATCCATGGATCAGTGTAGTTTATACGAAATATAGAGTCAATTTGACCCCTCTCTAGGGAAACGTTAAGCTTCTGGTTTCTTCCAAATATATTGCGGTGGGAATAAGCGAAGCTGCATGAAATAATTACTTCAATTACACCAGTAATGCCTTTACTAAATAAACACAGCTTGGGCCAGAGTTAAAAATGAATCGTCACAAATAAATACACATAATTTTCATGGTACAAAAACAGCAGTGTCACATTAATTTACCTTCCAATTAGTCCTGATAGGGGGCCACTCGTGATCCTACAGAAGAAATGGACAGACTTTGTCGTAAAGCTACTAAAGAAAAAAGTGAAACGATATATGTAGTAAAGAAACTAAAACTTACCCACTAGATATCCCACCACCAGCAGAGAAGCCTCCACTGGGACGCTCGACACAGTTCATGATCAAATCAACCTTCCCACTATCTAACATTCCCAGGAAAAAAAACAAGGGAAAGAAGAAAGTTTCAGTATCATACTCTTTCAAAACCTATTGTTTTTGTGCCTGATGGATAAGCAAAGTAAGGCATTTACTTTCTCCACCGATGCTACTGCACCTTAATCACAAAGTGAAACTAAAAGCATTAGCTGAAATCGAGGAATACATTCACTCACCTCCTGCGGGTTGAGGAATAATACTAACATCTTCCATGATTCCCATGGCTAGCACAGTGTCTACATCCCTCTTCCCTTGAAGCATGCTGTAGACCTACAACGATCAAAAGCTATATTAGGCAAGATCTATATGTAGAGGTCCATAGCATCTTAGAGGCTCACGCATAAAAAAATTTAGGCCAAAATTTTCGAAGAAGCTTTCAGTTTTAGTCAACTGAAGAATGCAATTACAATATAATACCATAGAGGGTGACAAAACTTAATACAAAATAAGATTTCCAAAAAATACCTGTCCTTTCTTTGTTGTAAGTTGCCGTAGTATTGTCTCAACCCTTGTCTTCCCTTTCGTTGGTTCGCCACTAAATATAGAAGACACCATTATCAAATAAAAATCCTAATGCCAATAATTGAAATAAAACGAAGCTGGTAGTGCCATCCAGAATCACCTCCAAGTTTAAACCAATATTCATTACATAAAAAGGGGAGGGATTGGCACCAACTTACGTCTTACGATCAAGGAATCGGATGGATATGTTGTTAACCTCTGCTTCAGCAACTTGAAGCCTTACTATGCCTCCAGAAAGCGTATCAATATCAGAAACCTGCAATGGCAGACAACAGGATGACGATTCTAACACAAAGTAAACGACTGAATCCAGGATGTAAAAGATTTTTTGGAAAAATAGTTATGGCGTACAAAGAGCACTTACAATTCCGAAAAGACCACGCTCCATGTACCAGCCATTGATGGATGTAATGGCTTCCTCCAGTCTCTTAATATTAATCACTTTCCCTACACAACTTCACACCAACATTTACTAACGATTACCCTATCCAATTAAACAGACACCAAGCCAACTAAATAGTCTCATTACATTTACATGTAAACTAAGAGCAACTTCAAATGAATTTCGTATGCTCATGTTCGTAGCAGTAACATGTCCGAGAACAGCTGGTGATCCTGCATCGCTAAGCATGAATATTTTTTGGTCATACTACCTATCCGAAATCTATCTTTTTCATTCAAGGCTTAGAAAACACATTTTAAACCATGTGTTACAAAAGTTTTGGCTTCATCAGCACTCAAATTTTGTCAAATTCCAGTATCAAGAATCCATTTTACCCTCAAAGAGATAGATAAACTGAACGATAAGTACATACAGGAGAAAAAAGACAAGCCAAGTTAGAGGATGCGTACCAAATCCATCTTGGAAAGCTTCCTGTATGAATTTCGAAGGAAGAACATTTGCGTTTTCACAGACTAACCCACGAAATTCTTGGTTTGGTTCTACCTTGTGGCAAGAAAATGAGAATTACTTGTAGCCGAAAAAACATAAAAGACAACTTTTTTCTCCGAGATTTTTTTTTTCAAAAAGAGTAATCAGAAAATACCTGAAACATCAGTCGGATCCCGTCGCGTGTATCAACAGCAACAGGCGTACAAGAGCAGAAGTAGCCACTTTCTATAATCCTATGTACATCCTCCTGTACCTCGCGAATGGTTAATGCTGAATTGGCTCGACAAGCCTTCAAAGCGGCCAATGCCTCCATTTCCAAGTCCTTCCTCTCGAGTTCCTCTCCATCCTTCGTTCTTACTAACACCTCGCTAATCAGAACTCGCTCCTCCGCGTTCCGACTCACCGAGTGACCCTTCTGAAGCTGCTGCTGTATCATATCCTTCCCCTCCACGGACTGAGTCGACTCGCTAGGCCTATTTAGAGACAAAGAGGCGCAGCAAAGCAGAGGCGAGCTTAGTCCGGCGGTAATCTCATTACTCTCAGTTCCAGAATTAGACCAAATCGATTGTGTAGATTGGATAAGCGACAGTGAGACTGAGGGGGCTAGCGAAGACTTGCCAATCATAAGCTGGGTGACTGAATTGAGCATCTGAGTCGGTGAGTTGGGACGACGAACCGGTCGAGTTTGGGTAAAACGTGGAGAAATGTGGCGATTCTTCATCGATTCAAGCAGTCGACCGAGCGAGAGCCGGGTACTTGAGAGCTGAGAGACTAAGGTGTTAGAGCAGGATTGGAGATTGGCAAGGAAAGACTGCTCGTGAGAAGACGAATGGATTCTGATAGAAGACGGAGAGAAGTGAACATCACCGTGGCCTGAATGCATTGTAATCGCACTCGGCGCGAAATTGAAGAAATGTCAGAAACTAGAACAGCTAGGGTTTTTGATTCGGAGTAGAAAGATGATGATTCGGTGAAAAAGACGGGAGATTTTGATATTTTTCAGCCTTTTTTTTTCCTTTTTCTTTTTCTCCCTATGATGTTTTGATATGTATTTTTTGGGTGAGTTTAATATATGGTAATGGTTGACCATTTAATTAAATATATAGTAATAGATAATTCAAAATTATTTATTTTAACACTGTTTACGGTATACCGATAATACTGTTAACAATCCGTCTTGATAACATTGTTCACTGTCTGTTCCGACAACACTATTTACCGTCAACTCTGGCAATACTATTTATGGTACACCGGTAATACTGTTCATCTAATGATAACCGCTTCTTTAACACTGTTAATATATAATTAACATATTAAACCAGTTAGCATATCATATAAAATAGCATGTTAACTTAACAGAAACCCATTTATAAAATATATTAATCCAAATAATGTATCTTTAATTTTGATAATGCATTTCTTACATTAAGTCTTTTTTATCAGCGCTATCTTAAGGCATAGAGAAATTGACGGTGGATGAAGGTGGTGTTTTTTTCCTAGATATGTGAAAGACAAATGGTTGAAACTCACCCATCACTAAGTCTCAGCCACTAAAAACTTTACATACCAAAAATAGTTTTGTGTTTGCACTAACCAAGGAAAGACCTCGTACAGAGACCAAATAAAAACAGAAGAAGAAAAGAAAAAAAAGCAGCTGCTAAATGATTTTCTTCTCTTTAATTTGTCGGTGAGAAATGGAGAGAGCCGCGGTGAAAGCAAAGCGGAAAGAGCTAGGGATATCGTGCATGCTTAACACGGAGGTCGGTGCAGTCCTCGCGGTTATTCGCAGACCCCTTTCGGAAAGTTACCTTTCTCCCCAAGAAACAGACCACTGTGATTCATCAGTCCAACAATCTCTCAAATCTCTGAGAGCCCTTATCTTCAACCCTCAGCAGGATTGGCGCACCATCGACCCTTCGGTTTACCTCTCTCCTTTCCTTGAAGTCATCCAGAGCGACGAGATCCCGGCTAGCGCCACAGCGGTCGCCCTCTCCTCGATCTTGAAGATCCTCAAAATCGAGATCTTCGACGAGAAAACTCCTGGTGCTAGAGATGCTATGAACTCCATCGTTTCCGGGATCACCAGCTGTCGTTTGGAGAAGACAGATTCCGTGTCCGAAGACGCCGTGATGATGAGGATCCTTCAAGTTTTAACCGGAATCATGAAACATCCTGCCTCGGTTCGTTTGTTTTTTAAGCTTTTACTTATGTTTTACTTGAATTCAAAAACATGACATGAATTGTTAGAGATTGGCATTTGAAACAATCAGACGTACGTACGTACGTTAATCATATATTGTCTAATAAGATGAGAATTAAACAGGAATTATTAGAAGATCAAGCGGTTTGCACAATCGTCAATACGTGTTTCCAAGTGGTACAGCAATCAGCTGGTAGGGGAGATTTGCTGCAAAGAAATGGAAGATACACGATGCACGAGCTGATTCAAATCATCTTCTCTAGATTACCTGATTTCGAGGTTATAGGGGACGAAGGTGGTGAGGATTCAGAATCTGATACCGACGAAATCGACATGACCGGCGGCTACGGAATCCGATGCTGCATCGACATTTTTCATTTCTTATGTTCGTTGCTCAATGTTGTTGAAGTTGTCGAGAACTCGGAAGGGACAAGCGTTCACACCGCGGACGAGGATGTGCAGATTTTCGCTTTGGTTTTAATCAATAGCGCGATTGAGTTAAGCGGCGATGCCATCGGGCAACATCCGAAGCTTCTTCGGATGGTTCAAGACGATCTGTTTCACCATCTGATCCATTACGGAGGTTCTTCAAGCCCTCTCGTGCTCTCCATGATCTCTAGTTGTATACTCAATATTTATCACTTCCTCCGCAAGTAAGTCCTCTGTTCTTTCTAAAAAAAAAAAAAAAGTCCTCTGTTTTTTTGGTGTTATATAACAATTGAGGTATCTCAAAAGTTTGACAATGTGTTGATCTTATAGGTTTGTGAGGCTACAGCTTGAAGCTTTCTTCTCCTTCGTGTTGTTGAGAGTTACAGCTTTCACAGGCTTTCTTCAGTTACAAGAAGTTGCTCTTGAAGGTCTAATCAACTTTTGTCGACAACCCGCGTTCATAGTTGAAGCCTATGTTAACTACGACTGTGATCCCATGTGTAAAAATGTTTTCGAAGAGACCGGGAAAGTTCTGTGCAGGCATACCTTCCCTACCTCTGGTCCTTTAACCTCTCTGCAAATCCAAGCCTTTGAAGGTCTTGTGATCTTGATTCACAACATCGCGGACAATATGGATAGAGAGGAAGATGAAGGTGATGAAGAAGACTCCAATGTTATAAAGCCAAGCCCCGTTGAGATTCACGAGTACATACCCTTTTGGGTAGAGAAGCCAAAAGAGGATTTCGAGACGTGGGTTGATCATATAAGAGTGAGGAAAGCACAGAAGAGGAAGCTAGCGATCGCTGCGAATCATTTCAACAGGGATGAGAAAAAGGGTTTGGAGTATTTGAAGTATAACCATTTAGTCTCAGACCCTCCTGATCCAATGGCATTAGCTTCATTTTTCAGATTTACACCGGGTTTGGATAAGACAATGATCGGAGATTACCTTGGAGATCCTGATGAGTTGCATCTCAGTGTTCTTAAAAGCTTTACACATACATTTGAGTTCACGGGTATGAATCTTGATACCGCGTTGAGGACATTCCTCGAGTCATTTCGGTTACCTGGAGAGTCTCAAAAGATTGAGCGTATGATTGAAGCTTTCTCCGAGAGATTCTATGAGCAACAGTCATCTGAGATCTTTGCAAGCAAAGATACTGTCCACATTTTGTGCTACTCGCTTATAATGCTCAACACGGATCAACATAATCCACAGGTTAAGAAGAAAATGACAGAAGACGAGTTTATCCGCAACAACCGAGCAATCAACGCGGGAAAAGATCTTCCAAGAGAATACCTCTCAGAGCTTTTCCAATCCATTTCAACAAACGCATTCGCTCTGTCGACACATTCAGGTCCGGTGGAAATGAATCCAAACAGATGGATTGAGCTGATGAACAGAACAAAGACGACACATCCCTTCAGTCTCTGCCAGTTCGATCGGCGAATAGGAAGAGATATGTTTGCAACCATCGCAGGTCCATCCATAGCAGCTGTTTCTGCATTCTTTGAGCATTCGGATGATGATGAAGTGCTTCATGAATGCGTTGATGCTTTGATCTCTATAGCCAGAGTTGCACAGTATGGCCTCGAAGACATTCTTGATGAGCTCATAGCTTCTTTTTGTAAATTCACAACGCTGTTGAACCCTTACACCACACCCGAAGAGACTCTGTTCGCGTTTAGCCACGATATGAAACCGAGAATGGCTACTCTCGCGGTTTTCACGCTAGCTAACAACTTCGGCGATTCCATCAGNATAAGCATGCGGCGGAAATCTGGCAGAAGATTTATGAGTTTATTCTGTCGCAATCATTACTCATGCGAACGAGATGGATAATTTTACAAAGAAAACCTCATTATCCCTTTCATCTATAACCAGATGGTACTGACTGTATATAGTTTTTTGTTCTTTCCCGTTGTAACTAGTGAATATTAGGAGAGACTTAAGATCATATCTCATAATTTTTTTTTAAAAAAATATAAATGTTTTTAATAAAAATGGTGTTTTAAATAAAAATGGATACCTTGAGAACCCCTCAAATGAAACACATGTCAGTTTATCAGTGACTCAGATTTTTTAACAATAAATCAAATACATAATAGTTTAATGTTAATTAAATAGTTTATATGTTATTATTTTTTATCTGTTTATAAATCATAAAATAAAATTATCTTTCTATCAAGTTCCATTATGTATAACTTTATATTATATATTAATATTATTTTAATTGATAATTAGTTAAAATTAATACAATAACATTAAAACTAGTTAAAACTGTATATAAATATTATGTATATTTATTATTTTCTGAGATTTAAAATAGTTAAGATTTGACAGAAACAAAATTAACATTTTTAAAAAACTATGTATAATTATTATTTTTTCCTTTATATAGAATACATTCATCTTATCATACATCATAACATCTATTATTCTATTTTTTTTTCATCATTTAGATTATGGATTAAAACAATCCATTTCAATTCTTATGTAATTTGATATTTTTAAAACATTAATTTAAGATCTTATAACCTAAGATAAAAAATTGAACATAAAAGTTTTAAAATTTAATTATACTAAAAGTATTAAAAATATCAATAGTATTTTAGTGAGATACTTAATGGATATCTCACTAATAAAGAACAAAAATTATGATGAGTTTTTCGAAATAAATATATTAATATTATATTAGTGAGATACTGTATGGTATGTCACCAATTATCAACAAAAAAAAATTAATGTACTTACAGTTGCACCCTCTATAAAAAGCCAAAGGTTGGCTTCTCTATGATATCGCATCACGAAGCCTTAGCACTACTCCTCTCTCTCTCTATCTCTTTCACTTTCTGTCTTAACTTGGATATGGGAGAAGCCGTGGAGATCATGTTCGGAAACGGGTTCCCGGAGATTCACAANAAAAAAGGATCGTAAACTACCTGCTCATAAACTTCTTGTACAGCTCAATCAATCGTGACCTTTAACACAAGGTTCACAAGCAACAGTAAGTGAAGGAAACATAACGAATACTATACCATTAAAAAACGTATATATATATATATATATATCAATAAAAGCAGAGACAACATATCAAACAGTGTGAATGTTACATTAAACGAAATAGAACCATACAATGTTGAGAGAAAAAGCAGCAGAAGCACAAACCATAAACGCAAAACAGCGATTCCCGTTGGTTTTTCCATCAATAGGAAGCAAATCACCTTGGTTTGTGCTTAGTAGTCTAAGAATTTCAGCTGAAGAATTCAGTATCGGTTCCGAGGAATACAAGTAAACATTCAGCTTGTCGTTATCATTGGTAAAAGAGATAATAACATCTCTCCGTATCTCTCTTTTTCTTTGTAGAGAGATGTCTACAAAAGGAACAAACTACAACATAGACAATACAAAAACAATAACCTAGACAATACAATTAAGAAAATTAAGACATCAAAGAAGGGTTCAGAACATTGAAATGTACGTAGGATCAATAGTATATATAGCATATAAACTTGCATTGCCTCTTTGGCAATCATTCACGATCGTGATCTTATAAAACATAACGATCTCGTACACAACACACAAATTCTTTAAATAAAGAGACAAAACAATTGTGAGAAAATACATGAGAACATACTAAATCAAAACTAACGATATAAAATAAATAGCAAGCAATATATATAGCACAAAAGATTAGGGTTTTTATTTTGGCAGAAAAGCTTTATCCGTAAATAACTATATCTTACGGCGACCGAATTAAAATCAGATTAAAAAAATAATTAGGGCTTTTCATTAAGGGTAGATATGTAATATTTAGTAAGATTGAATGAGAGAGCTCCATTCACCAAAATCACTTCTTTGTATTTTCCATTTCATGTACCAATCAAGAAAAGGAGTACAAAATTATGGGTTCAGAAATGTAGCTATATATTGTGCTATATATTGTTTAAAACTCTATAAAATACTAGGTTTGATACCACCTAAACCATTATTGTTTAGTTTTATTTTCTCTTTTCTCTAAGTATAGACTTTGGTTTAGAGTTTTGTTCATAAAGGTTACGAGGGGTTAAATAAAATTCTATGATATGCCTTTCATGCTATCATGGTCATGATCTAGATGATCATCTCCCCTACAAATGCTTAGATCTCCAATGAGCTTTCAAGAAGTATATTGAGACGATGATTTCCACGATGAGGTTACTTCCAGTTATGTGGAGAGTCATATGATATCATTTGCTTGTGTTATAACTCTTTATCATCTTTCAACATCAGTCATCAATTCTAAAACACAAATTACAAATAAGTGTAACAAAAGTTTGTTACGGTAAAATACACAATAAATTTGATCATAGACAGATATGATTATTTTTAGGTCGCACATACGTTTGAGTATTGATAAATTATTAGATAAAATATTGATAAAAATTTTATAATAAAATGCTCTAAAATGTACTACAGTTCAAAAGCAACAAACAGTCAGTGATCAATAATAATTTTTCATAAGATTAACAAAACAAGATAAAAATTTATTTGTATCAAATAAATATTTCTTGAAGAATAAAATATTATAAAACTTATTGACCAAAAACTGAAAAAAACTTTTAATATGAAAAAGAACCTAAAACATATCTGAAAATAGAAATAAAGAAGAGAAAGAAGAAGAAGAAGTCGGAAAAGACGAGATAGATAAAGATGAATAAAAATCAGAAGAAAAAATAAGAATACGAATGAAGAAAACGATGAAAGAGAAGAATGAGAAGAACATAAGAAAGTTGGAGAAGAAGAAAAAAGACCAGAAAAGGAGGAAGAAGAAGGAAACCGGAGGATGAAGAATTTGAAAGTAGTATTAAAATGAGAAGATAAGAAAAAATCGGAAGACTAATATGTCGGAGAAAATAAAGAAAATAAAGAAAGAGATGGAAGAAGAAGAGAAAGGATAAAAACAGGAAAAAAGAAGAAGTCAGAGGAAATGAAGATAATGATGAAGAAGAAGAATGAGAAGATGAAAAAGAAAAAAAAGCAAAACATAAAGAAGAGGAAGAGAAAAGAAGTGAAACTGGTAATAAAAATAGCTCGAAAAGATGAGAAAGAAGACAAACGTATAGCCGGAAAAAAACCGTAATAAGAAAAGAAGGAGATGGATAAAACAAAGACAATTAAGTAGTAAAAGAAGATTTTTTTAAAATGACAAAGTTGAAAAAGACGAAGAAAACCCAAAATAAAAGGAAATCTAGAGAAGATGAAGATTAAGTAGAATTAGGAGAAGATGTTGACAAACACTAGACAAATATAAACTAGAAGAACAGAAATCAGAGAAGACAAAAGCGATAAAGAAGGAGTGGGAAAATTTGAGAAAATATAAAAATCAAAAAAAGAAGCTGAAAAAAATTGGAAGAAAACATATAGAAGGATGATAAGACGATTAAGAAGAAGATGAATAATGAGAAGACGAGGAAGAAGAATAAGAAGAAGGCATAGACAAATAAGAACAAAAACCAAACAATCAAGAAGAACAAGAAGAATAAGGAGAAGACAAGGAGGAGGAAAAATTAAAAAGATAAAGAAGAAGACATACACAAAGACAAAAAAAAACCAAGATAAAAAGAAGAAGATTAGATCGTTGAAGAAAAAAGAAGAAACCTCAGAAAAAGAAGAATAAGAAGTCGGATAAGAAGATGAAGAAGACTAAATAAAGGAGGAGAAGGGGAAGACGAACACAATCCCTAAAACACACACAATGTTTTCAACATATTTAATATTTAGTTATATATCAATATAAGAGATAATATATTTATATTTAATATTTATATCTTGATGTTTCTGATTTCTCTAATATATTAATACGTTCTTTCACGATTAATAAATTTGAAATAATCAATACGATTTTGCGCACTATTCTAAGAGGACAAACATCATAAAAGCAATGAAACACACATAAATATATGAGATGATAAATATGGTATAGAGAGAAATCTTCCAAATCATTTGGTGATATAAATATTTAGGTTATTTATATGAGAATATTTTTGATAGTTTTTTTCACTAATTTAGTTCCATTCTAATGTTTTGAATTATGTGTAGTTTTATTTTTATGTAAATAATTTCAAATTTATTTTTTATAAATAGTTTATTGTCGCGCCTTTATCTCCATCATCATCTTTGACCTCAATATTTCATCTTTTATGATGTTAGGTTTTGTGTGTTTTAGTTTAGTATCAGATGTGGAACCATTACTTTTTTTTTTAAAGTATAACTAGAGAAACTTTGGTTGCATTATCTCAATTGCTATGGGTTCTTTATTGTCTTACAGTTTAAAATTAGTTTAACAATATAAAGACCAAAAAATATGAAAGAGATATTTTCTGCATCACATGAAAATCTCTCATGTGACAAAAAAAAATGAAATCAAGACACGTTTGAGTCTAATAACATGATATAAAGGAGAGAAAATTAAATGTGATGATTAGAGGCAAAGCTGAGAGACATAATTGAATAATCGTAAGAAAAGCTAAAAAACTTAGAAGAAGGGATCAAAGCATTGAGAAAACCTAGGGAAACAATAGAGGTATATATGGAAAATGAGGAATGTATGAAAGAAAATCATGATACAAAGTAAAACATAATAAGAGCTAGGCCCAAGAACTCATAAAAAGTTGTCTTCTCTCAAAGTTGAACTTGATTTCAAAAATAGTTATTGTCAAGAAATCAAAGAGACATGCATCGAGTTTCAACTACATCTAGAAAAGTTAGAAAAACCTTAAGAAAAACATATCTAAAGGCTTCACATTTCAGAAATTAAGATGTCATAAGCATTTGGTAGAATCGCATATAGTTAATAAAGGAGAAATTTGTTATATTTTTTATTGTTTTTTTGTTGATATGAAACAAAGGTCCTTGCTGTTGTTTAAATTTTTAATTTCTTTTTATGTGCAATCGAGTTACTCGACGTATAAATAAACTAATTTTAGTCACGCGCTTTTGAAGATCAAAAATGAGATAGAGAGAGAGTAACAAGAGTGATGAATAGTTTAAAAGAGAAGGAGAAAGAGAAGAACCAACAAAAGGAGAGAGATATTTCTTGCGATCCAAAGAGAGTTCATTCTCATCAGATTATTTTGATAAATGCAACAAAGCATACATGTGAGTTTTTATCGGATAGTATAAAAAATTAGTAAACAAGATATAAATAATATATATTGCTCCTAAAAATTATATTTTCTTTGTAAAGATATTAATCTTGATTTCAAATCAAATCAGATTATAAAACCGAATTTTTCCACCTCTAAAAAACCACTATTATTAATTTTTAAAAAATAAAATGAACCCTGCACAAGGTGGCGGGAAACCACCTAAAACATATTAGATATCATATGTAATATACACTTAGTAATTGCAGGGCGAGGCGTTGATAGGTGGCCCATGCGTTTTTCAAGCCGAACAGCATGACCTTGTAGCAATATGTCCCCCGATCTGTGATGAATGCGGTATTTTCACTGTCTTCTGGATGCATGAGAATCTAGTTGTAGCCCGAAATGGCGTCCATGAAGGAGAGCAGTTCGTTTTTTTACTTTCAGATAGTTTAAACCAAATCAAATTCACTTATTCGAAAATAGAATCAAATTCACTTATTCGAAAATAGAACAAATGCGCGGGCATATGTTTTTTTATAAAATAAAAATAAAATTTTATCTTAAAACAAAATCAAACATAATTTAATCATTACAATAAAAAGTTTAAAAACAAAACATGTGAAAAAAACTATCTAAACATGCTCAGAAAATAACCTAACCATTGACACCAAACCAAATATTTTTGGAGACTTCTTGGTCTACTATATTAATTATGTAATATACTTTTTTATTTTTCAAATTTTTTATGATACTTGTCTTCTCAGCTTAGTGGACAAAACCATATCGATTATTTCATCTTTATTCATCTTGAAAAACGTATTAATATATTAGAGGAATCAGAAATACTAAAATATAAATGGTATCTCTAATATTGATATATAATTGAATTTTAAATATGCTAAAAAATATTGTGTGCTTTTAGTAATTGTATTCATCGTATTTGTGTTCATACTTTTTATTCTTCTAATTTTTATTTGTCTCATCTTAGTCTTCATCTTTTCTTTGGTAGTTGTGTAGGTTAATCTAATGGTTTTCCTAATGTTTTTTCTATTTAGTATTCTTCATCTTTTGATTTTCCCCGAACTTTTTGAGTTAATCAAGCTTTTTGCTTGTTTTCTCCAACGATTTCATCTTCTTCTATCTCTTTCAATTTTTCTTTATCTTCTTCTTTCGATTTTTTCTTTTTTCTCAGTTATTCTCTTTTCAATTTTCTTCTTTCTCAATTTTTTCCCAGTTTTCCTTATTTTATTTCTTTATCATATTCGTTTTCTCCAACTTCTTATTTTTCCAAATTTTAATGATCTCGTTTTTACTATTTTTCTCAAACTTTCTCATCTTCTTTTTTTGTTGTCTTTATCTTACTCGTTCTTTTATTGTTTCGTCTGATTCTTATTCATCTTTTTCCTTATGTTTTCTGAATTCTTCTTCCTCGGTTTTGTGTTCTTCTTTTTTCTCTTCTTTATTTTTCGATTTTTCCAATATCTTGCTCGTCGTCTTCATTTCTTCTGTTTTTTTTTTGTTTTTCTTCATATTACTCTTTCCACTTTTCTTCTCCCCCGTTCTTCTTTATCTCCACCATTTTTCTGTTTTTATTTTTTCTTGTCTTTCTCTTTGTCTTACTCTTCATCTTCTCCTTCTTCTACCTAGTCTTCTTCCGCCCTAGCTTTTTTTTTTTCTTTTTCTTCCACTTTTGCTTCTTCTTTTTCAACTTTTTCATATTTTATCTTCTTTTACTTCTTCGTCGTCTTCATCTTATCAATCTTTTTATTTTTTATTTTAAATCTTATTCGTTTTTGTCTTGTTTTTCTTCTTCTTCTTCTTCTGATTTTTTTTCTTCCTTGTCTTCTAATCCCCTATATATTAATTGAGAAACATTTAAGGGTATTTAGGTAATGTATAGTGAGATTGAATGAGAGAGCAATTTGGTTTACTGTATTATTTTAATTAGATAGTGAGATTAAGTTATAAAGTAATCACTTCTAGTGTAATCATATCTGATATTAAAACTAAAATCTTCTGGTTTTTTAACAACAATAAACCAGCTATATAATATCATTTATATTACGCCAAGTAATCGTTAAACTAGGTGATTTTCCCGCGCCTTGCGCGGGATTCTGTTCTTTTTTTTTAACAAAGGTTAAAAACAAACCTTTATATGTTTGTAAGAAAAATTCAATTTTCATGAGTAAGTTATTGTTGTTTATATGTTGTTTTCTAATATTCGTTTTGTATTATCCGATAAAGAAGGTTTCATTACCCTTCTTCATCTTCTTCATCTTCATCTCCTCTGACTTTTTCTTGTTCTTTTCTCCGATTTTTCTTTTTCATATTCTTCCTCCTCTCCTTCTTTATTTCCTTCATTTTCTCCAAAATCTTACTCTTCCGGTTTTATCTCGTCTTGTCCTACTTCTACTTTAATTTTTTTCATGCTCCTATTTTCTTATTCTTCATTTTCTTCGAGTTTTTCTTATATTACTCCAACTTTCTCATGTTTTTTTCCTTCTTCTTCATCTTCTTCTTTTTCTCCTTCTTAATTTTCTTCCAGATTTTATTCGTCTTTGTCTACGTCTTTTTCCTCGTCTTTTAGACTTGTTTTTCATCAATTTTGTCTTCTTCTTCTTTCTCTTCTTCACCTTTCGATCTTTTTTCTTGCTTGTATTCTCATTTTTTTTTATCGGCTTTGTCTTCTTCTTCTTATTGGCAAATAGAGAAAAAAAATTATGAATGTTTTATAATCTATAACAAATTTCCTTTATTAATTGCCTAATTTTTAATCCAAAATTATACTATCTTATAAAAATATATCTTCAAAACTATATCATTGATATCATCTTTACCAATGTCATTTTTCATTTTCTTTTTTTTATTTTATGTATTTTTATTTTAAATCCCAATTTTTTATTTATTTAGAAATTCGGAGTCTATGTAACTTGAATAATATTAAATGGCAACTTTATTGAGATTCTTTCCAATTAACATGCTCATGTTTTGGCACATTTATGTAAATTCCAAATAAGAAATTTTGAAAACATCTTAAAGCATCTCCACCCACCCTCAAATCCTCAAAATTTGAGGTTTATTTTTGTTTCCAACCCACCTTCAAATCCCAAAAATTATAAGTATATGTATATAGAAAGCTACCCTTAAGTTGTTAAAATGTTTCAATTTTTATTCATCTTCTTCCTCGTTTTCTCGATACTCTGCCTTCTCATTCTCCATCGTTTACGTTTTTTTCGTCTTCCTTCGACTTCTTATTCTGCTTGTTCTTTTTTTTTTTTTTTCTCTTTGTCTTGTTCCTTGCCTTCTTCATCTTCCACATCTTCTTCTCATTTTTCTTCTATTCTTTTTCTTCTTCAAATTATTCTTCTCCAACTTTTTTTCCATTTTTCTTCTCCGACTTCTTATTCTTCCATTCTTTTTCTCCAAACTTCTTATTTTCAGATTCTTGTTCTTCCTGTTTTGTTTCACCTCGTATTTTTCTTCTTATGCCTTGTCCAGATCAAACTGTAAAATTAATGTAAATTCTCTGGTGAGTGTTCTCGAAGTAAAGTGTAAACACCATAGAACATTAAAATAGGAAAACCGACAAAAGAAGGACAAATTCCTACAAACTCTTAGAGAACATTCAACTCACTTTTGAGATTTACAATATTTTTGAAGTTCTTCAAAATAGTTTTGCAAAGTGCAAAACCTACCTGCCAACACAGTCAAAAAAATTTTTTGTTTCTATTTGGCGTTAACGTTCACAATTTACACACACAAAAAAATGATTAAGATGCCAAAGATTACAGTCTCAATTGTCAAAGGAATGTTTTTATCAAAGTCACATGATCCTACACAGAGGTCCTTGCTTTTATTACAACCGAAGAAAATATACAGAACTACATAATAAACAGAGAGTTCTCTACGCCCAGAAACTCATTCTTGCAACAATAAGAAGCTTTATGCGACCAGATTTGAAATCCCAAGGCCAGATTTTCTAACAACCTAAGGCAGTTAAGGAACTAATATTAACTTGTAAACCTCACCAAATCCACCTTGAGCAATCTTATTACTCTTTCCAAAGTCTGTTGTTGCAGCGAGTCTGAGGTTGTTATATCAGCATCTCCTGTTACATAATGGAAGTCTTAGAATCAGGAAAAATAAGTTAATCAAAATCGAAACACAAAATGACTGTTAACCAGCTATGAAAAGCAGAACAATGCCGACAACTAACACGGCTGAATTTCCACCTTTCCCTGATATTCAAACATCATTTTCTTAAGATCAGACAACGGCAGACGAATAACAAATCAAAATCAAAGGGAAAAACTTTCTATCTTTGTAATTCTAATTTCGAGAATTCACATAGAAAATAGAGGTAGAAAATAGAGGAAGAACAGAGATTAGATAAAGAACGACGGATAACAATTCGAAATTCTGTCAAAGGTACAAAAAAATTAATATTGGTAAAAAAGAGGAAAAAGACAGCTCAGACCAGGTCGCGGAACAGCTGACACCGGAGGAGTAGAAACCGGCGGTGGTGGCGGAGGTGGAGGTGTTGTAACGGCAGATCCGTTGTAAAACGTGCAAGGCTCGTATCTTGAACCCAAGCGCAGAAACACTAATAATACTCCTCACACTCATTTTTATGCTGAGCATTTCTACAAACACCTAGTAGACACATAAAGTAGCAAAGAAAACAAATACGAATGCACGGTCATCTCTTACATAAAAAGTGTCCGACCCAGAATCTTCCAATACTTCTGAAACATCGTTCACCTGAGGCCTGAGCATGTCCACCATTGACGCCACAAGTTTAAACCACTTAATATAAACAAAAACTTACTCTGTATTAGGATAAACATTTAAAACCAGAGATCAATTACTTTACCTATTGGAAGAAACTGCGATCTGGATATATTTAACTCAAATCAATCATGAGAGATGAAGGAGCCACATTTTCTTTTTGTGTTTCACTCGAAGCGGCGCTTAAATCAGTAATATCATACAATGAGCAGACAACACAAGGATCTCCCACGTGATGGTGCTCTATTGTTAATATCCGCAAGAACTCAACCTGAAAAGAAAAAAAAAAAGAAAAAGCGAAACGTAAGATTAGGTTATCAGATCAAACTGAACAGCAAAGAAAACACGCTAATATATAGATTGACTTACTCATGCCTCAGAATAACTCAAGATAAGTAAAGCAAGAGGAATATGGAAAACAATCTTACCACTTTCATATATAGTCACTGAAAGATCCATCTCTGCATGATCGATAGATCGATTTAGAAGGTCACAAACAGGAGATTCACTAATGTCCATCAGCTGTAGGAGACATGATGACAACTCACACATTCGCAATTTCTGCAGATTCGAAGCAAGATTCGTGGTTTCAACACCAAAAGCTCTTCCTCATTTAACTGCATTTAGTTAACATGTAAAACCAAGAATAAGAGAAATTAAAACATAAACGCAAAACCCGTAAACAGCTGAGATCCCGATTGAATTTTTTTTCACGGAAGAAACTTCATAGAATCTGATTCTCAACTGTTTTTCTAGACATAAGATGTGTGATGACCGTAGAGAGGAAACAATACGCACATCTCATCTGAGGTTTTCTTCAAAAGATCTACATCGACAATGTGTGAGAACTTACAGAGAAACCATAAATCACCAGAAACTATGTTGGGAAACCAGTGAAGAACCCAAATTAAAGGCCAGTAAATCACCAGTAAAAGAGTGTCCAAAGCAAAACGTTTCCATAACAATAAACAAAAAGGAAGAGCAGAGCTCCGAAGAACTTCAACGTTACCTTGTCTCACTGCCCAAAAATCCATATATTGCTCCTCGTTATTGAAAAACACATATTAACCTTAACCGAGCAACAAAAGACGTGATACAAAAATCAATTATCAACGAATAAACCTCGAAAAAGAAGATTAGAGGCTGAAAAAACCGTCCACTAAGACCATTTATTGAAGAAAACAACCCGAAGCTTACTTCCTTACCTTATATAAGGTAAATCCACATGTGTCGTTCTCTTTTTCCTTTTGGTTAAATGTACTTGTTTAAAATAGAGCAAACACATGTATTAATGAACTAATGCTTTCCAATATCTATTAAATGTGTCAGAACTAATCAAACATCTTGAAGCAAAGTCTGGTTATATTACTGGCTAAGGGCAAATGATTTAACTATGGAAAAAGAAAGGAAAACATCATGCTCAAATCGAACAAACCAATATGGGCTTCGATTGAAAAACAATAAGAACAAAACATAATCAAAAGATAAGACTCAACAAAATATATAAAAGACTACAAATAGCCACATTATCTTTATCGGTATCACACCAATCACAAGCGATTTTCCCCGATGATCACTTTCTTTACTATATGAATGATCACCTCTTGTTGACCTATGAACTACGAAAAAACAAAAACAGAACATCAGTCTCACATCAAACACCAAAAAAGAGCAAACAATAACAAAGCAATAAATATCATTGAGATGATCAAATTATAACTATGAATGAAAAGAACTAAGAACCTAATCGATGAAAAAAAAACAGAAAAAGAAAAGTGACTGCATCTGGATCGAAATAATAGAGAGCTGGGGTTTAATATAAAGTATATAGTTTTTTAAAGGTTTAAACACCTCGCCCGTCTGTGATCTATTAAACGCGAACTCTGTAACAACAAAAACAAAAAAAAACCCATATTAGATACGTTTAATATAAAACACAATATCACAAACGAAACAAAGAATAACCGAGAACACAGAAATCGAGAATCAACATAAGAAGGTCACATAAAAAATAACAGAAGGAACTAACACTAATCGAACACAATTCTAAAAAACAATCCAAAAACCTAATGAACAACGGCGTCCCAAAACCGATATACTATTTTTTTTTTCTCCTATTAAGTGGCGGCAGGGCATAAAGACGGGCCGCAAAAAAAAAAAAAGGTTTTGCCAAAAATAAATAACCCAATTTAACATTAGTAAGACTATCGAATTAGAAAATAAGAAATTAATTAAGTGAATTCATTAAGGGTACTAAGGTAATATTTACTGAGATTGAATGAGAGAGCTCCATTCACCAAAATCACTTCAAAAAAAAAAAAAGGTTTTGCCAAAAATAAATAACCCAATTTAACATTAGTAAGACTATCGAATTAGAAAATAAGAAATTAATTAAGTGAATTCATTAAGGGTACTAAGGTAATATTTACTGAGATTGAATGAGAGAGCTCCATTCACCAAAATCACTTCAAAAAAAAAAAAAGGTTTTGCCAAAAATAAATAACCCAATTTAACATTAGTAAGACTATCGAATTAGAAAATAAGAAATTAATTAAGTGAATTCATTAAGGGTACTAAGGTAATATTTACTGAGATTGAATGAGAGAGCTCCATTCACCAAAATCACTTCGCAAAAAAAAAAAGGTTTTGCCAAAAATAAATAACCCAATTTAACATTAGTAAGACTATCGAATTAGAAAATAAGAAATTAATTAAGTGAATTCATTAAGGGTACTAAGGTAATATTTACTGAGATTGAATGAGAGAGCTCCATTCACCAAAATCACTTCGCAAAAAAAAATAGGTTTTGCCAAAAATAAATAACCCAATTTAACATTAGTAAGACTATCGAATTAGAAAATAAGAAATTAATTAAGTGAATTCATTAAGGGTACTAAGGTAATATTTACTGAGATTGAATGAGAGAGCTCCATTCACCAAAATCACTTCGCAAAAAAAAAAAGGTTTTGCCAAAAATAAATAACCCAATTTAACATTAGTAAGACTATCGAATTAGAAAATAAGAAATTAAATCATAAAAATAATCTAATTAGGTGTTAGGATAAACATTAGGTGAATTTTTAGGTGTATATTTGCTATTCTGCCCCTTAGTAAATATGGCATAGCAAATGATTATTTGTACTATTATTTCGATCCAGATAAATTCACCTTACGAACCTAGTTATATTTTTAACATGCACGTAAGTTAAAAGTCCCTTTTTCATTTACATAATTTGTTATCTTGGTTTCAGTGGGCGGAGATGCCGAAGGTTATTTGGAAGATGGCATAGACGCACCATCGGATCCTTCCACACCGTCAAAAACGTTGTGGCGTTTGCTGAGAATTCAGGTCCTAAACCTGGATCCGTCTCTAACGTCGCACCGTGGATTATAACAGTCGAAGCTAGCTCCATGGATCGAGAGTTTCAAGCCTTTGTTGAGCTCAACAACGGCCAACGCTTCCAGGTTTTTTGATCTTTTACTTTCTCTTTTTTATTCCTTTTCTTTCTTTCTTGCGCTATAAGTAATTAGTTTTGGGATTCATGGAACGACTCAAAGCCTTTACCCGGAGAGATGTATGACCTGATAAATGCCGCATATGCCAAAGCAGCCAATGCGTCCGCGTTAGAAGCGTAAGTACAAGCTATATCCGATTTTGAGGATGTGTAATTTACCATGCAATCTAGAGTCTTTATCTTTGCATTACCATGCAATCCATGGCGTGGTTTATCCAATTTCGCTAACGCTTCCACCAAGTTCACTCATTCTTTGAAGAAAAGGGTGAAAAGTAAAATTGCCTATCGAATTCCTCCAGTCTCCATTGAAGACGTACGGGATGAAAAAGAGGAGAGCGTTGTGCTTGAGTTCTGCCGAAGACGAAGCGTTGGATCGAAGGAGAGATAGGTTTCGTATAGTCACTGGACGAAGCTTTTTTCTATTCACGTAGTTTCGATTCTGTGATCTTTCCACATCGACCAAATCACCGACCGAGATCTATTTTACTTTCGCAAATCGATCGTGCCTGCCTGCTTAAGTGGGGCAAATGGTTCATGCATGGGCGAGGAAGCGTGCGAGCGAACCATGACAAGGCTCTGGATTCGTTCCTTAAAGATTGTGAGGTGTTACATATTTTAATTTATGTTCCAATTGTTGTTACCCCATATGCTTATGTAATTCAATATCAATTGTCGTTCAGTAAACTAGATTTGGTTTGGTATAATGTTGTATGGATTCCTGAAAATTATAAGACATTTTTTTATTATAACTAGACTTGTGCTTTCTCTTGACTTTCTTCCCTTGAAGAACCATTGACTAATCTTTAAAAAAGTCTACATTTCTTTCTCACTTCAAGATATTTTACAAGAACATCAAGTTCAAATTAGTTCTTCCATTTTCTGGAACCAAAATCAGTATATACGATAAATGCAAACAAGAAAACAGAATATTCTTTGAAAAAAATCTTCGAGCAACTTACTTGATGCCATTGAGAGAAGCAAAGAAGATATGCAAGGATGACGAGGAACTCATGACCGCAAGTCTTTCCGCCTCTTCGACACGACCAAAACCGATTGAGAAGTTCAACGACCATTGAATAGTGATCTTCTGATGGCTGCAATTTGTACATCCAGTGCATCAAGTTAAAGAAGCGACAAGCTTCATCAACAAATCCAGCTTGATTGCAAATTGATAAAACCGCTGTAAATCTGAAGGCGTTGGGAGTAAATAGTAACTCATACATATGCCATTTATTATTCTCCAGCTTCCAAATTAATTTTCCGAACAAAAAATACAAGCATTCCTGTATGTACCACTACATATTTTAATAAAATCAGATTTCTAATAAGTAAAGCTCCAAAAACTAAAATCTCATGTGAATCTACATATACCTATTAAAGAATAATTCAATTAGGGGTTATGGAAGAGGCATCGTGTCATCGGGTGGAATGTCACAAAATTGCCATTTGCCAATTTCTTGGCAATCTGTTATTGGTATGCTAAGTATTTTGTATCCAAGTGCATTTGCTAGGGGTTTATTTATGTGCTATTTGTATTAGAAACGGCTGATTTTGAATATGAAAAACATAGGGTGTAAATAATAGACACATGAGAGGAATAAAATTGGGAAGAATTGATGAATAAGTGAAGAGGAAGCGACAGTGAAGGAAGAACATTGAAAAAACTCTTGAGTTATTTTTCTTTTCATGTGTGTCTGGAACAACAGGCTCACACATGTTCTAAAATACTCTCTCGGTAACTGAGACCTTCCGAGAAATCCTAATCTTAACTGAAATTTTTTGTTCTTTTATTAAAGTTTACTTCCTGATTTTTCAGGGCACTACTCTAAAACATTGATGCTTATAAATATCAGCCCAAAAGAAGATGATCTGTGTGAAACCATATGCTCCCTAAACTTCGCAACGAGGTCAAAGAACATCCATTTAGGGGAGGACGAATCAAATGTAATGGAATTAATAACTTGCATAGCACCTCAACTTACTTTCGATTGTTACGCTTTCTGGTGGGTTAAAGGTTATTAGGGACAGATTTTAGCGCATTATCCAATGGTCCAGGTTTTAGGTCTAGAAGGAACTCAATGATATCTGTCCGAGCTGAATCTGTATGTCTTCGGGTGGAGAAGAACGAATTTGATTCTGTGTGACTCATCGGAGAAGATCGTCTCGAAGTCAACTTGCGTCATGCGTATGAATACAGCAGATGATGCAGCAACAGACTATAATCAGGACATATCTAAATGTGATATTAAGCTGGTCGTTTCTGAGCACAACCCAAAAGCAATGGGGAGAGGCGCCATATCTGCAGAAAATCTAGTTCCAAGATCGGTATCGTTGAGAAAAACTTTAACTAAAAGGTGGGAGGAACAGAGTTTTCAAGGATTAACAATTGACTTCATTCACAATCGGAAAACAAGTGTCACATGCTTGACAAAAAATGACTTCCTGCAACTCCTCCCCCGGATAAACCGCACAGGCTAGGCAGGGTGTAAACTTTGTATCGACTACAAGTGTGGTTACTGAGAACAGTGACATGTCAAAAATATTAGCCTTGAGAAGCTTTCTTTTGTACGTAGAAAAAATAAGAAGATGACGAAAACTAGGTATAGGTGATGATAACTTCTCTATGGTTTTGTGGTATTATGATTAGGGAGAACGCTTGGACATATCATCAATATGCACATGGCGCATACCATTCCTTAAATATTAATACAGAATTGATGCATCATGCATGAATTAATATTTTGGTAATCCTAAAATCAATAATTTTTAAATATTATTCAACATTCTTTTCATTTTATATAATTGTTAAATATCATACTGAATTTTTTATAATAGTATACACATTATGAATTCATCGTGCGTAGTAAAATTCAAAATTAATTTTTTAAAAAGATATAAATGAAATTTAGAAAACTAAAACAGTTTTATAAAAAAAA
>JAHZTW010000001.1:316871909-316906498 GCA_020283515.1 Alliaria petiolata | reverse complement strand
CGAGTAGTCATCTAGTTGGGTTTTTAAGGGGATTTTCGAAGGGGTTTAATCATGGATTGATTTCGCTAGGTTGATAGAGAAAGAGTTTCTTTTAGGTATCTTCGTTGATGTCTTGTTCTTATTGCATGTTTGCTTCTCTGATCAATTAGCAACTGATTCTAGGGCGATTAGATACATGAATATGTGGTCTGTCGTCTGGATCTAGAAGTTAACGAGCGGATCGCACCGTAGGATGTTTAGGCATATCGACGGACCGCACCGCGAGTGTTTACAAATAGGTGAATGATATGTATGCGCGGTTGTCTTGCATCATGAGATGAGAAATCATATCCGCAGTGAAAGACAAACGCAGGTGGCTAGATCCGTGAAGACGGGGTAGTCATAGTCGACCGTTTCAGCTTAAGAACCTAACTTATTAAATTATCTAGAACCTATCATGTTGCTTGTTAGATTCGATTCATGAACCCCGGAGAATGTCCCTGAACCCAACACCTTTTATTAATTGATTTACAACCGTTTAATTCTCTGCTGCTGCTTGATATAACTACTGCAAATCGTGACACACCGCACCCCCAGTTCCCATTTGGTTTATAGAAGTTAGAAATCATAGGACTTTCACAAAACAACAATCTCTGTGGATTCGATCCCTTAATATACTATTGTGATTGCTGTGCACTTGCAGCTATCTTAGGGGTAAAACTTGAAGTAAAATAAACCCCGCGTCACATATCGTTGTTGTTAGTAAGGATTAAGAGTGATGGTTTGTTGATCTGTGAAGTTTTATGTTATTCAGAATTTTAATCAATTGTTCTTCACGGATCCGAAGTTTATTGTTCACGTTTTGTCGATTGAGTGTTCTGGAATTTTTGTAACAATTGTTTTCGATCTCCCTAATTTTTATTTGAGTTTTGTGGATCGTTATTCATCATCTTTGGCATCTGAAAAAATTGTAGTAATTGTTTTGGGGTTTTTAGAATTTTTTATAAATTCCTATCATCCTAAGAACTACTTAATGTGAGTTGTTTGATTATTGTATCAGGTACAATGGCTGGCGAAGATGATCCAGAACCTACAGTTAGCCAAGAAAACAAGTTAATCTTTGATGCTCTCACAAGCAGAATGAGGAAAATGTTTGAGACCGAGAGAGAAAGCATGAGGGAATGGTATGAGGAGAGGATTCCCGTGAAGAGACGGTCAGGCAAAGAAACTGATAATGAGGCAGGGAAGTCTAAGCATGATAGTGATCATCATACTGATCAGTACTACAAGAGCAGTGGATCTTCTAGGAGTAACCGCAGAGGGTCTAGACAAAACAAAGAACGTATGCAGGAAAGTATACCAGGAATCAAACTCAAAATCCCTTCGTTTCACGGAACTTGTGATCCAGACGTTTACCTTGAATGGGAAAAGAAGGTGGAGCTGGTATTTGATGCTCAACAATGTACTGAAGAAAACAGAGTCAAGGTTGCAGCTACTGAATTCTATGATTATGCTCTAAGTTGGTGGGATCAGCTTGTTACTACAAGAAAGCGAAAGCAAGAGTTCCCTGTTAGTACTTGGAAGGAAATGAGAAGCATCATGAGGAAAAGATTTGTGCCTAATCATTATCACCAAGAACTTCATCAAAAGCTAAGGAGGCTAGCTCAGGAAAACCGATCGGTAGAAGAATACTTCAAGGAGATGGAGACTCTCATGTTAAGGGCTGATATTTTAGAAGATAAAGAAGCTACCATGGCTCGCTTTCTATGAGGACTTAACAGAGAAATTCAAGACTGTTTGGAAACTGAACACTATGTGGAATTAGAGGAGATGCTTCATAAAGCTATTCTGTTTGAGCAACAGCAAAAGAGAAGGAGTACTCATCGTACTGGAGGAACAAATGGAAGCTCATACTGATCAAACTATTCCAGAGAAGAGAAGCCGACCTATTCCAGAGACATCAAGCCATTCAGTGTTACAAAACCAGAGTCATTGTCTCTGTTGGATACTAAAGGGAAGCCTAAAGAGTCTAGCACTAAGTCCAGAGATGTAAAATGCTTCGAGTGTCAAGGCAGATGAGACTATGCTAATGAATTCATCAACAAAAGAGTAATGGTGCTGAGAGAGAACGTTGAAATCGAGTCATAGGATGAATATGAAGAAGAGATTCATAGTGAAAATGAACTTTTGCCGGTTCAAGGAGAATTACTGGTGGCTATGAGAACTCTTACTGTTCAGAACAAACCAGAAGAACAAGATCAGAGGGAAAACTTGTTCCATACTCGCTGTTTAGTTCAAGGAAAAGTTAGTAGCCTGATTATAGATGGAGGAAGTTGTGCGAATGTAGCTAGCAAGTACAATGGTTAAGAAGCTGGAAATGCAAGTTACTCCCCATCTGAATCCTTATAAGCTTCATTGGCTGAATGACAAAGGGGAAATGAAAGTTTCTGAACAAGTGCTAGTTCCTTTAGCGATTGGGGAATACAAAGATGAGATCCTTTGTGATGTTTTACCCATGGAAGCAAGCCACATCCTATTGGGAAGGCCTTGGCAATCCGACAGAAAGGTTATTCATGATGGATTCTCAAACCGACATTCCATTGAGTATAAGGGTAAGAAGAATGTCTTGAATCCTATGACCCCACAAGAGGTTTACAACGATCAGATACAATCTTTAAGGTCAGCTAAGCATAATAATTTCTTTGCTAAGGCAGGAGAGGTCAAGAAAGCTTTTCATAATCAATCTCTTATGCTTCTGTTTGTTTATAAAGAAACACTAACCTCTATGACTGATCTTACACCGGTATATCTGAGTGAAATGAAAGATCTCTTGCAGTATTTTAGTGATGCCTTTCGAGAAGAAACAACAGATGGATTGCCTCCCATTAGAGGAATATAACACGAGATTGACTTCACTCCTGGAGCTTCTTTACCAAACAGGCCAGCATACCGTACCAATCCTATAGAAACAAAAGAGTTGCAAAGGCAAGTAGATGAGCTGATGACTAAAGGCTATATACGTGAAAGCATGAATCCATGTGCTGTGCCAGTGCTTTTAGTACCTAAGAAGGATGGTAGCTGGAGGATGTGCGTTGACTGCCGTGCAATCAATAACATAACAGTGAAGTATCGCCATCCTATTCGTAGACTTGATGATATGCTAGACGAGTTATATGGTTCTAGTATTTTATCTAAAATAGATCTTAAGAGTGGCTATCATCAGATTAGGATGAAAGAAGGGGATGAGTGGAAAACCGCTTTCAAAACCAAGCATGGTGTATATGAATGGCTGGTTATGCCATTCGGGCTATCTAATGCCCCAAGTACCTTCATGCGTTTTATGAATCATGTTCTAAGAGCATATATAGGCATCTTCGTAGTAGTTTATTTTGATGACATTCTTGTCTATAGCAAAGGTCTAGATGAGCATATAGAGCATATTAGATTGGTTCTAGACTTGCTTAGACAAGAAAAACTATATGCTAACCTTAAGAAGTGTACTTTCTGTACTTCTAGTCTTGTGTTTCTTGGTTTTGTTGTAAGTACATAAGGCGTTAAAGTGGATGAGGAGAAAGTTAAGGCAATCAGAGAGTGGCCAAGTCCTAAAACCGTGGGAGAAGTAAGAAGTTTCCATGGCCTAGCTGGTTTTTATAGACGGTTTGTAAGGGACTTCAACACTATAGCAGCTCCACTCACTGAGATCATCAAGAAAGACGTTGGATTCAAATGGGAATCAGAACAGGAAGAAGCTTTCCAAAGCCTAAAAGAGAAGCTTACTAATGCCCATGTTCTTGTTTTACCAGATTTCTTAAAAACATTTGAAATTGAGTGTGATGCCTCAGGTATAGGCATTAGAGCAGTTTTGATGCAGGAAAGGCAACCAACTGATTACTTCAGTGAGAAGCTTGGTGGTGCTACTCTTAACTATCCTACATATGACAAGGATCTGTATGCTTTGGTGAGAGCTCTCCAGACGTGGCAACACTATCTCTGGCCAAAGGAGTTTGTCATCCACACTGATCATGAATCTTTAAAGCATTTAAAGGGGCAGCAGAAGTTGAACAAGAGGCATGCGAGGTGGGTAGAGTTTATAGAGACATTCCCTTATGTTATCAAATACAAACAAGGTAAGGATAATGTGGTGGCAGATGCTTTGTCAAGGAGGTATACTTTTCTCTCTACTCTAGAAACTAAACTCCTCAGATTTGATCAGCTTAAAGAACTATACAAGCTAGATGATGATTTTTCAGATGTTTATGTTGAATGTTCTAAGTCTCCTTCGGGTAAATTCTTTAAACAAGATGGGTTTCTCTTCTTTGAGAACCGTCTTTGTGTTCCTAATTGTTCTATGAGAGACTTATTTACCAGGGAAGCACACAGTGGAGGTCTAATGGGACATTTTGGTATAGCTAAGACTTTGGAGATCATCAAAGATCACTTATACTGGCCGCACATGAAAAGAGATGTTGAGAGAATTTGTGGGAGATGTAATACTTGCAAGCAAGCAAAATCTAAGGTCCAGCCTCACGGTTTGTATTCTCCCTTACTTATTCCATCTCATCTGTGGCATTATATTTCAATGGACTTTGTTTCAGGATTGCCTAGGACTAAAACTGGGAAGGATTCTATCTTTGTAGTTGTTGATAGGTTTTCTAAGATGGCTCATTTCATTGCTTGCCATAAAACTGATGATGCTCTACATGTAGCTAATATGTTCTTTAAACAGATAGTTCGTCTTCATGGTATGCCTAAGTCCATTGTTTCTGATAGGGATACAAAGTTCCTTAGTTTCTTTTGGAAAACACTTTGGTCTAAACTATGAACTAAGTTGATGTTCTCTACTACTTGCCACCCACAGACTGATGGTCAAACTGAGGTCGTTAATAGGACTCTAGGAACGTTGCTTAGAGCTTTGATTAAGAAAAACCTTAAGTCTTGGGAAGATTGCTTGCCACACATAGAGTTTGCTTATAATCATGATGTGCATTCTGCTTCCAAATATTCGCCTTTTCAAATTGTTTATGGGTTTAATCCCATCTCTCCGTTGGATTTAATGCATTTACCTTTGAGTGAAAGAATTAGCTTGGATGGAGAGAAAAAGGCAGAGTTGGTACAATCGATACATTCAGATGCTAAGAAGAATCTCGAGGAAAAGACTAAGCTATATGCTAAGCATGCGAATAAGGGCAAGCATAAGATGGTTTTTGATGTTGGAGATCAGGTCTGGGTGCATCTAAGGAAGAAACGCTTTCCAGCTGAAAGAAAGTCTAAGTTGACATTGCTTACAAGCTGGACCTGCAAGGAAAGTATACGATTAGTTCAATCTTTAATGTTACTGACTTACTTCCTTATTTTGCAGATGAGACGGATTTGAGGACAAATCCTTTTGAAGAAGGAGGGGATGATATGATCATGGAAGATATACACTTGGAGAACAAGCTTGTACCAGAGGATGGAGTGGATATGCTTAAGCTTGTAGCTGAGGAAGATGATCAAGAAGTTATCAAAGGACCAATGACGCGTTCTAAGACTAAGGCATTCCATAAGGCCTTAGAGACATTGCTGAATCAAATACAAGACGGTCCATATGATGAAGCCAAGGCGAGACATATCACATTGAAATGCATTCAAGCCGGTGAATGATAAATGGGCTAGTAACATATCTTGTGCTCTTTTTCCCTTAAAGAGTTTTGTCCCAATGAGTTTTCTCTTTAAGGTTTTTTACGAGGCAATTATGTTACTTTGTCATTGCCCATTTGATCATTCACTTGTCCAAGCCCACTTCTTTCTATCTATCTCGGCTTGGAAGTTCATGAGTCACTTTCTACACTTAGTTGTTTTTCGAGTTTTGTTTTGTTTTCAAACTTTGTTCGCGTCTTGCATGATCAGTCAAGGGGGTTTGTCTCGAGACTGAGTCATTCATTTCCTTTAGGGTTTTCGTGTCTTCTCATCTCTCTTTATAACTTGGCCGAGAGATGAGTTTTGTTATGATCTTTCTTTTTAATAAAATATTTTCTAAGAAGATCATCTCTCTTGGTGTGTAATATCCTTGAGAAACCCTGATTGAATCTCTGGTGCGTAATATCCTTTGATTCATTCAGTTTGTATACAAGAGCCATCCGTATCTCTTGTATGCTTTTCATCTTTCACTCTTCCCCCAAAATCCCCAAAATCGTTTCATCTTCAAGTCATCCGCAACAATCATTCATCTCTTCGGATCATTTGGTGTATAAGTTAGCTTGTAAGGTTAAGATCATTGGAGGGATCATATTAGTTTCATAGCATTTCTTGTTAAAGCTTCTTTCTTTTCTTGTTTTTGACTATCTTGCGAGCTATGAGTCACCTTCGTATCCTATTGGATCTTGAGGTTTCTCTAATGGTGAGTGAGTAGTCGTTTTAAGGATTTTGATGGGTTAAAAGAAACAAGGAACTCTCGGATTTACATTTCTTGATTAGCTATAACATAAAGTTTGATTCTTTCTTGTTTATCATTCTCAATGCTTTGTCTAGTATGATCATCTAGTCTAAAGACTATAGTCGGCTTGACATGAACACCACGTGCTTTCTTAGCCAAACCCATAAACAAGAGTTTGATTCAGCTGTCTAGCCTAAGACATTAGCCGTCTAGGAGATCTTACGATTTAGCATGCTTGTTTCTTCTATTGTACCGCTATGCGAGAGCTAGTCTATGGTCATAGAGATTCTAAGAGGTTAGACCCAAACACCATGGGCTAAACGTCTTGTGGATCTCTTTACCTAAGAATCACCATCTTAAGACCAAGTCTTGATGTGATCCAAAAGCTTAAGCTTGATAAACAATCCGAGAGTCACCTAGTTCATAAAACCCATCTTGATCCTTCTTTTATTTATAAAGCTTATCTCTCTCAACGTTTAAATCATTACTTCTTGCTCAAGTAGTCTAAAGTTCTTGTTTTTATGGTCTTGAGTGACACAAGATCTAGTCTTTAGTCATTTTTAGTAGTAATGTCCCAACCTTTAATCATTCCAAACTTTACTTGTAACACCGATGTAACCGATATGTCAACTAAACAACCTCAAATGGATTGATACCCCATACACTATACTGCAACGGTTAGTGGTGGGTCATTGACTCCCTAACAGGGCAAAACCCTGTTATCACACTCCATATAGAAATTAAACAACCCTGTTATCACACTTCATATAGAAATTAAACAAGAGTGAGGGTTTTAATCTCCTACTCCATCAATATGATCTGAGCACACATAATCTACAATGTGATCATTTTTCTCATTTCTCTTTCTTACAAATACCCATTTTTATCTGACCGACATTACATTTTCAAGTATAATAATTTTTGGTCTGAATACGTTCCGTTTATTACGGGAGAATATTTCATACCTCATGGCAACTTGCCATTTATCCCAGTCATGCCTTCTCTGGCACTCTGACATAGAACTTGGATCTTGATCATCATTTTCATGATCGATCTCTTTAGACATAGAAAAAGAATATTCTTTCATCATTTTCTATTTCACTTCTAGCCCATAATTTTCGACTTTGGGCGAATGAGATGGAAATCTCATATATTTTGTTCTAGATTCGTCTTCAGGACGAATATCTTTACCTGGTTCTTCTAGAACCGGTTCATATATGTCTTCCGGACATATATCCTCATTTGTTTCTTCTGGAACCTTTTCACAAATGTCTTCGGGACATTTGGCTTTATTTGGTTCTTCCGGAACCCTTGCTCCCAATTTCGTTCTCTCTCGGGGATTTCTATCTTTTGTTCTCATAGGCCTTCCACGCTTCATCTAAACCCTCAGTTCATTTTCTCTACCTACATCAATTTGTTATTAAGGAACATTTACCCTTGTTGGAGCATTAGCTGCGGGGATTTGAAACTTCGTCACCCTTCTTGTATATGTGAACGCATCAGGTAACTAGTTTGACAAACTTTGTATATGTATAATTTTCTGAACTTCCACCTCGCGTTGGTTTGTAAGAGGATCAGGATAAGCCAAAAAGTGTGTACAGCAGGTGATATCATTTGGTGATTCTCTCAATCCTCCTCCTAAAGCAGAGAATTCACTTTCATCAAAGTGGAAATTGGCAAACCGTTCCATGACCATGTCACCAGTTGCCAGTTCAAGATACCAAATTATACTTGGTGATGAATACCCGATATATATTCCAAATCTTTTTTGTGGTCCCTTTTTGTTCTTTAGGGTGGTGCTATAGGTACATAGACCGCACACCCAAACACACAAAGATGGAATACATCTGGCTTTTGGCCAAACGTTAATTGTATGGGGGAATATTCATTATATGCACTATCTACCTGGAAGAAAGCCCCATCATGCAATATAGCATGTCCTCATACATTAATTGGAAGCATTGTTCTCAAGATTAGCGGTCTTGCTATCAATTGTAACCGTTTAATCAAAGACTCAGCCATGCCATTAATTGTATGAACACGCGAAACCGGATGCTCTACATCAATTACCAAGGACATACAATAGTCATTAAGACTCAGCCATGCCATTAATTGTATGAACAGGGGAGTATAATGCATCTTGCACTACAAACTATGTACCCCTTGACATTGAAAATCTCGCTCTTTAGAAGTCTAGTATAATCTTTGCAATACTAGTTATAGTACTCCTGCTTGCAGCGAAGAGTTTCATTTTAAGAATTGAGAAATACTTTTTATCCTTAAGGATTGTATGTGTCGTAGCACTATCTGCTAGACAAGTATCTCCAGCATGAATCTCAAATTGTGACATCTTCTAGGCCACAATATATATAACAGATGCAATAACTAACCAAAAACATTAACTTATAAAAAGAAGGTTAATATATTACATCAAAAACTTTTTGCAGAAACAAAGTATATCATACATAGTAAAAGTCAAGTGTTTATTAGTTTTGTCTCCTTCAAGGAGACACTATTATTGATTTAAGTTTCTATGGCTTTGGATGCTTCAGGATCAAAAAGAAAATCAGTGACATGAAGATGAGTATCATTACTTAAACCATAAAGGAAGTTACAGCTACATCTGAGATAAAGTTGTTCTTTGCATCCTTTTCTTTGGTCTTTTGTGATTCTGCATATAGATCGGCGAAATGCTTTAGCGTACGACACGTGCGTATCCAATGTCCTTTCATGCCGCATCTAAAGCAAGGGCTATCACCTTGCCTTTTAACGTCCCGACCATCATCACTTTTCCTTCCTCATCCACGCCTTCGATCGCGACAACGACCACGACCTCTACCGCATTTGCGTTCACGTCGTGGCTTCTTATCACTTTTGATAGGATGACGCAGCATTCGCTTCAGGGAATGGCACATATCCAGTTGGATGAGTTTTATGGTTTAACATCACGAGTTGATTATTATGTTCAGCTACAAAGAGGATTTGCATCAATTATGAGTACTGGGTGAATTCTCTTGTCCGGTATTGCTGCTGCGGGATTATATGTCCAGGATGAAAAGCGGAGAGATTTTTCTCTATCATATCATATTCACTGATATTTTCTTCACACAACAACATCCTGGATGTGATTCCGAACATCGCAGACCTATATTCACTCCCACTTTTGTAATCTTGAAACCGGAGATTCAACCACTCATGCCTCGCTTTCAGTAAGATCACATACTTCTGGATCTTCTTTCGTGATGTATTCATCTTTTAAACCATCATAAGATATGCAGGATCTTCTTTCGTGATGTATTCATCTTTTAAACCATCATAGATATGATGGCGTAAAAAATCATGGATTTTGCCTTAGCCTCATCCGATGTCGTTTTCGACTTATCGATAGTGCTCAAGAGACTACTTCTCTTTAGATCCAATATTGCACCTACCACCCAAGACATATAATTCTTTCCCTAGAAGTCAAGGATAGCGATCTCGAGCTTTGACAAATTTGAAATTATTACTAAATAACAAAACTTAACCATTTCATTTAATAAAATATTATTTATAAAAAATTGAGCATAATAACAACATAATGAAAGACAATAATTTAAAATAATATGAGGAGGCAGAGCATACCATAAAATTGCGGAGGAGTTTAAAAAAAAAATTCCACTCCATAATAAGTATATAAACAAGGATGATGATCTTAACCTCCCACTCCATAGAGAAATTAAACAAGAATGAGAGTTTTAATCTCCCACTCCATAAATATGATCTGAGCACACATAATCTACCATGTGGTCATTTCGATCGTGAAGGCAGCGCCTACCATAACGATCGGCTCGGAGAAGGCAAAACCTACCATCCAAGCATAACTAATAAACAGAGAAGACATATCCTATCTTTCCGTAAATATTAAACTTTAAAATAAATTGGTATGCATGTTTTGTATCGTAAGTTTTTCATTTATCTGCTTCTTCACTTTTCTCTGCTTCTTCATGATCCATGGTGCTCCGAACAATAGTTTTTGAAGCTTTGAAAAGTAGTAGAATGAAGCAAATATGATAGTACACCGCCCATGTCCACTGTTTTGCTTTCTTATCTCCTAACACTTGAACTAGTCTCGCATTGAGAAAGTTTACCCACATCATAGTCGCCACTGCCATTAGGCTATCCGCTACCCCGAAGAAATTGCTCGCACCAAAACATTTCATCACCGAAACAAGAGACAAATGGCATGACAGAAAAAATCCAATTTCGTAAAACCCAAGTTGTTTATTTTTCTCTATCTCATTAGACAACAAGACAAATCCTTTAAGCACACCCAGGGATCCGATGATCATCACTTTCAAAGGGAGCGCCATGAACTGATTTCCAAAATGGTTAAGAAATATCTTAACCTTAGCATAAGACTCCTTAATCATATTAAGATAACCCACGAGACAAAAAGATCCGATAAGACCAACCGCTCAAACCATTAACCCGATCAAGTGCTCCACCTTAATGGCACAAAATATTGCCAATCCGTACCCAATAGACGCTTGAATCATCAACACTACAGGTTTGTAGTAGAGCTTTTCGATCCCCTTTCCACACATAGAAGGAAGCTATGAACCTAATATATTACAAAAAATAAAAAAACTTAAAACCCAAACAAAAGATGTACCATGTGAATCAGATCGATGCTTTCGATATGAATAGTGAGATGAGATCCATACCTATTTGAAGAAGAATAGATAAAATCGATACTGCAGCGAGACTAAAATCGACAGCCAACAAAAGTACTTTCTCCGTTTGAAGATTTTCTCCATGGTCTACAAAAAATAGTTTCATATCAAATTCAAAGAGAACAAATAAATAACAACAAAGAAACGACATATCTCATATAGAAAACACATGAAACTCATAATAACAAAAGAACACAGGAAAAAAAAAATATCGGCTAAACCTAGAGTAAAGACACAACAAAATAAACATATAACCTAATCAATATGAGAGGACACACAAGTATTTATAGGAGAAGTTATTTAGGTTTAGGCGTTGAGATTCTTTTTTTTTTATCACCTAGGTTTAGGCATCCTTGTTTATTTACTTTTTTTTATTGATAATAAAAAAAATAATTAGCCGACTTAAAAAAATAGTAATTATCCTTTTCAGTTGAATCGGCAATATGAAATAGTACATTTTATTCAGATATATCGTATTAGAGAATATCCCATTAACAAATAAAGGAAAGTAATAACTAAACACGCCATAATTATATATGTTAGCTAAATTACGAAATTAAACACCTAAGCCTTTGTATTCATTAAGGGTAGAAGCGTAATTCAGTTTTTAACTTTAAATCTCAGCCAAAATCACTGCTCAAATAGTAGTATAGATTGACTTTGATGACGATAATACGAATCCCCTATATATTAATTGAGAAATATTTTTAGACATTAAGCTTACTTTTTGAACTATTTACAGTGGTGCCATTTTGCTGATGTGTCACCACCACACTTATTCTCCTATTATTTTAATACAAATTTCCTTTTTTGATTATACTAATTACATTATATGGTTTTAACCATTTATCACTTTTAACTACTTTTAATATGTCCACAAAATTATGTTTTAAGTTTATGATTTTTTAAAATAGAATTTTCTGTTATGTGATGATTTATGATATAATAAAATATAATTTATACATAATTTATTATATACACAATACTATTTTTTTTTCTTAGGCACAAAACTATGTTTACAATAAAAAAAGACTTATATATGTGTGGAAAAATATGTTTACAATTAAAAAAACTTAGATATGTGTGATTTCAATACAAAAAAAATATAAAATTATAAAAAAATTAAAACGAATTTTTTTGAAATATTTACAATGGTGCCATTTTGCTGATGTGTCACCACCACACTTATTCTCCCATTTTTAATACAAATTTCCTTTTTTTATTAGACTAATTACAGTATATGTCTTTATCAATTTATTACTTTTAATATAATCCGAAAATTATGTTTTAATTTTTAGATTCTTTAAAATCAAATTTTAGGTTATGTGATGATTTATATTATACATCATATTACACAATACCTTTCTTAAAAATGAATAAAACAATAGTTTTTAAAAATATTATTTAATGAAATATAATTTATACACAATTTATGATATACACAATACTTTTTTTTTCCTTAGGCAGAAAATATGTTTACAATAAAAAAGACTTTGATATGTTTGATTTTAATAAAAAAAGTAAGAAAATTAAAATAAATTAAAACATATTTTCTAGGTTACAATTAATAATACTACGATATGTGTGATTTTAATATATAAAAAGATTATACTAAAATATTTTACTATAGTTTAATTTTTAAATTATACAAACTAAATAAATAATAAATTATTTATCCTGCGCAGGGCGCAGGTTATCACATAGTAAAACCTTAATTCTAAAACCAATAATACAAATAATACGAATAAAACCTTACTAATTTTCGATTCTGAAACAACCTCTATTCATGAAATTGGGACTTAATGGAGAGTTGAAAAAGAAAGAGATGCAGATTCTGGATGAATATCTTTGACGACGGAAACTGCTAGACAAGGAATCGCAAGAATCACGCGGAGAAACGACAATTAAGCGAATGACGGAGAAAAAACAGTCTGTCCTCTCGTGGCTCGGAATGTCGGATAATGCTCGAATGTCGGAATCATCGAGAAGAACGATGAACGAACGGAGAACGAGAAGAAAACAGAGCGGTTCGAATGCTCGAATTTTGGCGTTAAGGGTGAACAGTGAATGCTCGTGAAACGGTGGCAAAGAAGAATGTTTAGGTTTTTAGTAATGGGTTCGGACCGGCTTCTTCAGATCGGGTGGATATTATCTGGTTGGGTCTGTAATATTGAAATTGTATCAAGAGCCTAAATGACTTTACCCCATTTTCGATTTAAAACAAAATCAAAAACAATTTTCCAAACATAACGGGGTATTTCCAGCCATTGATTCCTCACAATGCGTACTTGCTGAAAAGCTTTCTTCTTACTTTAACTCTTTTTATGTCTGGCAGTTTCAATCGTCGCCAAGTTTGGCGAATTCAAGTGTGATTCTTTGGAGCTTTCGTCTGATATACCCGTATTTCTAAAACGAAAAGCTGAAAAATCCTCATAATTTCTAATTTTCGTTTTGATTTATTTTGAAGGATGAAAAAGATGTTAAAGACCGAAAACCCTAAAATTCTCAGACCCGAAAGTTCTCCAACCCATCCGACCCAACTCCTTCGGATCCAACCCAAAAAATATCGATACAAACTCGAGCCGTTGCGCCGTTCAGCCCTAACTCGAGTCTAACTCCCACAAAATCAAGCGCTCCCCACAAAATAGCCTAATTTTGAAATCAAACGACTCTTTCATTCATCTCTCTTCGTGAAACTAGGGATAACTACGATTTTGATTTCCGTTTTCGATTGATGGCTAGGACAAAGTGGACAAGAAGGAAGAAGAAGATTGTTCGAGATGCAGAGAGGGGTTCAGATTCGCCTGCGATAGTTGAGGAAACGAATGAAGAGGAGGGATATGAGGTTCCGATTGGTGATGAACGCGGACTGGATGAAGAAGAAGAACACCAGGATGAAAAATCAAAGAATGACGCGGATGACGCTGACGAAGAAGAAGAAGAAAACTCAGAGAAGGACACGGATGAAGAAGAGGAAGAAGAAAACTCAGAGAAGGAGGCGGATGAAGAAGAAGAATAAAACTCAGAGAAGGACGCAAATGAAGAAGAAAAAGAAAAAAATTCAGACGAGGAGGAGCGAAGTGAGAACTCGGAGCAAAGTACCCACGAGTCTACCGTAAGTGTTCGATTCGATTCGTAGTTAGGTAGAGCTAGGAAAAATTAATTCGTTTTGGTTAGGAAGAGTTTAGTGATTTGTTTTGCTCTTGATATGATTTGTTATGGAGGACTCTTTGTTATGTACAAAAATTGCGGGAACAATAATTATCAAGGTTTAATTTGTGAATTCTGGTTGGGTTTCGTTTTAGAAATTGTTGGTTTTTTAAGTAATACTAGTAGAAGTAGATAAAACTAGTCAGATTTATCTATATGTAAAACTGGTAGAACTAGATAAAACTAGTCGGATTTTATATGTAATACTGGCATAACTTGGTACAACTGTATGTTTGTTGTAGGATTCCGAGGAGCAGGAGCAGGAGCAAACGACAACACTACAACCTATGAAAATGCACTTCCTGCCGACAGAGTTTAAAAAGAAAATTAAGATATCGACGAGGTGTTCATCCACAAAGCTTTGACAACGCTAGACAATTTGAAGCCTCCGCTCACAATTGTAGAGAGGAGTTGGTTTGAGAACCATCCACAGTTCAAACACATTTTTCACTTACCAAGGGACAAAAACCACAAGCTTATGGGCATGTGGATACTCCTTCTTCGAACGGCATGCGTCGAGAAGGAAAAGGAAGTGTGGTTTGTCGTAAATGGCGTTCCCATTCGCTACAGTATAAGGGAACACGCCCTGATATCATGATTAGACTACTATAATTATCCACTCAATTATATGCAAGAAGGCAGTATGGACTTCGTGAGGAAGCATTTTACGCGGTCAACAATTAGACATCAAGACGTGAAAGAAGAGTTAGAGGAAATGGATTCTTCTCGAGATAGGTTGAAGATGGCGATCATCTACTTCTTATCCAACATTGTTATAGGGCAGACAAAGACTGGAACAGATGCTACGCCCGTGTTGGAATTCTTCCAAAGAGCGGTGAATGATCTTGAGTTATGTAAGAGATTTTCTTGGGGAAGATTGTCATTTGATCACATGGTAAGCTAGATCTCGCACACGATGAGTCATTTCGGAGGGCCTGTAAAGTAGAGTGTATTATGGCCGATTTCCTGTTTCTGTATTCTTATGGAGGTAAGTAAAATTGTTTTGAGTTATTAGTCATTGTTAGTAGTTGTTATAATTGAAACTAACTCTAACTATGTGTGTGTTGCGTAGTTTTTAGCATTTCAGACCATTTCAGAATTGGGGAATAGTTTCCGAGAAGGTATTCCGGGCGCAGACATGAGTTGCCCTAAGATGTGCAAGACAAGGTTTAAGAAAAGCGAAACGAAAGAGTTTCCTCTTGAGAAAATAAATGAAAAACTTGGTGGAACTAAGGTTAGTTATCCTTTGCATAAGAATTATTTTGAGTTATTATGATTTTAATCTTTATATTCATTGTTTTCATTCACAAGACATTGATAGTATCCTGATGGCAACAGATGAAGAAAAATCTATTCTAGCTCGAATCACGGAAAAAGATGACGACGATGATAAGCATGTTGTCGTTGTTGGCAGTTGGATGCGTCGTCTTGATCAATGATATACCATATGGTTTGAAGAGATGTACAACAAAGATGTGGCTTCCCAATTGCGAGAGGAACCTGAGAACCCGATGCCCGAGGAAATAGCCGCCAATGCAAGTCAAGTAAACACACCTTTAACTGAATTGGTAGAGCTCGTAAAAGATATGGGCGAACGGATGAAGTTATTGAGGACAAGGTTGATGGGTTGTCCGAAAAAGATGATGGGTTGGCGGAAAGAGTCGCAACGTTGGAAGCTTAGGTGAAGGAGAAAACCGGATGAGAGACGTCAAAAGGGGTGGTAAACGGACTGCCACGAGTAGGCCAGCGACACGGTCTACGAAACAGAAACTACAAGGAGTGAAGACTATCTCTTTTTCTTATGGTGGTTGTTTGGACTTGTAGTTTTTGAATTCAGTATGTTTTTGATTTCGGTATTACTATGTAGAACTATGTTGTTTTTGAATTCGTACTACACACAAAGAAAGTCACAATTGTTAAATGCAATCATGAACACAAACGCCAATATGACAAACACAAGAAAAGTTACGATTGATAAATATGAATATATGAACACAAACACCAATTTCGGTGAATTGCATCAACAATTAGATCAATCAACAATTTTGTTCCTATAGTCCCGATTGACTATACTGACTTTTTATTTTTTGTGAATCTCCCATTAGCTAATTATATAAGTATAGATCATGATTCTATCAATAAGTAATTTAAAACAAAAAAAAAGAACCGTAAGATAGAATCAAAATAAAAAACCAAACCACACAATTAAACAAAAATATAATATACGAATACATAAACATAAATTAGAAGATAAATATGGATAATCTAGTATGTGCCTAAAAGTTTTGGAAACGATGTTAAATAACGTCGTCTAAACTTTGAGATAATTTTTAGAAGATGAGTATAACAAATATAAAACAATAAATACTATGCAATATTTGAAGATAAACTCTACAAAAAATTATAATTATCTTTTAGTTAAAAAATCTATAATAATTTACAAAAAAATTTATAAATTCTAAAGTAAATCTAGAATTCTTTTTAAATTAAGTAAACTCTTTTATTTTTAAATTCATCAAAACTCTTTTCAAATATACAAACCAATGACACATCCTTATGCTCATTCTTCGTATAGTCTTTACATCTATTTTTCAAAATTTGTTTTTTAATTATAGACAAACTTTGAGAGTACTTGATCAACATACAATACTTTGGTAAGTAGATTTTGTGAAGAAAAATGTGTGAAATCAATAAATCAATAACAACAGATTTTAAAACAATGACAAAACAAGAGTATTTCAAGTTTTGAATAACACAAGACTTTTGTTGACTTTATAAAATAATAAATTCAGTAACACTAGACTTTTAAAGATTTTAAACTACTTGTTACAAATATATAAACTAATAACACCAAACTTTTAAATAGATTTGAAATTTTTTAATTAAATAACACCAGAATCTTTTGAAAATCTAAATCCTTACCCCACAGCTGTAGAGAGGAGTTGGTTTGAGAACCATCCACAATTCAAACACATTTTTCACATGCCAATGGAAAAAAACCACAAACTTGTGGGCATGTGGATGCTCCTTCTTCGAACGGCATGCATCGAGAAGGAAAAGGAAGTGTGATTTGTCGTAAATGGCATTCCCATCCGCTATGGTCTAAGGGAAGACGCCTTGATATCAGGATTAGACTACTGTAACTATCCACTCAATTATATGCAAGATGGCAGTATGGACTTCGTGAGGAAGCATTTTGCGCGGTCGACAATTAGACATCGGGACGTGAAAGAAAAGTTAGAGGAAATGGATTCTTCTCGAGATAGGTTGAAGATGGCGATCCTCTACTTCTTATCCAACATTGTTATAGGGCAGACAAAGACTGGAACAGATACTACGCCCGTGTTGGAATTCGTCCAAAGAGCGGTGAATGATCTTGAGTTATGTAAGAGATTTCCTTGGGGGAGATTGTCATATGATCACATGCTGAGCGAGATCTCGCACATGATGAGTCATTTCAGAGGGGCTGTCAAGGAGGGTGTATTATGGCCAATTCCCGGTTTCTGTATTCCTATGGAGGTAAGTAAAATTGTTTTGAGGTATTAGTCATTGTTAGTAGTTGTTATAATTGAAGCTAACTCTAACTATGTGTGTGTTGTGTATTTTTTAGCATTTGAGACAATTTCAGAATTGAGGAATAGTTTCCGAGAAGGTATTTTCCAGGCACAGACATGAGTTGCCCTAAAATGTGCAAGACATGGTTTAAGAAAAGCGAAATGAAAGGGTTTCCTCTTGAAAAAATAAATGAAAAAATTGGTGGAACTAAGGTTAGTTATCCTTTGCATAAGAATTATTTTGAGTTATTATGATTTTAATCTTTATATTCATTGTTTCCAATCACAGGACATTGATAGTATCCTAATGGCTACAGATGAAGAAAAATCTCTTCTGGCTCGAATCACGGAAAAAGATGACGACGATGATAAGCATGTTGTCGTTGTTGGCAGTTGGATGCGTCGTCGTGATCAAGGATATACCATATGGTTTGAAGAGATGTAAAACGAAGATTAGGCTTCCCAATTGCGAGAGGAACCTGAGAATCCGGTGCTCGAGGAAATAGCCGCCAATGCAAGTCAGGTAAACACGCCTTTAACTGAATTGGTAGAGCTCGTAAAAGGTATGGGCGAACGAACGAAGGTAATTGAGGACAAGGTTGATGGGTTGGCCGAAAGAGTCGTCAAAAAGGACTGCCACGAGTAGGAGAAAACCGGATGAGAAACGTCAAAAAGGGTGGTAAACGGACTGCCACGAGTAGGCCAGCGACACGGTCTACAAACAAAAACTACAAGGAGTGAAGACTATCTCTTTTTCTTATGGTGGTTGTTTGGACTTGTAGTTTTTGAATTCAATATGTTTTTTAATTGGGTATTACTATGTAGAACTATGTTGTTTTTGAATTCGTACTACACACAAGAAAAGTCACAATTGTTAAATGCAATCATGAACACAAACGCCAATATGACAAACACAAGAAAAGTTACGATTGATAAATATGAATATATGAACACAAACACCAATTTCGGTAGATCAATCAACAATTTTGTTCCTATGGTGCCGATTGACTATACTGACTTTTTATTTTTTTGTGAATCTCCCATTAGCTAATTATATAAGTATATATCATGATTCTATCAATAAGTAATTTAAAAAAAAAAACATAAGATAGAATCAAAATAAAAAACCAAACCACACAATTAAACAAAAATATAATATATGAATACATAAAGATAAATTAGAAGAAAAAAATGGAGAACTAGTATGTGCCTACAAATTTTGGAGACAATGTTAAATAACGTCGTTTAAACTTTGAGACAATTTATAGAAGATGAGAAGTAAAAAAAAGAATAGATAATAACAAATATAAAACAATAAATACTATGCAATATTTGTAGATAAACTCTACAAAAATTATAATTAACTTTTATTTAAAAAATCTATAATAATCTACAAAACTTTTTATAAATTTTAAAGTCAATCTAGAATTCTTTTTAAATTAAGTAAACTCTTTTATTTTTAAAGTCATCAAAACTCTTTTCAAATATACAAACCAATAACACACCCTTATGCTCATTCTTCGTATAGTCTTTACATCTATTTTTCAATATTTGTTTTTTAATTATAGACAAACTTTGAGAGTACTTGATCAACATACAATACTTTGGTAAGTAGATTTTGTGAAGAAAAATATGTGAAATCAATAAACCAATAACACCAGATTTTAAAACAATGACAAATCAAGAGTATTTCAAGTTTTCAATAACACAAGACTTTTATGGACTTTATAAAATAATAAATTCAATTAACACTAGACTTTTAAAGATTTTAAACTACTTGTTACAAATATATAGACTAATAACACCAAACTTTTAAATAGATTTAAAAAAATTTAATTAAATAACACCTGAATCTTTTGAAAATCTAAATCCTTGTAACTCTTTTGAAATATACAAACCAATAACACTTATTCACTTCTAAGAAGTTATTTATCAACAAACGGTTTCTTTCGATCATGTAAAATAACTATTTAAGATTTGTTGTGGCCTTGATAAAAATTATTTTAAAAAGTATAATTCTAATTTACTCTGTTTCGTTTCTCTTGTCAGATTTCTTTGTCCCAGATGTTGTCTACGATCAGAAAGTTAAAAACCATGTCTTTTTTACTTGTCCATATACTAAAGCTGCTTAGCGATTATCAAATACTCCCTCTCATGAAGTTCACAATCTAGATATTTACATTAATTGGGAATCTAAAGAAACTGCATACACGTTTATAGTATGTGCAGATGTGTCTGATTTCTATAAAATCTATCCTTTCTGGATTTTATGGAGACTGTGGATATCACGAAATGAAAGTCACTCTCAAGATAAATCAGAGTTGGGCTTTTCAATTGTTGTTACTAAAGGTTTGCACTTGGTGAGAGTTCTCAATCTCGTTTTTTTAGCCGAGAGTAGTTCTCACGTGTTGAATCATTTTTTTTTTTTAAAACGAACTTATTAAACACATTTTTATTGACTAAAATTCATTTACTAAAAATGAACCGGAAACTCGAAGCATCTACAGTGAAAATTAGAATTTGAACTTAGAAATATAAATAACGGAAATATCTTTTAAAAGATGTAAATAAAAATAAAATGTCCTCTTTGGTTCCCGGAACTAGCACCGCTCCGACTCAACTCAAATCTACTCACATGAAAAGGGAAAAGAGGGGCGAGTAACAAGATACTCAGTGAAACGATCATACCTACAACTTGATATATACGAAACATTAATCATAGCCACATATACATCTACTCAACCTAGCGATTAGACAAACATCAATCATCATGCAATCACAAGTTCAGAGAAAACCTATCAAACATGTTCCAACTCACGAGAGTGTCACACTTTTAAAACTAGTGACTCATCAGCCAAAATCTCGCAAGGCCGTCAGCCCCTGTGTTGGCTACACTTCCTCTGTGTGCAGTCCAACCATGGTCCCACTTCGCGCAACGTCCTTCGTGAGGACCAACAAACAATCCGTCCATGCGCCGGAATCAATCATGCGCTCTAATGCACCTAAGCTAACACTAATCAATCCCTAATATCTAGGTTCAACATAAACATACATAGGCAATGTCTAACACAACTTATAGATCCACAAGTCGCGCCTCACTTTTTCGTTTGAAATGAGAAGTCGGAAGATGCGGTTGACGGTCGAAAGCTCGGATCAGGGATCGGCAAACTTCCGCGGCAAGATGTATGGATGGGCTTTCTAACGATATGCTGACCGACGACTGGATCGATCTGGTTTACCGGGAAATCGGCCCGTAACTTCTTCTTCAAATCGATCAAGTCAAGAGACGCTGGAAAGATCGAAGAATTGTCTTTCCAACAACACCGACATCTTGATATGGGTCTTTCGGAGTCGACGAGAAACGGTCTCGAAAGGTTGCTGGTCGGAAAGTTATTGGAGGCTGAGCAGCAGAGAATTTGGTAGAGCTTCGCGAGAGCTTTTTCTGTACTCTCTAGTCTGTTGGTCGATGACTTTATATAGGAGAGGGAGGAGGGTTGACAAAAACTAGGTTTAGGTTTTTAATTTGGGCTTATTTCATGGGCTTTTAAGGCTTGGGATTTAATTGGGTTTGGGGAAAAATGATGGTTTGGGATGTCACAATTCACTCCCACTTTAGATAAATTCGTCCTAGCCTTTGTGAGACTGGTTCTCACTCTCTCACTAGTCTCACTATGTAGTTTTTAACAGCATGTCCCAACTTTCCACACATGCCACAAGTCATTTTTTTATCAGGACAAGACCTCCTGGTATGCCCTTGCTTCCCACACGCAAAATACGAATTCGAATCTGCCTTACATGGTTCATGGTGGAACCTTTCGCACAAGCGACATTGTGGTGGTCTTCCCCCGTCCTGCACAGCTCTGCGGTTATTCTGATTCTGCATCTGAGCCTCCGCCATCGTGGTTGCTCTCGCTTGAGCACTCCTTGCTAGTTTGTTCTCATCCTCTATTCTATTCTCGGTTAATGCGGCCTTGTCAACCAAATCAATCACTGAGGTGTAGTTTAGCAGCTGACAACGATTTTGGATGTCCACTCTCAATCCACCTATGAACTTCTTCACCAGACGATTCTCAGACATCTCTCTCCCAGCAAACCTCTTAAGGCGAATTAACTCTTAAGCATAATCCTTCACAGTATGGTTCCCTTGCTCCAACTTTAGAAACTCTGCTTCCAGTCTGTCTTCCACCTCCTGAGGGAAGTACTTCTGATTGAACTCATACCTGAAGTCATTCCACTGCAGCACATCCCCTTCTTCAAATCCTTTAGTAACTCCTTCCCACCATTCGTGAGCCTCATCCCTCAGGTACTGGATTGCTAATTCCAATTTGTATCCCACTGGGCACCTTGCCGACGCAAAGCTGCGTTCGAACAACTTCATCCAACGGTCTGCTCTCACTGGATCAGTCCCACCACTGAAAGTCTCTATACCCAACTCTCTCATGAGTCTGAGCACTTCATAGTAGGAGAGCACTTGCGGATCATACCTTTGCGTCTGTTGTGGCATCTGCATTGGAGGTGGAGGTGGTAGATCCTGATATGCAACATTCTCTGGAACTTGTTGCTGCCCCGCGGCTGCACCCTTAGCCACTCCCGGAACAGCTCTGTCAACCAGGATTCACTCCAATAGTGGTTCAAGCAACTGCTGAATTCCTTGCATAACAGCTGCTCCCACTGCTGCGCCTATAGCCGATGGGTGCACTGCTTGAGCCGCAACTGCTGGCTCTTGGCCTCCTCCAGCCACATTCTCTTTCACAACCGCTGGCACTTCATTCACTGCGTCAAGTGCATTCCTGTTCTGGTTGTCGTTTCCGTTATCGTTGCGTCGAGGTTCCACCATTCTGAAAAAGAAACACTCGGATAAGATCTTCAATCTTTAGAGGCCGCATGCAGAACACAAACTCAAGCTTAGATCGGTGGTCCTTTATTTTTTCAAAAAAAAATTCCCATTACCTCAAAAATAGTTTGAAAACATTTTAATTTCAAAAGATCACCTTTCTAGACAGAACCGTCGTGGCAACCTTACGCTCTGATACCAAATTGAGAGACCCCAATCTCGTTTTTTAGCTGAGAGTGGTTTTCACGTGTTAAATCATTTTTCTAAATAAAAACAAACTTATTAAACACACATTTATTATCTAAAATTCATTTATTAAAAACGAACCAAAAACTCGAAGCATCAACAATAAAAATTAGAATTTGAACTTAGAAATATGAATAACGAAAATACTTTTTAAAAGATGTAAATAAAAATAAAATGCCCTCTTTGGTTCGCGGAACTAGCACCGCTCCGACTCAACTCAAGTGTACACAAACGCCAAAAGGAAAAAGAGGGGCGAGTAACAAGATACTCAGTGAAACGATCATACCTGCCAACTTGATATATACGAAACATTAATCATAGCCACATATACATCTACTCAACCTAGCGATTAGACAAACATCAATCATCATGCAATCACAAGTTCAGAGAAAACCTATCATTCCCACTCACGGGAACGTCGCACTTTTAGTGAATTTTTGTCAACTAGCGAACTGATTTGTAGATCGAATATTCCTCAGAATCGGTTACAGAAAGAAGATCTAAATTGGTGACTGCGAGACCTTCGAAACCATATGTAGTTCGACTTCTGGATCTAGTCTGGATCACTCTGGTTTGTGGGAAGATCGCCCAAATTTTTTTTAACTCCACTACAATGGCAACTGTAAAAAAAAAAAAAAAAATAATGGGATAACCAACAGGTTTAGGATAGGAACCGGAACTGAACTGATTCTCACGATTTTGAAATTCAAGATCGGTGGGATAAATAACCAATAACCGATTCTGATGTGCGGGTTATTTTGGGTTGGTTCCTGTTCTGATTTTCAGGTCTGGTTTTTATGCCCATGGCCGAAAATTATCGCAACAAATTACAACCTCCGCTAAGTTTTGGGCTCCTTTAGAGATGAGCTCTGTCGCCTCCCTCAGTCTCCGGCATCTCCGGAGCTTCCCTTGTGGTGTCCTTTCTATTCTCTTCTCATCCTATTCCTCTATCTCATTCCCTCTCCACTCTCCTCGTCGCTGCTTCTTCCTCCGCCGCAACTTCCGCCGTCGCCAACTCATCCTCAACCGTCCCCACGCTGCTAGCTTCAGTTCATCACCAGGTTACAGCCACTACACTTTCATCTCGAGCTTTGTAATTTGCAATCGCTGTTTCGTACATTTCGCTTATACGAGTAAAATCTCTTAGGTTATACCTCTGGTTCGAACTATGACGTTATTGTGGTTGGAGCGGGACACGCTGGATGCGAAGCGGCTTTAGCCTCTGCTCGATTGGGAGCTAGTACTCTGCTTCTCACATTAAACCTCGATCGAATAGCTTGGCAGGTTTTGAATGTTTTTTCATTATTAGTTACCTTTTGTGTGTGCATACTTCTTAGAATTGTTGGGATAATAACACCGAAAAATGTATTGTTACGTGAAGCCTTGTAATCCAGCAGTAGGTGGACCAGCAAAATCACAATTAGTACATGAAGTTGATGCACTAGGAGGTGATATTGGCAAGGTTGCTGATAGGTAATCGTATACAAATTCTTATCTCAGTCATGTCTTTTCTTGTTTTCTGTTTGATTTCTTTTCTGGTATCTAGTGAAACTAATGGCTTATACAATGATTGTGGGGCTAAGTCTTTTGAATATGTATGTGTTTTACCTTGTTCTTAGCTGAGGCATAGAATCAGAATTATGAGAAAGAGATCAAATTGAACGTTTATTGCTCTGCCTCAGTGAAACGTTACCCTCAGAGGATTGTTTTCCATTTTTTTGTCAAGCATCTCAAACCTATTTAGTTACGTATCCTGGGGTTTAGCCTCACAGGATTGTTTTAATCAAAAGAATTTGTTTGACTTGCACCTGTGATAGCATGAGGAATCAGAGTTATGAAAAGGAGATCAAGTTGAGCGTTTATCGCTCTGCCTCAGTGCAATGTCTCTGAGATATCTTCACTTATCTTCTATAGAGAAGAAGGCGAGTCTTGTTTTTGTCAAGCATCTAAAACTTACTGTATCCTGCTCTGCAGTCCTCTATTGTTATATATAGTTTTGACTATAACGAGAACCCACCCTCATATTGTTTCTTCTTTGTCCCCGTCACTGAACAACTTGTGATATGGGTTCAAAGTTTACCGCTGATGTTATCTTCTTAACAGAGCAGATGCTATCTACAGAAGCGTATCCTAAATGTCTCAAGAGGCCCTGCTGTAAGATCATTACGTGCTCAGACGGACAAAAGGGAATATGCGATGGAGATGAAAAAGATAGTGGAAAGGTCAGCTCTTACTGATGTTTTTCGGGGTGACAACTCTGAGTTTTGTGCAATGCTTTGCATATAATTCTCAAGCAGACTTACGCTGAAAATTCAAATTTACTCAATACAAGTTATGGCAAGAATACAATCTTGAATTACAAGGTGTAGATGTTTCTTATCAACAGTTGCTCATCGTTTCTTGTATTCTGGCTTATAACTGTATATTTCCTTGGTATGGCAGCACTGAAAATCTCTGTATTAGAGAGGCAATGGTAACAGATATCATAGTTGGGAAGAATGACAATGTGGAAGGCGTAGCCACATTTTTTGGGATGAACTTTTATGCACCTTCTGTTATTCTCACCACTGGAACCTTTATGAGTGGGAAGATTTGGGTCGGTAGAAAGTCTATGCCAGCTGGAAGAGCTGGCGAGTCAGCTTCACAAGGATTGACAGAGAATTTGCAGCAACTCGGATTTGAAACAGATCGCTTAAAGACTGGTACTCCAGCGCGTGTGGATCGCCGGACTATAGATTTTTCCAATTTGGAGGCTCAACACGGAGACGAAGAGGTTTGTATTGCTTTCACTATAAATTTATAAAATTAGCCTATTCAGGATCAGTTTTGTTACATTGGTTAATGCGATTCAGTCAGCGAGGCAGACAGAAAAAAATTTCTTGCACTTTCTTGGCGAGATTTATTCGAGCGAACAAACACATTGGCAATTTAGATATTTTTTTTGTCACCAATGGAACAATATTTCATTTCCTTCTTTGGTATTTAACCAGAGGGGTTCATGAACCTTTTGTATTTGAAGATGCTGAACATTAATTTTCGTTTCCCAGGTCAGCTGGTTTAGTTTCGACCCAGATTTTCATATTGAGAGAGAACAAATGTGCTGCTACTTAACTCGCACGACAAAGTTTACACACCAATTGATCAGGGATAATTTGCATGAGACCCCAACTTATGGTGGATGGGTTGAAGCAAAAGGTCCTAGGTACTGCCCTTCCATCGAAGACAAGGTAAGTTCTTTTGTGTGCATATGCTTTACCTCTTTTTCTTTGTATTATCTCTTTCTTGGGCCAAGGGAAAGTTACATCGGACATGGTTCATCTACCTTTCTTTTTGTTCAGCTGATTGTTCTTAATACACTTGTCAATGTTTATGACACATTGTGGAATCTAATTCTGAGCAGGGCCACGGAAACCCGAATTTGCTAGATAAAAGTAATTTTAAGACTGGTTCCCACTGCAACATGCAAACATATGCTGATAAGTCATTATAACCAGACATAATAGTTAACAAAATAGTTAGAGCCTTAGAGGGAAGCATGAGTATTAATAGGGGAGGGAACAGATCAGTGCGGTTGTTTAGTGTTTGTGATAGAATCAAGAAGATCTGAAAAAAGAATTGGAAGAAGAATTGAGAGAGTGTAGGTTATGTAGAATAAACCCTTGGTTCCTTTGAATTTTTTGTTTTTTTCTTGGTTGAGCAAGTTTACGTTGTTTCTGAAGGAGTTATAAAGCATCTATCGTTTCTAAATCGTTTTCAGTCCTATCATATTCCTTTGTCTCTATCGTGGATGATATCACATTAGCAAATAATATATGCTGATTTCCTGCAAACTGCTCTACGTTTTTTTATCATCTCTTACTTGCAAGTCCTGAAGGTGATTCTTCTAATTCCTTAAAGCAATCTTGCATTCACTGTTACTACAGTTGGTACAAAAAATATGTTGAACCATCTTCTCTTAAACTACTTTTGATGAACATTATTATTTCTTATATAAATTTACCTGTTTATATATCTTGTTTGGTTTCAGATTGTTAGGTTCAAAGACAAAGAGACGCATCAAATATTCCTCGAACCAGAGGGCCGAGATGTTCCTGAGATCTATGTGCAGGTTGATGCTGTCTTAGTTATGATTTTGTCTACCTGTTATCTATATGTTAAGACGTGTCCAGGAATTTTCTATATGGTTAGTTAGACCAAGCCTGAAGTTTATTACTACTCAGAAGCTGTCTGTAGTTTAATGCAAGGTCTGTAAGTTAAGTTTTCAAGACTAGAGCAGATTATCTTAGCTTGTTTTCTAAGTATTCAGTAGCTAATTTATGCATTGGTGTTTAAGTCTTTCAAGCCGTTGTCTATATTTACTTATGAGTTATTTGTGAGTTAGTAATGTCTTTTGGTATCACTATCATTCTTATCGATTGGTATTTTCATAGGGATTTTCAACTGGCCTGCCAGAGAATCTCCAGCTGCCACTTCTAAGAAGCTTGCCAGGACTCGAAAATTGTGCCATGCTGAGGCCTGCCTATGCTGTTGAGTATGATTATTTGCCAGCTCATCAGTGTTCCAGGTCCCTTATGACCAAGAAAATTGAAGGTCTTTTCTTCTCTGGTCAGATCAACGGCACAACTGGTTATGAAGAAGCTGCCGCACAGGTGACTGATCTGTACGAGACTTTAATTTCCTTAATGATGGACCTTGATTCATGATAATAGTTTTACTCAGATGATATGGAAATAAAATATTGCCACTACAATGGAAACTGCCGTTTAGACTTTGTAAGCACGTATCCATTGAACTAATCTCTGTTATTTGTTTCAAAACTAGGGTATTATATCTGGAATCAATGCTGCCAGACATTCGGACGGTAAAAAACACATTGTACTTGAGAGGGAGAGCAGTTATATAGGTACGTTGATTGACGATTTAGTCACAAAGGACCTCAGAGAGCCATACCGCATGCTAACAAGGCAAGTTCCATTTCATTTTCTTGTTCATATTCCTAATTCTCCTCCATTTTTTTCATAATTTCGAAATCAATCCTCCACACTACTTTCTGAATCATGGGTAGGCTAGGAGTATGATTCATGAATTGTTATTTATGAAGAATTTCTTAGAACTAGACATCTCTACAAAGAAAATAAGTGTTTTACATGCCTTGTATGTGGCACCCATATTTGGGTGTGCCTGATGGTAATAATTGTAGTGTTTTTCATCACCAATTTTTCTGCCTAAAATATGTTTCTAAAGTTTTATTGGTTAAATTCTGATAACCTATCTGGCACTCTATCGCTGTAGATAGTTTTGATTTAAACTTCGAATAAAAAATGACTTTTTTAACTTCTCTTGAAGCTGCTCTATGGCCATTTACTTGTTTGACTTCCGTTTTTTCTTCTGTTCACATGAACTATTTTGTGCATGTGCTTGTAGTCTATTATCAATAAAGTTCTTGATCAGTACTTATTTGTGTTTGATAAGGCGGGATAGTAAAATATGTTTTTCTTCTCAATGACAGCCGTTCAGAACATCGGCTTCTTCTTCGATTTGATAACGCTGATAGTCGACTCACGCCTCTGGGGCGTGAACTTGGATTGATAGATGATAGGCGATGGAAGTTATACCAAGAGAAGCAAGCAAGGATTGCAGAAGAGAAGATCAGGCTGAAAACTGTCAAAATTTCAGGTGTGCTTCTCTCCTAAGTGAAGCTTTTTTCTTAGAACAAACTTACGCTGTTGATTCTTTAGAAAAGCTATATGGTATAAGAGTATTTTTGCACAAGAAATTTGATAAACTTCCCGAGGTTTTTAACTGATTGTTAATAACACATAGAGCTCAGTGTCTCTCTTTTAGCAAACGTATTAAGACCTGATGAAAACTTGATTTGATGCATTGCATAAGTTGATAATGCATTGCTTTGCAGTTGCAGGAGGTGATTTGGCTGCTGAAGTTACTAAGGTGTCTTCTCAGCCGGTCAAAGAATCAGCGACACTAGAGAGTCTACTAAAGAAGCCACATGTGCACTACAACATTCTTGAGAAGCATGGCTTTGGAAACGAAACATTATCTAGGATAGAGAAAGACTGTGTAGAGATCGATATAAAATACGAGGGTTTCATTCTGCGCCAACAAAACCAACTACAGCAGGTATGTTTTGTCCTGCTTCATTTCTCGATATATGGACACGAATTGTAAAACAAAATCCCCTTTTATAGATGGTCCAACAACAACATAGACGACTTCCAGAGGATTTGGATTACTTTTCGATGACAACTCTGTCCCATGAAGGACGTGAGAAACTTTCAAAGGTGCGTTAAAAAGTTGTTTTTGAGTATTTAATTAAAGGTGCTTGTATAAGCTTCTCGTCTTAATGTTGTGAACAACTATAAAATTTCAGGTGAGACCGCAGACGATTGGGCAGGCAAGCAGAGTGGGCGGAGTCAGTCCTGCTGACATAACAGCTCTGCTTATAACACTCGAATCGAACCGAAGAAGAAGTCAAGAGGAGAAGAGAGGGAAAATATTGGCGCATGCCTTGGTAGAATCTAATCCACACTTGGTAGAAGATATGGGGCATATGGTTAAAGAGTGATTAAGGAGTTAGCATCAGCTCTCTAAGGTTTCAAAGCCTTGAAAATGATTTTGATCTATTAGTACTCTTGTCGCCAAATTGTAAGTCACATCCAAACAAAAGAGAGCCTTATTGTTCTTATTTTATGAGTTTTTAGTTTTTTTTTTCCTTTTGAGATTAAAGAGAGAAACAAATCATTGTGCCTGTACAAACCAAAAATGTCAAATTTCAATATATATGTTTTATATATAAAAGTGCAAATAAAATTAAAATAAATCGTGCTGAGGAGATCAATGTGCCGCATAAAGCATGTACTGACAGAGAGAGCAATTGAAGAACCGGATCCCAGAAGATAAGCCGAGATGAAAAGAATGGTAAATGCTATGTGAATGTGTTTCGAGCCAAATTGTCGAGGCTTTTTGGTACACTAATAAGTAACGCTTAGTATTAAAGAGGCTGAAGTTTCCTTCAGATTCATTATCGGTTTGGTATACGTTCTTTGTTCTGGTCCATTGCTTGTAACTGTCATGTTTTCTGTAAACTCATATGTTTACAGAAAAGTTTGGTTTCATCTGTAACATTTTGTTGTTATTGGAACTTTAGTGTTCCGTTTAGGGTGCTTAAATCATTTTTACGAAAAGTCTTGTTCACTTGAAAACCTAGCATGGACGAATCCGCCATCAACGTAATTTTTCTATAATTTTAAAACACTTTTAAATCCTTATAAAAACTTTAAAATGATTTTTAAAAGGGGCTTTTATATCTCTAGGAAGCTAGAATCAGGAACCCATGACTTTTCAAGAGTAGTGTTAATATGATCCCTCCTATGATCTTAACCTCACAAGCTAACTTAATCACTAAATGATCCGATAGAATGATTGATTGTTGCGGAAGACTTGAAGATGAAACGATTTGGGGGATTTTGGGAAAGAGAGAGAGATGAAAAGCACACAAGAGATGCGGATGGCTCTTGTATACAATCAAAAACTCATTCCAGCTAACATTTGTGATTGCACGAGATTGCGCACGTGGATAATAAAAAAAAAAAAAAAAACACAAAATTTATTAAAATTGAGATATAGATAAATATTTATAAGACAAAATTGAATATTATAATGACAAATAAATAAATAATTTTGACAATTTTTTTAACTAGTATTCATTAACAATCTTTCATAATTTTATATATATAAGATCTATAAACTCTAATTATTTTGATAAATTTTCTCTCCATCACTAATGTATATATATATCAAACAACTAAAAGAAATTTCATATAATATCTCCATACAAAAAAAATAATTTCTCTATTGAAATCATAACTTTTATCCAAAATAAAAACAAATTAAAAAATAAACGTAAGTATTATACGAGTCATTTACATGTAAAGGTACTTTCAAGATTCAAAGTTACAAAAAGATACTTTGAACTATTAGGTGACTTTAAACACTATACACAATTTTTTAATACCAAAATGTCATTCTCTCTTTCTTTGTTTTTGTCGATTTAGTTTTGGTTTTTTCTCACTTCTTCTTCTCTCTCTCTTTCTTTTTCTCCATCTCCATCTAGAACAACAACAATTTCTCAGTTACTATAGATCCTCACTTTTTGTTTTCTTGTTTTAGGCTATCCCTCTCTCTTTCTCTCTCGCCTCCACAATCTCAATTGAAAGAATTGATATGGATTCAATTTCTTCATCTCTAATACTCTTTCTATATCTCGATCTCCAAGGTATCGTTCAATTGGGTTTAGACTCTTTTTAATTTTTACTGATTTTGAGTAGGCACCGTAAATTTAAGAATCGAGCACCTGGATTTGAACAAAAGATTGTTCATAGAAAGTTAGAAACTCGTGGACACGAGACCGTGGATGCGATACAGTGGACAAAGTATTTGGATGAGGATTTTGTGGATCAATAATTATGAATACTTTCTATGAAGAAGCAATCTTGAATTGCTTCTAATTAAGGTTCTTGGTGAAGACAACGGAGACGGAAGAGGAGGCAAAGGGTGAGAGTGAGACTGTTGTTAGTATTTATATGTGAATGTTCATATGTAAATGCAATGTTATGGATGGTTGAAATTTAGTGGTTTAGATCTATGATAGATATAAAAAACGTGTATGGGGTGATATTTTGGACCCATATTTATTGTAATAAAAGCGTGGACAGACAAATATGGACACGATCTTTGAGTATGTTCGTCGATATATCAAATATAGTAGTTGGTGGACAACATTTTAAATCTGGATATTTTGCCAAACTCTCGGAGAAATCACCAACCAAGGTTAAAAAATCTCCACTCTCCTAATTTTCATCCTATTAGTTGAACTTCTAATTTTCACGAGATCATAATAGTTTCTGAAGGTAATTCATAAAAAGTGGTAGGGGGTGAAGAGGAAGAATGAGAGAGAGAGAGAGAGAGAGAGAGAGAGAGAGAGAGAGAGAGAGAGAGAGAGAGAGAGGAGGATGTTGTTGTGGTGGAGAGTGAGCCAACGAGATATGGAGTTGATCAGATAATTTAGTGGTGTAGAGTTTGAGGAATGAGACCATGGAGAAGAAATTGGTGGCGAGGGAAGAGAAAACAATAAAAAAATGAGAAGGGTTATTGTGAGGAGAGGAACAAGAGATGGAGATGTATTAAAGATTATTTGGTTGATGAGAAAACGAGAGAAAGAAAGATCGAAGCTTTTAGGTTTAGAAAAAGAGAAAGTTTAGTTTAAGGGTAGAAAAGTCTTTTTCTTAATTGAAAGTGTGTCAATAGTTGTAAGTACCTTTAAGTGTAATAAGAATTATGAAAAGTACATTTGAATGTAATATTCTCGTATTATACACATACTATTTTTATAATTTTTATATCTAATTATGTTTAATTAATAATTTTATAGGTTTTTATAATAACATGGGTTTTTATGTTTTTAATTGTTATAAAATACGTTTATATTGTTAATTTATTTTTTAACCGCTACTGCACCCGCAAGTTAATCTGTCGTAAGTATCCCGCAAACGCATTCGTTTCCAACCGATATGCCAGTCGTACAAACCGCTTAGTAACACTATTAACCGAAATCACCCGCTTTCACAAACTCCTACAACTGCGTTTAAACCAGTACTGTCCTTAGTATGTACTAATTAATAGAAAAAAAATAAGCAAATTATATATAAGTTTCTATTAACAACAAAATATCAACTTAAAATTAGATTATGAATTTTTTATAATTAAAGATAGTGGTTTTAATTATATAAAAATTATCTACAATCTTAAAAGAGCATGTCAAATTTCTAATAAATATAATAATAATATATTTTTTTATATCATACGCACATGTTTAGAAAAAACTTTATATATAATAATAAAATAATTTTATCACCATTATTTGTTATACTTTTTAACAAAGATTTATTTTTTAAATAATATTATATCTATTACTTAAAGATAAAAGTTTAAATTATAATAAATATAATAATGAAACTTTTTTAACGTATAATTAATATGTATATGCACACAAGTTTACATCACATGAGTTGATGGATATTTGCTGACTCTTCAAGAGTTGGATCATCATATTTCTAATAGATTCTCCTTCATTGCCTCAGGTAGACTTGTCAAAATCAGACGAACTATTGTTGTTGCTAATAGCAAGGTTATCGCTTAGTGCTTGACATTCTTCAACCGTTTAGGTTGTTAATGTTGAATTATATTGACTCCCAAAACAGAGTAAGAAAGAATGAAGAAAACAGAGTAAGAGATATTGGATTATCTCTTCTCTTTCTAAAGAAGAACATAAACGTAAATTGAACTTTTATTGAATCTGAAACTTGTTATTTACATTACAACAAAAAATGGTTTATATAGAATCAAAGCAGACACTAACACTTGTGTCTCCTCCTACTCGTGTATCTCAAAAGAAACCATTCAACCCGAAACGTTACGACGGAACGTTACGACCGTTAGAGATAGAAACTCAGTTATCGCCAACAGTTAAATCACCATTACGAGCAGTTTCAAGAGACAACTGATATTTATGGTTTACACCTCTGTAAAATATACTCAAAAGATTTGATGGAGTAAAACCATGATGGGTAATCTCTTATGATCGTTTGAGATAGAAACTCAATTATCGCCAACACTGCCCCTTAATTGAGTTTCGGTCTAACTCGAACTTTGCTTAATTAGTTTTTTAGATCTTGTGAGGCTATAACACCAACATCATTTTAAAACCTAACTTCATGTCTTCCTTGAAGTTATCTCTGCAACGATTTTCCTCACGGATCCTGTCTGAACCTTTTTCTTCTTCAAAAAGTCACGTTTTCTTCATTACACTCCACCATTTTTGAAGTATCCTCTTTCAAGAAAAAGGTCACGTCTTCTTCATGACACTTCACCATTTGTGAAGTATATTATCCTTTTTCTTCTTTAAATGTCACGTATTTTGACATTCTTAGCCTTTGTGTTTTCTTTGGTGACTTCCTTCATCACCACCACGTCTTGGTGACGTCTCATACGTGAATCTTCTTATCCACATCTCATGTTTTCTTTGGTAACTTCCTTGATCACCACCACGTCTTCGTGATGTCTCATGTGTAAATCTTCTTCTCCTCGTATTCTTCGGTTATTGTGTAACCGGCTTCTGCTCCCTTTCACTTAGGTAAGCAGCCTCCTTCTTGCTTGGTGTCTCCTTTGATCACAATCACGTCTCCTTGACGTCTCGTGAATTTTTTTCACGTCTTTCTCGGTTATCTTATATAACCGTTTTCTCTGCTCCATTTTTCTTTTAGGTAAGCATCCTATTTCCTTTCTTGGTGTCTTCCTTTTACCACCACCAACGTCTCCTTGAGGTTTCGTGCGTGAATCTTCTTCACGTCTTTCTCGGTTATCTTTATAACCTTTTCCTTTGCTCCATTTTTTAAGGTAAACATCCTCTTTCCTTGCTTGGTGTCTTCCATTTATAACCAGCGGCTTCTCCGTCTTGTGCTGTTGTTATCTATTCGGATTCTCAACTTCATCAAGTGATGCCTTCTCCGCATCCTTGTGCTTAACCAAGACGTTTTCGAACCAAGTTTCAGAATTCTTCTTCC
>JAHZTW010000001.1:316795624-316868982 GCA_020283515.1 Alliaria petiolata | reverse complement strand
CTCAAGGGTGTGAAAGCCCTTGTGATGAGTTCACAAACCTAGTCTCAAGGAATCGCACACAAGAGACATAGATTCAACGTTTACTAAGTGTAGAAATCCATCTAACTTAGATAAACAAAACAAAGCCTAAGCTTTAGAGAAAAATCTCTTTTATATTTCCAAAAATTTCAATGTATTTTTACAATGAGAACAATTGAGCTTTTATAGCTCTTACAAGGGATCTTTAAAATAAATTACATTTAAAGGAAATTATACACATTTAAAAGAAATTATACACATTTAAATAAAAAGAGCAAAATAAGCTAAAAATCTTCTTGCCACCAATTTTGCCTTGAACTTGAATGAGGATCTTTGACTTTGTGAAGTTATGAGCATGATATTTTGATAATAAATCCACATATTGAAGACCTTTGATTTTATGATTTTGGATATTGTATCACGTTTTCGAACCAAGTTTCAGAATTCTTCTTCCACATCTCCAACTCCACATCCATTGTTTCCATTGAATTTTGATAAGATTTCTTATCTCCTTCGTCCCTTTGGAACCTTCTTCTTGAAGGTACAACATTTGAACGTGTTTGGGAAGGTTGATGGTGCTCTCTCTTGTCACCACCTCTTCTCTTCTATTTCATCTTCTTCTCCTTTTTTCTGGTTTCTCACCATTGATTTTCATCTCCATTTTCTCTTCTTCTCGCAACAGATTTTTTTTTATTCTTGTTGTGCTTGAACAGGCTCCAAGACCAAGATAAGCTCTGATACCATGTTGAATTATATTGACTCCCAAAACAGAGTAAGAAAGAATAGAGAAAACATAGTAAGAGATATTGGATTATCTCTTCTCTTTCTAAAGAAGAACATAAACGTAAATTGAACTTTTATTGAATCTGAAACTTGTTATTTACATTACAACAGAAAATGGTTTATATAGAATCAAAGCAGACACTAACACTTATGTCTCTTCCTACTCGTGTCTCTCAAAAGAAACCATTCAACCCGAAGCGTTACGACGGAACGTTACGCCGATTTGAGATAGAAACTCAATTATCGCCAACAGTTAAATCACCATTATGATAACACTCATATTTTACTCCTAAAACATATTATTTCAAGATCATTTATTGGTTAGAGGGTTATCTTCGACATGCACTTCCATCTGTGCTTGTGCATCTGGTGCATTCTCCTCTGCTGCATCCGTTGCTCGCGAAGGCGACGGGCTTCTTTGATCCGTCTGAGGCGACGCAGAACTTGAACCGACCAGGCGAGAGAGACCAGAAAATTGGGCGTTCATCGTTTGATCTGACGGAGGACACAAGAGATTCTTCGCTTGAGAAGAGATGAACCGTTTAGGAGAGATTACAAGTGATAGCGAAGAGAAACTGTTTGGCTTCTTTCCCCATAAAACCCTAAATAAACTCCCTCCAAAATTGTAAACCGTTCTTTAGAAATGAGCCTTTTTCCTGAAATTTTTGGGCTTGATCCACAACGAAAACCTGTCACTCAATACTCACACCCAATTATCAGCCGAACACCATGTTTAACACCACAGACAATTTTACTCAACACTTATACAGAACTATGAAGGACCCACATCAACACTGATCAATATGAGCACAACATATGACAACACACTTAGAAATCATACCTCGAATCTGTTGTGTGTGATTTACTAGACATCCACTAGTTGATCCGGAGCAAGCAATAGGAACATGTCAATAACTATTTATTTCCACCAGAGAAACTTGTACTTGGTCTTGATGACTAGCTTTCACACCGACATGCCTTTCTTCCAGAAACATCAGTTTTCAACCTCGAGTCAACAACCAGCTGATCAACCACAACATTCTGAAGAAGAAGTTTCTAGTGCTCTGTTGAACCATCATTTGATCCGTCAAAAATTCAAGATCATCAGGTTCAGCTACATAGTGGCCACTTGATCTACGTAGACTCTATCTGGATCATTTCACTTGTCATCGAGACGTTTTTTTTTATTATTATTTGATCCAGACGGCCCATAGCAAAGACAACTTACTTCCAACTTGTTATGTAGTCAACACAGCTTACTGATTAACTAACATGTTCTGATGGTTCTAGAATAGCATATCAGGCAGCCCTCTTTCACCAAGCCCTTCATGAACAGGATTTTGAGTCTCACATAATTATTCTTCCTTTTGTACATGTTCATGTGCCTGCTACTGTCTCAGATCAACTCAAACCACACAACACATTAGATTTCAAAAACACCAATGGACTGTCTCAGATTCACGAATCTATTAAAGTCCAATAGTTTGGTAAATAAATCGGCCAATTGATGATCAGTGCTCACATGATCAATCTCAATGAGTTTCTCCTCAACAAGTTCAAGAATGAAATGATGTCGTATGTCTATGTGTTTTGTACGTAAATGTTGTACTGGATTCTTGGCAATATTTATGGCACTTTTATTATCACAGTGTATTAACAGAGATTCAGAGGTCATACCATAGTCGGCCATCATCTGTTTCATCCACAGGAGTTGAGTGCAGCAGCTTCCCAGTGCTATGTACTCTGCTTCAGCAGTGGACAACGACACACTGTTCTGTTTCTTGCTGTGCCATGAGATCAAGTTGTTCCCAAGAAAGAAACACCCACCGCTTGTACTTCGCCGATCATCAAGACATTCAACCCAATCAGCATCACAATATCCTCCCAAGTTCCTGTTGGTATCCCTGGAATAAAACAAACCCATATCAGCAGTACCTTTGACATATTTGATGATTCGTTTAACAGCCTGAAGATGAGACATCTTGGGCCTAGCTTGATATCTCGCACAGATGCCCACACTCAAATAGAGATCTGGTCGACTTGCCGTAAGATACAACAGACTTCCAATCATCCCTCGATACAATCTTGGATCAACATCTTCACCATGTTCATCACGAGATAGCTTTGTGGTCGTTCCCATAGGAGTTCTCGCTGTTTTATAGGTCTGTAAACCAAACCGTGTCACCAGGTTTCTGGCATAGGTACTCTGTGAGATGGTGATACCCTCCTCAGTCTGTTTTACTTGAAGCCCCAGACAGTATGACAGCTCTCCCACCATGCTCATTTCAAATTCGCTTGTCATCAGAACCACGAAGGCATCCACAAGTACCTGATTCGTGCCTCCAAACACAATGTCATCGACAAAGATCTGAACGACCATCAATCCGTGCTGATTTTCTTTGATGAATAGGGTCTTGTCAACACTTCCTCTCTGATAGTCCTTCGAGATCAGGAACGTAGTTAACCTTTCGTATCATGCTCTTGGTGCTTGCTTCAACCCATACATGGCCTTTTGCAATTTGTATACATAGTAAGGATGCTCAGGATATTCAAACCCTTTAGGTTGTTCAACAAACACTTCCTCTTGCAGAATTCCATTCAAAAAGGCACTTTTCACATCCATTTGATGTAGTTTAAAGCGCATATGGCATGCCATCCCTATCAGCAGTCTGATGGACTCAAGTCTTGCAACAGGTGCAAAGGTTTCTTCGAAATCAACTCCTTGCACTTGAGAATAACTATGTGCCACAAGTCTTGCCTTGTTACGAACTACTTCTCCATTCTCATCTATCTTGTTCTTGAAAATCCACTTGGTACCAACAATATTCCCTGTGTTTGGCCTTGGAACAAGGGTCCACACTTGACTTCTTTCGAACTGTTCCAACTCTTCCTGCATTGAGATGATCCAGAACTCGTTCTCAAGGGCTTCCCTATGATCTCTTGCCTAAAATTTGCAACAAAACATGCAAGGTATATCATTGCAAAATTTCCCTTAGCCATTTGTTTGTAGTCATATTTCATTCCACGAGTCACCCTATCACTGGGTACATGCTTCTTGGACATCCGTTTGTATACCGCAGGTGCTTGGTCAGAGTTCTGAGATTCTGTTCGATCTGAGTTGTCTGGCTCTTCACTTTCTGATTTCGTGTCAGATTCTTCTCCAACAACATTAACATTCCTGTCAGTCGTGATCTCATTACCAGACGGATGACTGACTTCGGCATCTACAATATCAAATCGAAGTCCCATTGCTGATGCATCATCAAACACAACATTTACTGCCTCTTGAACCTGTCTTGCCTTTTTGTTGTAGACTCTGTATGCAGTACTAGTGTTTGAATAACCCAGAAAGATTCCGTCATCACTCTTGGCATCAAACTTGCACAGCTGATCTTTGTCATTCAAAATATAGCAGATGCATCCAAACACATGAAAGTAGCTGACTGTTGGTGGTTTACCTTTCCACAATTCATATGGGGGTTTTGAAGTTCCTTTTGTGGTGTAGACTCTGTTGATGACGTAGCATGCAGTGTTGACAGCATCAGCCCAGAAGTGCTTTGCAACTTGATTTCCAATCAGCATCGCTCGTGCCATTTCTTGCAATGTTCGATTTTTTCGCTCAACCACACCATTCTGTTGAGGAGTCCGTGGTGCTGAGTATTGATGGACAATTCCTTGTTCAGCACAAAAACGATCAAACACTTCATTCTGAAACTCTCCTCTATGATCACTTCTAATGAACTTGATCCTTGTTTTCTTCTCATTCATCAACTGAAGCGCCAGAATCTTAAACACATGAAACGTTTCTGACTTTTCTCTCAGAAACCTGACCCAAGTATATCTGATATGGTCATCAACGAGTACAAACACATATTTTTCCCGCCAATACTTTCAATCTGAACCGGCCCCATAAGATCCATGTGTATTATATCCAATGATTGTTTTGACTGAATTTCTTGAATTCCCTTGTGTTGTACCTTGACTTGTTTTCCTTTAGCACATGGTCCACAGACAAATTCTGATTCAAGAACGAGCTTTGGCATTCCACGAACAGCTTCTCGTTCCCCTAACTTAACCATTGTTCTGACATTCATATGACCAAGTTTCTGATGCCACAGCTGCAGTTCGTTTGGCTTCACTGCTGTCATACATGTATCTGATGGCTTCCACATATAGCAGTTATTTCCTGACCTGATTCCACTCATCCTGATGACACCTTGCTCATCAATGGCTTTGCAGTCAGTTCTGGTGAAAATCACTGAGAGACCTTCATCACAAAGTTGACTGATACTGATTAGATTTGCCTTTAATCCTTCCACGAGGTATACATTGACTAGATCTGGTGTGTTCATGCCTGAAGTTTCACCTTTACCTCTTATCTGTCCACGCGCTCCACCACCGAAGGCTACTTTCCCAGAGTTTACCCTCTCGATCTTCCTGATGTTTTCTTGATTTCCTGTCATGTGTTTTGAGCAACCACTGTCAAAATACCAAGCCTTTGCCTCTGGAGCTTTACCATCAACCGTGTACGCCACGTACCCATACAAATCCTCCTTCTTTCTCCAAACTTGTTTTTGTCCATGATGATGTATTTGATAGCTGTTCTGTCTAAAGTCGTTGTTTCTGATCTGAAAACATGCATAACAGAAAGCCTGAATGTGACCTGGTTTTCCGCAGTAATAACATCCTGACATATCATACACTTTGCGCACATGCGTATTGTGTGACTGATTCTTGAAGGAGTCCAGTTGCCTTGATCTCTTCTGACATTTTGGGCTCTTCTCAGGGAGTTTATCTGATGATCACCAAGATTACCGTGAAATCCCAGACCAGACGTCTTCCCTCTTCTTGTGGTACTGGCATGCACCTTGTCGAGAATTCTTCCTTGATAGGAATCTGTCATTACTTGTTTGGTTTTTTCCGTGCCTTTCACAAACCTGGTCTTTCCATTTGACGTTTTTCCAACCTGATATCCTAAACCCCAGTTTCCCTTGCAAGTTCTCCCCATTGCCAGAACCTCGTCCAGGCCTTTGGTACCTTTACTCAGCATCTTGATATTTCTCAACTGTTTGTCCAGACGTCCTTCCGCTTCTCTGTTTTTCTCAGTTTCTTTATCAAGTTCCTCTTTAAGAAATTTGACCAACTCCAAACATGCTTGTTTTTCTTCCTTCTCTGCTTTAAGTTCTGCTTTCAGACTCTCACAGACTTTTATCAGCTCTTCCTTTTCACGGATCAAACAATTCTTTTCCTCTTGTCTCTGGATCAGCGTCTCACATAGAATTTTATTCTCATCATACAGAATTTCTGCATCGTCAACTTCTCTGTCTGATTCTGAATCTGCGTCAGCTTCTTCATTGATGATACCTAGATATGCAACAAAATTCTGCAGATCAACTCCATCCTCATCGCTGTCGTCTTCAGATTCCGAATCAATGCTGACAAACGATTTCTCTTTCTTCTTGTTTGTCCCGACACAGTCAAACTTGGTGTGACCAGACCCCTTGCACTCAGTGCACTTGAGACTTTCTCTTTTCTTAATAGTTGGACACTCAGCTTTAATATGTCCAAAACCTTCACATTCATGACACTGAATCTCTGTTCTGCGGTTGTTCCTATCAGGTTTCTGATCTCCATCAGATTTATTGAAGTTTGACCCGAATTTCCTCTGTCCTTTTTCAAACCTCTTAAAGTATTTCTTGACAATCAGTGCTACTTTTTCTTCCAGTTCCTTAGTTTGATCTGATTCTTTTGCTACAAACGCAATTCCTTTGTTCTTCACAGACCCTTTGGCTCTTCTATCAAGTTCATAAGCTTGCATTATTCCCACCACATGCTCAAATTTCATCTCATCAGAGTTCTGTGATACTTCAAGAGCTGACCGATGTGACTGAAACTTATCTGGGAGACATCTCAAGAATTTATTCACCAGTTTTTTGTCCTTATATGCCTTTCCCAGTATCAGTGCCTCATTCGCGATAGACTTTAGTTTTCCACTGAAGGCTTCCACCGTTTCATCTTCTCCCATAGTGAGTGTTTCGAACTGTGTTGCGAGCATATCAATTCGACTTCTCTTGACAGTACTCGTCCCTTCATATGACGTCTGCAAGGTCTCCCATGCTTCCTTTGCAGTTGTACATCCTTGAACCATCTGAAACTGATCTCTGGTGAGTGAAGTCCAGATCACCGACATGGCCTTGGAGTTAAACTTTGACAAGTTCTTCTCTTCAATTGTCCATTCCCTCTTTGGTTTGGGATGCACTATCCCTCCTGCATCAATCACGACAGGTGCAGTCCACCCTTCTTCTACCATAGTCCATGCGTCTTCATCTATTCCTTTGATCAACGCTTTGATTTGAACCTTCCACCAACCAAAGTTTTCTTTCTCAAGCAAAAGCGGTTTCATCGATCCAAATTGTTGTACGTTTTCCATAATTCTTACCAGATCACACCTAATTAAAAGAACAAACAATCTTTAGCAGATGTCTGCTCTGATACCAATTGTAAGTGTGAAAAACTTAGCAACAACAGATTTATGTGTCTTGGACAGCACCAAGACTAATGCTCTTTATTCAACTTAAATCTGATAAGTTAATCTTACAAGATTACACTAACTTTGGTATTACTCAACTCTAGAACTCTAGATTGACCCCAACCGATTCTAAGTCCTACCCAAAAACCTTGACTAGATCTCACACAACGTGAATCTAGGATTACAAAGAACACTCACCTCTCAAGCTTACAAGAACTCTCACTAAGCTGTAGGCGCCATTTGACAAGAAGCGTATCAAGTGTTAACACTAACCCATGGTACCTTCTAACCCTTAAATACTCGTTTCCTAAACCTAGCTAAGAACCCACATGCCTTGCTTGCCACGTCCTTCTTTCCTTTTCTTCTTCTTCTGTATATACGCCTATATAAAAAGTATCCTTTCATGCTGCATCACGCCATGTCAGCATCTTCCTTTAATTGACTCAGATCCTGTCCGGTCATCCTGTTATGCAGTATCCTGTCGACCGGTGCATGCATGTGATCTCAGCTGCATCTTCACATCATTCAAAAGGGTCTGAGCAGAAGGACAATATTTTAAGGCACGTATATGAAATCCACATTTTCTGTTATCAAATAACCAAGCAGCCCAAAATAGCAACAACATTTGCTTCTTCGCCACACAGACAGTGAGGGAGAAAAGAAGCTACACCGATCAGTCGCGCATCATGAGATCGAATCCAGAATAGTCGAATCTAGAGCCTATCGTATTGCAGCACACTTTTATAAATCAAGCGAGCAGAGACATCAGTGAGCTAATTGGCCATGGACGGGGGAGAAAATATAAAGAGCTCGTTTTACAGATTTGAGACTGAGCTTTTTTAGGGATTGATGTTCGATCTCCATCGTCAAACCATGATCGGATTCAGTTAGGTTTACATGGACAGAATCAGAGCGAGAGAAAGGAGAGAAAGAGAGGGAAAGAGATGGCTGACCCAAAGAAGAAATCAGATTCGATTTCCGGCGAGAATTCGCACTCCGGCGAGCCTCATCAACATTAGTCCTTGTTTTATATTTTTTTATTGTTTATCTAATCAAGGTTAAAAAGGTAAATGTGTCATTAAAAAAAGTGGTATTTTTAAATGATTTTTCGGTGGTGGTAGTTTTGAAAACTTGATCGTCAGAGATGGTAGTTTTCAAAATTTCCCTGGGGGAAATTCAAAACTACCACTTTCTAAGTGTCACTTTTCAGAAATACAACAAAGAACTTGACATTTTTACATTTACCATTTAATGAAATACAAAATGACCAAAATAACCTTGACAAAAAAAAACAGCTACAATATAAACTTCAAAATCGCCGTCTCTGGCTAGCCTCGGCAAACACCATCGAACCATCCATCCGTCGAGCCTCGCCATCCCTCTCAATCTGTCGAGCCTCGCCGTCCCTCTCAATCCGTCAAGCCTCGCCATCCGTCTCAATCCGTCGAGTCTCGCCGTCCGTCTCAATCCCTCGAGCCTCGCCGTCCATCTCAATCCGTCATGATTCTCTGATCTATTTCTCTCTTTAATCTCTTATTTATGATTTTTGTTGTTGGTCTTTGGCGTTTATGAAGTGATCTTCCCAAGAGTTGTACAATCTGCGGCTAAGGGAAAGAGAGGGGGAAGCTTACGCTTGAACCGTGAAGAACAAGGGCAAGAGAATGAACGAATAGAGGGTAAGAGTTGAGGATATCTCTTACTTAACCCTTTAGAAGTTCTTAACTTGATATTTCTCACAAGTAAGAAAACTCTTTGATAGCTAGATATAACTCACTAAGCGTACAAAGAGGAAGAGAGAAAATGAACTTATGAATCTTCTTATTCAGAGGTAAGTTATCTGTTTGCAAGGGAGAGGAGAAGACTTATATAAGAAACCATTATTTTATTAAAGGGGAACAAACGCTGCCAAGGATGATGGGAGGGAAGGAGGAGTGCTTGGGTGCAAGATGAATGAAAGGAGGCGTGAAAGAGCATGGGGGAAACCACAAGACTGTCTCCTTTGTTTTATGGGTTTTATAGAAAGTCTTAGTGAGGTGGAGAGCTGCTGGAACCTTTTAAGGAGTTTCATAAAACGCTTGGGTTTGAAGGGAGAGCTGCTTGATCTTGTTAAGCTTTTCTGATTATATAAACCGTGGGCTTGAAGAGCTGCTTGCCTGCTTGCTTGTGGAATATAATCCATTGGGCTTGGGAGAGCTGCTTGGTCTTGTCAAAACTTTCTTTGTGTTAGAAACTGTTTGGGCTTGAAATGGAGTTTGACATGCTTGTGAACTTGCTTGCTTGCTTAGAAACCGGTCATCCCTTGCCTCTTTGTTCCCTTTGAAAGTCTATGGTTTTTACACAAAATAAGAAGAGAAAAAAAAATGCTTAACACTCCTCATAAGTCTTTTGGAGTTTTAAGCTTTTATTGGATATTAACAAATGGAGAAATGTTTAGCATATGGGCACCTCATTAAAAACCTTGTCAAAAAAACCCAATGAGATAAAAATTGACAAGGGAAAAAGAATATGTCCCATTTACTAACCCATTTGTTAATCTACATCCTTTGAAGAAAAACCAAGGTGCCTTGTGGAAGGACACCTTGTGGATTGATATCGTGGCTTGCAGTATGGAGAAGTCTTTCCACGGATTCGTTGAGTAGCTTAGTCTTTGAGCGTGTCATAGGGCCAATAGGTATGTCTAACTCGTTTACATTCCCTAGCTCTGCTTCTAGTTGCTCATTCGGTTTGTCTCCATGTTCCAAGCATGGCGTCTTGTCCAATATCATATCATCCTCTCCCACATGAAAAGGATTTGACCTCAAATCCATTTCATCTGCAATATAAGGGACTAAGTCAAATACATTAAAACTAGGACTGATATTATACTTACCTTGGAGATCAAGCTGATAAGCATTGTCGCTTATTCTTTTGTTGATTGTGAACGGCCCGTCGATCCTAGGCATTAGCTTAGATTTTCTTTCAGCAGGAAACCGTTCCTTCCTTAGATGAACCCACACTTGATCGCCTTCTTCAAATTTCATAGCTCGCCTTCCTTTGTTAGCTTGTTTAGCATACTGCTTGGTTCTTTCTTCTAGGTTCTTCTTTGCTTTCTCATGTATCTGTTTAACCAAGTCAGCCTTTTGTTTCCCATCTGTACTAACTCTTTCACTCAAAGGTAAAGGCATTAGGTCTAATGGAGACAAAAGATTAAACCCATAAACAATCTGAAATGGTGAATACTTAAAAGCAGAATGCATAGCATGGTTATAAGCAAACTCAACGTGAGGTAAACATTCTTCCCAAGTTTTCAGATTCTTTTTAATCAAAGCACGCAACAAGGTTCCTAAAGTCCTATTAACAACTTCAGTTTGTCCATCCGTTTGAGGGTGACATGTTGTAGAGAAAAGTAACTTAGTTCCTAGCTTAGACCATAGTGTTTTCCAAAAATAACTAAGAAACTTTGTATCCCTATCAGAGACAATAGTTTTAGGCATCCCATGTAAGCGAATAATTTCCTTAAAGAACAAGTCTGCTATATGAGATGCATCATCAGTTTTATGGCAAGCAATGAAATGAGCCATTTTTGAAAACCTATCAACCACAACAAAGATTGAATCCTTCCCTGTTTTAGTTTTAGGAAACCCTAGCACAAAATCCATGGATATTGATAGGGGTCTAGTTTTACCCAAATAATCAACTACTGCAAGTGCACAGCAATGCAGTTGAAGTATAAGGGGTATCGAATCCTCAGGGAAGTTAAAGCTACACTTATGGTTTCTAGGTTTAGATTATGCTAGGTCGAATAATGAAATTGAAAACTAAGCAATTAAAGCAAGTAAATAAATCGGATTTAGATGGATTAAAGTTCAGGAGACGAGGCGCTAGGCAAGGATAATTATCAGGTTTGAATCCAAGAATGCACAATCTAAGTTTATTAGGGATTTAATAAAAACCGTCCAGAACTCGAAACTCTAAGTTAAAACCAATCAACTCTCGTTGCAGAAGTTATCTATGCCTAAATCCCTAAATTCCAAATCTCTTTGCGAATTTAAACAATCAAGGCAAGCAATAAGAACAGGTTCGATTTGTTCACAAATTACCTAAACCAAATCTCTTTACGAATAGATAATTTGCTCACCTAAGCTTAGTTCAAGTTATTAATAATGCTCTCGCATATATTAAACAACCTAAGGTTTGATTTCTAAGTGATCAATTCAGAGAATCAAGTTAAGCACAAATCAAGGTGAAGATCCAATTGATTTCCTAATAATTCTAGTGATTCTACAAACTCTTCATCAAACCCTAAATCACCCTAACCTAACTAGCAAACTACTCAGACATAATAATGCAAACACAAAACATGGCTGAATAATATTGCATAAAAGAATAGAGAATGATACAGGGGTTCGAAATCTGGCTCAGATGAGTTAGAATTGTCTCCCCAAAAGCTCAGGATCAATCTCTCTCTAAGTCTCAAAAACAGAAAATAATGATAATGTAATTGGCTAAACAATGCCTGAAAACTATTTATAGAAGGGGATTTTTCGTCCAGGGGTAGATTTGTAATTCTTCAGAACTTGCTCTTCTTTCCTTTTCCTGATTGGAAACCGTCAAGCTTCGCCGTCTATCCTTGGTGTCGATCGACACTGATGGTGTCGATCGACACTCAGCTCGTGAATTCCAGCCTCTTGACTTCATCACTTCGGCTGCTTCTCCAAAGTGCTCCAAAATGCTCCAGATTCTCCCATTTAGCTCCAAATGCTCTCCATCCTGTAAAGACTCTAAAAAGACTCCAAAACTAGCAAAAGACTCTATAAAAACACTTATATCATGGCTTAAAAACGGGTAAAAACCATGATATATCAACTCCCCCAGACTTAGCCTTTGCTTGCCCTCAAGCAAAACAGAAACTTAGACTGAAGTAGAAGTTTGAAAACAGGAACTTCCAATCACTTCTTCAAAACGCCACATGAATTAACACTTCTTGAATCCACATGATATTAGAGCTAACCTTAGGAAATGTTCAATGTACTTACCACAAGCTTAGCAATCTCCCAGTTCGAATCCAGATCCTTTCCTTGGTATAAATTTCGAACTCTAACATTGGTAATGCCATAGAACTTTTCTGATTCTTTCCCTTCCTTAGTACCTGAACAAGACATTCTCATACAGCTCCCCTATTTTCTCTTCCCTTAGTCAACTTCTGCCCATTTTCAGGGTGTTCTAAGATCTTTTCATTGACTTTTCTTATTCTTCTTTTTTATGGGATCTCTGGAATAATGCTACTCTCTACTTGTGTTCCTTGTTAGGAGACGTGTTCAAGAGCATCACTAATATTGTTCCTTGTGAGGAGACAGGCTCATGACAAAGGCACTATTCCAGACTTAGACTATTTTTCTTTATTTTCTTTTCTCTTAAGGGAAGATCAAGGAGAAACTGCAATTGCCTATCTGTTCGGACTGAAAGAGGAATCAAGTTCTGCACATACCTAGTTCTTATAAGGGGATCTGAACTCGCCCTGTTAGACTGATTCCACTTGTAGCTTTCTACTTAGTAAGTCCTGCAATCAACTCTTATAGCAATGGTTCTTCAAGTGCTAATTTTCTGTGGTTAGTCCCTAGAAAAACTGAAAGTTCCAACTAATTTTGACTCAATAAAACAGATTTTGAAAACTTTTGACTCAAGACTCAACTGACTCTCAAAACAAAACACTAAATTAGCAACTACCTCCCCCAGACTTGAATAACACTGTCCCCAGTGTTACTAAGAATGAGTTTGGATAGAAAAAATTTGTGCCAAACTGTTACAAACGAAGAGAAGAATCAGATTACCTGACCTCTGCGCGTAGCGTCGATCGACACAGGTGGTGTCGATCGTTGCTGTGTCTGAAGGTGGTGTCGATCGACACAGATGGTGTCGATCGACACTCTGTCCGTAGACAGAGTTTTGCCATTCGAACATGATTGTTGCTAAGTCATATTTGTTGTTAGAGTTAGCCTAGCTGTTAGAAAAACTCAAACAAACGTTAAAAGCACAAATAATCCAATAATCTCAATGAGTTTAACAAGTTATGAAGCAAAGTACTGAAGCAAATGCAGACTCAAGAGTAAAAGAAAAACTGACTCAAAAGACTAAAAGGAATGGAGAATCACTCATCGTCATCAGCATGTGGTGGAGAACGTGGTGGAGTGGGTGGGCGAACGCAGCTGCATGTAGACATGGTAGCAATGGTGCTCCAAATCGCCTGGAAACTCTGTACCACATATCTCTGGAAAACGTCTGGCTCCATGGGAATCGCAGGAGCCTCAGGAAGCTGATGAGTACCAATGGGCCGTGATGCGCTGCTGCGCCTGGAACATGAAGGGCGAATGGTGGCTGCAGCTGGCCGGGATGATGTGCCTCTGGGTCTGGCAGCAGGAATAGCCCTGAGCTTGCTCGGACTAGGACGAAATGCGAGGCGTCCTAGATCTGAAGTGATGCGAGTAAGGTCGCGGTCAGGTAGAAGTACCGAGTACTGTACTCTCTGCTCGTCTGCGAAAACCCAAAGCTTCTCTGGCTTCACCCAATGTGCCCTCTTCAGGTACTCCATATAAACCAAAGATAATGAAGTATCAATGGTACAGCAGGAAGTGTCAATCCCGAAGTGAAGGAAGATAGGAGTAAAGAGACTACCAATAGTCTCGGGTTTCCCATGCGTACCAGAGAAAGGCTTGGTCTTCAAAGAAGCCAAGTGATGTGCAAAGACTGCGCCTAGGTTCGCGCTCAATGGTGCGTCCTGCTCCTCATATATCTCAGACCAAAAACCTCGGTAAAGCAAGACCAACTCTGCCACGCGCATCTTCCCTGGCTCATGCTTACACAGAAGTGTAGTAGAGAAGAGGCGTACCAAGTAGCGCAGGGTCGGATGGCGAACGTCTGTATGAGTAGAGGTCTTGGAGTCATATCTCCCATTTCCGAAGTGAGACCAGAAATCCTGGTTGTCTGGAAGCTGTGACTGAAGAGCAACTCCTGTCTCATGCTCATCTTCGAACCCATAGAGCTGGCAAAGCTCTGGAAGTGAAATGCGGTAACGGATCCCGCGGATGAGAAATGTGAGTGTCACTTCCAGAGCATTGCGGACTATCTCGTTCCTGTAGTAGACTCTGGCAGTGGCGATGAACTGACGAACAAGATCAGGGTACAAGTCGAACTGCCGCATCGCAATAGTGCCCATACCAACTCTGAGCATCAACTGCAGAACATCCTCTTTGATGCCCAATGCAGTCATCGTCTTCTCGCAAGCAAAGCGAGTCGGAGCAATCTTCACGCCAATCCACGCATTGTAGAAGAGCGTGTCATAGTCATCCCAGGACTCGTCAATGCCTCGAAGAGTACAATCCTGCTTAGCAATCTCCGTAGCATGTGGATCCTCCCAACGTCGTGTACTCCGGATCTTTGCATTTTCACGCTTTGGCCATGGAGCAAGACACGGTATTGCCTCATCATTAGCGGTTCCGGAGGCGGAAGCTTCAGTCTGGCGTTGTCTCTTACTCGCAGGAGCCATCTGCAAAAGAAAATTAAACCAAAATCAAATCCACAATCTAAGAAATGAAGAACAAAATGTCAGTTCGGGTCGGGTGTCACCTTGCGGGAAATCAATTCCGATTCAAAGATCACATTTGCAACTTCATTCAATCATCAAACATCAATCCAATCAGTCCCAATAGCAATAATAGACCTAGTCTATACCATAAAACCCAAAGAACAATCCAATTTCACAACATATATCATCAATTTCCAAAAATCCGAAAATTTCAAATTGTGCAATTTAAAGGATGAAAAACGGTAGGGTAATGATGTAGACCATGTTAGACAACCTAAATAAACATGATTCAACAAGGAAATCAAGCTAGAAAGGTTGAATTAGAAAATTTCCACCTTAGGTCCGAAAATGAAATTGAGAGATTTGAAGAACATACCTTTGTAGATAGAATGAATGGATGATAGATTATGAAAGAGTGATGAAATCCGCACGGATTAGAGCTTTGAATCACTCAATTTGGTTAAGAAATGAGAAAGTTGGGATTTGGGGGAAATTCTCTCAAAAATCATGGTTTTGAAATTTTGAGAAAGAAAGAAGAATTTTCGGGTTTTGAAGAACTTACCCGTATCCTTGCTGGGTGTCGATCGACACAGGTAATGTCGATCGACACTGCTTGTGATCAATCCTCCTTCTCTTTTTTTTTTTTTATGTAAAAGCCAAAATAATTAGTAAAATCAAAACAAAATGTAAAGAAAAACATACCTAACAGTGGGTTGCCTCCCACTCAGCGCTCGTTTAACGTCAATAGCTTGACTGGTCATGCGTTTAGGCGGACGGTGCATCATCCAGAGACACAATGTGTCCTTCTGGAATCTTGGCTTGAGCCCAATAGTGTTTCACCCTTTGCCCATTCACAGTGAACTCCTCTCCTTTGGAGTTTGTCAAGACAATTGCTCCATATGGTCTGACTTCTTTGATTGTGAAGGGACCTGACCAACGTGAACGCAATTTGCCAGGAAACAATTGTAAACAAGAGTTGTATAGAAGTACCTGGTCATTTGGTTCAAATTGTCTGGTGACAATCTTTTTGTCATGATATGCCTTTGTCCTCTCCATGTAGAGCTTTGAGTTCTCATAAGCGTGATGGCGCAATTCATCTAGCTCGTTGAGGTGTATCAGGCGCCTTTCTGCAGCTGGCTTCAAGTCAAAATTCATCTTCTTGATAGCCCAATGCGCCTTGTGTTCGAGTTCCACTGGAAGATGGCAGGCCTTGCCATAGAGCAGCTGAAACGGTGTAGTCCCAAGTGGCGTTTTGTAGGCTGTCATGTATGCCCAAAGAGCATCATCCAGTTTCGCGGCCCAATCCTTCCTTGTCTTGCCTACTGTCTTCTCCAGAATTTGCTTGATTTGCCTGTTGGAGACTTCCACTTGTCCACTTGTTAGGGGATGATAAGGGGTCGCGACACGATGCTGAACACCATGTTTCTTTAGCAGCTTGTCGAACACCTTGTTGATAAAGTGAGATCCACCATCACTAATGACAATCCGAGGCACTCCGAATCTTGGGAAAATGATGGTCTGAAACATCTTGAGAACCACTGCAGCATCATTAGTCTTAGAAGCAATTGCTTCCACCCACTTAGAGACATAGTTCACAGCCACCAAGATGTACTGCATTCCGTAGGATGGAGGAAAAGGGCCCATGAAATCAATGCCCCAGCAATCAAAAACCTCAACTTCAAGGATGAAGTTATGTGGCATCTCATTCCTCTTGCTAATCTTTCCTCTCCTCTGACAAACATCACATTGCGTGATGAACAGTTGCGCATCCTTGAACATAGTAGGCCACCAAAAGCCTGCTTGAAGAACCTTGGACACCGTCTTGAATGTAGCAAAGTGTCCCGCATATTCAGAACCATGACAATGGAACAGGACATCACGAATTTCACTTTCTGCAATGCATCTTCTGTAGACATTGTCTGAACAATGCTTATACAAGTGAGGTTCATCCCAATAGTATCTCCTAAGTTCTCTCATGAACTTCTTCTTCTCATAATTCTTGAGATGCTTTGGATCAATGTCAGCAGCAAGTGAATTCACAATGTCAGCATACCAAGGTCTGTTCGCAGCATTGATGGCAAAGATTGGCTGTCGAAACACATCATCCAGGATCATGGGAAGTGAAGCTCGTGTCGGGTGTCGATCGACACAGGTGGTGTCGATCGACACTCGGGCACATGAATTGTCGAACTTCGTTTCGGACGGGGTGTCGATCGACACCACCTTAGTGTCGATCGACACTAAGCTCGCAGGGTCTGAACTCTCAGCTTGGAAACGACTCTCAATGAGATAAACGTTTTCTTCAGGCAGAAAATCATCTATGGGCACGTCATCTTCAATCCTGATCCTTGAGAGATGATCAGCTACTCCGTTTTCAACTCCTTTCTTATCATTGACTTCTATTTCAAACTCTTGTAGAAGTAGAATCCACCTTAGCAACATTGGCTTTGCATCCTTCTTCTGCATCAAGTATTTCAATGCAGAATGATCAGTGTGGACAATCACCTTTGAGCCAACAAGATACTGGCGAAACTTCTCAAAGGCAAAGACCACAACTAGCAATTCTTTCTCCGTTGTTGCGTAGTTCTTCTGAGCATCATCTAAGGTCCTGCTGGCGTAGTAGATGGCGTGCAACTTCTTGTCTTTCTTCTGTCCCAGAACTGCTCCTACTGCGAAGTCACTCGCGTCACACATCACATCGAAGGGTAGATACCAGTCAGGTGGCTGAACAATTGAAGCACTCACTAAAGCATGATTGATCTGCTCAAAGGCTGAAAGGCATTCTTCTGTGAATTCAAACTTCACATCTTTGCAGAGAAGAGCAGTGAGTGGTATTGCAATCTTGCTGAAATCCTTGATGAATCTTCGGTAGAACCCAGCGTGCCCCAGAAAACTCCTCACAGACTTCACAGAATCAGGTGCTTGCAAAGTTGTCATGACTTCAATCTTGGCACGGTCTACTGCGATTCCTTATGCTGAAACTCGATGTCCAAGTACAATCCCATCTGTGACCATGAAATGGCACTTTTCCCAGTTCAGGACTAAGTGTTTCTCCTCACATCGCTGAAGTACAGCGCATAAGTTCTCGAAGGAGTCTTTAAACGATGACCCATAAACAGAAAAGTCATCCATATAGACCTCCATGAACGTCTCAATCATGTCTGTGAAGATAGACATCATACACCTCTGGAAAGTCGCAGGAGCATTACAAAGTCCAAACGGCATTCTGCTGTATGCAAAAGTACCATAAGGACATGTAAACGTGGTCTTCTCCTGATCATCCTGATGGATGGGGATCTGGAAGAACCCTGAATAGCCATCAAGGAAGCAGTAGTAGGGATGATTCGCCAATCTCTCCAGCATCTGATCAATGAAAGGTAGAGGAAAGTGATCCTTTCTGGTCGCGGCATTCAGCTTACTGTAGTCTATGCACATCCTGTGACCAGTCACAGTCCTTGTGGGAATCAGCTCGTTTTTCTCATTCTTCACCACTGTGACTCCTCCTTTCTTAGGGACCACGTGTACAGGGCTGACCCAAGCACTATCTGAGATGGGATAGATAATCCCTGCATCCAACAGCTTCATGATCTCCTTCTTGACAACTTCCTTCAGATTTGGATTAAGCCTCCTTTGGTGTTCAATTGATGACTTGGTCTCATCCTCAAGGTGAATCCGATGCATGCATAAATCTGGTGAGATACCTGAAATGTCATCAAGAGAATAGCCAAGAGTTTTGCGATATTTACGCAGCTTGCTTAGCAGTAAGGTGAGCTCTGCGTTGTTCAAGGAAGCATTTACTATAACAGGATAGGTCGAATTAGGACCAAGAAATGCGTACCTTAGCACGGCAGGGAGCTGTTTGAGCGCAACTTTAGGTGCTTTGATCTCGCTCCAATCGCCAAACGATGCATCCTTGCTCGATGTCGCATGGTTTCGATCGACACCAGGTGGTGTCGATCGACACAGGTCTTCCTGTGCGATAAGTTGCATCACTTGCTCACTTGCGTCGAGCATCTTGGTGTAGCCAGCAGCAGCGTCGTCGAGATCTTCAATATCCTTTGTAGAAGTGGTCAGAGCTCGCTCCAAAGGGTCTGTAGGATGGTCCTCTTTGAAGATTTCTTCAGCAAGGTTGGTGAGTGAATCAACATAGAAGGTTTGTCCATCAATTGTGGGTCTCTTCATCAGCTTCTCCATGTCGAAATTCATCACCAAATCACCAATGTTAAGAGCAATCCTTCCCTTCCTCACGTCAATGATGGCACAAGCTGTAGCCAAGAATGGTCTACAAAGTATAAGGGGGTCTTTAGGTTCCTCATCATAGGCTAATACCACAAAGTCTGTGGGTATTAGGCAATCTCCAACTCTGATAGGAACATCTTCTAAAACACCTTCAGGGATCCTGATAGATCGGTCAGCAAGGACTAAAGAGATTCTGGTGGCCTTGAAGTCTGTCATGTCCATTCTGAGAGCAACCGAAAGAGGCATCAAGTTGACGCTTGAGCCTAAATCGCATAGAGATCTCCCAAACTTGTCTGAGAAAATGGAGCAATCAAGAACAAAGCTCCCTGGATCGGAGAGCTTTTCTGGTAGCCTGTTCTGAATGATAGCACTGACTTGCTCTGATATCATCATTACTCCTTCCTCCATGTCAATATTGTTGGTCATCATCCACTTCAGGTATCTTTTTATCATTGGAGTAGTTCTAATGGCATCCATCAAGGGGATTTCTACCACTAGTCTATCCATGATAGCCTTGCATCAAGCTTCCAGCAGTTCCTTCTTAGAATTCTTTGTGATCAGTGGGAAAAGGATCTTTGGCTTGTAAACCTTTTCTTCAGCAACAGTCTTGGTTTTAGCTCGATCTGATTCAGTCCGTGGTGGGTGTCGATCGATACCCTCCTGGTGTCGATCGACGCTGGTCTCTGGAGTCGAATCCTTCGCGTCGCGTTTCTCTGATTTATCGTTCATCTCCTCGGGTGTCGATCGACACAGGTGGTGTCGATCGACGCTCTGCTCCGCAGCATCTTCTGTGTCTTCAAGCTCCTCGAATTCTGCAGTGCTGAGCCCTCTTTTCTGCATGGTTTGAAGGGTCTTGCTACTCCTTAGCTCAATGGCATTCACATGGCGTTTGGGATTGGTATCCGTCTTCCCTGGAAGGAATCCCTCTTGCCTGTTAACAGTTTCTGCGGTTTGAGCAACCTAAATATCCAGCTTCTTCATGTGAGAATGTATGTTGGTAATCTTCCCATTCAGGTCCTCATACAGTGCATCAATCTTGCCATTGAAGCTCACTGTCATCTTCTGCTGTCCTTCCAATATCTGCTCAAGCATGGCCTCCATTTTGTTGTCTTGCGGAGGTGGCTTCTGGTATGAAGAATTTCCATAGCTCCTAGTGTAGTTGCTGCTCTGAAATGGAGGTTTCGGCGTGTAACCAGAAGAGTTTTGATTTCCTGTGAAGGAACTCTTCTGATAATTCCCAGTGAAGTTCCTGTTTCCCTGCTGGTTCCCATAGCGCTGGCCCTGAAATCCTCCTCCGTTGATGTAATTCACGTCTTCTTCTTCACAGTCTGGCTCTGGTTCGAATGACTCCACCTCATTGGCAAAATGGACTTGCTTCTTCCCTACCAAGAGATTTTGTACGTTGTCCAGCTTCCTATTGACTTCAGCGATTTGGTTTCCTCCAGCTTGTCCTGCGCTTTGTCTTCTCTCGAAGTCGGCATTCTTGGTGCTGTTACTAGAAGCCAAATTTTCAATAAGCTCTATCGCAGCTTCCGGAATCCTTGTGTTGAAGTTGCCATTGCTTGCAGCGTCCAAGGCCATCTGGTACCTCCAATCAATCCCTCGGTAAAAGATACCGATAAGCTGTGGTTTGCTAAAACCGTGATGTGGGCAGTCCCTCTGGTAGGCCTTGAATCGCACCCATGAAGCCTTGAATGCTTCAGCAGGTCCTTGGGAGAATGTAGTGATCTTCATCCGCAGCTCCTCGGATCTTGCATCATCAAAGAAATTGCATAAGAATGCATTCTTTGTTTCTTCCCAAGTGTTTAAAGATCCTGGATCAAGCTGCTTCAGCCAGTAGGACGCATCGCCTGCAAGTGAGTAAGGAAAGAGCTTGCAGAAAATGTAGTCGTAGGTCACTCCATTGGCCTTGATGCTTGATGCGAGGTCCTCGAATCTTTCGATATGGTCCATAGGGTGCTCACTGGGAAGACCATGAAAGAGATGCTGAGCCACTAAAGTGTAATAAGCGGGCTTCAGCTCAAAGTCATTCCTCTGGAATGCAGGAGGACGGATCGCAGCTCTATTGGCATAGAACTGGTCTGGGCGGTTGTACTCGCCTAGTGTTCTTCCACGTCCAGCTTCTGCAGCTTCGACGATGATGGCGCCAGCCTCATCAAGTCTCTGTCCTTGGGCGTTCCTTCTGTTGCCCTGCAGGTCAACAAAGTCGCCATCCTCGTTGCGTATCATGATTACAGGTTCAGCCATCTCTATCTGCGCAAGGTGTCGATCGATACTAGGTGTGTCGATCGATGCTGGTGCAGAACGGTGTCGATCGACGCCTGGTGTGTCGATCGATGCTCGTGCAGACTTGCGGTTCGTACGTTCGAGACGGTTGATTTCCTGGTTCAAAGTGACTAGTTCTTCTTCCTTGTTGCTCCTGGTACTGGGCATGCACCTGAAACAAAAGATAGAGAACTAAATCAGTAACAAAAATAAAACAAAAACCTAGACAGAATCCTAATACTAGATCCCGTTAGGTAGCTATTAGCTTCCCCGGCAACGGCGCCAAAAACTTGATAGGGCTCAGGTTTTACCCAAATAATCAACTACTGCAAGTGCACAGCAATGCAGTTGAAGTATAAGGGGTATCGAATCCTCAGGGAAGTTAAAGCTACACTTATGGTTTCTAGGTTTAGATTATGCTAGGTCGAATAATGAAATTGAAAACTAAGCAATTAAAGCAAGTAATAAATCGGAATTAGATGGATTAAAGTTCAGGAGACGAGGCGCTAGGCAAGGATAATTATCAGGTTTGAATCCAAGAATGCAGAATCTAAGTTTATTAGGGATTTATTAAGAACCGTCTAGAACTCGAAACTCTAAGGTAAAACCAATCAACTCTCGTTGCAGAAGTTATCTATGCCTAAATCCCTAAATTCCAAATCTCTTTGCGAATTTAAACAATCAAGGCAAGCAATAAGAACAGGTTCGATTTGTTCACAAATTACCTAGACCAAATCTCTTTGCGAATAGATAATTTGCTCACCTAAGATTAGTTCAAGTTATTAATAATGCTCTCGCATCTATTAAACAACCTAAGGTTTGATTTCTAAGTGATCAATTCAGAGAATCAAGTTAAGCACAAATCTAGGTGAAGATCCAATTGATTTCCCTAATAATTCTAGTGATTCTATAAACTCTTCATCAAACCCTAAATTACCCTAACCTAACAAGCAAACTACTCAGACATAATAATGCAAACACAAAACATGGCTGAATAATATTGCATAAAAGAATAGAGAATGATACAGGGGTTCGAAATCTGGCTCAGATGAGTTAGAATTGTCTCCCCAAAAGCTCAGGATCAATCTCTCTCTAAGTCTCAAAAACAGAAAATAATGATAAGGTATTTGGCTAAACAATGCCTGAAAACTATTTATAGAAGGGGATTTTTCGTCCAGGGGCAGACTTGTAATTCTTCAGAACTTGAGTGATTTCCTTTTTCTGATGGAATTGGGGAAACTTGGCCGACCTTCTTTGGTGTCGATCGACACTGATGGTGTCGATCGACACTCAGCTCGTAAATCCAGCCTCTTGACTTCATCACTTCGGCTGCTTCTCCAAAATGCTCCAAAATGTTCCATAATCTCCCATTTAGCTCCAAATGCTCTCCATCCTGTAAAGACTCTAAAAAGACTCCAAAACAAGCAAAAGACTCTATAAAAACACTTATATCATGGCTTTAAAACGGGTAAAAACCATGATATATCAGATATATCTGTCCGAGGATGACTTGGAATAGGCAAGGGAGTATACAAACCGTGAGGCTGGACTTTTGACTTAGCTTGTTTGCACGTTGGGCACCTACCACATAGTCTCTCCACGTCTCTTTTAATATGAGGCCAGTAGAAGTGTTCTTGCATTACCGTAAGCGTTTTAGCTATGCCAAAGTGACCCATCAAGCCGCCACCATGAGCTTCTCTCAAGAACAAATCTCGCATAGAACAGTTAGGAATACATAACCTATTATCATAGAACATAAATCCTTCTTGTCTAAAGTAATGTCCTGAAGTAAACTTTTCACACAAGTTATAGACTTCTTGAAAATCTGTATCTAACTCATATAAGTGCTTAAGTTGTTCAAAACCTAGAAGTTTAGCATCAAGAACGGATAGTAACACATACCTTCGGGATAATGCATCAGCCACCATATTATCCTTACTTTTCTTGTACTTGATAACATAGGGAAAAGTTTCTATGAAAGCAACCCATCTAGCGTGTCTCTTATTGATCTTTTGTTGGCCTTTTAGATGCTTAAGGGACTCATGATCGGTGTGTATGACGAACTCCTTAGGCCATAGATAGTGTTGCCAAGTTTGTAAGGCGCGCACCAAAGCATATAACTCCTTGTCATAAGTAGGATAGTTCAGCATTGCTCCTCCAAGCTTCTCACTAAAGAATGCTATAGGCCTTTTATCCTGCATCAAAACAGCTCATATGCCTATACCAGAGGCATCACATTCTATTTCAAAAGTTTTAAGAAAGTTTGGAAGAGTTAACACTGGGGCGTGTGTAAGTCGATCCTTTAGGCTCTGGAATGCCGTTTCTTGCTCTTGTCCCCATTTAAATCCAACATCCTTCTTAATGACCTCAGTCAAAGGTGCGGCTAAGGTACTAAAGTCTTTTACAAATCGCCTATAGAAAACAACAAGGCCATGAAAACTCCGGACCTCACTAACGTTCCTTGGGCTTGGCCACTCGCTGATGGCTTTGACCTTTTCTACGTCCACCTTAACTCCATCTGCACTCACAACAAAGCCTAGAAACACAAGATTATCTGTGCAGAAGGTACATTTCTTAAGGTTAGCATAAATTTTTTCCTGTCTAAGCATGTCTAAAACAAGTCCTAGATGCTTAACATGTTCAGTCAGAGTTTTGCTATAAACTAGGATATCATCAAAGTACACAACAACAAAAACTCCTATGAATGCTCTAAGGACATGATTCATTAATCTCATAAAAGTACTAGGGGCGTTTGTTAACCCAAAGGGCATGATTAGCCATTCATACAATCCATGCTTAGTTTTAAATGCAGTTTTCCACTCATCTCCTTCTTTCATCCTAATTTGATGATACCCACTCTTTAAATCAATCTTAGAGAATATACAAGAACCATATAACTCATCAAGTATATCATCCAGTCTAGGTTTAAATGCGGTTTTCCACTCATCTCCTTCTTTCATCCTAATTTGATGATACCCACTCTTTAAATCAATCTTAGAGAATATACAAGAACCATATAACTCATCAAGCATATCATCTAGCCTAGGTATAGGGTGTCGATACTTCACCGTAATATTGTTGATTGCTCGGCAATCAACACACATGCGCCAGCTTCCATCTTTCTTTGGTACAAGGAGGACAGGTACAACACAAGGACTCATGCTTTCTCTGATGTGGCCCTTGTCCATTAGCTCATCTACCTGTTTTTGTAACTCCTTGGTTTCCATAGGATTTGTTCTGTATGCTGGGCGATTTGGAAGAGAAGTGTCGGGAACAAAGTCGATTTGATGTTCTATACCACGGATTGGTGGTAGTCCTTCTGTGCTATCTTCAGGGAAAACATCTTCATAGTCCTGCAAAAGGGAGTTCATCTCACTCGGCAATGCCAGTGTAAGGTGAGTTAAGCTCAAGAGAGCTTCCTTATAGACAAATAATAGCATTGGCCTCTTTAAAAACAAAGCTTTCTTCACCACGTTAGCTTTCACCAAGAAGTTTAAAGGTTTTGATACTTGTTCACCTTGGCGTTTAAGATGTATTTGATCTTCATGGACCTCGCTTGGCGTCAAAGGAAGTAACACCGTTTTTCTACCTTGAAAGTCGAAGCTATGGCGATTGGTATAGCCATCATGGATCACCTTTTGATCAGATTGCCACGGCCTTCCAAGGAGGATATGACTAGCTTCCATGGGTAATACGTCGCACAGAACTTCATCCTCATACTTACCAACGATTAAGGAGATCATCACTTGGTGATTGACTTTTAACTCGCCAACATCATTGAGCCATTGAAGTTTGTATGGCTTGGGATGTTTCTTGGTGATTAATCCTAGCTTCTTGACCATGACTTCACTTGCCACATTAGNTACAAGGAGGACAGGTACAACACAAGGACTCATGCTTTCTCTGATGTGGCCCTTGTCCATTAGCTCATCTACCTGTTTTTGTAACTCCTTGGTTTCCATAGGATTTGTTCTGTATGCTGGGCGATTTGGAAGAGAAGTGTCGGGAACAAAGTCGATTTGATGTTCTATACCACGGATTGGTGGTAGTCCTTCTGTGCTATCTTCAGGGAAAACATCTTCATAGTCCTGCAAAAGGGAGTTCATCTCACTCGGCAATGCCAGTGTAAGGTGAGTTAAGCTCAAGAGAGCTTCCTTATAGACAAATAATAGCATTGGCCTCTTTAAAAACAAAGCTTTCTTCACCACGTTAGCTTTCACCAAGAAGTTTAAAGGTTTTGATACTTGTTCACCTTGGCGTTTAAGATGTATTTGATCTTCATGGACCTCGCTTGGCGTCAAAGGAAGTAACACCGTTTTTCTACCTTGAAAGTCGAAGCTATGGCGATTGGTATAGCCATCATGGATCACCTTTTGATCAGATTGCCACGGCCTTCCAAGGAGGATATGACTAGCTTCCATGGGTAATACGTCGCACAGAACTTCATCCTCATACTTACCAACGATTAAGGAGATCATCACTTGGTGATTGACTTTTAACTCGCCAACATCATTGAGCCATTGAAGTTTGTATGGCTTGGGATGTTTCTTGGTGATTAATCCTAGCTTCTTGACCATGACTTCACTTGCCACATTAGTACAGCTTCCTCCATCTATGATTAGGCTACATACCTTGTCTTGCACCATGCATCGAGTGTGGAAGAGATTTTCTCTTTGTTCTTGCTCTTCTTGACTAGTTTGTAGATTCAAGGTCCACCTAGTTACCAATAGCTGTCCTTGGACGGCTTCTTCTTGATATTCTTCTGAGGAGGATTCAGCTTCTAGCTCCTCATCTTCGGATTCAAACTCGCCATTGTTTAAGATGATCATAACTCGCCGATTGGTGCATTCGTTTGCATAGTGTCCTCTTCCTTGACATTTGAAACACTTGACGTCTCTAGCTCTAGAAGTATTCATCTCAGCCTTGCATTTGTTGTTTGGAGCGGCAGTGTAAGGCTTGGTCTCTACTCGGACATTGATAGGTGGTTTGACATTCCTTGCATAAGGAAACTTCTCACGGTTATAGAATGGTTTTGGAGGGGCGGTTCCCGTTCCATACATAGGCCTCACGGGTCCCTTCCTTTTGAGTTGTTGTTCCACCAAGATTGCTTTGTGGAGGAGCTCCTCTAACTCCACGTAATTCTCCTTACAGTGCTAATCAAATCAATTTCCTTACAGTGCTTTGAATAGTCATAAGAGAAGGACTTAGGAACTGGTTCTGGCACAAAGCTGGTATGCTGCTCCATGTCACTAACCAATGACACACTTCTTTTTTTTTCTTCCGGTAAGTTCTCTTTTTGGACCTGTGAAACATAAACATTTCTACTCGGTTACACCGGTTATAAACATGTAAGTTCGTCAGAAGTCTTTTTCTTTTCAAGCACAAAATCAGTTTGAGAAAAGGAAAGAGAACACCTGGCTTTCAAGGATCTTTTGTGAAAGGTGTGATGCTTGTTGATGGATCTGCAATCTTTGTACACTTTCTAAGTTCCATCCTTCTCAGGAACTAGCAAAATTAGATCAACACATGGACTCATGCTCTGTTTGATGTACCCTTTATCCACTAGCTCTTTAACTAGCCTATGTAACTCTTTGTTTTCTTCTGGATTCGTCCCATTGACTGGCTTGTTAGGAATGGAAGCTCCTGGTAAAAAGTCAATCTGATATTCTTCCCCACGAATTGGTGGTAAACCTCTAGGTGTATCCTCAAGAAAAACATCATCGAAATCCTGCAAAAGAGAAGTAACTTTACTCGGCAGCACCAGTTTAAGGTTAGTTAAACTCATAAGAGTTTCTTTGTAAGCAAAAAAATTCACAGTCTGTTTAGAGAAAAGAACTCTCTTATCCTTACAAGATCTCACCAAGAAATTAGAATTTCTCACGGGTTTACTCTCAAAGGCCTTTTCATGGGTTTTCCTCAAACTCTCACTCTCCTTTTGGTTGTAAGTGTTTGGGGGTTCACTCAAAGCTTCTTGTATCTCCTTTTGTTTCAGTTGAAACTTATCTTGATAAACCTCTTGTGGTTTCAAAGGAACAAGAGTAATGCTTCTGCCTTTGTATCCAAATGTATGCTTGCTGCTAAAATCATCATGTTGCACTCTGCAACTGAATCTTCAAGGCCTCTCCAACAGTATATGACAAGTCTGCATATGTACTGTTTCGCACAGCACCTCGTCTTCATATTCTCCTATGCAAAACGAAATCTGGACTTGCCTTGTATCACTCACTTTACCATATACATTCAACCATTGCAGTCTGTAAGGTTTTGGATGCTTCTCAGGTTGCAAACTCAATTTCTCCTCCAAAGTAGTGCTTGCCACGCTTGTACAGCTCACCCCATCAACGATCAGACTACACTCCTTATTCTGATCATTGCATATAGTAAGAAACAGATTCTCACGCTGCACACTTTCTTCTCTTCTAGCTTGTACGCTCAATGATCTCCTTGCAACCAACAAATCTTCTTTGGCAGCAAACTCCATAAAATTTGATAGATTATAATCAGAACTACTTCCTTTTCCTCAGTGTTGTTCTCAGCTTTATCCTCAAGCACCATGGGCACTTCATTTGCAATTTGCTTCCCGCCATGACACATAAATGATTTATTAGCACAATAATATGAAGTAGAAGTTTTACCTTTTGTTTCTTGGATGATGGGTAATGGTTCGTCAGCTTTTGGTTTTGGAATAGTCTGCTCCTCCTTAGAACAAGTCTGCTTCATGGCAAATGACCTTGATTCAGAAGTCTGCTGCGTATTTTTAGAAGTATGTTGCGTATTTTCAGAAGTCTGCTGCATATTTTCAGAAGTCTGCTCTTGACTTGTTGTATAATTTCCTAAGGATGGGAGTGGGGTCATGCTCTTTCTCTGGTTATTCACCATAGCCATGAATGCCTTTTGCCACCGCTTTTCCATATCATCAAGATGCTTTTCTCTACTCAACCGCTCCTGATCCAATCTAGCTTGCCTATAGCTTCTTTGATCATCATGGTTATAGTAGTCACGATCTGCATCATCTCTGGCTGGTTTAAGTCGTTCTCTACTTCTCCCTTTTGGATATGCTTCTGGATCTCTTTTCCTTTGCAAAGAGGCACTCTTCAACTTAAAAACACATAAGTTGTCATCAGGTTGATCCTTGCCTTTCCTAACATGTTGTGATCTCCTAGGACTCGCTCTTGATGAATGACTATTACGACTGTAATATTCAACTTCTTCAGTAGCTCTTGCGTATCTAGATCGATCTTCTTCTCTCCTAATAGGCAATTTTCGTGGTTGCCTTTGTGGTGCCTCTGCTCGCCCTTGATCAAACCTCTCATTGCATCTTTTTATCTCAGTTCTCATCATACGTTGCATTCTCCCAACAACGTTTGCATCTGCGAATTTAGCACAATTGGTTCTACTCCTTTGTTGTGAATTTCTCCAACCTTAGACATGATTTTTTCTGCAAAACTCAACAAACAGATTAGAAGTAAAAGCTTCTCACAAGTGTTTCTCTCAAGGTGTTTCACTCAAGTATTTCACTCAATCTGATTTCCCTCACTGATTTTTCAAGAGTTCTAATAGAACAAATCCAATACAACTCAATGGTAATCTCCAAAGTAACCAAACAGAATAATTCCAAATGAATTTCTAGAGAAAGATGAGATAAGAACTTGTTGAAGAACAGAAAATTCCCAAGAAAATATGAATCAAAACCAAAGAATAAACTGAATAATTTTCCTCTTTTTTTTAGTTTTTTTTTAAATATGACTGAATACAAAAACAAGACAATAAATAAAAGAAGATGAACAAATAGAAGGTGGAAAAAATTTAAATGATTGATTAGAAGGTGAAGAGATGAGAACATGAAAGATGATACCGAACTGAAGAGTGTGCTCTGATACCACTTGATATGATCCTCCCAAGGATCACCACTCTTTAGTTAGATTTGGATAGATGGATAGGCCTTAGAACTTATGAAGAAATGAATCCTCAAAGAACAAGGTAAGATGGATCGAAAGGTCACACTGAAGTTGCAGAATGGCTTCTGATATACTCCAACTTGAATCCCTTAGATATGACACACTAAGACGAATTCAAGGTCAATTGAATGGATATGTCGCACCAAACAATCTCTTAATCCCTTAGATATGACGCACCAAGACGGACTAAGGTTTGATCAATGGATATTACACACCAAGGATCGGAAATGTTCACGAAGAACAAAGAGAATCACTCTCAAAATAAAAATAAAAAGATGGTTGGTTTTTCTCCAAGATATTACAAGAGTATTTATAGGAAATACTTTCTAGAAAACTAGACTCAAATGTGTTAAAAACAATGCATTATTAATTAAGAAAGACCAAGACCGAAAATAAATGAGTTGAATGAGTTGAATGAGTTTGAATGACTCTTGGCTAGATTCAGCGAATGTCTCTTGCCTTCCTTGACTCTTCAGCTGCATTCCCTTCTTTTGGTCGAAATCTCCTTGTTTATTAATGGGCCTTATAAAGTTTGTGAATCAATTGCCTCATTGAAACCTTTCCTGGAAAACCCAATGGGAAAAAACCAAGGACAAGGAAAAAGACTACAAATGATCATAACCCTTTATAAGCTTTTATAAGACTTCAGATTTATAAGGTTTATAAGACTTGCTTATAAAACCTATTTATAAAGCTTTATAAAGCTTGAATTAAAACCAAGGTGGTTTTGAATTCGTCTCCTTTCCAGCCCACGCGAACTGGTTGAGTGATCATTTGATTAAGTAATCCTCCAATTCCTTCTTTGAATTTCTTAACCCTTGAACGAGTCATATGCTTGAGCTCGTCGTCACGTTTGAGCTCGGCATAATGTCCTTCTTTCTTGATGCTTTTCATGATCGCATCAGGTTCAAGCATTGCATCCCCTGGTTCAAGCTCAGTTTCCTCAGGTTCGAGCATAGTTTCCATTTGATCATCTTGGTTGCTTCTCATGATCGTATCACTCTCAAAACTTAATCGCTAATGGGTTAGCGAAGAGAGCCCTGTGTAATTTGGCTCTGAACCAATTTTCGGTTAGCATTAATACCACAAAATAAAATTGAATAAATATTACCATTTTAGCTGTTTTGAAGCTACTTTTTTTAATTTTTACTATCAAAACAAGTTAACAAAGCAAAAATAAATATAAGTCATTAAATCTCTAGAATATGACTAGAATTGTAAACTGCATTTTACCTAAATTCTCAATGTCTGGGATAGTACTTAAGGCAGCCTGAAGACGTACGAAGGAATTGACTTGAGTTCATGATTGCTAGAAATAATCTTTATTCTATTGATTATTGCCTCCAGAGCAACTCCACGCGGATCTTTTAACAGGTGAACTTCATCAATGAGCACAAGCTAAGAAAGCCTAAACCTCCACTCGTAACGCTATAATGACTCACTGCATCAAAATTCTATTGAAGTATGTGAACACAAACGAGCCATAAACAACACAAAGGAAGGTTTTAAATTTACAAAGAGTGTTTGATAGAGGGCCTAATTAAGAAAAGCAAATCATCAACATGAACATTAACATTCATGCAATCATTCCTTGAAAAAGAAAAATACATCTGAAGTCATAATTAGATTAGCAAAAAGTCTCAGCTATATTACCTGAAACTAGAAGGTGTATAGAAAATCAAGCCAAATCTGAGCTAGATTTTGATATACTCCGTATTTTATCACTTTTTAAAAGGTTTTTAATAAAATAAACTATGGTTTTTGCTTTATATCTACACTTTTATTGTTTTTGGAGTTTTCGAAGCTGTTACAGGTAATATGAATGTTTTGGGCAAAAAGAAGCTAAAAACAAGTATTCTGGAGATTGGACGACAGCTTTCTGATGCCAGAAGTTTTGCATTCGATGGAGGATTTTCCACCATCAGATCATCACCAAATTTGGAAAGAACATATCCATGGATGTTAGCTTTCATCTTCAAGTGGTTTCAAGTCAATCATGAACATGGATAGGAAGTTATTCTCAAAATACTGAAGACTGGTTCGTCAGGCGAAGAAATGGAGCATACAGAGAATTATACTTTGAAACGATCCAGTCAACCGACCCACTCAGGTTGGTTAGCCGATCGATCAGCACCTCCTGGAGCCACCCGAGACCTTGAAACGAACTGCTGATCAACCCAATGCATTTTCAACCGATCCATCGGGGCTTCCAGAAGCATTAAAAACTTTATTTTTCTGATCAGATTTCGCCCAAATCTTTGATGGTTTACCCTAGCCACCTCTTACACATATAAAAGCACAGAGAAGCCACGAAAACACCTCTCTACACACCCTACACAGCCATCATCAAAAGTGTTTCATACTTTCATAGTTTTTCATAGTTTTTGATCTAAAAGCTTTGGGGAGAAGATTTCACCTTTGTATCTCTCTATATATAGAGAAGAATTATGAACCCTCTTATTTCTTATTAACATATATGATAATGGATTGCTATTCATCTCTTTCTTTTAATTATTTGATCAAGATTGAGTAATTTCATTGTTGGGTTTAAGGGTTTTCAAAGGAGATTCATGATTGATTGTTAGTTTGTTAGATTTGTGATTATCTTTAGGGTCATCTAAATTTGCGCCTTTGTGAGTTGCTTGATTGACCATCTGGTTTCTGCTATTAGGAAAATATATACACCAAATATTGTTGCGTTACTTGAATCAATATAGGTGAGCAAAGCCTCATAACATGCGAAAGTAGAGTTATAGAGTTTCGTGAACAAATCGAACTTGGTCTGTTTATGCATGTTTAACTTCTTAAATACCAGCGTGAGTTAAGTAATTTAAGTTGTTTAGACATAATAATTAGCACTGCAGATGTGTGTTAATTTTTCATTTGTGATTTCAGTTATAGAACATTATCTATTGAAATCCCATGTTTAGTTAAATCGATTAAGTCAATCTATGATACCCTGAGAATTCAATAATGCCCAACGTTTTCTCTTATTGATTTAAACTCGCTGTTTACTTGCTTTAAAATTTATTATTTTGCACTTTCGTCACTATTCATATCCCACAAACAAACACCCAAATTTTTCATCATAACTTAGTTCTAAACTCATAAATTCGTTGTGTGATTCTTAGGTCTCTGTGGATCGATCTCTAAGTACTACTGTGTTTGTTGTGCACTTGTAAAAATATTTTAGGGTAAAACTCTGAGCAAATCATATTTCAGCGTGTATGTAATCATAATTAATTGTAATTTGGCTATATGAAGATTTTAATAGCGTAAAATCAAAATCTTAAAAGTATCACCATATCTCGTAGAGATTGCTTCACAAATATTTATGTACATCAGAAACACAAAGATTAATTGTCCATCACCATCCACAATTTCTCCAACCAAAATATGCTCGGATCATTATGCAAAAACCAGTTGAATTCTTAAAATTAATCCCCAAAATTAAACTTAAACACAGAATATGCAAGTGAAATCTCAGAGAAAACGAGTGAGAAGTAGTTGCGAGTTTCGACTAACTTCCGAGTAAGAATCCGAGCAATCCGTTAAAAAGAACGAGAGATCCGACGACGGGATATGATTTTTCTTTTTAATGAATGCTAAAGCTGGACCCTTCTAAATTGTAGTGTTATGTTTGTGTACAATACATAAATTAGTAATATTTAGAAAAATTGCCATAGAAACTCATTTTTTGCTTAATTGATTTTTTTTTAAATTTTTAAAACAAAAACGCAAATTTTCATTTATGTGTTTTCGATATCCATTTTTTAAATTTTTTTATTGTTAAAAATTTAGGGAATCGCGATTAAAAACTAAATGCCACTGTTTTACAGCTTACCAATCGAAACGAAAATTTTATCAGAAATGTTAAAAAAATACTTATAACTTTATCAGGTGACAAGTTCGAATCTTTTTAGTGACATTTTGGGTGTTTTTCATTTAATCCTTAATCAAAGAGTATAATGACAATAACCGACTAATTTCTATTACTTTTAATTAGATCGATCATATGAAAATTCTTTTTTGGTTTGTTAAAAAACGAAGATATTAGTGTGATATATGTGGCATATGATTTTTAGATTTATGGTTTTTTCGGTTATGGATATTAAATTTTGATATTGAATATATGGAATATACTATATTTAACTAATTTAATAATTCTTGTGATTTATGGCAGATTTGGCATGGGAATTAAACGTGTGAGGATGATCTTGATCTTATTTAAAAGGCAGAATTTTGCGTATGTAGCAGATGTTTATGGGACTTCAATTTTTGATTTATCGAAAAAAGGTTAGCAATCAATAAACGCTCTTTGCGTAAGTTAAGTTTAGGTTTTCATATTTCTTAGTACTAACTAAAACTGAAAGTATATCTTTAGTAAGATTGAAAATAAATTTCCAATTCAACTTAAAAAGAGTTTGAAAGGTTTGAATCATAAAACAGAGATAACTTAAACTTAAATTAATACTCAAAACAGGATTATTAAACAAATACCTCTGAAATATTTGTTCGTTGTCCATCTTTTCCGTCATTCATCTTCTTAATCAACTTGTTAATTGTATTCGTCGTTGTCGTCATCAACTTTTTTACTACCCACATCACTATATATAAACTTACTTATTAGATCGGTCTTGTGTAAAGAAACAATAAAAAACAATCTAAACAAAACTTACAAATTATGCAATCCACCACCTCTGAAAAATTTGGATTTGAAAAACCTTGCTACACCTCCAATATGAGTAAGTTGAAATTCACCTAATAAACCATTAAGATAATTAATGTTTGGTTATAACAGATTAAATTAAATTATTAATAAAGAACATGCTTAAGAAATATACATCTTCTCTAAATTATACGTTAATCAGTCAACACACAAACCACTAAATCAGGATCATGAGCAAACCATCATCATTAAATTTGACATCCAATTTTTCGTGAGCAGTATAATTAAGGTCAATATGACTATAATCACAGATGAAGTTAGACACACATGTTTACATTTAAAAAAAAATTGTAAAAATGTTATACTTACTAATTATCTCTCAAGAGGAATTTTATCCTAGGTGTAGTTTTGGTAGACGAAGAGTTAGAAGATGCATCTAGCACTATCTCAAGTTCTTCAACATGAACTATTACCCCAAGAACGCTTGTTATCCAAAGTAAAATATTTTTAATCAATTAGGTATGTAACTAATCCTAAGAATTTTTGGATAATTAGGGTTTAAGAACAATATAAAAAATTGGAAAAATATACCAATTGGATAAACATCCTCAATTCTTCCTTGGACGATATTTTGACAGCTTTGAAATTTCAAGTAATGTTCATTACCCTTATCCCTTGTATTTTTAACAAAGGTGTTTTCTAGAAATATAATTATCCAAGGAAATCTTGTTAGAAAGGGATATGTTAATGTTGTCACTGTAAATCCAGAGATTATTTTCCATTCACCTTCATGAAGTATGTTATCAAATTTTTAATTTGATCTACAAATGGCATGGTTGCTTGTATTTTGCAATCCTAACAACAAAAATTATTTTGGTTGTAGCTATAAGTAAGTACATATAGGTAAAAAAAAACTAATGCAATAAAAAAAAAACACTTACAGACTCATCCACCAAAATGAAATGTAAGAAATGTTCATTTTCTTGTTTGAACCTTATCCCTTATATTACAATCATTCCTTTGAAAGCTTAACTTTGTGATCTTATTAAAAGTCGACATTTTAGGTAAAGATGTTTTAAAAAAAATTGATGAAGAGTTTTTTATTGTTTAAGTTATTATTCATGCTTCTGAAAAGTTCCATCATTTATATAGATGGTGAGTCTCTTTATGTTTATGTGTTTCAGCTTACAATAATAACAAATAAATGGGGTAACTTGAATTTCATGATAATAGGTAAACGTAAAAGCTTATATGCATTGGAAACACAGTCTTTTAGAGATTCTTCTGTGACCTAACAAAACATGTAATAGGTTTTGAAAGTAGACTCACGGACTACACTGTTGTTAATTGACCTTCTGAACTGACAAAGTTTTTGAAACTGGATTAAAAAACAAACTAAAATGAAAACTAAACATAAGCATTTTAGTTTATCACAAAACACCCAATAAGATTTTAAAATAAACTCAGAGACTATACTGTTGTGAATTGACCTAAAGATCGCACATTTTATTGAGTTTACCACTGGCAAAGTTTTTGAAATAATAAGAAAACCAAGTAAAATAAAAACAAAACAAAAGCATAATAGTTTATCACAACAAATAATTAAACTGGATTATTTGAAGTTGCAAATCTTCAAATCCAAAATAAAAAAACCAATAAAGAAGAGAGCAAACTCCATGAATAAAATTTTCACTAATCTTCACTTGATGCCAGCGATTGACTTTGGCTTATCGTCCTTCTCAATTTTGACTTCTGGTTTGCATTGTTTCTTAGTTGCAGAAGTTTGATCTTCTTGCAAAACATTTTCTTCATCTTTTCTCTTTTAAGTAGGAATCACCAACAGTGAATTATCAGATTCGGAATTAAACCCACTGCTTGTAAGAGTCAGCAAACCCTACTAAATACAAATTTAGATCCTTAAGTACTAAAAAAAATAAACTTTAATGAGTAAATGTTTAGAAATGCACATGGTCACCAGAAATCAATTCAGAGGGGTTCGGTGGCTTCTCTGAATCATCAATGGTTAGATATTCAACCATAACATTTGTACACATTACCTTGTTAACCTTGAAAGTATCATGAACTCCACCAAGATTTTCAGTTTCCGCCGATAGAACAAATTGGAAAGTCTTTCCAACTAAGTTATTTACAGCGTCAGAAAGATCTTCAATCTACAAAGATGTGTAATAACCAATGTGAGATATATGATCAAACAGAAATAATTAATAGGTTAATTTCAACTAAGTAAATCATATTACCTCATCAAATGATCCATCTAGCAAGTCAGATGTGGTACATTTGATAATCTTTGTAGCCTAAGTGTCAAATAACAGAATCTTAGTGTCACTTGTGGAATCCATGACCTTAAAATATATCTTGAATCTTAGTGTCACTTGTGGAATCCATGACATAGATGAAGTGCTATGTGATATATTGCCAATGGAAGCAGGCCATATCCTCTTAGGCAGACCGTGGCAATATGATCGCAAGGTCACACATGATGGATTCACCAACAGACACTCATTCGAGTTCAAAGGTAAAAAGATCACTCTTATACCTATGAAACCTTTGGAGATCTATCGTGATCAAAAGCATTTGAGCAAACAGAAAGAGCAAATCACACTGAGTGACCCCCCAAACACTATCCAGCAAAAAGAGAGTGAGAGTTTGAGAAAAATCAAGAAAAAGGCCTTTGAGAGTAAACCCGTGAGAAATTCAAACTTCTTTGTGAGATTTTGTGAGGTTAAGAGAGTTCTTTTCTCTAAACAGCCTGTGATCCTAATTGTTTACAAAGAATCTCTCATGAGCTTAACTGACCTTACACCGGTGCTGCCGAGTGAAATTACTTCTCTTTTGCAGGATTTTGAAGATGTATTCCCTGAAGACAATCCTAGTGGTTTACCACCAATTCGTGGGATTGAGCATCAAAAAGATTTTGTCTCTGGAGCTTCACTACCTAATTGTCCAACTTACAGAACCAATCCAGTGGAGACAAAGGAGTTACAAAGACAAGTCAGTGAGCTGATGGAGAAGGGATACATTCGACAGAGCATGAGCCCTTGTGCTGTGCCAGTACTACTTGTGCCAAAGAAAGATGGTACTTAGAGAATGTGTGTTGATTGCAAAACCATCAATAACATCACGATAAAGTATCGACATCCCATCCCTCGTTTGGATGATATGCTTGATGAGTTGCATGGTTCATGTGTGTTTTTTAAGATTGATCTTAAAAGTGGTTATCACCAGATTAGAATGAAAGAAGGCGATGAGTGGAAAACTGCTTTTAAAACAAAACATGGTTTGTATGAGTGGTTAGTAATGCCTTTTGGTTTAACTAATGCACCAAGCACATTCATGAGATTGATGAATCATGTTTTGAGATCATTCATTGGAATTTTTGTTGTTGTCTACTTTGATGACATTCTGATCTATAGCAAAAACTTAGATGAGCATGCTGAACATTTGAAATCTGTTTTAGATGTTCTAAGGAAAGAAAAGTTGTTTGCTAATCTGAAGAAGTGTAACTTTTGCACAGATAATCTTGTGTTTCTAGGTTTTGTTGTGAGTGCACAGGGTATACAAGTTGATGAAGAAAAGGTCAAGGCAATTCGTGAGTGGCCTAGTCCAAAGACTGTTGGGGAAGTAAGGAGTTTCCATGGACTAGCAGGCTTCTACAGATGTTTTGTGAAAGATTTTAGTACCATTGTTGCACCATTGACTGAAGTAATCAAAAGGGATGTTGGTTTTAAATGGGGAGAAGCTCAAGAATAGGCATTTCAAACATTGAAAGGTAAGCTTACAAACACACCTCTTTTGTCTTTACCCAATTTTCTTAAGACCTTTGAAATTGAATGTGATGCTTCTGGTGTAAGTATTGAGGCAGTGCTAATGCAAGAGAAGAAGCCCATTGCTTATTTCAGTGAGAAACTAGGAGGAGCCACCTTGAACTATCCAACATACGATAAGGAGCTCTATGCCTTGGTCCGCGCTTTGCAAACATGGCAGCATTATCTGTGGCCAAAGGAGTTCGTGATTCACACTGATCATGAGTCTTTGAAGCACTTGAAAGGCCAACAGAATCTGAACAAACGTCATGCACGTTGGGTAGAATTCATTGAGACATTTCCTTATGTCATCAAATACAAGCAAGGTAAGGAAAATGTTGTTGCCGATGCTTTGACAAGAAGGTATGCTCTCATCTATACTCTTGATGCTAAGTTGTTAGGATTTGAACAACTTAAAGAAATGTATGAAACTGATGTTGAGTTTAAAGAAGAGTTTCAAGCTTGTGAAAAATTTGCTTATGGAAAGTATTTTAGGCATGAAGGATATCTGTTTTTATAAAAATCGTTTGTGTGTGCCTAATTGCTCTTTGAGAGATTTGTTTGTTAGAGAAGCTCATGGAGGAGGCTTAATGGGACATTTTGGAGTTGCCAAGACACTAAGTCCAAAGTGCAATCCCACGGTTTGTATACTCCTTTACCCATTCCAACTGAGCCTTGGACTGATATTTATAAGGATTTTGTGCTTGGGTTGCCTAGAACTAGAAAAGGAAGAGATTCTATCTTTGTAGTTGTAGATATATTTTCGAAAATGGCACATTTTATCCCATTTCATAAAACTGATGATGCATCGCTTGTTGCAGAGTTGTTCTTTAGAGAGGTGGTTTGTTTGCATGGAACGCCTAGGACCATTGTATCTGATAGGGACACTAAGTTTTTGAGCTATTTCTGGAAAATATTGTGGTCTAAGTTAGGAACTAAGTTGTTGTTTTCAACTACTTGTCATCCTCAAATTGATGGACAAACTGAAGTAGTGAATAGGACTTTGTCTACAATCTTGCGTGCAGTCATTAAAAAGAACATCAAAACTTGGAAAGATTGTTTGCCTCATGTTGAGTTTGCATATAATCATTCTGTTGATTCTGCTACCAAGTATTCACCTTTCCAGATTGTTTATGGTTTCAATCCTCTAACTCCTTTGGATCTAATCCATTTGCCTTTGAGTGAAAGAGTTAGTATGGATGGGAAAAAGAAAGCTGAACTTGTTAAGCAGATCCATGAGAAGGCACGACTCAATATTGAAGCAAAGACAAAGCAATATGAGAAGCAAGCCAACAAAAACAGGCGCAAAGTGGTCTTTGAAGTTGGAGATCTAGTGTGGGTACACTTGAGAAAGGAACGTTTTCCAGAGGAAAGGAAGTCTAAACTGATGCCAAGGATCGATGGTCCATTCAAAGTCTTGAAGAAAATCAGTGATAATGCTTATCAAATTGACTTGCAAGGTAAGTACAATGTGAGTTCAAGCTTTAATGTTTCTGACTTAGTTCCTTTTGCTGTAGATGAGCCGGATTTGAGGTCAAATCCTATTCAAGAAGAGGGGCATGATGTGATCATGGAAAGCAACAAGGATGATCAAGTGGAAGCTGAGTTTGAACCTGAGGATGCAATGCTTGTACCTGAAGGACCAATGACTTGGGCGAGAGTTAAGGAGCTAAGGAATGCACTTAATGGTCTTATTCAATAAGTTATGAGTAAAGAAAGCAATGTGGGAGCAAAGGTGCAAAACACTGAAATTATACTACTCTCGCACAAACCCGCCAGTTTAGAGCACCCGCCGGGCTTAACAAAATGCTTCCAGGCTGGCCAAGACTCGCACAAACCCGCCAGTTTAGAGCACCCACCAGGCTTAACAAATGCTTACAGGATGGCCATGAATCGCACAAACCCGCCGGTTTTGAGCACCCGCCAGGCTGAAAACAGGCTCCAAACAGAGCACTTTTCTGGTTGACGAAAATAAGCTCAAAAGTCATTTTTTGGTCATTTTTGGTCATTTTTGGTCAGTCTGACTTCAATTTCTTTCTAGTTTCGAGATTAGCTTAGACTAGACTCTTCAAGTCTTATTTCTTCTCTTTATAAACTTATGTAATCTCATTTCAGAAACAACCAACTTTTTATCAAAGATTTTTCTTTTATTTGTGAGAGTGATTCTCATTTGTTCCTTGTGAACTTTTCAATTACTTGGTGTGTTTATCCAAGCAATCAAACGGCTTATCAAGTGATTTTCATCATCATTTGTGGCGCCATTCACTGCCGAGATTTGAGTTGACGTTCTAAGATAACTTTGGGTCTTAAGACATTGAGATCTTAAGGTTTTCAGTTACACGCTATCTTCTATCAAGGTTCCACCGCCTTGTTTCTTTTGAAACGTTTAAGAGAGTATTGGGTCTTAGAACACTGCGATTCTAAGGTTCTTACTACACACCTTCCATTGAAGTCGAGGATTATCCAACTACCTCCTTAGAGTGCAATTTCTTGGGCGTTCCCGCGTCAAAAATAAAGAATGAAACAATTCTATCTGTTTTCTCTATCCAATGTCTACGATTGACTAACTTCAAACCATCGACGCATGAGACCTTCTAGCTTGTGTGGAAACCTGTATCCAAGGGAGCTAATTCTATTGCGAATAGCTTTGTCCATGGTGTGAGCTAATTGTTGGTGGGAAACACAGTTACGACCATGACGTCGAGCGTTATGTTCTCTCCAAATAAAGTAGATCGTAGTCTGAAACCACAAATGAATGGATTTACCATCTTTAACAGAATATTATCCAACTTTCGATAACTTACATGAGTAAGGTGGCTCAGTGTGTCATGCCAATCTGGGTATAATGCTGTATCCATCAACTTCCCCGCCAATGCAAGCCAAACCGTATAAGTGTAAGGACATGCATAGAGTAGGTGATCTCTTGTTTCATCTGGCTCACCGCAGAAAACACAGCTCTGGGTTAGCCCACAACCCCTCATACGATCCCCTGTGGACAGCCTATCTCGAATTGGTAGCCATGTAAATAATGATTGTCTTGGGACCCCTTGCGAGAACCAGACTATACGATGTCAAACCACATCTTCTTTGCTCAGTCGAATTTGATTCCAAGTTTTCGCAGCATAGAAATTAGAATGGTATATTCCCTCACCATGCCTCCACAAGACTATATCTCTGCCAGCTTCAGGAGTAGGTACATTCATAGCTTGAATTTTAGCACAAAGAAATGGGAAATGCCTACATCTACGCCCACGGATCTCCCAACTATTTGCTGCAGTGCCACCTTTACCCGTGATATCGATCAGGCTGCCTTCCTCCAACCAATCATCAAACCAAAAATGAATGGATTTACCATATCTGACTTCTAATCGCAAGAAAGAATAGACTTGGATTCTCAGTTTCAATAACTTCCTCCACATCAAAGATCCATGCGTTGTCTCTCGCACAACCCAAAATGAGTTAGATCTTCTCGACTTGTCCCTTTGACAAAGTCTTTAGTCTTTTTGTTGAGTCTTTTAGTTGCTAATCTTTTGGGCTTCTTTGTTAGTGGTTCGCAAAATAATATTGAGTTCGATCTTCTTCGTCTATATAAAGGCTTTCGATCAATTGAATAAAGTATCCAGATTTTCCACCAAACTTAAATATTTTTTTTTCTTTTCGACTAAACAAAATATTAGCCAAGGTTTCAGAAACATACAACCAAAGAAACAAAATATTATTTGGAGAACCCCTTGTAGCTAACAAAAGAGCCGATAGAGCTGTCAAAATGGGCGGGTGTCCATGGGCTGTCCGCGTCCAAGACATTATGGACCGGTCATGGACAAGCCCATATACGGAGTGAGTTTAAATGGGCTACGTCCAACTTTGCCCGCAGACAAAAGTGGTTGGACAATGTGGACATTGGGCGGCCCACAATACATAAGAAGTTAGGTTAAAATAGTTTTTCTCCCAAATCGATTTTCATTCTCAGTTTCTTAAAAGTCGATTTCCTCCGCTTCGAGAGAGATTTTTTCCGTCAATCTTCAAGATTTCCTTAATGGCTTCATCGCATCAATTAGGTCCTCAACGCTTTTCGAATCAGGTAAAGTTTCCTTCATGGCTTCATCGCATCAATCACTCAATCAAATCCTCAACGCGTTTCGAATCAGGTAAAGTTTCCTTCATGGCTTCATCGCATCAATCACTCAATCAGATCCTCCACGCTTCTTCTATCTGAATTTCTTTAGTAAATTGATAAGCTTTTGCGATTTTGAGAGAGACCCATTTGGAATTTTTTGAGCTTCTTTGCTTCTCATATCTCTGAGTTCATGTGTTTGACGAAGAGTATTATACAGATCTAATTTGAGCCGACTTGCATTACACCAGCATTGCTAGCTCCATAGATTGTGTAATAAAATTTTGCTTTTTCTTTGCTTCTTCTATATGAGGTCATGTGTTTGATGAAGAGTATTATACAGATCTAATTTGAGCCGACTTGCATTACATCAACATTGTTAGCTCAATAGATTGTGTAATAAAAGTTTGTTTCTTCTTTGCTTAATTGTTTCAGATGGATAACGAGGACACTCTAAACCTCGATGATGACTATATAAGTGGGGATGAGATGATGGATCAAGATGAAGAGAATCCGGTAGAAGCTGATTCACTAGTGAGTACGGTTGAGAACAGGATGAAAGGTAAGAGTAAATGTAAGCGTTCAAAGTGTTGGCGGAATTTTAAAATCATTGGTGATAAATTGCATGATGGTAGGAATGATGTTAGATGCAAATATTACAACCATAACTATTGCATAGATCTACGTAGAAATTGCACCACCATTTTGTTGCGTCACATGAATGTATGCTCAAAAACTCATGGAAGTACTCTTGTATGTGGAAATAGGAAGCTAGATATGATGTTGTTTCAGGAAATGATTGTAGTGGCTATCATTGAGCATGATCTGCTTTATTCATTTGTTGAGTACATAAGGATTATATAGGCTTTTATTTATGCTAATTATAGTATAGTGTTGGACTAGCAATACTGCAGCAGCTGATTTTTCTAAAGATCTTTGAGAAGGAGAAACAGAAACTAAGGGAGATCTTGAATGAAGTTCCCGAAAGATTTTGCTTGACCACTGATCTTAGAGAGCAATTATGATAGAGGGTTATCTCTTCTTGACTGCACATTATATTGACAGTGGCCGGAATTTGAAAACTAAGATATTGTATTTCTGTGTTTTTCCTCCTCCACATACTATTGCCGCTATATCCACGAATGTGTTGGCGTTGTTAAAAGAATGAGAATTATAGAAGAGAATGTTTACAATTACAGTGGATAATGCTTTGTCAAATGACCACATGCAAGGAATTCTCAAAAGACAACTTTGAAAACACTTGGTGTGCAATGGAGAGTTCTTTCACGTAAGATGTGTAGCACATATTTTAAATCTAATTGCGCAAAATGAGCTAAATGCGATTGATGGAGCTTTGGAGAAAATCAGGGATCATGTAAAGTTTGTGAAGATGAGTGAGTCTAGAGAAAAATCGTTTAAAACCTGTGTGAAAACCGTGGAAATTGAAGCAAAGGCAGGATTGGTTGTAGATGTAACAACCCGATGGAATTCAACTCATTTGATGCTTTCTAGAGCCATCATGTATAAAGAAGCATTTAGCCATCTTGCAGAGATAGATACAAGTTATCAAACTTTTCCATCCGATTTAAAGTGGGCAAGAGGAGAGTTGATTTGTGAGTTGTTGAACCCATTTGCAGAAAAGACAAATCTGATCTCTGGCTCGTCTTATCCAACTCCTAATTTGTATTTCATGCAAGTATGGCAGATTGAAAGTTGGTTGAGAACTCATGAGGAATCTTTTGATGAAGTTATTCGTGAGATGGTGGAAAGTATGAAGGAGACGTTTGACAAGTATTACGATGAATATAGTGACATACTTGCTATAGCCGCGGTTTTTGATCCTAGGTTGAAGTTTACTTTTCTAGAGTATTGCTTCACTACCTTAGGTGCATCCACTAGTAAATCGAAGTTAGATCACGTGCCTAAGAAGTTGAAGAAACTTTTTGAAGTTTATAATAAATTCAAAGGTTCACTATTCTGAATGCTACACTAAGCTGCCAAGAAACAAAGAAAGAATGGATAGCTCCAATTTTGCAGAAGCAAAGAAAGAAAGAGACGAAATCTATTAATGACTTACCAGACAAATAATCAATCAAAAGACAATGTTTCGTATCTAGAACCCGGCTGGAGCAATCACATGTGTGGGCGTACGTCTTTCTTCCACTTTCTAAATGAGAATTACTTTTAGCTTTAGGGATAGCTCCACAGTCAGTGTCAAAGGAAAAGGAGATATTTATTTAAAAACAAAAATGGTTTTGTGGAGACCATGTTTGATGTTCTCTAGGTTCCAAGCTTGAAAGTAATTTTTTTAGTGCTGGCCAGCTGCAAGAAGATGGGTATGTCGTAACAATCCAGAAGAGTGCTTGTGAGATTTATGAACCTGTGAGAGGCTAAATTGTTGTCGTCCCTATGTCCTCCAGTAAACTGTTTCCGCTATAAACAGAGAAGGCTCAGACATGTTTGGCAACACAATCAAAGGACCCTTCACGGCTTTGGCATCTATGGTTCGGTCATCTGAATTTTGGGGGACTACAAACGCATGATAATAAAAACATGGTTAGTGACTTACCAAAAATATCAGATTCGGTTGAGGTATGCGAAACTTGTGTTGTTGGCAAACAACCAAGAGAGCATTTCCCGTAAATGACTCCATCAAGAGCAAAGACAGCCTTGGAGCTAATCCACTCAAACATGTGGTCCAACAAATCGACAATCGAATGGAGGTAAAAAGTATCTAATCACATTCATTGATGACTTGACTAGAAAAACCTTGATATATTTCATGGAGAAAAATCTGATCTGAAGCTTTCACTGTTGTTAAAAGTTTTATATCTCAACAGAAATATGCTCTTGAGATTTTAAACAGGTTTCACATGATGAGTTGCAACGAAGTCGCTACACCTACTTAAGTTGGCTTGAAGCTGATTAAAGATGATGGAGGGAAAAAGGTCAACGCCACACATTACAAACAAATTGTTGGAAGCCTCCTGAACCTACAAGACTTCACCAATGCTGTTAGTTTAATCAGTCGTTATATGGAAATCCCATAAGAGGTTCACCTTGCTGCAGCAAAACGAATTCTTAGATATTTGAAAGGTACATCTAACATTGGAATATTTTATAAGAAAGATGATATGATCATGAAGCACAAGGTCATTAACAGCAAGCTTGCTGCCGATGAGCTTGTTGCCGAGCAGCTTGTTGCCGAGGAGCTTGATACTGAAGACATGGAGAAGCTTGATGCCGAGGACAAGGAGAAGCTTGATGCAGAAGAAGCTATAGTCTTACCAAGAGGTCCTATAACTCGTGCTAAGGCTAAAGCAGTCAGAGACAATATACATTCTCTACTTAATTGTATGGAGAATCAGGTTGGAGAAAGAGTAGCTAATCAAACCACTCTGGTTTTGATTCAACCCCACGATCAATAAATGGGAGTTCACATCATTTGCACTCTTTTTCCATATACTTTGGTTTTGTCCCAATGGCTTTTCCAAATATAGGTTTTTAATGAGACAAATGATTCATACCACAATGGCCCATTTACTTGGTCAGAAGACAAGCCCAAAAGAAGAGAAGACACGCCTTGGTAGAACAAGGATCAGTTTTATTTCAAACTTTTTTTAATTGTTGTTTTAGTTTGAGGGAGCCTTTGGTGTTTGTACCAAGACTCTCCTCTTTATATTTTCCTCTTTGGCCAGAAAACAATCCATCTATCTTTTTAATCAAAACCCTTTTCTAAAGAAGATCATCTTGTTGGTGTGTATATCCAGCAAAACCCTTAGAGTCTTTGGTGCGTTTATCCAAAGGATTTAAGTCGATATCTTGAAGTTATTCTGCAACCTTATGTGATATCCATCGATCATTCAAACTTATTCCATCATCACGGCTTCATATCCAACAAATCTATCATTTCTTAACCAAAGAGTGCCGAATCCAGGGAGGATCTCATTAAGTGGTATCAGAGCACACTATGAAGTTGAGTTTTCTTTCTATCATCGATTCTATAAACCGCGTGATCATTTGTGTAAATCTGTTTGAATAGAATCCTATCATTTGCGTGTCTATTCATCTTCTTAGTTGTTTAGATCTGGACTATTTAGACTCAAGTTGTGTACATTTGTTTTTCTGCCGAAGTTTAACAAATGACTCTTCATCTTATTACTCGATCAGAGTTGCCCAAAATATTGCAGAAATAGTTTCTCGATTATGTGTAGTAAACAGAAAGTGTAATCGATTATCTTAGAACTATTTACTGCTGTTATTGTTTCTTTTCTGTTTCAGAATGGCACTGGAACATGAGAAAACCAGTAACAATGCCAACAACAAGCTAATTATCGAAGTCATCACGGCCCAGATGGATCAAATGATGAATAACAAGTTTGAGTCATTTCGTGACGAGTTACATAATCAGACTCAAAATCCAAATGGAGAAATTCATGTATCAGAGAAAGATCGATCTCATAAGAGCAGAGAAAGAAGGAGACATCCCAGAGATGAAACAGAACACTATTAAAGCAATTACATTAGTTCTTCTCAAAGGAGCAACAGAAGAACAAGACGTGCAAGAGAAGGCAAAGATCTGTTACAAGAAAATCTCGGGGGGTCTTAAGCTTAAAATCCCATCTTTCTATAGAAAGAATGATCATGATGCTTATTGATATATCGTGGTTTTTACCTATTTTTGGACTATGATATAAGTGTTTTTATAGAGTCTTTTGTTAGTTTTAGAGTCCTATTAGAGTCTTTACAGGATGGAGAGCATTTGGAGCTAAATGGGAGAATATGGAACATTTTGGAGCATTTTGGAGAAGAAGCCGAAGTGATGAAGTCAAGAGAGTGAGTTCACGAGCAGAGTGTCGATCAGAAAAAGGAAATCATTCCAAGCTTGAAGAAATTACAAGTCTGCCCCTGGACGAAAAATCCCCTTCTATAAATAGTTTTCAGGCATTGTTTAGCCATATACCTTATCATTATTTTATGTTTTTGAGACTTAAAGAGAGATTGATCATGTGCTTTTGGGGAGACAATTCTAACTCATCTGAACCAGATTTCGAACCCCTGTATCATTCTCTATTCTTTTATGCAATTTATTTTAGCAATAATTTATGTTTGCATAATTATGTCTGAGTAGTTTGCTAGTTAGGTTAGGGTGATTTAGGGTTTGATGAAGAGTTTGTAGAATCATTAGAACTTTTAGGGAAATCAATTGGATCTTCACCTTGATTTGTGCTTAACTTGATTCTCTGAATTGATCACTTGGAAATCAAACCTTAGGTTATTTAATAGATGCGAGAGCATTATTAGTAACTTGAACTAATCATAGGTGAGCAAAATATCTATTCGCAAAGAGATTTGGTTTAAGTATTTTGTGAACAAATCGAACCTGTTCTTATTGCTTGTCTAAATTGTTTAAATTCGCAAAGAGATTTGAGATTTAGGGATTTAGGCATAGATAACTTCTGCAACGAGAGTTGATTGGTTTTAACTTAGAGTTTCGACTTCTAGACGGTTCTTAATAAATCCCTAATAAACTTAGATTCTGCATTCTTAGATTCAACCTGATAATTACCCTTGCCTAGCACCTTAGTCTCCTGAACTTTAATCCATCTAAAATCCGATTATTTACTTGTTTAATTGCTTAGTTTTTATTTCATATAATCCGACGTAGCATAATTCGAACTTAAAAACCTTAGTGTAACTTTCACTTCCCTTGGCCCCTTATACTTCAACTGCATTGCTGTGTACTTGCAGTAGTTGATTATTTGGGTAAAACCTGAGCCCTATCACTTATCTGGATTGGGAGAAGAAGATCGAGCTGGTCTTTAATTGTCAACACTATGCCGACGCCAACAGAGTTAGAGTTGCTGCTACTGAGTGCTATGATTATGCTCATAGTTGCTGGGATCAAATTGTTACTTCAAGAAGGCGTAATGGAGAATTTCCAATAGAAACATGGTCGGAATTGAAGCTCATCATGAAAAGACGATTTGTGCCAAGCCATTATCACCGTGAGCTCCATTCAAATATTAGAAAGCTTACTCAAGGAAACCGTTTTGTGGAAGATTATTACCAAGAGCTGGAGGTTCTTATGCTTCAAGCTACCATCTCTGAAGATAAAGAAGCAACTATGTCTCGGTTTCTAGGAGGCCTAAACAGAGAAATCCAAGACAGATTGGAAATGCAACACTATGATGAACTAGAAGAGATGCTGCACAAAGCTATATTAGTCGAACATCAAGTTAAAAGAAAGGGAACTACACGCTATGGAGCTGATTCGACCAGACCAAGTTATCAAAGAGAGAGCAAGCAAGCTGTTACTTCAAAGTTTGAAAATAAACCAGTTTCTACTGTTCAAGACAAATATAAAGAAAAGGCCGAAGTAACAACATCAAGAACTCATGATGTTAGATGCTATAAGTGTAAAGGAAGAGGACACTATGCTCATGAATGTACCAATAAAAGAGTTATGGTTCTTCTGGATAACGGCGAGATCGAATCTGAAGAAGAGGAACCAGAAACTGTTTCATCTCTTCTGGCATATGAAGAAAGAGCGAGTAGAGGAGAACTATTGGTAGCAAGAAGAAATCTGAGCATTCAAAGTCAAAACGAGGGACAAGAACAAAGAGAGAACTTGTTTCATACAAGATGTCAAGTTCAAGGAAAATTTTGCAGCCTCATTATCGATGGAGGTAGCTGTACCAATGTAGCAAGTGTTACTATGGTAAAGAAACGTGGGTTAAAAGAACATAAGCATCCTAAACCGTATCAGCTCCAGTGGCTCAATGACATTGGAGAGATGAAGGTTAAAAAGTCAAGTAATTGTGCCTATAACCATTGGAAAGTATGACGATGAGATCTTATGTGATGTGTTACCAATGGAGGCTGGGGATATTCTTCTTGGGAGGCCATGACAATCAGACAGAAGAGTTATTCATGATGGCTACACTGATCGCCATTCTTTTGAGTTTAAAAGCAGAAAAACTTTCTGGTTCCTATGACGCTTAAAGAAGTTTATGAGGATCAAATCCATCTCAAACGCAAGGAGGCCAGGTTAACCAAACAACCTAACTTCTTTATTAAAGCTGGTAAAGTTAAACAAGCAATGTTTTCAAAACAGTCTATGCTTTTGTTTGTGTTTAAAGAAAGTCTTATGAGTTTAACTAACCTTACACCGGTGCTGCCGAGTGAAATGAAAACTCTTTTGCAGGATTATAATGATGTGTTTCATGAGGATACCCCGTTGGTTTACCTCCCACTCGTGGCATTGAACATCAAATCGACTTTGTACCAGGAGCATCCTTGCCAAATCGACCTGCTTATAGAACTAATCTTGTGGAAACAAAAGAATTGCCTATACAAGTGGACGAGCTCATGGAGAAGGGACATATTAGAGAAAGCATGAGTTCATATGTTGTTCCAGTATTGCTCGTACCGAAGAAAGATGGCAGTTGGCGCATGTGTGTAGTTTGCCGAGCTATCAACAATATCATGGTGAAGTATGGACACCTCATTCCTAGATTAGATGATGTGCTTGATGAATTGCATGGTTCTAGCATATTTTCCAAAATTGATCTTAAAAGTGGTTATCATCATATAAGAATGAAAGAGGGTGATGGATGGAAAACAGCATTTAAAACTAAACATGGTTTATATGAATGGTTTGTATGCCATTTGGTTTGACAAATGCACCTAGTACGTTCATGAGATTAATGAATCATGTTCTAAGAGCTTTCATTGGCGTTTTTGTTGTAGTATACTTTGATGACATTCTGATTTACAGCAAGAGCTTATCTTAACATATAGAGCATATAGAATCTGTCTTAGACGTGCTTAGAAAAGAAAAACTTCATGCCAATCTTAAGAAATGCACCTTTTGCACATATAATCTTGTGTTTCTAGGCTTTGTTGTGAGTGCAGATGAAGTTAAGGTTGATGAGGAAAAAGTTAAGGCCATTAGAAACTGGCCAAATCCAAAGACAGTGGCAAAGTGAGGAGTTTTCATGGTCTTGTTGGGTTCTATCGACGTGTTGTTAAAGACTTCAGTACTATAGCTGCACCACTCACAGAAGTTATCAAGAAAGAAGTAGGATTCAAGTGGGAACAAGCACAAGAGGAGGCTTTCCAGACACTAAAAGAGAAGCTTACTAATGCCCCTCTTTTAATATTGCCTGACTTTCTTAAAACATTTAAAATCCAGTGTGATGCCTCAGGTATAGGAATTGGAGCTGTACTAATGCAAGATAAGTCCAAAGACAAGGAGCTGTATTCCTTGGTATGAGCTCTCCAAACATGGCAACACTACTTATGGCCTAAGGAGTTTGTCATACACACTAATCACGAATCGCTAAAGCACTTAAAGGGCCAACAAAAACTTAACAAGAGGCATGCCAGGCGGGTCGAGTTTATTGAACATTTCCCTATGTCATCAAGTACAAGAAAGGTAAAGATAATGTAGTTGCAGATGCATCATCCCGAATGTATACTCTACTCTCTACTATTGATGTTAAGCTTCTTGGATTTGAACAAATAAAGGGACTTTATACAACTGATCCAGATTTTCAAGAAATCTATAAGACTTGTGAAAAGTTTACTTCGGGGCATTATTATAGACAAGACGGGTTTCTCTTCTATGAGAACCGTTTGTGTGTTCCTAACAGTTCTTTGCGAGATTTATTTGTAAGGGAAGCACATGGTGGCAGATTAATGGGATATTTTGGCATTGCTAAGACACTGGAAATCATGAAAGATCACTTTCATTGGCCACATATGAAACGTGATGTTGAAAGGATCTTTGGAAGGTGTTCTACTTGTAAGCAAGCCAAATCAAAGGTTCAACCCAACGGTTTGTATACTCTTTTACCTATTCCTACTCATCCCTGGAATGATATTTCTATAGAGTTTGTGATAGTATTGCTTAGGACTAGAACTGGGAAAGACTATATAGCTAATATGTTCTTTAAAGAGATTGTTCGTTTGTATGGAATGACAAAGTCTATAGTTTTGGATAGGACACTAAGTTCCTTAGTTATTTCTGGAGGAATCTTTGGATTAAACTAGGAACTAAGCTTTTGTTCTCTACTACATGTCATCCGCAAACTGATGGACAAACAAAAGTGGTTAATAGAACCTTAGGTACTCTTCTGCGTGCATTAATTAAAAAGAACCTAAGAACTTGGGAAGAATGTTTGCCTCACATTGAATTTGCTTATAATCATGATGTGCATTCTGCTTCTATGTATTCTCCTTTTCAAATTGTTTATGGGTTCAATCCCATATCTCCTTTGGATATAATTCCTTTACCTGTAAGTGAAAGAACTAGCATTGATGGGAAAAAGAAGGCTGAAATGGTCCAACAGATTCATAAGAATGCAAGGAGAAACATAGAAGAGAAAACAAAACTCTACGCTACGGAAGCTAACAAAGGAAGGCGCCAAGTAATTTTCGAAGTTGGAGATGAAGTTTGGGTTCACTTGAGAAAGGAGAGGTTTCCAAATTAGAGAAAGTCCAAACTAATGCCAAGGATCGATGGTCCAATCACTATAACAAGAAGGATCAGTGACAATGCATATCAGCTTGATCTACGAGGTAAGTATAATATCAATTCTAGTTTCAACGTTTCTGATCTTGTTCCTTTTATTGCAGATGAAACGGATTTGAGGTCAATCCATTTCAAGAGGGAGGGGATGATATGATCATGAAGCACAAGGACATTAACAGCAAGCTTGCTACCGAGGAGCTTGTTGCCGATGAGCATATTGCCGAAGAGCTTGATACTGAGGACATGGAGAATCTTGATGCCGTGGACAAGGAGAAGCTTGATGCCAAGGAAGCTCTAGTCTTACCAAGAGGTCCTATAACTCGAGCTAAGGCTAAAGCACTCAGAGACAATATACATTCTCTACTTAACTGCATGGAGGATTAGGTTGGAGAAAGAAAAACTAATCAAACCACTCTGGTTTTGATTCAAGTCCACGATCAGTAAACGAGAGTGTGCATCATTTGCACTCTTTTTTCCTATTCTTCAGTTTTGTCCCAATGGATTTTCTAAAGATAGGTTTTTAATGAGACAAATGATTTACACCACAATGGCCCATTTACTTGATCAGAAGACAAGCCCAAAAGAAGAGAAGACGCGCCTTGGTAGCTCAAGGATCATTTTTTATTCAAACTTGTTTTAATTGTTGTTTTAGTTCGAGGGAGCCTTTGGTGTTTGTACCAAGACTCAACTATTTATATTTTCTTCTTTGGATAGAAAACAATCCATCTATCTTTTTAATCAAAACCCTTTTCTAAAGAAGATCATCTTGTTGGTGTGTATATCCAGCAAAACCTTAGAGTCTTTGGTGCGTATATGCAAAGGATTTGAGTCGATATCTTGAAGTTATTCCGCAACCTTCGGTGATATCCATCGATCATTCAAACCAATTCAATCTTCACGGCTTCACAGCCAACAAATTTATCATTTCTCAACCAAAGAGTGTCGAGTCCAGGGAGGATCTCATTAAAAGATGTGAAGGAACACTTGTTGGAGATCTGAATGATCGTAAAATCACTTCTGGTTATGTCTTTATGCTGAATTCTGGAACTACATCTTGATGTTCGAAAAAACAACCAATAGTCACTTTATCTTCTACAGAGGCCGAATACGTTGCCGTATCATTGTGCTCTTTTCAGGCCATTTAGATAAAGAGATTGATGGAAACAATTCAACAACAAGAGGTCTAACAAAAATATTTTGTGATAATGTTTCAGCAATCAAGATCTCAAAGAATCCAGTTCTTCATGCAAGGAACAAACATATTGATGTCCGTTATCACTTTTAGCGAGATCTTTGCAATGATGGTATGATTGATTGATAAGAGGATTTTTTAGCTATCAATTACTCAAACTCACTCTTGTCATTGTAGGTATTTTGAGGATCAATCCAATTGGGTATGATTGTGACAATAGGAATACATAAAACTCCTTAATCTAAGCAAGTATAAAAGGTTTTGATGTTTCACTAACAACCTAAGTGATCAAACCAAACAAACAAACCAAACAAAAGTAACTAACACCTTAATTAAGCAATAAATGCACTAACCAAGCAACTCAAAGACTAATTAGTTACTAAACAAGATTAATAAATGACTAAAACGAATCCAAGGATGGGGTTATCAATCTAAGGTGTTCCAAGAATCAATCTTTGATGTCAATAAATCACAATATATGCTAATCTCTAGGCTTAGAACTCAAAAGCAAGATCAATCCACTCTCATGGAACTAATCCCTTCATTAATCATCCTAATCAAGAACAAATTCTCATTTGTGAAAAGGAAGCTAACAAGCATTATGAAACAGTTCTAAATTGCTAAAAAACACCATAGACAATCACTTCCATGAGCTAGGAATGTAAATCCTTTGTTTAGTTGGTTGGAGAATTTCAACAAACACCTTGTGGGTGGGAAATTCCCTAAGGCCTAGTTTTACCATGATCATAGCTAAACTAGCATTTGGATCACTAGACATTTGGAACAAGGAGGGAAATGAGAAGATCTAACCCTAGACATCGAGATCAATCCTTAAAACCCTAAATGAATCCTATTGAAACTACTCACTAATCATGATTAAACCCCCAAATCCTATGAAAGAGATGTTGGTAAACATGATTAGAGATAGACAAGAAGAAATATTAACAAAGACAAATACTAAAATTGCATAAACTCAAAAAAGGTCCTACAAAATCACTTAAAAACTAAAGAGGAAGGTTTTCTAAGCAAGATCAAAATATTAAAAGATACTTAGGAAATTTACGCCTTTTTGCTTTTATAGTGAACAGTAGACGAACCGGGTCAACGCGGAACAAGCCGGATATCGACCCTGTTTAAGGCTGAAAATCGGGCAGCGTATCGAGCTTGCTAGGTCGATATGCAGCTCGATACGCTTCTAAAAACTTTCTTTAAGGGCTGTATTGATATGTCTATATTTTTCATGATTTTAGCACCCATTTAGTATAAGTTTCTCATCATTTAGGAGTCTAATATAGCTTCATTGTGTTGCATTGTATCATTTAGAGTCCTAGAATGTCTTTGCATAGTCCTTGCATATTTTGTTGCATTTGGAGTGTATTTTAGGTACTTTGGAGACTAGGAAGACTATTTGGAGATTGTTGGACAATTTGGAGTCAAGGAGGAGTTGGAGNTGTCTTTGCATAGTCCTTGCATATTTTGTTGCATTTGGAGTGTATTTTAGGTACTTTGGAGACTAGGAAGACTATTTGGAGATTGTTGGACAATTTGGAGTCAAGGAGGAGTTGGAGAACAAGAATGAAGAATCGTCTGGCATCACATCGGACAGCCCATCGGACAACAGTCCGATGTGAACCTCCTTGAGCGTGGCAACGAGAGCTGCATCGGACAGACACATCGGTCAACAGCCCGATGCGAAGCGCCCTGGAATGGACATCGGACAGCACATCGGACAACAGCCCGATGCAAAGCGCGCAGAGTTTCACATCGGCCAGCCATATCGGTCAGACAAACCGATGCACACACCTTCGATCATCAGCCTAATTTCGTCTCGGTCCACATCGGACAGAGTGCATCGGACAACAGTCCGATGCGAGCTTCTGCGAAACCAGAAAACCGGGTCAATACCCGGTTTGTTCCGGGTTGACAAGGTCCGATCACTATTCACTATAAATAAATTTTAGACCTAATTTTATGGCTTAACTTTTATTCTCTTGTTCTTAGCCTAAACTTTTAGCCACTTTGGGCAATACTTTATTTAAGCTTGGATCTCTTGAGTTTAATGCAATTTCTCTTTTGAATCTCTTGTTTTATCTTTATCTAATCATGTTTAGCTTATCTTTCATCCTTGATTTGATGGACTTAGCTATGATTAGTGAGTAATTCTCTAGAAACTTAGGGATGGGTTAGATTTAGGGTTTTCTAATGGTTCAATCTTGCAATCTAGAATAGATTCTTCCATTTCTCTTCTTATTAAGTAGTTATTAATGCCAAATAGCTAATATTTGCTATTTTAGATCATAAGCATTTCACACACCCACCAAGTGTTTGATGAAATGATTGAACCAACTTAATAAGAGATTTACATTCCTAGCCTAAGATATTAGTTGCCTAGGGTGTTTATCATGCCATTTAGACTTATAATTAATGCTTGCTCATCATTTTAATGCTAACACATCATTAGTTCATTAAGGTGATTAGTGAAGGGATTAGTGACACACACCATGGATTAGTCTTTATTAGTGTTCTAGGCATAGAGATAGCTTGTTTAGTTGCTTAAATGATTGCAAGATTGGCCATTTAGATGCCCAAATCAATGATTCCATCCCTAGGTTTCGTTTTAGTATTTTGTTAATCTTGCTTAGTAGTAATCCTTGCTTAGTAACTTGATTAGTAGTAATTAAGGCTTAATTTCATAATATTGCTCTAGTAGTATCTATTTTAGTTTGTGCTTTGCTTTCATTACTTGTTTGTGACTTGCTTTTACCAATTTAGCTTAGCTTAAACTTAACTTTGTATTCTTATTGCATCATCTCCCAAGATGGATTGATACCTCAATATATTGCAATGATATGAGCAATTGAGGAATTGCTTGCAAGACATAAAAACTCTTGTTTCAATTTGGCGCCGTTGCCATATTGGGATTGATTGATCATTAAGATTTGAGTTTTGTTTGAGACTAAGTGATCTTTTTGCTTATTGACCATCTACTTTTCTAGATTTCAGTTTTTCCTTGAATGCATTTGAGATCACAAGGAGACAACAACTTCCAAGGTTTTCAAGACATTGATCAATTGGAAAGGGTTGCAAGGATTGCAAGAAGGGAAGCTGCAAGGTTAGAGAGGTTGAGAATGGAAGAACAACAAAGAGATCAAGCTCCTCCAATGAACATGGCGCAAGCACCAAGGGGGAATGGAAACCCCTTACATGCGCCAAGACTAGGGAGGACTATTGGGGCTGGAGATGCTCCAAATACACATCAAAATCGCTATGGTATCAATCCTCCACCGGTTCAAAACAATACTTTTGAAGTGAAGCCAGCTTTCATCTCTATGGTTCAACAAGACAAGTTCCATGGGTTGCCAATGGAGGATCCTCTAGATCACTTAGACAACTTTGATAGAGTTTGTGGCTTATTCAAGATGAATGGTGTGAGTGAAGATGCTTTCAAGCTAAAACTATTTCCCTTCTCTCTTGGGGATAGAGCAAGGCAATGGGAGAAAACTTTGCCTCAAGGTACTATCACTACATGGGATGAGTGCAAGAAAGCTTTTCTATCTAAGTTCTTCTCCAACTCTAGGACAGCCAAGTTGAGGAATGAGATCTCTAGCTTCACTCAAAAGAATAATGATTCGTTTAATGAAGCATGAGATAGGTTCAAGGGCTACACAATGCAATGCCCTCATCATGGCTTCACACAAGAGTCTCTACTAAGCACCATCTATAGAGGGGTCCTTCCAAAGATTAGAATGCTTCTTGATACCACAAGCAATGGGAATTTCCTAGGCAAAGAAGTTGAAGATGGTTTGGAGCTTGTAGAGAATCTTGCCTTGAGTGATGGTAATTACAATGAAGACTATGATAGAGCTCCAAGGGGAGGTGTTTATGATGCTCACAAGAAAGAAATGAAGTCTCTACATGACAAGATGGACAAGCTCATGTCCTCTTCCCAAAGGCATGTACATTTTGTTGAAGAAAATCAAGCGGAATGTGGTGATCAAGTTGAGTACCAAGAGGGTCAAGAAGTGGTAAATTTCGTGAGTGGCCAAGGAGGATACAACAACAACTATAACACCAACTATAAGGGGAACAACAACCTCTCTTATAGGAGTACTAATGTGGCCAATCCTGAAGACCAAGTCTACCCTACACAAGCTACTCAAGGGAAACCCTTTGTGAACTACAACAATCAACAAAAGGGTTATGCACCAAGGTCTAATTACCAAGGAGGAAACCAAGGCAACTTTGGTGGGCAAAAGTATCACCAAGGCAACGCTCCACCGGGTTTTACTCACCCTCCACAAGGTCCTCCACAAGACAATGTTCAGCTTATGCTTCAACAAATACTTCAAGGTCAAGCCCATAATGATGCTAATATGGGAAAGAAAATTGCTGAAATTAATACAAGGATGGATTCTTCACTCAATGAGCTTGCAACTCAAATAGGAGGTCTTCAACAAAAGTTCAAGCAACTTGAGAAATGCAAGGCTTCTAGCTCCAATTCTCAAGGCACCCTACCCGGTAAGCCCGAAGCTAACCCAAAAGAGTATTGCAATGCTATCTCCACTATTGATGAAGATGAGTATGAGCTTGTTGTGCTAGAGTTTGAGAAACTATTCAAAGCTCCTTATGATACATCTACATTCAATGAGGACATTGAAGTTCGAGGTGGGAAGGAGGTCATTGAAAATGACTCTATAGTTGTTGCTACTGAAATGGGTAAAGAAGTGTTTGATGAACCCAAGACTTCTACAAAAGCAAGAGTTGAAGAGAGGGTAATAGAAGTGGCTAAGAAGAGAGAAGTAGGAGCTTGTGATCCCCTTATCTATAAGCCACCACTCCCATATCCTGAGCGGATTTTGACTAAGGCACAAAAGAAAGTGCTCTCATGCTTTAGAGGAAGTATGGAGAAAGTTGGTGCACCTTTGCCCAAGGGGGAGAGTTTGTCTCAGGTCAAGGATCAAATAAGGTTCATCAAAGACTTGCTAGCTAATAGGGAGGAAGTAGAAGAGCTGATGGAGAGCCTTGATCCACCAAGCACAACAAAGGATGAGCCTAAGACTATTCCAAAGCTTGGTAATCCCGGAAAATTTTTGATTTCTTGCTCTCTTGGGAATTTGGAGATTGATGAGGCCTTGTGTGATTCGGGATCAAGTGTCAATGTGATGTCCCTTGAATTGTCGAAGAGCCTTAGGATTACAAACCTAAAGAAGTATTCATCACCTATTACCTTTGTTGATGCTTCCTCAAGGCAACCAATAGGCCTTGTAAAAGATTATCCTTTGAAGATTGGTGAGTGTCTAGTCCCAACTAACTTCATAGTCATGGACATGGTAAAATCAACATCGTTGCCTCTCCTCCTAGGAACCCCCTTCCTCAATACAGTTGGAGCGAGCATTGATTTCACTAACAAGAGGGTGGTTCTCAAGAGTGTTAATGATAAAGTCTTCTATCCCATGAAGCCTTCCACCTTTGGTTTTTGTGGCACAATCACATGTGCTACTATGGAAATTGATGAAAAACTACCATATACAAAGGAGCAGCTGATGGGATTCACTTGTGTGATGCTGGAGGATAATGACACCTTGGACCACAATGAGTATGATGGGTCAAGCTTTGATAGTGAATGTCTTCTTGCTATGTTTGATGGAATCAATGTGAGGGAACATATAGCTGAGCCACCAAAGAGTGCAAGAAGGAGGTCTAAGAAGAAGAAGAAGGTGCTACAAGCTGGAACAAGCACCATGTTCATCAAGAAAGGAGGAGGAATCCCAAACCCACTCCTTGATCCTCCACACGCCTAAGGGTTTGAAAAAGTCAAGCTAATGACGTTAAACAAGCGCACTTGGGAGGCATTCCCATGGTATCCTTGTATATATTTGCATTGTTTTAGTTTCAATAATTTGTCTTTAAGTGTTTGTGATCATTAGGTTTGGATAAAGAAGCAAGAAAGAAAGGAAAGTGAGTTGCAGAAATCGTCTGGGGTCGCATCGGACAGATGCATCGGTTAACAGACCGATGCAACACATCCTGAATTTGACATCAGACAAGTGCATCGGTCTGTCTGGTCGATGTAAACGCCTCCGTTCTCAACATGGAACCGCATCGGACAGGTGCATCGGACACAAACCGATGCAACTCACTCCGAGTTTGGCATCGGACAGTTGCATCGATTAACAAACCGATGTGCCTCCAAACAGGTAAGTCAACTCTCCCTTTTTCTGGCTTTGACCGGTCCAAATTGAGTAAACCAGCTTTTCCTAAACCGATTTTTACAGAAATTTGTCTGGTTTACTCCCTTCTTCTTCCCCAAAACTCATTTTTTCTCCCCCACAACTCACTTTCACGTTTTCTTACAAAAACTCTCTCAATTTTCAACAAATTTTTTGTGTTTCAAATACCATCAAGCTAGAATTTCCACTCTTAAACCACTTCTTCAACAATTTTCGGCCATCCTCTTGCATTTAAACAAGGTATGCTTCTAATTTCCCTTAAAATCCTTCATTCTCTCCCATGGTGGTTTTTGAGGTATATGTTGTCAAAATGATCGAATTAGGTTGCAATTAGTTTGGGTTGTGCTTGAGATTGGTTTATATGTTGATTTCGTGGGCTATTGCATTGTTAGCATGATGAAATTTTGAAATTTTTGCAATTAGGGTTCATAAGTCCTAAAAGTTGCGAAAATTGCAATTAGTCTTGGGATTCTTGTTAGAATTTGGGGCTTTCAATTGCAACCACTTGTATTCATCATGTATAATGCTTAGCACTTGTTAGCCAACAATTTTTGAGAGGTGGAAAATTTTGAAAATTTTGGTGAAAATTTTCTAAGTGTTGGAATTGTTTGGTTCTTAGAAACTCTTGTTGTGCTCATAAGCCTTCCCTATTGTTGATAGCCACGCTTAATTTACCATGTGGTAATTCTTGCTCAAGGCTATCTATTTTGTTGGTACCACTATGGGAAAAACTAGAGGTACAAATGATGGAGAAGCTAGCCAACAAAGGGAAGACAAGAGGAAAGGGAAACGGGAAATGGTGCAAGGCAGTGGCCGTGAAAAGGAAGCACAAGGGAAAGAGCCCGGTGCTAATGAGGTTTACAAGGCTCTTATGGCCGTGGAGCACCAAGGGACAAGATACCCCGACATGGAAACGCTTAGGAAGCTCGGGATATTTGAGGATGTATTAGCTCTCTTCACCAACATGGGGATGAGACAATTCTTCCAAATGGCTCACCCCACACATCAAGTCCCTCTTTGCCAATTCCTTTCCACATTGAAGGTGGAGTTCTATCCCCTTTGTGTTGAACCGACCGAAGAGGAAGAAGCAGATGGGCATGGTTATATAAAATTCAAGGTGGGGAGGAAGAGCTACATAATGTCTTTCAAGGAGCTTAGTGAAGTGTTTGGGTTCCCCGAAGGATGGAGAAAAGGGAAGTTCTTGGAGTTCCCAAGAGGAGAACTTACAGCATTGTGGAGTTACATTGGAGTTGGCAAGTTCAAGCCTGGGATGAGCAAGGGTGGCGCCATTACTCATCCAGCAGTAAGATATGCACACAAGGTGCTAGCCCACACGTTTTTCGCAAGGAAGGAGTGCGGGTATGTTCTTGAAGATGAGTTGGAACTCTTGGACATAGGGATCAAAGATATTCTAAGGAGCATACACGTTGATGGGAACACAACAATCTTGAGGGGTGATAGCTCGGGCATAGGATTGATCAGTCTACTTATGAAGAGGTTGTTGAGCTACAAGGAATGGGCAACAACCACCACAGACCACGCGCCACAACTCAGCATTGGAGGAATTGTAACTCCCATTCTACTTGCTTGTGGAGCGGATCTTGGAGAAGTTACATGTGAGTCTAAGTGGATGGACATCCAATACCTTAGCAGAACAAGATTCATCAATGGGAAGTTAGGACAAAGCTATGTCTACAAGTTTTCCTACAGCGACTCCGAAGAAGCAAGAGTCAAACTCCCTTGCCTACACTTGACAACCATCGCCACACCAAGGCATCTCGACTTCCGCCCTCGCCTCGCTGATCTCTACGATCCTACAAGAGAACTTCCAGTTCAAAGTAGAAGAAGGTCAAGAAGCTCCACTAGTGCAGCAAGAGAAGAAGAGCCTCTAGAAGAGCAAGAAGAAGCGCCACAAGGCCCCACATATGGAAGCCAAAGATACTACTTTGATGCCTATGATTCACCCATCCCTAGCCAAGCTTTGCGGGAAGCTCACCATCGTATCAACATCCTCCAAAGGTGGAACAAATGGCAAGATAGGACCATTAGGAAGTTGGTGAAGACGGTTCAAGGGGTGAAGAACCAAATGAAGGAACTAAAGGCCAAAGTGGGAGGCGCCTCTTCATCACGAGCTCACCAAGCGGCTGAGCATGAGGAAGGAATAGAAGAGAATGCCATGGAGCTTGATAGAAGACACTCTTTCCATGCGCAAGAGAGGACATCTTCTCATGAAGTTCCACCACAGTCTTCTTCTTATGAGACTCGCCGAAGGAAGAGGAGAGCAATGCGGTCACCAACTCCGGAATCCAGCAACGTTTCCTACTCCATGGAGGAATCCTCTTCCTCCTCAGTCCAATTCTAGGTAACACTCCAAATCCCATTGTAAATATCATCTAGCTTTTTACTTGTTTTTCTTGCATATTGAAATCTTCTCCAAGCTTGGATTACCCAAGAGACTCTGTAATTTAAGTTTGGGGGAGTATGGTGTATTTGATCTTGTGTTCTTTGTTCTTATTTTCCTTTTTCATGCATTCTTGAGTCTCATGCATACATCTATGGCATAGAAAAAACCAAAAAAATTGGAAAAATTTCGAAAATTTAAAAAAAAAATAGTATGTAATTGCATTTGCATTTGTTATATAAGTAGGATTGAGTCTAGCTTTCATATAGGATTGCATTCATGCATAGGGGACAATGATGATTTTTCCTTGTAAGGTGTTTAGCTCATGAATTAGTTCAAGGCCCTAGTTAGTAGTTCTTTGATGCTTGAAGTGCAAATTTTGAAAGTTAAAGTTGAACCCTACTTGGACCTCACCATTTGAAATTCAAGTTTTAATTGAAGCAAGCTTTGAATAGAAACCAACTCTCTTGAACTTGAACCTAATTTGAATAAGTAATTATCATGGTTGTGCATTGCTAGAGAACTTGTGGATACCATATACATATTTGGGTTATCTTCTTTCCTTTTACCACTCTTGTTAACCCAAATAGCCAACTCTCATCTTTAGAGCGGTTGAAAACGAATTCCCAAACTAAGCTTCCTTTGAAACATCTTCCTTATTGAGTGCATTAGACCTTTTTCATCTTGTGAACTTAGCAAAAAGTGTTGAGTTTAGAGCGACAAGGATAGGCTTCCATGTAGCTAGCTCGAGAACAATGAGCTAGATGATAGGATAGGATTCTTGGGTGGGGATTTTGGCTTGATATTTGAATATGGAACAAGTAATTTGGCGAAGTTGAGTTGGTGAAAAGGGGAAAACGAAAATATATAGAACAAGTGTTGGTTTTGTATAGTGCTCTAAGTGTTAAGAAAAGAAAAAAAAAATCCTCTAGAAGTGAAAAGTAAAAGAGCCAAGAAAAAGAAAAAAATATGACTAAGATGTTATAAGAAAGAGGATAGCAATTTGTGAATGAAAAGAGAAGGAGCTTGAAGTGAAAGTGTGCCAACATTTGTGGTTTTAGAAGATGTTCCCCTAAGTGCTTAAAATAGAAAAGGAAAAGAAGAAGGTGTATGAGTTTCTATTGGGTTTGGCGAATTGCCTGGGTAGCTTAGGTTGGGCTTGGTGAGTGAGCTAAAAAGAGAATGAGAGTGAAAGCATTTGTGTTACAAAGGGTAGATGGAAGTTTGTCCTTGTATGCATAGGTTGCTTTTTACTCTTAGCATTTTGCCAAAGTTCACTTGTTCATTGAGAGATCCCTTGCATTGGAACCCCATGAAGTTGAGATCATTATCATCTCAAAACCTTACCCACAAACCAAGCAAGTTTTCTAGCATTGTATGATTCATGATCCATGGTTACCACTTAATGAATGTTAAAGAGTTGGTGAAAATGAATGCTTGTGTAGGTTGAGGCTTGGGTTCACTTGAATGAGTATGGGTATGGCTAGACCTTTTGGAGTAGAAGTTTGTATTAGGGCATCCTAGAATTGAGAACAAGAACCATTGAATTGATTCTTTTGCTAAGCACCTTTGGATTTGAGTCCCCACTTTCAAACCTCTCTCCTTAACTTGTGTTTCATTTGCTTGTGGACAAGCAAAAGACAAGTTTGGGGGAGTTGATATGTCTATATTTTGCATGATTTTAGCACCCATTTAGTATAAGTTTCTCATCATTTAGGAGTCTAATATAGCTTCATTGTGTTGCATTGTATCATTTAGAGTCCTAGAGTGTCTTTGCATAGTCCTTGCATATTTTGTTGCATTTGGAGTGTATTTTAGGTACTTTGGAGACTAGGAAGACTATTTGGAGATTGTTGGACAATTTGGAGTCAAGGAGGAGTTGGAGAACAAGAATGAAGAATCGTCTGGCATCACATCGGACAGCCCATCGGACAACAGTCCGATGTGAACCTCCTTGAGCGTGGCGACGAGAGCTGCATCGGACAGACACATCGGTCAACAGCCCGATGCGAAGCGCCCTGGAATGGACATCGGACAGCACATCGGACAACAGCCCGATGCAAAGCGCGCGGAGTTTCACATCGGCCAGCCGTATCGGTCAGACAGACCGATGCACACACCTTCGATCATCAGCCTTATTTCGTCTCGGTCCACATCGGACAGAGTGCATCGGACAACAGTCCGATGCGAGCTTCTGCGAAACCAGAAAACCGGGTCAATACCCGGTTTGTTCCGGGTTGACTTGGTCCGATCACTATTCACTATAAATATATTTTAGACCTAATTTTATGGCTTAACTTTTATTCTCTTGTTCTTAGCCTAAACTTTTAGCCACTTTGGGCAATACTTTGTTTAAGCTTGGATCTCTTGAGTTTAATGCAATTTCTCTTTTGAATCTCTTGTTTTATCTTTTTCTAATCATGTTTAGCTTATCTTTCATCCTTGATTTGATGGTCTTAGCTATGATTAGTGAGTAGTTCTCTAGAAACTTAGGGATGGGTTAGATTTAGGGTTTTCTAATGGTTCAATCTTGCAATCTAGGATAGATTCTTCCATTTCTCTTCTTATTAAGTAGTTTTTAATGCCAAATAGCTAATATTTGCTATTTTGGATCATAAGCATTTCACACACCCACCAAGTGTTTGATGAAATGCTTGAACCAACTTAATAAGAGATTTACATTCCTAGCCTAAGATATTAGTTGCCTAGGGTGTTTATCATGCCATTTAGACTTATAATTAATGCTTGCTCATCATTTTAATGCTAACACATCATTAGTTCATTAAGGTGATTAGTAAAGGGATTAGTGCCACACACCATGGATTAGTCTTTATTAGTGTTCTAGGCATAGAGATAGCTTGTTTAGTTGCTTAAATGATTGCAAGATTGGTCATTTAGATGCCCAAATCAATGATTCCATCCCTAGGTTTCGTTTTAGTATTTTGTTAATCTTGCTTAGTAGTAATCCTTGCTTAGTAACTTGATTAGTAGTAATTAAGGCTTAGTTTCATAATATTGCTCTAGTAGTATCTATTTTAGTTTGTGCTTTGCTTTCATTACTTGTTTGTGACTTGCTTTTACCAATTTAGCTTAGCTTAAACTTAACTTTGTATTCTTATTGCATCATCTCCCAATATGGATTGATACCTCAATATATTGCAATGATATGAGCAATTGAGGAATTGCTTGCAAGACCAAAAACATCTTGTATCATGTATCGAGCTTGGTAGTTCGATGTAAATGCTCAACACGCCGTCCTCAAAACCTCGGTTGGCTTTGAATCGAGCTTGGTAGCTCGATACAAATGGTCAATACGCCTCTTCAAAAACTCTGGATGGACTTGTATCGATCTATGAAGCTCGATACAAATGCTCGTTGTGCTCCATCCGTCTTCACTGCTGGACTGTATCGAGCTTAGTAGCTCGATACACTTCTAAAAGATTGCGTCTCCTCATTTGGCCACTTCTGTTCCTCCTCTTGATCATCCATGAACTCCATTTGCTCCTCCAAGCCTCCAAAACACCTAATAAGGATTCAATATGTACAAATATGCAACAACCTAAGCTAAAACTCACTAAACTCTAATATGGATGCAAATTGGACTAAACGTGACTAAATGAATGCATAAATGGATGCAAAGCTACCCTAAATGAGAGATAAAACTTGCTTTTTGCTTGCCCTCAAGCAAACAAACATGACAAGTCTAAGAGAGAGGTTTGAAGGTGGGAGCTCAATATCCAAGAATGCCAACAAAAACAATCAACTCAATGTCCTAGTTCTTAATTCTAAGATGCATTTGAATTCATCCTACTCCAAAAGAGTTAGCTGATATGTCTATATTTTGCATCATATTCTCACTCATTTAGTGAAAGTTTCTTATCATCTAGGAGAATATTTAAGCATCATTGTGTTGCATTTTTATCATTTAGAGTCTAAGGTGTCTTTGCATAGTCTTTGCATATTTGCTGCATTTGGAGTGTTTCTCAGGTACATTTGGAGCTAAAGAAACCATTTGGAGTTTTAGGGATGAGTTCGGATCAAAGAAGAGTCGAAACAAAGATTGACAGAAGTTGTCTGTCACTGCCTCGGTTAGGAGCACCTCGGTCTGACGACCTCGGACAGGCAAGCCGAGACATGCCCGAGAAGTCCGTCTGCTCACCTCGGATTGCCAAACCGATGCGACCACTTAATCAAGCCAAAAACCGGGTCAATACCCGGTTTGTTCCGGGTTGACCCGGTCCGATCACTATTCACTATAAATACTATTTAGATCTAATTTTTGCCTTAACTTTTATTCTCTTTGTTCTTAGCTTAAATTTTTTGCCACTTCGAGAAAAACCGAAACCTAGGGATTGAAACAAATCAAGATACTAAGCAAGAATTACTACTAAGCAAGATTATCAAATGACTAAATTGAAACCTAGGGATGGAATCATTGATTTGGGAAACTAAAGGAGCAACCTTGCAATCATTTAAGCTACTAATCAAGCAAACTCTATACNATTTTGGGTATTTTCTTGTTCTTCATCTAATTCTCTTCTTGGATTTGGGGGTTTTAAGGTCTAGAGATTCTCGATTGAGATCTCTTTAATCTAGGTATTTCCTTGTCCCAAAAAGACTTAGGAAATCCCTTAAAACCAAATCCAAGAGACTAGCTCATCCTTTCCCATACACCATGGATGTTTAGGGAGCTAGTTAAGCCACTTTTTAAGATCTATGCTTAATGTTTTTCACCTTATCTTTCCACCAAACACCATGGGTTAGGATGATAGAGTGAAGAAAGGATTTACACCATACACCATGGGTAAATCTAGTTAGGTTTCTTAAGGCTTAGAGATAGCACTAAAAAGTGTAAAAAAATATGTTTTCAAAACCCAAGTTCGAATTTTCAACCTCCTTAAGAATGAATCCCAACCTTGAATCTGTTTTTAATATTTGAAAACTAAAAATCATTTTCTCCCTGTTCAAAGTTAATTGTTTTCTCTAAAAATCTTTAAATTAGCTTAATTATGCAATAGAGTTTTAATAAATTTGTAAAATCGTGTTTGAGCTATTTTTAATATTTTAGAAATTGACTAGAGTCTTGCTTTATGTCTGGAATTGATTTGGTAACCGTTTGATTTTTAGAAGTAGTTTTCGAAAATCTTGCCACTTAGCATATATTTGTCTAGATAATCCGGTTTTAAGTTTTGATTTTGTAAAATTAGTACATCGGTTGTTTTATTGTTTAGGAGTCATCTAGTAGTAGTATAACCCTTCTGTGGGATTTGTAAAATTGTTTTCGTGTCTGTTTAAATACCGCAAGCAATTGTTTTTAGAATTCTTACCCAATTAAACCGAATTTTGCTTAGCTTCATAAATTTCTTGTATTCCTAGTATCTTTCACCCCAAGGTTGGATTGACATCCTGAAGTATTACAATGACTTGACTATGCTTTAGGTTTGATAATCTCTGAGAAAAAGCTAGTTATCAGGACACGAGCTTGATCCCCACTCCATATCCTTGTCTGGAAGATGCTCCGTCGACGTGGAGTGTCCATCTTCTGTTTGGAGAGGACGTCGTGTCGACAGAAGGTGGGAGCTCTATGACGAAGTCGGCTAGTACTTGGGCCTTTGCGCAAGTTCGAGTTCGATACTCGATGTCATACTCACTCAATTCGATAGCCCATTTTACTAGGCGCCCCGATTGACTGGGACTATGCAGTATGGTTCTTAGTGGTTGAGATATCATTACTACGATCGAGTGTGACTGAAAATATGGGCGAAGTTTTTGGGCTGACATGACTAACGCTAATGCGAGCTTTTCCATCGCTGGATATCTCGTTTCGGCGTCTATCAAGGTTTTGCTTACATAGTAAACAGGTTTTTGCTCGTTCTGTTCTTCGCGAACTAATACCCCGCTTACCACTGCGGGCGATACGGCGAGATAGAGATACAAGGGTTCCCTTTCTACTGGTTTGGCCAATATTGGGGGTTCGCTTAGGTAAGTCTTGAGTTGGTTAAGAGTTTCTTCACATTTCTCGTCCCAGGTGAATTTTTTGTTCCCCTTTAGGAGCTGGTAGAACGGAAGGCATTTGTCGGTTGATCGGGAGATAAAGCGGTTAAGAGCCGCGATCTTTCCCGTTAGTCGTTGCACTTCGCGTGTTGTCCTTGGTGAGGACATTTCCATAAATGCTGCGATCTGTTTGGGGTTAGCCTCTATTCCTCTTTCGGTTACTAGGTAACCGAGGAATTCGCCAGAGGGAACTCCGAAGGTGCATTTAGCTGGATTTAGTTTCATCCCGTACTTGTTGAGGATGGCGAAACACTCTCTCAATTGAGAGACGTGGTCTTCCTCTTTGGAGGATTTTACCAGCATGTCGTCTATATAGACTTCCATGGTTTTTCCGAGTTGCTGGGCAAACATTTTGTTAACTAACCGTTGGTACGTACCACGATCTGTTATGAAGGAGGTCTTTTCTTGATCCTCCGGATTCATGAGGATTTGGTTGTATCCTGAGAATGCGTCCATGAAGGATAGCAATTGGTGACCTGTCGTGGCTTCTACCAGGCGGTCGATGTGCGGAAGTGGGTAGCTGTCTTTTGGACAAGATTTAGTTAGGTCGGTAAAATCGACGCATACTCTCCACTTGCCATTTTTCTTTTTGACTACAACTGGGTTGGCGAGCCAGTCAGGGTATTTTACCTCCCTGATCGATCCTACCTTCAGGAGGCGGTCGACTTCGTCGTTTACAGCTCGAGCTCTTTCGGGTCCGAGTTTTCGTCGTTTTTGTTTTATTGGCTTGAAAGTGGGACATACGTTTAGCTCATGAGAGGTTACGTCTATGCCGATTCCTTTCATGTCAGCCGTGGACCAGGCGACAAGTCTGTATTCTCTTTTATGAAAGATACGAGCTCGGTCTTTATGGCGTTAGGGAGGTCGGCTCCGATGCCTACGCATCGTTCGGGGTGAGCATCGTCGATACAAACTTGTTCGATTAGGTCTTTGCGGGGTCCGCGTTGACTTCGGTCGTTTCTTCGCTTAGTTTGTTGCTCGGCAAGCTCTTCCTCTTTCTGTAATTGCTATACGGTGGATTGTCTGATTTGTTTATATCCATCCATATAGGAGCTACGAGAGGTTTTTTGACTACCGTAGATGGTTCTTATCCCCTTAGGAGTTGGGTATTTGACGCATTGGTGGTAGGTCGAAGGGACGGCTTTCATGTCGTAGATCCATGGCCTGCCTAAGATGGCGTTGTATGGGGCGGGGCAATCTAGTACTACGAACTCGGTCATTCGGCGAACTCCTCCTGCTAGGACTGGGATAAAGACAGATCCTATGGAGTAAGTAGTTTCACCGGCAAAGCCGACTAGAGGAGTCTTTCCTTCTATGAGTTCGGAGTCTTTAAATTCCATTCTATTAAATACGTCGTAGAAGAGGACGTCAACCGAGCTGCCGGTGTCGACCATGATTCTAGACATTTCGACATCACCGACGATGAGGCGTATTAGCAGGGCGTCGTCGTGCGGTTTTTCTAATTTTATAGTTTCGCTTTCTAGGAAGGTGATCTCGTGATCAGGCCCTTGGAGTGGAGCTTCTTCTCTGGAGTATGTTTCCACTTTTCGTTGGAAAGCTTTGATTGAGTTCACGGAGTCTCGACAGAGCTTAGAGCCGCCGAAGATGAAGTCTATACGCTTTGGTTTTGGGGGTATAACCCCTACCATCCCCCCAAAAAGACGAGATTTACTTAAGCAAGAGCTTGAAGTTTTTCTCGGTGCAGGAGGTGGTGTTATGACTGATTTCATTGAACCGCCACAAAGGCTGAGGTCCTTGAAGATCATGTCGATCCTTTTTCTAGGAGCTGGAGGAGGAGACTCGGGAGCTTCTTCCTCTATAGGGCGCTCTCGCTTTTTGGGAGCGGATTTTTTTGGTTTCGGGGTTGTTTTAGCAGGGGGTGTGTCGTCCTCTTCCAGCTCGACGACTACTTGGCCTTCGGCTAAGAGTCGGGCTCGTGTTCGGCACTCTGCCGTGGTATGTCCCCATTTCTTGTGTTGCGCGCAATATTTAGTAGGATCGAAATCTGCTTTGTCGGACTGTTTCGAGTTTTCGACCGAGACAGTTTGTCCGGCTTTGCGTGTGTCCTTTTTGGTAAGAGCCTTTGGGGCTGAAGAGCTCGATGTACCTTGCGCGAATGCTGATTCGAGCTGAGCAGTTTCCTCTTCCAAGATTGTGAAAGCGGATGCGCGATGTAGTGCATCGTTAAGGGATACTGGCTCGTGGATGGTTAGTACCTCTCGGAATCTAGCTCGAAACCATAATCCTTTTCTTAACGCAGCTAATGCGACGTCGTCATTCGGGTTTGCGATCCTTGATTTGGTTTCTTTAAACCTGTTGATGTACGACCGTAGGGTCTCGGTTGGACCTTGTATGACGTTAAATAGGGCGGCCTCGGTGGTTTTGGTTTCCCTAAACACCGAATATTATTTTATGAAGGCTGTCATGAGCTGGGTGAAATTGTCTATGGAATTTCCTTCCAGTCCAGCGAACCATTCTAGGGCTGGCCCCGTGAGGTTTTCGGCGAAGAGTCTGCAGAAGGCAGCTTCTTTTTCTTCGTCGTTCAAATGAGCTGGAGTTATTGCGAGTCGGAATGCTCGGATATGAGCTCTCGGATCTGATGTTCCCGAGAATTCTGGGAATTTTATCTTTCCAGTTTCACGTAGTCTAATGTTAGCTATCCTATCAGTGAAAGGGGTGCGACGTGTCTCTTCGAGGACACGGTCGATATCTGATGCCGAACTAGTTGCCATGTGAACTCGGGAGTTCAGCTGCATAATTTGCGCGTTGGTGTGTGCGACGTACTTTCGTAGGAAGTCGTCATCGCTCCCGTGGCGATCGATTGGGTTAGTTGGAAAACCGGAGTTTGACGCTCGACGTGTGTCGGGTCGTACTGTGGTTATGCGAACGCGTAAGATTGCGTTTCGCGATCGAACGGAATTTGGTTATTAGGGTTTGAGCTCGTTCCCTGAGCGTATTCGCGGGGTTGGGAGCTCGACGCGAATGCTGAAGCACCGAGCCATCTTGCTCTGTTTTTGCCTCCTGGAGGTGGAGGGGGCAAGTTCGAGATGGTAGGGTTTTGATCTCCTGTTAAGCTCGAGTCTAGTATAGTCGAGCTAGAGGGAGCTGAGGTTGTCACGGAGGTCGTTGCCGGAACAGTTCCAGCATTCAATGGTGTGACACATCTTCCCGATGCTCCTGGTGGGGAGATCAAAGGTGTGAAGTCCAGGCGTGTCCGAGGAGGTGTACTTAAAAAGGTTATTCTCTCGTCCGGAGGTTGCGTTCGATTCCCTGGTGCGGCAGGCTCATCGAGGCGGACGTTGAGGCGTCTTTCCTGTTCGGCGAGTCGTGCATCAAGGTTTCGGTTGGCGATTTCTTGGTTTCGATTGGCTACCTCCTGATTTTGGGAGCGACCAATCAAAACGTTGAGCATCGCAGGACTTCCGCGAGCTCATCCGGATCGCGCCTTGGCGTGCCAGAATTGAGCGGTGGTGAGATGACTGTTGGGCCGGATGTGGTCGCAGTTGCCAGTGAATCGTCGGGTCTAACCCATGTTCGATTCCCAGTCAACGCGGTCAGCCTCGCGAGCATAGAGCTTGTCCCGGTGACGGGGGTGCTTGAGCCGGTTGGTGCCGAGATTGTAGGGGTCGAGGTGGTACTCTGACCCAGAGGCTGTGTGGTGGTTCCCTCGTTTCCCGATGAACGTTCGACACTTACGTTCTCGCGTTCGACGGTAGACGAGGTAGTGCTTGTGATTGGATCCATTCCGTTTAACGAATCTTTGATCTGACTCTTAAGACAGAAAAATCTATAATCTTCCCCTACCATCCCCTCAAAAAGACGAGATTTACTTAAGCAAGAGCTTGAAGTTTTTCTCGGTGCAGGAGGTGGTGTTATGACTGATTTCATTGAACCGCCACAAAGGCTGAGGTCCTTGAAGATCATGTCGATCCTTTTTCTAGGAGCTGGAGGAGGAGACTCGGGAGCTTCTTCCTCTATAGGGCGCTCTCGCTTTTTGGGAGCGGATTTTTTTGGTTTCGGGGTTGTTTTAGCAGGGGGTGTGTCGTCCTCTTCTATCTCGACGACTACTTTGTCTTCGGCTAAGAGTCGGGCTCGGGTTCGGCACTTTGCCGTGGTATGTCCCCTTTTCTTGTGTTGCGCGCAATATTTAGTAGGATCGAAATCTTCTTTGTCGGACTGTTTAGGTTTTTCGACCGAGAAAGTTTGTCCGGCTTTGCGTGTGTCCTTTTTGGTAAGAGCCTTTGGGGCTGAAGAGCTCGATGTACCTTGCGCGAACGCTGATTCGAGCTGAGCAGTTTCCTCTTCCAAGATTGTGAATGCGGATGCGCGATGTAGTGCGTCGTTAAGGGATACTGGCTCGTGGATGGTTAGTTCCTCTCGGAATCTAGCTCGAAACCATAATTCTTTTCTTAACGCAGCTAATGCGACGTCGTCATTCGGGTTTGCGATCCTTGATTTGGTTTCTTTGAACATGTTGATGTACGACCGTAGGGTCTCGGTTGGACCTTGTATGACGTTAAATAGGGCGGCCTCGGTGGTTTTGGTTTCCATAAACACCGAATATTATTTTATGAAGGCTGTCATGAGCTGGGTGAAATTGTCTATGGAATTTCCTTCCAGTCCAGCGAACCATTCTAGGGCTGGCCCCGTGAGGTTTTCGGCGAAGAGTCTGCAGAAGGCAGCTTCTTTTTCTTCGTCGTTCAAATGAGCTGGAGTTATTGCGAGTCGGAATGCTCGGATATGAGCTCTCGGATCTGATGTTCCCGAGAATTCTGGGAATTTTATCTTTCCAGTTTCACGTAGTCTAATGTTAGCTATCCTATCAGTGAAAGGGGTGCGACGTGTCTCTTCGAGGACACGGTCGATATCTGATGCCGAACTAGTTGCCATGTGAACTCGGGAGTTCAGCTGCATAATTTGCGCGTTGGTGTGTGCGACGTACTTTCGTAGGAAGTCGTCATCGCTCCCGTGGCGATCGATTGGGTTAGTTGGAAAACCGGAGTTTGACGCTCGACGTGTGTCGGGTCGTACTGTGGTTATGCGAACGCGTAAGATTGCGTTTCGCGATCGAACGGAATTTGGTTATTAGGGTTTGAGCTCGTTCCCTGAGCGTATTCGCGGGGTTGGGAGCTCGACGCGAATGCTGAAGCACCGAGCCATCTTGCTCTGTTTTTGCCTCCTGGAGGTGGAGGGGGCAAGTTCGAGATGGTAGGGTTTTGATCTCCTGTTAAGCTCGAGTCTAGTATAGTCGAGCTAGAGGGAGCTGAGGTTGTCACGGAGGTCGTTGCCGGAACAGTTCCAGCATTCAATGGTGTGACACATCTTCCCGATGCTCCTGGTGGGGAGATCAAAGGTGTGAAGTCCAGGCGTGTCCGAGGAGGTGTACTTAAAAAGGTTATTCTCTCGTCCGGAGGTTGCGTTCGATTCCCTGGTGCGGCAGGCTCATCGAGGCGGACGTTGAGGCGTCTTTCCTGTTCGGCGAGTCGTGCATCAAGGTTTCGGTTGGCGATTTCTTGGTTTCGATTGGCTACCTCCTGATTTTGGGAGCGACCAATCAAAACGTTGAGCATCGCAGGACTTCCGCGAGCTCATCCGGATCGCGCCTTGGCGTGCCAGAATTGAGCGGTGGTGAGATGACTGTTGGGCCGGATTTGGTCGCAGTTGCCTGTGAATCGTCGGGTCTAACCCATGTTCGATTCCCAGTCAACGCGGTCAGCCTCGCGAGCATAGAGCTTGTCCCGGTGACGGGGGTGCTTGAGCCGGTTGGTGCCGAGATTGTAGGGGTCGAGGTGGTACTCTGACCCAGAGGCTGTGTGGTGGTTCCCTCGTTTCCCGATGAACGTTCGACACTTACGTTCTCGCGTTCGACGGTAGACGAGGTAGTGCTTGTGATTGGATCCATTCCGTTTAACGAATCTTTGATCTGACTCTTAAGACAGAAAAATCTATAATCTTCCCCTAAGACGGCGCCAAATGTGAGATC
>JAHZTW010000001.1:316772364-316794281 GCA_020283515.1 Alliaria petiolata | reverse complement strand
GAAACTCACACTAAGGTTTTGTAGTAATTTATGTAAAGGAAAAGAGGGCTAGATCTTCTATGAATCAAAGATGAAATGTAAGATTGATATAACGAACTGGACTTTGTATTGATATCTGAATAAGGGTTTACAAGAGATCTCGAATGAGATGTGTTTAGTACGAACTAACTATTTTAGGATTACAAGTGAATTCTGCGTGAAGAAGTGTCTTCCTCCGAACGTCCTCCTCTTCTTTTATACTTGCTCTCCAGCTCCAGCTCTCCGCGTATCTCGGCGTATCTTGACCGAGCTAACCACCCGAATATCTCGGACTACCTGATCTTCAGGAGGTCGCATAACCGCTTGGTTGACTTCTTGGTTAGCTCGCAGGTTTACGGTCGAGCTAGACATTAATCGAGCTGTGCTGGGCCGACGAGCTATCTTTGGTTGTGGACGGGCTTCGGTATTTGGATTCTTCTCATTATGTTAATGGGTTTTCGACATGGGCCGGATTTGTGCCAAATCCAACACCAACAATAGTCTTTGGTTTCGCAATTTCGACATTTTTCGGCATGATTACACTTTCTTGAATTCCTAACACGTTGTCAATTCGAAGCACACAATTAAATGTGTAGTTCACATATCGAACAAAGTGTTGGATGCAATCCTTCTCACAATTCTGTTTTTCACGGCTTCCTACTTCTAAATGACTCGACACATAATATGACTTGCATGCATTTATAAAACAAGAACCACACAATTTTCATATGCTAAATGCTTAATTAATACTTATCAGCAATCTGATCTGCACCCACGCCAAATTCTGCAGGATACTCGTCCTCTGACGCATACTCAGCTTCCATCGCATACATACATGGTCCTAAGGCTGGCGTCTTTGGAGGTGGCGGCAACTGATTCATGTTTTTATTCCCTTTCACTCTCTAACTAGTCTCACTATGTAGTTCTTAGCGGCTTGTTCCAGCTTTCCACACATGCCACAAGCTTTTCTAGAGCTTTTTGTGTACTTTCTAAACTGATGGTCGATGACTATATATGAGAGAAGGTGGAGGGTTGACAAAAGTTGTGTTAGGATTTTAATGTGGGCTTATTTCATTGGCTTTTAGGGCTTGGTTGATTTAATTGGGTTTGGGAAAAAAAATGATGGTTTGGAATGTCACAATTCTCCCCCACTTGAGATGAGTTCATCCTAGAATTTGTGAGACTGGTTTACCCCCACTTGGATTCTGATCATACTTAGATCATCCTTCTCCTTAGCGTGCTTTCTTCGAATTTGATACCCTTGGGTTTCGCGAATTCGACTTTTTCCGGTCTGATTACACTTTCTTGAACTCCAAACACGTTGTCAATCTGAAGCACACAATTAAATGTGTAGTTCGCTGATCAAACAAAGTGTCGGATGCAATCTTTCCCACAACTTCGTTTTTCACGGCTTCCTATTTCTAAATGAATAGACACATAATACGACTTGCATGCATTTATAAAACAAGAACCACACAATTTTCATATGACAAATGCTTAATTAAGAATTGTCAGGAATCTCATCTGCACCCACACCAAATTATGGGGTATACTCGTTCTCTGACGTGTACTCAGCTTTCATCACATATATACGGAGTCCCAATGCTGGCCTCTTTGGATGTGTCGGTAACTGATTCACGTTTTGATTCCCTTGTGCTGTTCTCACTAGTCTCACTCTGCAGTTCTTAACGCCATGCCCCAACCTTCCACACATGCCACAAGTGCTTTTTTTATCAGGACAATACCTCCTAGTATGCCCTTTCTTCCCACAAGCAAAATACGAATTTGAATCCGCCTTACATGGTCCATGGTGTAACCTTGCGCATAAGCGACATTGTGGTGGTCTTCCCATGTCATGCACAGCTCCGCGGTTATTCTGATTCTGCCTGAGCCTCTGCCATTGTGGTTCTTGAGCACTCCTTGCTTGTTTGTCCTCATTCTCTAGTCCATTCTTGGTTAATGCGGCCTTGTCAACCAAATCAATCAGCAGCTAACAATGATTTCGGATGTCCACTCTCAATCCACCTATGAACTTCTTTACCAAACGGTTCTTAGACATCTCTCTCCCAACAAACCTCTTAAGGCGAATGAACTCTTAAGCATAATCCTTCACAGTATGGTTCCCTTGCTCCAACTTTAGAAACTCTGCTTTCAATATGTCTTCCACCTCTTGAGGGAAGTACTTCTGATTGAACTCATACCTGAAGTCATTCCACTGCAGCACATCCCTTTCTTCCAATCCTGAAGTAACTACTTCCCACCATTCGTGAGCCTCATCCCTCAGGTACTGGATTGCTAATTCCAATTTGTATCCCACTGGGCACCTTGCCGACGCAAAGCTACGTTCCAACAACTTTATCCAACGGTCTGCTCTCACTGGATCAGTCCCACCACTCAAAGTCTCTATACCCAACTCTCTCATGAGTCTGAGCACTTCATAGTAGGAGAGCACTTGCGGATCATACCTCTGCGCCTGCTGTGGCATCTGCATTGAAGGTGGAGGTGGAGGTGGTAGATCCTGATATGCAACAGTATCTGGAACTTGTTTCTGCCCGTGGCTGCACACTTAGCCACTCCCGGAACTGCTCCGACAACCAGGATTCGCTCCAACAGTGGTACAAGAAACTGCTGAATTCCTTGCATAACAACTGCTCCCACTGCTGCGCCTATAGCCGTTGGGTCCACTGCTTGAGTCGCAACTGTTGGCTCTTGGCCTCCTGCAGCCACATTCTCTTCCACAACAACTGGCACTTCATTCACTGTGTTAGGTGCATTCATGTTCTGATTGTCGTTTCCGTTACCGTTGCGGCGAGGTTCCACCATTATGAAACTCCACCAGTATGAAAAAGAAAACACTTGGATAAGATCTTCAATCTTTAGAGGCCACATGCAGAACACAAACTTAAGCTTAGATCAGTGGTGCTTTATTTTTTTCAAAAAAAAAAATTCCCCTTATCCCAAAAATAGTTTGAAACTATTTTAATTTCAAGGATCATCTTCCGAGAGACAGAACCATCTTGGCAACCTTACGCTCTGATACCAAATTGAGAGACCCCAATCTCCCTTTTTTAGCTGAGATTGGTTCTCACGTGTTAAATCGTTCTTCTAAATAAAAACAAACTTATTAAACACACATTTATTATCTAAAATTCATTTATTAAAAAGGAACCGAAAACTCGAATCATCAACAATAAAAATTAGAATTTGAACTTAGAAATATGAATAACGAAAATATTTTTTAAAAGATGTAAATAAAAATAAATTGACGAGAAATAGCAGTGCTCCGACTTCAATTCCAGTCTAATCACATGAAAAGAGAAAAAAAGGGTGCCAACTTGATCTATACAAAACTTTAATCATAGCCATATATATCTCTACTCAACCTAGCTATTAGACAAATACCAATCATCATACAATCACATAGTCATAAAAAACCTATCATTCCCACTCACTGGAACATCACACTTTAGTGAATTTTCGTTTGTTTGCGTACTGATTTGTAAATCGAATACTATTCGGTATTAGTAACGGAAAAAAGATCTGAATAGCTGACTGCGAAACTTTCGAAACCATATGTAGTTCGACCTCTGAATCTAGTCTGGATCTCTCTGGTTTGTCGGAAAATCGCACCAAAAAATTTTTACTCGACCAGCAATTGTAAAAAAAAATAAAAAAATCGGGTAACCGATTGGTTTAGGATAAGAATCGGAACTGTTCACAATTATGAAATTCAAGATCGATCGGATAAATAACCAATAACCGAATCTGATCTGCGGGTTATTTTGGGTTGGTTCTTGTTTGGATTTTGAGGTCTGGTTTTTTATGCCCATGGCCGAAAATTATCGCAACAAATCACAACCTCCGCTAAGTTTTGGGCTCCTTTAGAGATGAGCGCCATCGCCTCCCTCAGTCTCCGGCATCTCCGGAGCTTCCCTTGTGGTGTCCTTTCTATTCTCTTCTCATCCTATTCCTCTATCTCATTCCCTCTCCACTCTCCTCGTCGCTGCTTCTTCCTCCGCCGCAACTTCCGCCGTCGCCAACTCATCCTCAACCGTCCCCACGCTGCTAGCTTCAGTTCATCACCAGGTTACAGCCACTACACTTTCATCTCGAGCTTTGTAATTTGCAATCGCTGTTTCGTACATTTCGCTTATACGAGTAAAATCTCTTAGGTTATACCTCTGGTTCGAACTATGACGTTATTGTGGTTGGAGCGGGACACGCTGGATGCGAAGCGGCTTTAGCCTCTGCTCGATTGGGAGCTAGTACTCTGCTTCTCACATTAAACCTCGATCGAATAGCTTGGCAGGTTTTGAATGTTTTTTCATTATTAGTTACCTTTTGTGTGTGCATACTTCTTAGAATTGTTGGGATAATAACACCGAAAAATGTATTGTTACGTGAAGCCTTGTAATCCAGCAGTAGGTGGACCAGCAAAATCACAATTAGTACATGAAGTTGATGCACTAGGAGGTGATATTGGCAAGGTTGCTGATAGGTAATCGTATACAAATTCTTATCTCAGTCATGTCTTTTCTTGTTTTCTGTTTGATTTCTTTTCTGGTATCTAGTGAAACTAATGGCTTATACAATGATTGTGGGGCTAAGTCTTTTGAATATGTATGTGTTTTACCTTGTTCTTAGCTGAGGCATAGAATCAGAATTATGAGAAAGAGATCAAATTGAACGTTTATTGCTCTGCCTCAGTGAAACGTTACCCTCAGAGGATTGTTTTCCATTTTTTTGTCAAGCATCTCAAACCTATTTAGTTACGTATCCTGGGGTTTAGCCTCACAGGATTGTTTTAATCAAAAGAATTTGTTTGACTTGCACCTGTGATAGCATGAGGAATCAGAGTTATGAAAAGGAGATCAAGTTGAGCGTTTATCGCTCTGCCTCAGTGCAATGTCTCTGAGATATCTTCACTTATCTTCTATAGAGAAGAAGGCGAGTCTTGTTTTTGTCAAGCATCTAAAACTTACTGTATCCTGCTCTGCAGTCCTCTATTGTTATATATAGTTTTGACTATAACGAGAACCCACCCTCATATTGTTTCTTCTTTGTCCCCGTCACTGAACAACTTGTGATATGGGTTCAAAGTTTACCGCTGATGTTATCTTCTTAACAGAGCAGATGCTATCTACAGAAGCGTATCCTAAATGTCTCAAGAGGCCCTGCTGTAAGATCATTACGTGCTCAGACGGACAAAAGGGAATATGCGATGGAGATGAAAAAGATAGTGGAAAGGTCAGCTCTTACTGATGTTTTTCGGGGTGACAACTCTGAGTTTTGTGCAATGCTTTGCATATAATTCTCAAGCAGACTTACGCTGAAAATTCAAATTTACTCAATACAAGTTATGGCAAGAATACAATCTTGAATTACAAGGTGTAGATGTTTCTTATCAACAGTTGCTCATCGTTTCTTGTATTCTGGCTTATAACTGTATATTTCCTTGGTATGGCAGCACTGAAAATCTCTGTATTAGAGAGGCAATGGTAACAGATATCATAGTTGGGAAGAATGACAATGTGGAAGGCGTAGCCACATTTTTTGGGATGAACTTTTATGCACCTTCTGTTATTCTCACCACTGGAACCTTTATGAGTGGGAAGATTTGGGTCGGTAGAAAGTCTATGCCAGCTGGAAGAGCTGGCGAGTCAGCTTCACAAGGATTGACAGAGAATTTGCAGCAACTCGGATTTGAAACAGATCGCTTAAAGACTGGTACTCCAGCGCGTGTGGATCGCCGGACTATAGATTTTTCCAATTTGGAGGCTCAACACGGAGACGAAGAGGTTTGTATTGCTTTCACTATAAATTTATAAAATTAGCCTATTCAGGATCAGTTTTGTTACATTGGTTAATGCGATTCAGTCAGCGAGGCAGACAGAAAAAAATTTCTTGCACTTTCTTGGCGAGATTTATTCGAGCGAACAAACACATTGGCAATTTAGATATTTTTTTTGTCACCAATGGAACAATATTTCATTTCCTTCTTTGGTATTTAACCAGAGGGGTTCATGAACCTTTTGTATTTGAAGATGCTGAACATTAATTTTCGTTTCCCAGGTCAGCTGGTTTAGTTTCGACCCAGATTTTCATATTGAGAGAGAACAAATGTGCTGCTACTTAACTCGCACGACAAAGTTTACACACCAATTGATCAGGGATAATTTGCATGAGACCCCAACTTATGGTGGATGGGTTGAAGCAAAAGGTCCTAGGTACTGCCCTTCCATCGAAGACAAGGTAAGTTCTTTTGTGTGCATATGCTTTACCTCTTTTTCTTTGTATTATCTCTTTCTTGGGCCAAGGGAAAGTTACATCGGACATGGTTCATCTACCTTTCTTTTTGTTCAGCTGATTGTTCTTAATACACTTGTCAATGTTTATGACACATTGTGGAATCTAATTCTGAGCAGGGCCACGGAAACCCGAATTTGCTAGATAAAAGTAATTTTAAGACTGGTTCCCACTGCAACATGCAAACATATGCTGATAAGTCATTATAACCAGACATAATAGTTAACAAAATAGTTAGAGCCTTAGAGGGAAGCATGAGTATTAATAGGGGAGGGAACAGATCAGTGCGGTTGTTTAGTGTTTGTGATAGAATCAAGAAGATCTGAAAAAAGAATTGGAAGAAGAATTGAGAGAGTGTAGGTTATGTAGAATAAACCCTTGGTTCCTTTGAATTTTTTGTTTTTTTCTTGGTTGAGCAAGTTTACGTTGTTTCTGAAGGAGTTATAAAGCATCTATCGTTTCTAAATCGTTTTCAGTCCTATCATATTCCTTTGTCTCTATCGTGGATGATATCACATTAGCAAATAATATATGCTGATTTCCTGCAAACTGCTCTACGTTTTTTTATCATCTCTTACTTGCAAGTCCTGAAGGTGATTCTTCTAATTCCTTAAAGCAATCTTGCATTCACTGTTACTACAGTTGGTACAAAAAATATGTTGAACCATCTTCTCTTAAACTACTTTTGATGAACATTATTATTTCTTATATAAATTTACCTGTTTCTATATCTTGTTTGGTTTCAGATTGTTAGGTTCAAAGACAAAGAGTCGCATCAAATATTCCTCGAACCAGAGGGCCGAGATGTTCCTGAGATCTATGTGCAGGTTGATGCATGTCTTAGTTATGATTTTGTCTAACTGTTATTGTCTCCGGTAGGGAAAAAGTGTGAAGCCTAAGGATGAGAAAATGGATCTAGCTAGTCGTCTCTATGTTGATATCTAAAACATATGCTTGTCTAGGAATTTTCTTCATAGATAGTTAGAGCAAGCCTTAAGTTTTTTACTACTCAGAAGCTGTCTGTTTTAATGTGAGGGTCTGTAAGTTAAGTATTCAACACTAGAGCAGATATCTTAGCTTGTTTGCTAAGTATTTAGTAGCTAATTTATGCATTGGTATTTAAGTCATTCAAGCCGTTGTCTATATTTTCTTATGAGTTATTTGTTAGTTAGTAACGTCTTTTGCTATCACTATCATTCTTACCGATTGGTATTTTCATAGGGATTTTCAACTGGACTGCCGGAGAATCTCCAGCTGCCACTTCTCAGAAGCTTGCCAGGACTCGAAAACTGTGCCATGCTAAGGCCAGCCTATGCTGTTGAGTATGATTATTTGCCAGCTCATCAGTGTTCCAGGTCCCTTATGACGAAGAAAATTGAAGGTCTTTTCTTCTCTGGTCAGATCAACGGCACAACTGGTTATGAAGAAGCTGCCGCACAGGTGAGTGATCTGTACGAGACTTTAATTTCCTTAATGATGGACCTTGATTCATGATAATAGTTTTACTCAGATGATATGGAAATAATATATTGCCACTACAATGAAAATTGCTGTTTAGACTTTGTAAGTACGTATCATTGAACCAAAATCTGTTATTTCTTTCAAATCTAGGGTATTATATCTGGAATCAATGCTGCCAGACATTCGGACGGTAAGAAGCACATTGTTCTAGAGAGGGAGAGCAGTTATATAGGTACGTTGATTGACGATTTAGTCACAAAGGACCTCAGAGAGCCATACCGCATGCTAACAAGGCAAGTTCCATTTCATTTTCTTGTTCATATTCCTAATTCTCCTCCGTTCTTTTTATAATTTCGAAATCAATCCTTCACACTACTTTCTGAATTATGGGTAGGCCAGAGATATGATTCATGAATTGTTAAATATGAAAAAAATCTTAGAACCAGGCATCTGTACAAAAAAATTAAGTGTTTTACACGCCTTGTATATGGCACCCATATGAGTGTGCCTGATGGTAATAATTGTAGTGCTTACCGTCACCAATTTTTCTGCCTAAAATATGTTTCTGAAGTTTGATAACCCATCTGGCACTCTATCGCTGTAGATAGTTTTGATTTAAACTTCGAATAAAAAATGACTTTTTTAACTTCTCTTGAAGCTGCTCTATGGCCATTTACTTGTTTGACTTCCTTTTTTTCTTCTGTTCACATGAACTATTTTGTGCCTGTGCGTGTAGTCTATTATCAGTAAAGTTCTTGATTCAGTACTTATTTGTGTTTGATAAGGCGGGATAGTAAAATATGTTTTTCTTCTCACTGACAGCCGTTCAGAACATCGGCTTCTTCTTCGATTTGATAACGCTGATAGTCGACTCACGCCTCTGGGGCGTGAACTTGGATTGATAGATGATAGACGATGGAAGTTATACCAAGAGAAGCAAGCAAGGATTGCAGAAGAGAAGATCAGGCTGAAAACTGTCAAAATTTCAGGTATGCTTCTCTTCTAAGTGAAGTTTTTTTTCTTCTTAAAACGAACTTACGCTGTTGGTCCTTGCATCCATTTCAACGTGGGATAGTTCTTTGGAAAAGCTATATGGTATAAGAGTATTTACGCACAAGAAATTTGAGTTTTCTTCACTGATTGTTATAACGCATAGAGCTCAGTGTCTCTCTTTAAGCAAAAGTATTAAGACTTGACGAAAACTTGATAATGCATTTGCTTTGCAGTTGCAGTAGGTGATTTGGCTGCTGAAGTTACTAAGGTGTCTTCTCAGCCAGTCAAAGAATCAGCGACACTAGAGAGTCTACTAAAGAAACCACATGTCCATTACAGCATTCTTGAGAAGCATGGCTTTGGAAACGAAACATTATCTAGAATCGAGAAAGACTGTGTAGAGATCGATATAAAATACGAAGGTTTCATTCTGCGCCAACAAAACCAACTACAGCAGGTATGTTTTGTCTGCTTCATTTCTCAATATATGGACACGAATCGTAAAACGAAATCCTTTTATAGATGGTCCAACAACAACATAGACGACTTCCAGAGGATTTGGATTACTTTTCGATGACAACTCTATCCCATGAAGGACGTGAGAAACTTTCAAAGGTGTGATAAAAAGTAGTTTTTGAGTATTAATTAAATGTGCTTTTATAAGCTTGTCGTCTTATGTTGTGAACAACTATAAAATTTCAGGTGAGACCGCAGACGATTGGGCAGGCAAGCAGAGTGGGCGGAGTCAGTCCTGCTGACATAACGGCTCTGCTTATAACACTCGAATCGAACCGAAGAAGAAGTCAAGAGGAGAAGAGAGGGAAAATATTGGCGCATGCCTTGGTAGAATCCAATCCACACTTGGTAGAAGATATGGAGCATATGGTTAAAGAGTGATTAAGGAGTTAGCATCAGCTCTCTAAGGTTTCAAAACCTTAATAATGATTTTGATCTATTAGTACTCTTGTCGCCAAATTGTAAGTCACATCCAAACAAAAGAGAGCCTTATTGTTCTTATTTTATGAGTTTTTAGTTTTTTTTTTCTTTTGAAAATAAAGAGAGAAACAAATCATTGTGCCTGTACAAACCAAACATGTCATATTTCAATATATATGTTTTATATATAAAAGTGCAAATAAAATTAAAATAAATCGTGCTGTTTCATGAGCGTAAAACTCTTATAAAATCACTCTTAAACCGACACAGAAAACAAAGTGCTTTATTACTCCCACCGTTTCACAAAGAGTGTCATTTTGGCTCTTGATTTTTGTTTCACAAAGAGTGTCACTTTATGTTTTCAATGCAATTTTTAAAACTAAATCTCAGTTTTATCCCTATTATTTTAACCTATTAATGAGAGAGAGAAACTGATTTAGTGTATTAATAAAGGGCATAAAAGAGATTTACAAGCTTTTCTTAATTTGTGTGAAAAATGTCAGAATGACACTCTTTGTGAAACAGAGGGAATAATTGATAACAAGAAGACGAGAACGAACACAACCTAAGATTTAAAAGATTCAATTGTATTGGTACACGTCATCTTTTTCAAATTGTAAAGTTTGATTGGTTCTTCCGCTAACACCTACAAACGCAGCTTTTGCGAATGATAGCGGTTATTGGCGTTTGCCAACACGCAAAACGCTTTCTACCGCTTCGTACCGCTTTTTGTCTCTCAACTAAAAAAAACCGAACCGATCTGAACCGAACTAAAAAGTACTTTTTACGTATAATTAATATGTATATGCACACACGTTTACATAATATGAGTTGATGGATCTTTGCTAACTCTTCAAGAGTTGGATCATCATATTTCTAAGCTCATCAATTTGCTTAGATTCTCCTTCATTGCCTCGGGTAGACTTGTCAAAATCAGACGAACTATTGTTGTTGCTAACAGCAAGGTTATCGATTAGTGCTTGACATTCTTCAACTGTTTTGGTTGTTAAATCACCATTACTAGCAGTTTCAAGAGACAACTGATATTTATGGTCTACACCTCTGTAAAATGTACTCAAAAGATTTGATTCAATAAACCCATGATGAGGACAATCTCTTAAATATTATTTAAATTTTTTTCATGCATCATAGAAAATTTCATGTGGAGCTTATTTAAAGTTTTGTATCTTGCTTCTTAGCAAGTTGGATCGAGATTTAGTAAATTATTGAGAAAAGTAGACTTACAACCTTCCCAAGTGGTGATAGAACCTGGTTGTAGAGTCTTTAGCTAGTGGTGGGCTTTATCAGCCAAGAAAAATGGAAACAACTTGCACTTCAAGTAGTCTTGAGTTACTCCATTCATCTGAGTGGTGCTGCATATCCCTTCGAGCAGCTTGATATGATCCAGTGGACGTTCAGTAGGTAATCCATGGAATTGATTTTGCTTCACCAAAGCAATGATCTGAGGTTTAATCTCATAATCTTGTCTCTGCGGAGGTTGAGGACAGATTGCATTTCGATCCTGGAAATATTGATCAGGTGCATCACAATCTTTGATTGTTTGATGCAAGTGTATTGGCGGTTCTGATTTCCAGCAGCAGGAGGCACGTCTTGCTCTCCTAGACCATTGCACACAGGTTGTGTCGGTCCATTCATTTGGTGTCCGATTGCATCTAGGATTGGTTCTCCATGCTCATCCACCATTGGGTTTTGTTGTTGAGGTGTTTACTCAGCCATATATTCTAAGGGTTGAGTTCTTCTTGCCATTCTACGAGGGCTTCTCACAACTCTTTCAATCTAAGATTCAAACGGGATTAGATTTTCGGAACCTTGGCTTCTGGTCATACACCTGAAACTCTCTAGGCACGAAAATCAAAACTAAAAACCAGCAGCAAAAGCAAAAATGACTTAGACTGAAACTTCAAATTGACAACTAGCGGCACTGCGAAGATTCTCTGGCAACGCCGCCAAAAACTTTAAGTGGATATGCAAAGTTATCCTAAAATAATATACAATGTGATAGTTGTAAGTGCACAACAGACAATTGTAGTACTTCATGTAATCTTGAGTGCACAATAGTTCTCAAAATGAAAAGAAATCTAAGTCGAAATATGATTTTGGTTTGTTTGCAAATGAATGCAAGTGGACATAAATGAAATAAAAGAAAAAAGCAAGCACATAAGGATTTCAAAGGATGTAAAACTTATGATTTAAAAAATTGGGATGACAGAGAATCCTTAGGGGCAATGGTTTAAATTATCCAGAACTTAGCTAACTAGAGACAAGCTTGAGTGTTATCATTCTAGAGCCGAAACATTTCTATGTTTAAAGATATCCTTTCAGATGAGACATGATAAGCAAACATCTATCAACATGTGTTGAGTGTAACATAAGCAGTTGATGCATCAATGATTATCAAGTTCGCATTCTCACTAAGAACATTTGTGGCAGCGCTAGCACTCCAAAGATCTCAGCCTATCAATTTCATTTTGGATTTAAGAGTTTCAAAGAGAAAATATCTCCTTTGTACTTCGTTACAAATAAAATTTATGAACCTGATCTCTTCAAATACAAGTTTATCCATAATGTCTTCTATTGATTCTTCTTGCTTGTTGACTTTCATTATGTGTGAGTAGTTCGCTTGTTAGGTTATCGAGATTCAAAAAGTTCATGAAATGCTAGATTGATATCAATTTATAAAGGTTTATTATGATTGTTCATTTTTATTTGTTTAAAATGCAGAAGCTACAGTAGCTAACCAATGATTGATCTTAGGTTATTATACTTTCAAACAGAGCCGTGCCTGATATATGGGGTCCTAATACAAAACTCAAAATTTGGGCCCTAAATGATAAATAAAAAAAAAATTTCAAAATTTTTCTTTAACAAAAAAGTGTAAAAAAATCATAGCCCCATTCAAATGTATCAAATGTATATGTCAATGCACGGCTTTTTTTATTGCCTGACTTAGTATTTTGTGGGCAATACGTTATAACCTGCGAAAGTTGATATACGAAGTATTGTGACGAATTGAACCTTAACCGAACTAATGGATGCTTTTTTTTTTTTGTAATAAACACCGAAAGTTGAGTCTGAAGTGAAATGATTATACATCCGTACTTTGAGTTTTGCATTAATTCTTACAAATACCCTATATCGATTTATCTTGTGTTTCATCATTCTCTGCCATTATCATATGGCCCAATGTTTTTATTCTTATTCATTTAAATCTATATTTACTTGCTTTTTAGTTTATTTTCATCATTCGCAAACTACAAACCCCATATTTTTATTGTTTCAGCTGGATTAAAAGCTTATAAATTTGTAGCATATATATATGGTATTTAGTGGATAGACTCTCTAGTACTAACTCATTTGTTGTGCACTTTCAAAGCTATTTCAGGGTTAGCAACTTGAAAAGAACAAAATATTTCATTTTGTGCACCAAAAAAAAATTATAATTCAAAATATGAGAATAACAAAAATCTAAATTAAAATATAGATTGAATCACCAAAATATAATATTATGTTTGACTATTGTATATCTAGAAGAATAAATTTTATCACATTAATGTTCATATCTAATTAGATAAAGAAATCATTATGTTTATTTTATTTAGACAATAATCTATTGAGATTAAAGAAAATTATATTATTATTATTTTTTTACCGGAATCCAAAGAAATAAAAGGAAATCATATTCCTTATTTGATTTTGACTATAATCTTAGAACATAAATTGAAACATTTTTGACTTATAATTATTCTTTATCAGGAAAAATTCCTTTTCCATATATTTTTTTTATCATATAGGCATGTAGCCATTGCAAAGATAACATAACACCCACACACACAAAATAAAAGAAATATCAAAAAATGGATATCTCTAAAAAAATGTTAATAGCATTTATTTTCAGCATCATCTTCGTCAGCTCTTATGTTCATTGCACCGAAAGCAATCCCGGTACTACTTTAATATTACACTCCCTCACTTTTGTTTATACACATTTTCTAAATCTTTTATAAATGGCAATAGATAGTATTTGTTAATTTTTATTAAATAGGTTTAATGATTATTTATTTTATTTGGACTATAATCTAAAGAAATTAATTGAATTATTTTGACTTATTTATTTTCCACTAGAAAAAAATTTCCATTTTGGTATACTTGTAATATTATAAATATAATCATCACAAAAAAAACATAACACAAAAAAAATTTAAGAGAATATCATATAAAATGGATATCTCCAATAAAATGTTCATCGCATTTGTTTTGAGTGTCCTCTTCATCATCTCTGATGTTAATTGCACCGATAACAATTTTGGTTTTAACTTATTATTATACTCCCCACTTTTATTTATGAAACATATTTTTTTAAAGTTTATTAATGTCAATTTTTTTTCTTAATGATAATTGTTAAATAGGTTTTGGAATAAAGTTTGACTATAAACAATGCTACTATTCAAGTGGCGAGGAAGGATAAACGGAATGCGAGAAGTTTTGTGCGAAAAAAAACATTGGATTGGTCGGTCACATTATTGACGGAAAATGTTGTTGTACGTCGAAGACTTGATTTCAAACTATTTTGATCACGTGTTCAAAAGGTTGAGAACAAATTACAAAACTATATCAAATTGTTATTAGTTTTATTAAACTCGAGCAAATTTGGGCAAATTTAACCAAATCTAAAAATAAATTGTAATTCATCGTCCAAGATTTTTAAATATAAATAAAAAGAAACTCGATCCACCATGTTATCCCATGGCAGAGGAGGTCAATTCGGCCTACATGTTAAAGTTTTCTTGAGTGACGTCCACGACTTCAAATAATCCTCTTTGGATTATGAGGTACCAGCTAAATATAAGCTGATAATTCAAGATCAACAAGCAGTGGTAAAAATTAAATAATCATAAATGTTTAGTTCATTACTTTGATAAACACATTTGATGAGGAAAATTAAATAAGATTAATAGTCAAATCAAAAAACTCAGATTAATAAAATATAATTTTTTTTTTTGTCCAAATTTCATTAGAATAAATTTAGTTCGGGATTGGGTCCAACAAGCTTAAAGCCCGTTTAGCAAGCCTATCCGCTACAGTGTTCTGATCACGGCTAATTGCCCAAAAGCTTACAACATCAAACTGTTTGGTTAGAGCTGCGATATCCGAAGCGACACCATGCAATTCGGAGAATCCTTCATCCGATGTCACTGTTTTGATCGCCTGAGCCGAGTCCGATTCAAATCGGAGTTTTGTGAAGCCACGGTCAAAAGCATCTTCCATCGCCGCTCTGATTGCGAGAGTTTCCGCCATCAGAGGAGATCTGACATAGGAAGCCACCTCAGTCTGATGCGCGATGTGTCGTTCCTGATCTGAAGAGAACTCGCATCGGATCTACAAGTGACACATGTATCATCTACGGATATGGTACTCTTTGCTATAAGACTCTTAGGTTGACTTTTTGTAAGTTGAGCATCGTTCCATTCCTTAGTGCTTAAAACCGCTTGGTTGACGACTTCTTCTACTGTGTACACTTTATTGCTAAAGATTTTGTTGTTTCTTGCTGTTCAGAGGTGCCAGAGGAGCCACGGGGCCAACGAAGCAGAAGTGATTACACTCGGAGGGCTGCAGATGAGTTTTCTAATGATCGGCCATCCAGCTACAAAGTCCCAATCCTGGACTGGCGTGAAGGCATCCCTAAACGGGGCTGCTTCCCAGGCTTGTCTGGCAAAAGGGCATTGTACTAGCACATGAGAGATCGTTTCAATCTCCCCACATCTGGGACACGCTGGATCCAGAAGAATTTGTCTTGCGGCTAGTCTTTCGCCAACAGGGAGAGCTCCCTTTGCTGCTTTCCAATCAAATACTTGGATTTTTGGTGCTGTTTTGACTGAACAAATGTCACGTATCCATCTTATACCAACTAGATTTCTGAGTTCTTCTGTTGTTTTGTCTTCTAGGGCTGAGTAGTATCCTGTTTTCGTAGAATATATACCGGATTTCGTTTTTAGCCATACCAACTTATCCTTCACTCTTGTCTTGCTTGGTTTCAATTCCAGAATTTCTGCCGAATGAGCCGGGAGCATGTGGTTGACTTTAAGTACATCCCATTCTGTAGAGTTTGGGAGAAAGAGGTCTGATACTCTGAGGTGCTCAACAATAATAATATAATCAATCTCAGATCCATCAAAATAAATACAAAACTAGAATTTTATAGAGGAAATCCGGTCATGGTAGTTTTCGAATTGTCTGTTTTGAACAAACCATATTATAATAGTTTATGAAACTCAAAATCAAAGCAGTTGTTTGAAGAAAATATCATAAATTATTTTTACTTAATAAAATGATTTGACTAAAGAAAATTGAAAAATTTCACTGCATAAAACTTAAGCAAATCAATAAGAAAGAAAAAATCGTCAGATAATGAGGGAATTCCCCCTCGCTTAAATCACCGTCAATATATGAAAATAAATAATAAAAAAAAGTCAAAACGAAACTGAAAAATATGAAATTCTTTTTATGAATATTTCGAAAAACATTTTTTGAAAAAATATCAAAATTGTCTTTTATGGTTGATGGATCAATAATGAGAGGTGGTCATCGATCATTAATTGGTCTAAAATCCTATGATTTTGATAAACTTAATGATTGATTGATCAAGGGAGTAGATCGGTAGATCAGTTGTTTGATAGATGAGGCGATCGATCCAAAATAAGGATAAATGAGGGAGATATACCTCGTCATTACAACACTTCACCTGAGGTATTGACGAAATATCCAGAGAAATGGAAACTTTTCATTTCTACCGCATACCCAACTGATCAATCATGTATGTCAATCGATCGATAAGGTATGTCAACCGATCGGTTGGCTATACCAATCGATCGATCAGATTGTTGTATGGTCGGTTGGAAAATTCCAGGGGCTTCTGTCCGAATTCAATCAACTGACCAATCGATATGTGTAGGTCGATTGCACCTTGTCGGTTAATGATCTGATGTTGGAAAGTCTTCCATCTAACATCAAACTTCTAATACTTAGAAGATATCTAATCTCCAAATTGTCTAAAAACGCCCATTCTTGATTCAATTCTCCATATTTATTGTCAAACCTCTAAAAACTCCAAGAGAATGAAAACATCGATTTATAATCAAATTTGATTAGTTTCTTATTGAAAACATATAGAAAATACTATTAAAAAGTAGTAAAATACGTTGTATATCACTGGTCGCGAGCTTGACTTCTCAGGTCGCGGTGGGACTCTCCATGGATGCGTGTTGGGCTCTCAGGTCCCAGTGGATGTCCTCCTGGCCGTGAGCTGGGTATCCCTGGTCCAGGTGGGCTCTTCTCGAAGCTGCTTTACATGCCTTCTTGGGCATTGGTTTGAGGATTACCACTAGATTAGTACCACCTAAGTTGGGAAAATCTAGGTTTGCAAATGAGATTAGTACCACCTAAAATGGGAAAGTCTAAATGAGATTCCTAATTCTAAAAATGAGAATTGTTGGAGTATGAACATCAAGTTAGCCATCTTAATCTACTTATTCAATTACCCCATCTTTGAATTCTTGTCTTTATTTCTTGCATAATTAGAATTTAGCTTTCTTCCCTTGAGTTTAGTCTTGCTTATTCCTTATTTAAAGCCTTCTAGCCTACTACTTGTTATAGGTTCGAATTTTATGCATTGCTTCCATTTTAATTAGGTTGCAAGAACTTCTCTCTTTGATTGTGCTTAGATTAAATAGATTTATGCATTCCTAGTGTTTTTAATCTCTACCCCTTTGGATTGATACCTAAAATACTACAATGACTAGAGTAGTAGAGTTTTAGGAATTGATCGTTTGAACCTAAAAAATCCTACTATGAATTTGGCGCCATTGCCATTGGGATTTAGCATTAACCATTAGGATTTTGAATCTATTTGAGACTAAACTTTTATTTTACCTTGTTTTCTCATCTCTTTTCAAGATGATGAATTTTTTCTTATTTTTTGGTACTAACTTGCGTTCCTTGATTCTCTTATTCTTTCAAAAGTACCAAACTAAAGAGAAGAGGCATGGAAATAGAAGATCACTTGAGGTGTTGGAGAAGAACAACCAAAGAAGCATTCTCCCAACTCCACAACCTCAAGAACGTGTACCTACCTCTCTCCACGCTCAAGGGAACAAGCCAACAATTGGGAGCTTTGATGCTCCTCATTATCATGAGTTGAGATTTGGAATCCATCCTCCTCCAATAGAAGCCACAGCCTATGAGATCAAGCCAAGTCTTGTGAGGTTAATTCAATGCTCTAAGTTCTTAGGGAATGGAATGGAGAATCCTTATGATCATGTGGAGTCCTTTGAGAGGTTGTGCAACACGTTCAGCATTGAAGGTGTGCCCAAAGATAGCATCAAGCTCATTCTATTTCCTTTCTCACTTGGAGAAAAGGCGCACCAATGGGAGAGAGCTCTACCATCTCATTTGGTCAAATCTTGGGATGATTGCCAAAGAGTCTTCCTTCAAAAGTACTATCCCACTAAAAAAACCGTCCAAATGAGGAGGGACATCTTGAGTTTCACGCAAGGCATACATGAGACCTTTCATGAGGCATGGGAGAGACTTATAGGATATACTCGGGATTTTCCATATCATGGGTTCAAGAAAGAAGAAATCCTTAGCATTTTCTATTGGGGAGTTGCTAAGGATCACAAATAGACATTGGATGTGGCTAGCAAAGGGCGTTTTGAAAACCTCACAGTGGAAGAAGGAGAGCTACTTGTTGAGAACTTGGCCAAGACTAGTGAAAGCTACTATGAAGGGCATGATACAACACCTCTAAAGAGATCATGTGAAGACTCCACATGGAAGGACTTGCAAGATAAATTGGAGTGCTTGGAGAAACTCATACAAGCGAAACCAAGAGGAGTTGATTTGGCTCATGAGCAACACCATAAGAGAGCCAATTTCATGGTCAAAGCCCCACGTTCTGTGCAACAAGGTCAAGCCTCTAGTTCTCATTCTCAAGATGCCATTAAGAGTATTCTCCAACAACTCTTACATGGTCAAGAGAATGGCCCGATGATAATGGCTAAGGAGTTGGAAGAGATCCATACCAACATGGGTAGTCTACAAGAGGATTTTAAATCCAAACTTGAGATATTACACAAAAGTTGGTTTATTACTAGAATATTATACATTTTTTCAAAAAATTACTCAGATATTTTGTGCCCTTGTGTAATTACAATTAACACCATTCATTAATTTGTAATTTTTTTAATTTAAAAATGATTAACCAAAAATTAGTTTAATCCACCTCATTAACATCTAATCCACCTCATTAACATGAAAAAACTAAATCCACGTCATGAAATACAGTTTCGGGAAAAAAACCTCTCTCTCGCCGGCGAAACCTCTATCTCTCTCCCTCGGCGATTCCGAAGTCGAACCCTAATTCCGCCGTCGTATCGTCTCTTCCGGCCGCTTCTCTTATCTCCGTCGCATTTCGTCTCCTTTTTCACAAACTCGAGTGGGTACTCTTCGTTTTCTCGAGTGGACTCTTCGTTTTCTCGACTAAAAATCTCTCCTTTTTTCGAACAAACTTGTTCCGGTAAGTTCGAATCTTTTTTTTTGAGTTTAACCGTTTAAGTGCATGTGATTCCCGTGATTTAAACCGTTTTCCGAAAACTATCGCGGTGATATTAAGGAATTTTATCGATGCTTATTACGGCTGATTTTCGCCGTCGTTGATTTACATATGGTGGCTTATTTGTTAGATCTATTCGATGGTGTCTGGTTTATCAATGCATATGTGGCTGAGTTTTGTTTATTTTGCGACTGAGTTACGGTTTGCTTTACGGCTGATTTATGGTTTATCAATGCATTGGTGGCTGAGTTTGTTTATGTTGCGGCTGAGTTATGATTTACTTTACGGCTGATGTATGGTTTATTAATGCATATGTGGCTGAGTTTGTTTTATGTTGCGGCTGAGTTACAATTTACTTTACGGCTGATTTATGGTTTATCAATGCATATGTGGCTGAGTTTGTGTTATGTTGCGGCTGAGTTACGGTTTCCCAAGTTTCTTCTGCTCCAAATCCAGAATTGAGGATCCAATCACTGAGACATATGCATATAAATAATTTGTTTCTGCTAATTAAAGGTTTTATTTTGGTTTTCGATTAGATGGATTTAAATTCGGGATCCTCTAGTAACAACAGGAGCATAACTTTCGGCGGTCTTAAATTGTGTGATTGTCGATTGCCTGCAAAAATTTTCACATCCTGGACAGATAAAAACACGGGTCGAAAGTTCTTCGGCTGTGAATTGTACAAGGTATGGAGAAGAACGAGTGATTGTCTGGATCATATTTGATTGTTTAAAAATCTTATTTGTGTGTCGTTAGGAGGGTGACACAGCTCACTGCAAATACTTTAGGTGGTTTGATGAAGAAGAGGTGAAAGGATGGCCAAAAAGAGCATTGATTCAAGCTCGAGATGAAATCCGGGAGAAGAAAAATGTGATCGATCAACTAAGTACAACAATTGTGGAGCTTCGTAGAGAATTGGAGAAGCATGAGGGGGAGAAATGTGCAGGAGATGGTGATATACAACAACGATTTGAATTTGGATGGAAAGCAAAGATCTTGAAGTTGTTCTGTATCGGCAATGCATAAGTAGATGCAAAAGTAGATGTTCTGTTGGCCCTTTGTGTTTGGTTTGTAAGGACATCCCTTATATGATTCATGACTATTTGTGTTTGATTAAGATGTTGTGGTGATTAGATCCAAAACAAAACTTAAATGCAAATCATTATATAACTTGCAATCCTTTATGTACGTTTGTCTAGGAATGAAATCTAAGTATATCTTCACTATGTATGGGTATAGGGTTTGGGATTTAGTCGTTTTGTTGGATAAGTTTTAAATGGTACAAACATGAGCTAATTTCATGATCATTAATCGGTAAAGTGAATAAAAATGTTAATTAGTGAAAAGTGGTTTAATTATATGAATAAATATTCACATCTGCCATATTCGTGGTTTGGCCGAGTTATGCCATATTCGTGGTGGCTGAGTTATTCTAACGACATGGCTGACTTAACGCAGATTCATTTGTGGTTTGGCTGAGTTATTCTTTTAATTAAAAAATGATTAACGAAAAATTAGTATAATCCACGTCATTAATCCACAACAGTTATGTCATTGATGATCAAAAGCGAGGGAAACTGAATCGTTATGTTTTTTCTGGAATCGAAAAAAAAACCGCTCTCTCTCTCTCTCTCTCGCTCTCTCGGCGATTCCGAAGTCGAACCCTAATTTCGCCGTTGTAGCGTCTCTTCCGGCGGCTTCTCTTTTATCTGTCGCATTTCGTCTCCTTTTTCACGAACTCGATCGGGGACTCTTCGTTTTCGAGAATGCAATCTTTGTTTTCCATTGCTAAAAATCTCTCCTTTTTTGACGAACAAACTTGCTCCGATAAGTTCAAATTTTTTATCTCCAAGAGACATCCTTATTTTAAGGGTTGAACGTTTTAAAAATAAAGGTTTTGGATGTGTTGCTCCATTGGTTATCTTTATCTTTATCCTTAAAAATTTGTATGTTGCATTATAATCCTCCATTTTAACTACAATTAATTATAATAATAAAACCTTCATTTATAATTATAAACGTACATCAAAGAAATGTTACACATATTAAAATGTGTGACCTAAAAGTTTAAGGATTGAAATGCAAAAGAATATAGATGAAACTTTAAATTTAGAGTTTTGAAGTTTGGTCTGGCGTTAAAAAAACTTCATATTCGAAGTTATGCAGTTTCGAGATGCTCTAAGGACTGAAATGCAAAATAAATAGATTTATATGGATGTGAATAGTGAATCCTTATATTTGAGATCATGATACAAGACTACAAGAGTTTTTATCTCTTGCAAGCAATTTCTCAATTGCTCAATCATTGCAATACTTGAGATATCAATCCATTTTGGGAGATGATTCAATAAGAATACAAAGTTTGGTTTAAGCTAAGCTAAATTGGCAAATTCAAGTAACAAAGAACAATTAAAAGCCAACTACAATCTAAGAGAGACACTACAAGATCAATTATATGAAACTAAGCCTTAATTATCACTAATCAAGTACTAATCAAGCGATTAACAACTAAGCAAGATTACCAAAATACTAAAAACGAAACCTAGGGATGGAATCATTGATTTGGGCAATC
>JAHZTW010000001.1:316748766-316771525 GCA_020283515.1 Alliaria petiolata | reverse complement strand
GATGTGCTGCTGTCCGATGCAAGCCATGTCGTGAACTCGAGGAGGCTCACATCGGTTTGTTGTCCGATGGGTCACAAACCGATGTGATGCCAGACAAGTCTTCATTCTTGTTCTCCAACTTCTCCTTGACTCCAAGTTGTCCACCAATCTCCAAATAGTCTTCCTAGCCTCCAAGGTACCTAAGATAAACTCCAAATGCAACAAAATATGCAAAGACTATGCAAAGACACCTTAGGACTCTAAATGAATGCAAACTAGATCAAATGAACAAGTTATATGCATGAAACAATGCAAATGCTATCTTAAATGGATGCTTAAAAGGTGTAAATATGCTAACTATCAACTCCTCCAAACTTGTCTTTTGCTTGTCCTCAAGCAAATGAAACATAAGCCAAGGAGAGAGGTTTGAAAGTGGGGATTCAAATCCAAAGGTGTCAAGCAAATGAATCAATTCAATGGTCCTAGTTAGTAGTTCTAGGATGCTCTTTATGCAAACTTCTACTCTAAAATGTCTAGCCATACCCATACTCATTCAAGTTAACCCAAGCCTTAACCTACACAAGCATCCATTTTCACCAACTCTTTAACATTCATTAATGGTAACCATGGATCATGAATCATGCAATGCTAGCGAACTTATTTGGTTTTTGGGTAAGGTCTTGAGATGAAAATGATCTCAACTTCATGGGGTTCCAATGCAAGGGATCTCTCAATGAACAAGTGAACTTTGGCAAAAATGCTAAGAGTAAAAAGCAACCTATGCATACAAGGACAAACTTCCATCTACCCTTTGTAACACAAATGTTTTCACTCTCATTTCCTTTAAAGCTCACTCACCAAGTCCAACCTATGCTACCCATTACAAGGCAATTCGCCAATACCCATGAGTTCAAACCATTTTTTGTTTTCTTTTCTCTTTTAAGCACTTGGGGAAAACCTCTTCTACAACCACAAGTGTTGGCACACTTTCACTTCAAGCTCTTTCTCTTTTCATTCACAATTTGCTATCCTCTTTCTTATCTTAACTTAGCCATATTTTTTTCTTTTTCTTGGCTCTTTTACTTTTCATCTCTAGAGGATTTTTTCTTTTCTTAATACTTAGAGCATAATACTCAATGCCAACACTTGTTCCAAAATTTTCGTTTTCCCCCTTTCACCACCTCAACTTCGCCCACTTTACTTTTTCCATATCGAATATTAAGCCAAAATCCCCACCCAAGAATCCTATCCTATCATCTAGCTCATTGTTCTCGAGCTAGCTACATGGAAGCCTATCCTTGTCGCTCTAAACTCAACACTTTTTGCTAAGTTCATAAGAAGAAAAAGGCCTAATGCACTCAATAAGGAAGAGGTTTTCAAAGAAAGCTTAGCTAGGGAGTTCGATTTCAACCGCTCTAAAGATGAGAGTCGGCTATTTGGGTTAACAAGAGTGGTAAAAGGAAAGAAGATAACCCAAATATGTATATGGTATCCACAAGTTCTCTAGCAATGCATAACCATGATAATTACTTGTTCAAATTAGGTTCAAGTTCAAGAGAGTTGGTTTCTACTCAAAGCTTGCTTCAAATAAAACTTGAATTTCAAATGGTGAGGTCCAAGTAGGGTTCAACTTTAACTTTCAAAATTTGCACACAAAGCATCAAACAACTACTAACTAGGGCCTTGAACTAATTCATGAGCTAAACACCTTACAAGGAAAAATCATCATTGTCCCCTATGCAAGAATGCAAATCTATATGGAAGCTAGACCCAATCCTACTTATGTGACAAATGCAAATGCAACTACATGCTATTTTTTGAAATTTTTGAAATTTTTCCAATTTTTTGGTTTTTTCTATGCCATAGATGTATGCATGAGACTCAAGAATGCATGAGAAAGAAAAATAAGATCACAAAACACAAGATCAAATACACCATACTCCCCCAAACTTAAATTACACAGTCTCTTGTGTAATCCAAGCTTGGAGAAGATTTCAATATGTAAAAATAAAAACTAGATGATATTTACAATGGGATTTGGAGTGTTACCTAGAATTGGACTGAGGAGGAGGAGGATTCCTCCATGGAGTAGGAGATGTTGCTGGATTCCAGAGTTGGTGACCGCATCGCTCTCCTCTTCCTTCGGCGAGTCTCATAAGAAGAGGACCTTGGTGGATCTTCATGAGAAGCAGTCCTCTCTTGCGCATGGAATGAGTGTCTTCTATCAAGCTCCATGGCACTTTCTTCCATACCTTCCTCATGCTCAGCCGCTTGGTGAGCTCGTGATGAAGAGGCACCTCCCACCTTGGCCTTTAGTTCCTTCATTTGGCTTTTCATCCCCTTAACCGTCTTCACCAACTTCCGAATGATCTTATCTTGCCATTTGTTCCACCTTTGGAGGATGTTGATGCGGTGGTGAGCTTCCCTCAAAGCTTGACTAGGGATGGATGAATCATAGGCCTCAAAATAGTATCTTTGGCTTCCATATGTGGGGCTTGGCGGCGCTTCCTCTTGCTCTTCTAGAGGCTCTTCTTCTCTTGCTGCACTAGTGGAGCCTCTTGGCTTTCTTATGCTTTGAAGTGGAGGCTCTCTTGAAGGATCGTAGAGCTCATCGGTGGAAGGACGGAAGTCGAGGTCCCTTGGCGTGGCGATGGTCGTCAAGTGTGGGCAAGGAAGTTTGACTCTTGCTTCTGTGGAGTCGCTGTAGGAAAATTTGTAGACATAGCTTTGTCCTAACTTCCCATTGATGAATCTTGTCTTGCTAAGGTATTGGATGTCCATCCACTTCGGCTCACTTGTAACCTCTCCAAGATCCGCTCCACAAGCAAGTAGAATGGGTGTTACAACTCCTCCAATGCTGAGTTGTGTCGTGTAATCCGTAGTTGTCGTTGCCCACTCCTTGTAGCCCAACATCCTCTTCATAAGTAGAGAGATCAATCCTATGCCCGAGCTATCACCTCTCAAGATTGTTGTGTTCCCATCAATTCTTATGCTCCTTAGAATATCCTTGATCCCCATATCCAAGAGTTTCAGCTCATCTTCAAGAACATACCCGCACTCCTTCCTTGCGAAAAACGTGTGGGCGAGCACCTTGTGTGCATATCTTACTGCTGGATGGGTAATGGCGCCACCCTTTCTTATCCCAGGCATGAACTTGCCAACTCCAATGTACCTCCACAAGCTCGTAAGTTCACCTCTTGGGAACTCCATGATTTTCCCTCTTCTCCATCCTTCGGGGAACCCAAACACTTCACTAAGCTCCTTAAAGGACATCCTGTAGTTCTTTCTCCCCACCTTGAATTTTATATAACCATGCCCATCTGCTTCTTCCTCTTCGGTCGGTTCAGCACAAAGGGGATAGAACTCCACCTTCAATGTGGAAAGGAATTGGCAAAGAGGGACTTGGTGGGTAGGGTGAGCCATTTGGAAGAATTGTCTCATTCCCATGTTGGTGAAGAGAGCTAACACATCCTCAAATATTCCGAGCTCCCTAAGCGTTTCCATGTGGGGGTATCTTGTCCCTTGGTGCTCCAAGGCCATAAGAGCCTTGTAAATCTCATTAGCACTGGGCTCTTTCCTCTGTGTTTCCTTCCCACTTCCACTGCCGTGCACCATTTCCCTTTTTCCTTTCCTCTTGTCTTCCCTTTGTTGGTTAGCTTTTCCATCATTTGTACCTCTAGTCTTTCCCATAGTGGTACCTATAAAATAGACACCCTTGAGCAAGAATTAGCACATGGTAATTTAAGCATAGCTATCAACAATAGGGAAAGCCTATGAGCACAACAAGTATTGTCAAAAATCAAACAATTCCAACACTTAGAAATTTTTTCCCAAAAGTTCAAAATTTCAACTTCTCAAAAATTGTTGGCTAACAAGTGCTAAGCATTATACATGATGAATGCAAGTGGTTGCAAGTGAAAGCCCCAAATTCTAACAAGAATTCCAAGACTAATTGCAAATTTTTGCACCTTTTAGGACTTATGAACCCTAATTGCTAAAATTTCAAAATTTCATCATGCTAACAATGCAATAGCCCACGAAATCAACATATAAACCATTTTCAAGCATAACCCAAACCACTTGCACCCTAATTCGACCATTTTGGCAACACATACCTCAAAAAACACCATTGGAGAGAATGATGGATTTAAAGGGAAATTAGAAGCATACCTTGTTTAGTTGCAAGAGGATGACCGAAAATGGGTGAAGAATCTGTTTGAGAATGGAAATTCGAGCTTGTTGGTTTTTGAATCACAAAAATTTGTTGAAAATTGAGAGAGTTCTTGCTTGAAATCGTGAAAATGAGTTGTGGGGGAGAAAAAAATGAGTTTTGGGGAAGAAGAAGGGAGTAAACCAGAAAAAATTCTGTAAAAATCGGTTTAGGAAAAGCTGGTTTACTCGAATTGGACCGGTCAAAGCCAGAAAAAGGAAGGGTTGACTTACCTGTTTTGGGGGTGCATCGGATTGTTAACCGATGCAACAGACCGATGCCAAATTCGGAATGCGTTGTCCGATGCATCTTGTCCGATGCGGGTCAGCATTTTAAGAACGGAGTCGCTTACATCGGTTTGTCTGTCCGATGCGTCTGGCCGATGCAAAACGCTGGGTGTGTCGCATCGGTTTGTTGTCCGATGTGCAACATTCCGATGCGACCCCAGACGATTTTTACAACCCACTTTCCTTTTTCTCTTGCTTCTTTTATCCAAACCTGATGATCACAAACACTTAAAGACAGATTATTGAAACTAAACAATGCAAATATATACAAGGATACCATGGGAATGCCTCCCAAGTGCGCTTGTTTAAAGTCTCTAAGCTTGACTTTTCAAAACCCTTAGGCATGAGTGGGATCTTGAAGAGGGCATGAGCTTGCCTCTTCCTTAGACTCATTCACCAAGTATGGCTTGACCCTATGGCCATTGACAGTGAAATTCTCCCTATTCTTTCCAATCAAAGTGATGGCTCCATAAGGCAATACTTCTTTAATCTCAAAAGGGCCTCCCCACCTTGACTTGAGCTTACCCGGGAACAACTTCAATCTTGAATTGTAGAGAAGAACTTTGTCACCTACACTAAGCTCCTTCTTCACAATCCTCTTGTCATGGAAAGCTTTGGTCCTCTCCTTGTAAATCCTTGAACTTTCATAAGATTCAAGTCTAATCTCCTCAAGCTCTTGGAGTTTAATCAATCTCTTTTCTTGGGCTGTCTTTATATTGTAATTGAGAAGCTTCACAGCCCACAAAGCTTTGTGTTCAATCTCTACTGGTAGATGACAAGCTTTTCCATACACAAGGTTGAAAGGAGACCTCCCAATTGGTGTCTTGAAAGCTGTCATATAAGCCCACAAAGCATCATCAAGCTTGATTGACCAATCCTTTCTTGTTATACCCACAGTTTTCTCTAGAATAGCATTGATCTCACAGTTTGTGACTTCCACTTGACCACTAGTTTGAGGGTGGTAAGGGGTGGCTACCTTATGCTTGACACCATGCTTGCTCAATAACCCTTCAAAGACCTTGTTGATGAAGTGGCTTCCCCCATCACTAATCACAACTTTTGGCACACCAAACCTTGGGAAGATTATGCTCTTGAACATCTTAACCACGACCTTGGAGTCATTAGTAGGGCTTGCAATGGCTTCAACCCACTTTGAGACATAATCAACAGCCACCAAGATGTATTGGTTTCCATAAGAAGATGAGAAAGGTCCCATGAAGTCTATGCCCCAAACATCAAACAATTCTACTTCCAAGATTGGGTTTTGGGGCATCTCATCTCTCTTGCTTATGTTCCCCTTTCTTTGACAAGGTTCACATCTCTTGATGAACTCATGAGTATCCTTGAACAATGTAGGCCACCAAAACCCACTTTGTAGCACCTTTGTAGCTGTCTTGAATGTGGCAAAATGCCCTCCATACTTAGACCCATGGCAATAAAAAATCACACTCTCAACCTCTTCTTGTGCCAAGCATCTCCTATAAATCCCATCAGCACATCTCTTGTAGAGGTAAGGTTCATCCCAATAGAAGTGTGACACATCTCTCATAAACTTCTTCTTGTGATAATTGTTGAGATGTGTTGGTTCTTCTTTGCATACTAAGTAGTTAACAAAATCTGCATACCAAGGCTCATTTTTTGTTTCCATTCCTTGAATCTCGTGTAGCATCTTGCCAATCCTATGTGCTCTAGCAACTTTCTTGATCATCATCAATTGCTCTTCCGGGAGTGAATCATTGAGTGGTAAAGCATCTTCAATCCTCATCCTTGACAAATTATCAGCTACACCATTCTCCACACCCTTCTTGTCAAATATCTCCATGTCAAACTCTTGTAGAAGCAAAATCCATCTAATGAGCCTTGGCTTGGTCTCCTTTTTGGCATAGATATGGCGCAGAGCAGCATGATCCGTGTATACTATCACCTTTGATCCCACCAAATAAGATCTAAACTTCTCAAAAGCAAACACCACAGCCAAGAGTTCCTTTTCAGTTGTAGCATACTTGGTTTGAGCCTCATCAAGTGTCCTACTTGCATAATAGATCACATGAAGCTTCTTGTCCTTCTTTTTCCCAAGAACAGCTCCCACAACATAGTCACTAGCATCAGCCATGATCTCAAATGGTAAACTCCAATCCGGTGCTTGCACAATAGGAGCACTCACAAGTGCTTTCTTGATTGTCTCAAAGGCTTGCAAGCACTCTTCATCAAACTGAAAATCCACTTCCTTGCAAAGGAGCCTTGTCAAAGGCCTAGCAATCTTAGAGAAATCTTTGATGAATCTCCTATAAAACCCAGCATGCCCAAGGAAACTCCTTATGCCTTTCACATTTGATGGTGGCGCCAAGTTGATCATGACATCTATCTTGGCCTTGTCCACTTCTATACCATCTTCAGAAATCTTATGACCCAACACAATCCCTTGATTGACCATGAAGTGACACTTTTCCCAACTAAGCACCAAGTGAGACTCTTCACATCTTTGTAAAACCCTGCAAAGATTAGAGAGACATGCAGAAAAAGAGGCACCATACACAGAAAAGTCATCCATAAACACTTCTACCATCTCCTCAATAAGATCGGAGAAGATACTCATCATGCACCTTTGAAAGGTAGCTGGAGCATTACATAACTCAAATGGCATCCTTCGATATGCAAAGGTACCATAAGGGCATGTGAAAGTAGTCTTCTCTTGATCATTAGGATGAATGGGTATTTGGAAGAACCCACTATATCCATCAAGGAAACAATAGAAGGGATGATTAGCCAATCTCTCAAGCATTTGATCAATAAAAGGAAGAGGGAAATGATCTTTTCTAGTAGAAGCATTAAGTTTTCGGTAATCAATACACATCCTATGGCCAGTGATGGTTCTAGTTGGTATTAGCTCATCTTTATCATTCTTAATCACAGTGATTCCACCTTTCTTAGGGACAACATGCACGGGAGAAACCCAAGTGCTGTCACTAATAGGGTAAATCACATTAGCTTCCAAAAGTTTTAAGATTTTCTTCTTCACCACTTCCTTAAGGTTTGGGTTTAATCTTCTTTGATGTTCAATTGAGGAAGTGTTTTCATTTTCAAGGTGAATCCTATGAGTACAAAGCATAGGAGATATGCTCTTGATATCACTCAAAGAGTAACCAATAGCTCTCCTATACTTTCTCAACTCATTAAGGAGAGAGTTGAGCTCATCATCACTCAAGCAATCATTTACAATTACGGGGTAAGTAGAGTTAGGGCCTAAGAAAGCATACCTTAGTCCAATGGGAAGTGGCTTGAGGTCCACCTTTGGAGCTTTGAGTTCACTCCAATCCTCATCAAGGTCCTTGGCTAATTCGCCCTCCTCAAGCTCTTGTAGCCTTTCCTCTTGTCCTTGACTTGAAACCTCAACCCTCATGGACCCTTTGTCTTGGTCAAATTCCACTTCACCCTCACATGAAGCTACCAACCTTGTAAAGCTTTCCTCCCCACCTAGTGCCTTGCGTGAATCAAGCATGAGCATGTATGCTTGTGTTTTCTCATCCAATTAGTCATTCTCTCCATGTGGTTTAGTTAGAGCCACGCTAAGATGGTCTTCTTGAGCTAGCTCTTCTAGCAACTCATCGGCCAACTCATCCATAGTTTCAATGTAGAACACTTGGCCATCAATGGTTGGCTTCCTCAATGTCTCTTTTATGTCAAACTTCAGCTCAACCCCTTTTCCTAGATGCAAAGCTATCTTCCCATGCTTCACATCAATGATTGCACCAGCTGTAGCTAAGAAAGGTCTTCCCAAAATCAAAGGATCCTTTGGCTCTTCATCCATCTTGAGCACCATAAAATCAGTTGGGATGATGAAGTTGCTAACCTTTAGAGGCAAGTCCTCTAGAACTCCAATTGGCATCCTCACACTCCTATCCGCAAGAATTAGTGAAATGCCACACTCCTTGTACTTAGTGAAACCGAGCTTCTTAGCTATTGAATAAGGCATGAGGTTGATATTAGCTCCAAGATCACACAAGCAATTCTCAAAACCAAGAGGACCTAGGGCGCATGGTATGGTGAAAGAATCGGGGTCTCCAAGCTTCTTTGGTATCACATTGCTTTGGATAATTGCACTACACTCTTGAGAGAGCATCATAACTCCTTGGATATCCCTTGCTCTTTGTGCCACAACATCTTTCAAAAACTTAGCATATTGAGGAATCATCATGAAGGCATCCACCAAGGGCATCTTGAGCTCAATGTCTTTGATTTGCTTGTCAAACATAGCCTTGTATTTCTCCACCAATTGTTTCTTAAACCTCCTGGGAAAAGGAAGTTTAGGCTTTTAGGGTGGGGGAATAAAGGTTGGCTCCTTTTGGTGAACATCCTCTTTTGGCTTCTCCTTTACCAATTCATTGCTTCTCTTGGCAATATACACATCATCAAAAGTTGTAGCATCTTGAGCTTTTTCAAAGCTATCCTCCCCATCTTGAATTTCAATGTCCTCATTGATCAAAGGACTTGTCCTTGGAGGCAACTCCTTTCCACTTCTCAAAGTAATAACATTGATGTATTCCTTGGGGTTTGCCTCACACTTTCCTGGAAGAGTACCTTGAGAATTTGAGCTAGAAGCCTTGCCTTTCTCAAGTTGCTTGAACTTTTGTTGAAGACCTCCTATTTGAGTAGCAAGTTCATTAAGTGAAGAATCCATCCTTGTGTTAATTTCAGCAATCTTCTTTCCCATATTAGCATCACTATTGGCTTGACCTTGAAGTATTTGTTGAAGCATAAGCTGAACCTTATCTTGTGGAGGACCTTGTGAAGTTTGAGTAAAACCCGGTGGATCATTGCCTTGGTTGTACTTTTGTCCACCAAAGTTGTCTTGGTTTCCTCCTTGGTAGTTAGATCTTGGTGCATAACCTTTTTGTTGATTGTTGTAGGGCACAAAAGGTTTTCCTTGAGTAGCTTGTGGAGGGTAAACTTGGTCTCCGGGATTGGCTACATTAGTACTTCTATAAGAGAGGTTGTTATTCCCCTTATAGTTGTTGTTGGAGTAGTTGTTGTAGCCACCTTGGCCACCCACGTAATTTACCACCTCTTGACCCTCTTGGTACTCAACTTGATCATCACAATCCCCTTGATTCTCTTCAACAAAATGTACATGCCTTTGGTTGGAGGACATGAGCTTGTCCATCTTGTCATGTAGAGACTTCATTTATTTCTTGTGAGAGTCATATTCACCTCCCCTTTGAGCTCCATCATAGTCTTCATTGTAATTACCATCACTCAAGGCAAAATTTTCTACAAGCTCCAATCCATCTTCTACTTCTTTCCCTAAGAAGTTACCATTGCTTGCGGTATCAAGAAGCATTCTTATCTTTGGAAGGACACCTCTATAGATGGTGCTTAGTAGAGACTCTTGTGTGAAGCCATGATGAGGGCATTTCATTGTTTAGCCCTTGAATCTTTCCCATGCTTCATTGAAAGACTCATTGTTCTTTTGAGTGAAGCTAGATATTTCATTTCTCAACTTGGTTGTCCTTGAGTTGGAGAAGAACTTAGATATGAATGCCTTCTTGCATTCATCCCAAGAGGTGATTGTTCCTTGAGGCAAGTTTTTCTCCCATTGCCTTGCTCTATCCCCAAGAGAGAAGGGAAATAGTCTTAGCTTGAAAGCATCCTCACTCACACCATTCATCTTGAACAACCCACAAACTCTAATAAATTATCCAAGTGATCAAGTGGATCCTCCATTGGCAAACCATGGAACTTGTCTTGTTGAACCATGGAGATGAAAGCTGGCTTGACCTCAAAGGTGTTGTTGTGAACTGGTGGAGGTTGAATACCATATCTATTTTGATGAATATTTGGAGCATCTCCAGCCCCAATAGTCCTCCCTTGTCTAGGCGCATGCAAGGGGTTTTCATTTCCCCTTGGTGCTTGCTCATTTCCATTATGAGGAAGGTGTGCACGCGCCATTGGTGGAGGTTGTTCCCCTTGTTGTTCTTCCATTCTCAACCTCTCTAACCTTGCAGCTTCCCTTCTTGAAATCCTAGCAACCCTTTCCAATTGATCAATCTCTTGAAAGCCTTGGAAGTTGTTGTCTCCTTGTGATCTCAAATGCATTCAAGGGCAAACTAAAATCTAGAAAATGAGATGGTCAATAAACACAAAAGGATTACTTAGTGTCAAACTAAACTCAAATCTTAATGATCAATCAATCCCAATATGGCAACGGCGCCAAATTGATACAAGAGTTTTTATCTCTTGCAAGCAATTTCTCAATTGCTCATATCATTGCAATACTTGAGATATCAATCCATTTTGGGAGATGATTCAATAAGAATACAAAGTTTGGTTTAAGCTAAGCTAAATTAGCAAATTCAAGTAACAAGGAACAACTAAAAGCAAACTACAATCTAAGAGAGACACTACAAGATCAATTATATGAAACTAAGCCTTAATTATCACTAATCAAGTACTAATCAAGCGATTAACAACTAAGCAAGATTACCAAAATACTAAAAACGAAACCTAGGGATGGAATCATTGATTTGGGCAATCTAATGGACAACCTTGCAATCATTTAAGCAACTAATCAAGCTATCTCTATGCCTAGAACACTTAATAAAGACTAATCCATGATGGTTGGCACTAATCTCTTTCCTAATCACCCTAATGAACTAATGATGTTTTAGCATTAGATTGATTAGAAAGCATTAATTACAAGTCTAAATAGCATGATAAACACCCTAGGCAACTAATATCTTAGGCTAGGAATGTAAATCTCTTATTAAGTTGGTTCAAGCATTTCATCAAACACTTGGTGGGTGTATGAAATGCTTATGATCCAAAATAGCAAGGATTAGCTATTTGGCATTAAGAACACCTTAATAAGAAGAGAGATGAAAGAATCTATCCTAGATTGCAAGATTGAACCATTAGAAAACCCTAAATCTAACCCATCCCTAAGTTCCTAAAGAACTACTCACTAATCATAGTCAAACCCATCAAATCAAAGATTAGAGAAAGGTTAAACATGATTAGAGAAAGATAAACAAGAAATCTAAGAAAAATATTGCATTAAACTTCAAGATCCAAGCAAAACAAGGTTTTTCCTCAAAGAGGCAAAGGTTTAAGCTTAGAACTAAGAGAATAAAATTTAACCATAAAAATTAGGTCTAAAGAGTATTTATAGTGAATAGTGATCGGCCCGGGTCAACCCGGTTTTTGGCTCGGCTGGTGCTCGCATCGGACTGTTGTCCGATGCACTCATGTCTGATGCGGACCAAGACGAAATCAGGCTAAGTTCGAACGTGCATGCATCGGTTTGTCTGACCGATGGGGCTGGCCGATGTGAAACTCCGCGTGCCTTGCATCGGACTGTTGTCCGATGTGCTGTCCGATGGCAATTCCAGGGTGCTTCGCATCGTGCTGTTGACCGATGTGCTCCTGTCCGATGCAAGCCATGTCGTGAACTCGAGGAGGCTCACATCGGTTTGTTGTCCGATGGGTCACAAACCGATGTGATGCCAGACAAGTCTTCATTCTTGTTCTCCAACTTCTCCTTGACTCCAAGTTGTCCACCAATCTCCAAATAGTCTTCCTAGCCTCCAAGGTACCTAAGATAAACTCCAAATGCAACAAAATATGCAAAGACTATGCAAAGACACCTTAGGACTCTAAATGAATGCAAACTAGATCAAATGAACAAGTTATATGCATGAAACAATGCAAATGCTATCTTAAATGGATGCTTAAAAGGTGTAAATATGCTAACTATCAGATCACACTATTCGCAGCTTTAAAATTTAAGAAACTCTTGTGGTACCATAAAAGTGAAGTTTTGTTTGTTATCACACAATTCTAGCGTTTCAAATATTGCAACTATATAACATAGGTTTAAATAAACACTCTAAATAAATTCATAACGATAATATATAACATTGGTAAAATAATTATCTAAGTTTGGTCTTAGATCCGAAACAATAAAACATAAAAGAATTTAGGTCCAAAATAACACAACGATGAAGCACCCAAACTCGGTGCTTATCAAGACCATAAGTAAAATAATTTTTTTTTAGAGAGACGGATGTTGTAGCAGGACACTCTAATCACGTCCACGGAGAGAGAATCTATAACAGGTTAAAATATACAATTATTAGAAGCCACATAGTTTCAAAAATAACTATAAAGAAAAATGAAGAACCACTCACTTCGATAAACACTTTTACATCCTCACCGTCATGTTTGAATGTAAACTGAGAACATGGATTGTAAGAACGAAGGATGTACGAATGAACCTTATCACCTATAATTACAAACGAATTACATTCTTTGTAACTATGGTCTAGACAACTACATGGATCGCAATCACAATATCAGCCAGATAATCAGAGATAATACCTCGAGCTTTGCATATCGGCCAAAACCTCAGGACGCAGATGACCGGTTGATCTTCAGCCCGCTTGTAAGCGAATTCGATGTCCTTAGCAAGATTTCCATGGGCATTACACGGTAAAATGCCTCCCTTGCTGTTTCACAGAGCAACATATCTACTAAACCTCTAACGAATCAAATAGAAACAAAAATAAAACATTAATCTTACGTGTGGTCGACCAACTCGAAGTGTAAATAGCACGGCGAATCATCATAGGCTTGAGGGTTGATCTCTTCCAGCTTTCCACGAGAATAGACTACTCCGAAAACATCTAAACCCCCAAAAGAATATCACGAATTAATAGATTTATAATAGGGTCCATAACATTACGAAAATCCAAACCAACCTAAAATCAAAATTCTTAGAACCAATGACTAATATATATAAAAAAAAAAAAATACCAACTAAATACCGAGGATCAGCAGCACCGGTCAAGATATCATAAAAATTAGAGCAGTCAAGACACAAATCTTTAGCATCCGTCCAAGTGGGTTTAACCTCCGTATCATGCAAGAATTCGATTGTCACATCATAGTAACCGGTTCGAACCGTACCCAACACGTGCTTCACATCAAAATAACGAAGAGAATACCAATCACCCTCCTTGAGCACAAACTCGTATTTTTTTAGATGATCAGACATAACCGTTGCCGAAATCCGAAAACCCTAGACAAATTTTTTTTATACAAATTAAATTAAACAGTTAACAACTTTGTAAAACAACACAATACGATGGTCTACAAAATAAATAATCCTAAACTAAAAGTAGAAATCATCGAACCTTAAAGCCAGCGAAAACCATCTCAAGAGTATCTCCGAAATCATTTTGTTGTTTCCCGAGTCGAAGCAGTTGAACACATATTATACATACTCTTTTTCCAACTTCCAAATCGGCTAGAGCAAGATAGATTCTCATATCGAGAATTATCGTATGTATGATTCACGAAGTTTAAGACTTTCCACTTTCTCTGTGCAACTCTTCGAGCGCTTTCTCTAGATGATGCCTTTAATAGGATTTCTCTAGATTATGTGTTTAATAGGGAATAAAACGGTGTCAATTAATTAAACGCTAATTAAACACACACCTTTTTGGGGAAATATTAAATCGCCATAAATAACAAAACAATATTATACCTATTAAACCATTTATATTATTCTAAATCTTATACCAAATTAATCTTTCCAGCTTTTTCTATATATTCCGACTCTATCATCATTATAGCTAAAGGTATACGTAATTATAGCTAAAGCTATATGTAAAATACAATATCTCTACCGCTTGTATATCGTATTTTCAAATTCTCAAAACTAAAGACATTCATGTAACCAAGAAAATCTAACAATGTAATTATCACACCTATTACCAAGAGACGTCACAATTGCTAATCTCACAAACTTTCCCGCCTTCACATAAATAAATATATTAGGCTAGATTAGACCACAACAACAAAATTAAAAGAACATCAGAATGTGTAATCATATCTTATCACAATCATGGAGTCCGTTAATCGACACCCTCATATACTTAAAACCCAATAACTCCTCATACAACGATTCTTCCGAAACAGTAGACGCGGCATCATCGCTAGGCACCAGTTGTATTTTATGGGTCGGTAGCCTATCGAATTAATAATATTAGTTAGACCATGTGCAAATCAATCAAAAAGTTCGAAGACACAACCATAAAGGAAAAATAAAAGTCAACATATTTGGACACAAAGTCTTTCGTATGGAAGTCTTTTGGGTTTAAAAAAATCTTTGTGGTATTCAACGAATTTGTAATGTTCACATCCCCTGCAAGATTTCAAAAATTAAGAATAGTCATAACTGATCCAGAACAACAGATATTTGAGGTGTAAATTCTAAAAACAAACTCCCCACGATATTCCATGACACTTGCAAACATAATAACACAGACAACAACCGAGGTGGCATTCTGTTTTGTATAATCTGAAACTTGTTTGGCGTAATCTCCCCAGAAAACACATTCCAATTGCCTACCCCTAAATTACACAAACAAAACAATAGTTAATAAGATAAAATGAGCTTGTTGTACACGTTACTATAAAATAATAAGAGAATTCTTTAAACTCAATCGGTACCCCTAAACCCAAACTTAAGCCTAGATCGAGGCTTTCCTTGGACCTTAGTTTCCTCAACATGGCCCACATATATAATTTGGCTAATGGTATCTGATCACACACAAAACCCCAAGAATCTTGGTTCATTATTCAGCGTTAAAATTGTAAGTAAGCAAGAAATATCTAGCGTTGAAATTATTCAGGGCTCACTCCCACTTACCGACTACATACCTACTATCAAAATCAGTAGACAAAATCTCTGCAAAACTTTTAAAAAACCTCTCCGGAACAGTAGATGGAAAATCTAAACACTTTGTGATGCCGGTAGTGGAATAAAAAAGTATCTTAAACCGGGACCGACTTGTACGATAATCTCCTTTGTATTCAGCAACCTTGAAAGTGTCAATGAACACAAATTGACCTTCTTTTAATTCTTTGTCAAAATTTTTAGCATGATCCTTCTCAACAATTGCATGGATCCTATTACCCTAAAACAAAGTAGAAAAGGTTCACTAACTATATAAATTAAAATGAGTATTCGTACAAAGACAATTTAATTATAGTATAATCATTACTTCTTGATCAACCAAGACTATCTCGAGACTACTTCCTCATTTTCCTTTGAAGCTATCCCAGAGTCTGAGTACATGAACTCTTATCTTGTAATTGTCAGAGGGTGGATGAAGCCCTTTGATGAGAACGAGAAGAGAAGGAGTTCTGCTAAAAATCGACATCGCATAAAAGTATGCAGATTTCTTTAAAGAATAATGGTATGCTAAATACTTGGATGTGACCGAACATGCTATATATATAAATACATACAATATAAGACCGACAATACATATATATTCTATATTAGCGAATTTTTAAATTCATTAATAAATAGCTGATATACATATAAAATCACGAAAATGTATATATCCCATAAAGATAGCGATAATAACGAAGACTTTACAATAAAGATAGTGATAAAACGAAGACTTTATAAATAATATCATAAAACTAATGGAAAAGATACAAAAATATGTAAATTATACATATCTAAAGGGGTTTTAAAAATTAGTAAATTATCATTATCTAATATGAGTTCGGAAATTTTACATATTTGATACCACAGACGATATATGTAGATATACACATGAAATCACAAAATATATTATTCTATATTAGCGACTTTTTAACTTCGTCAATAAATAGCATATACACATATAAAATCACGAAGATGTATATATCACATAAAGATAGCGATAATAACGAAGACTTTACAATAAAGATAGTGATAAAAACGAAGACTTTACAAATAATATCAAAAAATTAATGGAAAAGAAATAATAATATGTAAATTATACACATCTAAAGGGGTTTTAAAAATATGTAAATTATCATTATCTAATATGAGTCGATATCACATACGATATATGTAGATATACACACGAAATCACCAAATATATTGGTTTTCAGAGTTAGATATAAAAACGAATCTAACGAAAACAAAGATCAAAATTGTGTTTATGAAACATACATATCAAGAAAATGAAAACCACTAAAACGAACTTATTTATTAGCTATCTACAAAATACCAAACTGCGTTCTATATAATCAAGAGATCATCAACACAATTGGTCAATCAATCTCGTCGATTCAGTATATTATTGGCGAAAGTAAAACAATACACAAATCGGCAACACATTCTCTGGTTTATTTATAAAGTAACACATTCAGTGATCTGTTTATAAATAAGGATAATACGAAACCCAAGCTTCATGTAGTCTGTAACTACCCACTTTAGTAAAAAGAATAGAGCTTAATGTCTTGACCATCTGATATTTTTGATTTGTAACATTTTGATAATCGGCAATAAGCAGACAATATTATAAATATTATAAACGAATTTGTATATATTAGAGAATATAAATATTATATACGAATTCGTATATATTAGAGAATTAGGGATTGGGAATCCAAGGTGAACGAAATCCAATAAAATCATCCATTGCTTATATTAACAATCGAATATAAGGTCTTTGTTTCAATCGCGACTCTAATAACATAAAGATAAGGTCTTTGTCCTAATCGCGACTCTAAAAACATAAAGATAAAATGGCAAATAAAACGTAAAATTTAAAACCCTCGATCCATAGAACCAATGCAATAAATAACTCGAGGATATAACTAAAGTGTGAAACTCTTAACACAAACCCGTCTAATTTGGAGCCACCGGTGGATCAACCAACCATAACGCAGTACGTGCTTCATAGGCTCGTGCGAACGTTGGATATAAAACACCATTCGCCATGTTGTGGTCTCACGTATGGAAGTCGAACTCTATCCTCTACGTGCCTACGACGGCGACGAGGGAGCCACTCTTTAGTCTTCCGATGCCAACAAAACTCCATTGGTAATTATGTGTAGAGAAGACTTGTCGCTTGTGGATACCGTCTATTACAATCCATCCAAGCCAAAAACTGAGTTTTCTTAACGACCGGTTCACCACCGTTGTCTGGATCATTCTCCATGTATATCATACATTGGTTATGCGGTAGATGAAACGGTAAAACTGTCATCTTCACCAAGTTCCTGCTAACGCTGAAGCAAATTAGAAAAAGCGCATGAACATAATAACAATAAACAACCTAGTATATCACTAAGAACGTATACGTAAATATAATATATCTCATACAATAGCCGTCTTCGTTTTTTTCTCAATTTGACTCTCCTACCACCAATAAGTATAAGAAATAGTTATTTATATACACCGACCTCGAACGTGATAGCTGATAGACTCATAATTTAGCATGTTTTAGCATTCATTTAGGATAGTTTTGCATTCACATATGCATTCATTTAGTCACTTTTAGTTCCATTTGCATCCATATTAGAGTTTAGTTAGTTTTACCTTAGGTTGTTGCATGTTTGTACATATTGAGTCCTTATTAGGTGTTTTGGAGGCTTGGAGGACCATATGGAGCGTCATGGGTGATCAAGAGAAGGAGAAGAGTTGGCCAAACGAGAAGCATACAATTTTTAGAAGTGTATCGAGCTTGGTATCGAGCTACCAAGCTCGATATGGTTCACCAGGGAAGATGGAGCATTCATATCGACACAGCATGCGAAGGAAGTTTTTTTAGAAGTGTATCGAGCTGCATATCGAGCTAGCAAGCTCGATACACTGTCCGATTTTCAGCCTTAAACCGGGTTAATACCCGGTTTGTTCCGGGTTGATCCGGTTCGTCCACTGTTCACTATAAACACCAAATGACCTAATTTTTTCTAAGTATCTTTTAATCTTTTGTTCTTACTTAGAAAACCTTCCTCTTTGGTTTCTAAGTGATTTTGTAAGACTTTTAATTGAGTTTATGCAATTTAGAGTTTACCTTTGTTAATCTTTCATTCCCTATCTCTCTCTAATCATGTTTATCTTCATCTCTTTCATAGGATTTGAGGGTCAAATCATGATTAGCGAGTAGTTTCCTTAGAATCTAGGGATGGGTTATATTTAGGGTGTTTCATAGATTGATCTTAATGTCTAGGGTTAGATTCTTTCATTTTACTCCTTGTTTAGTGATCCTAATGCTAGTTTAGCATTGATCAAGTTAAAACTAGAGTTTAGGAAATTTCCCACCCACAAGGTGTTTAATGAAGTTCCCCAACCAGCTAAACAAGGGATTTACATTCCTATCTCATGAGAGTGAATGTCTAGGGTGTTTATTAGCAATTTAGAACTGTTTCATAATGCTTGTTAGCTTCCTTTTCATAAATGAGAGTTTGTTCTTGAATAGGATGATTAATGAAGGGATTAGTGCCATGAAAGTGGATTAGTCTAGCTTTTGAGTTCTAAGCTTAGGGATTAGCATTTATTGAGATTATTTGACATCAATGATTGGTTCTTGGAACACCTTAGATTGGCAACCCCATCCTTGAATTCGTTTTAGTCATTTGATAATCTTGTTTAGTAGTTAATTAGCTTTTGAATTGCTTGATTAGTGTATCTATTGCTTAATTAAGGTTCTAGTTACTTTTATTTGGTTTGATTGCTTGGTTTGATAGTTAACAACAATCTCTTTTTATGCTTGCTTAGATTAAGAAGTTTTATGCATTCCTTTTGTCACAATCACACCCAATTGGATTGATCATCAATATCCTACAATGACATGAGTGGGTTTGAGAATTGATAGTAAAAACCTACCTATCAATTTGGCGCCGTTGCCAATTGGGTTTTGTTTTGTGCATTAGGATTTTAATTCTTCTTGAGACTAAGGTTTATTTTTCTTTTGATTACTAATCTCTCTTGTTTGGTTTACTCCTTCTCTACAGGTGCATGCACTTGAGATCTAGTGAGCACAACAACAAGAGGATTTGGTCTAGCGAGTTAGAGTATGGATTTTGCACAAGGTTTGGGTGGCATTGCACATCCTCCACGCCAACCAACACACATTGGAGCTGGTTTTGCTCCTAACACCCATGTGAATCGCCAATGTATCATACCTCCTCCAATTGAGAACCACTACAAGAATAAGTTTATATAGCTACGTTTTTTGTTACAAAAAAATTATAGCTAAATTTTGTTACATATAGCGAGAAGTTGTTACAATAAAAGTTGAATGCTAAATTGTAGCAAATTTGTAACATTTTGTATAAAGTTTGCTACTGTTTGCGACAAAGTTTTAGTAGTAGCAAATCTGTTTCAAAACACCACAAAAAATTCGTAGCAACATTAGTTACAGATTTGTTTGTAACGTTTTGTAGATAATTAACTACTCTTTGCGATAAAGTTTTTTTTGTGACAAAACTATTTCAAAAAAACGACAAATTTTTTTGTAACAAAGCTAGTTACAAATTTTGTTTGTAACATTTTGTAGATAATTTACTACAGTTTGCAAGGATGTTTTTTTTTGTCTCAAATGTGTTTCAAAAAACCACAAAATAAACGTAACAAAGTTAGTTACAAAATTTGTTTGTAACAAATGATGATTAATTGTGACTAATTTGGTTATACTGAAATTTAAACCCTATACTCTAAACTTTTAACATTTAATTATACTCTAAATGTTAAATCATAACTCTTAAACATAAACATAAAATAATATACAAAACAAATCCAGCATTTATAACAAATTTCAATTTTTTTTTAAATATTATCATATTCTATCTCATATATATACTAACCCTAAACATAATGTATGATCATCATACATATATATAACCAAAATCCAATATTTATAACTTTTTAAAAAAAATTAAATATAATATTTATAAAATTATAAACTGTAAATTTAATATTTATGAAATCAAAACTCAATTGAACCAAAATCAAAATCAAAATCAAAAACAAAACCAAAAACCAAACCAAAATCAAAAACAAAACCAAAAACCAAAATCAAAACCCAATTGAAAAATCAAAATCAAAACTAAACCAAAATCAAAACCAAAATGAAATTAAAAACCAAAATCAAAATGAAAACAAAAATCACTCTCGCCGACAAAAACACTTCCTTTTAAAATTCCCTCAAATTTAGGTGATTTCAAAATTATTCCAAATCATTGATCCAATATGCCCCCCTTATAGACAAAAACAAAAAAACTCTCTCCTCTCTTCCTCAATTCCTCTCTTTGTCTCTTCCTCTATCCATGAATAACGATGGCTCATGGCCAAAACCTCTCCTCTCTTCCTATCTTCCTCTCTTTTGAATTCCTGTCATGGTTATTTTTCTCGTTTGTTTGGATTGGATTTAGGATTTCGATTTGAGTTTTCAAGTTGGGGTTGCGATTTAGGGTTTCGATCTGGGTTTTCGCGTTAGGATCCGGTGGAGGAATCGGACCGACGGTCGCCACAGCCACCGCTGCCTTACAGAAGCAAATGGCGTTGTTACAGAGAGTTGACACTGACATCACATATGTCGTCGATAACTTCACGCAAATCGTCAATGTCGCGAGGTAAGTGATATTTTTTTTCGATTTTAGACTTCTGGATTTACCAGATTCCAGTCTCTGGAGTATAGATTCGATTGAAGATTACCTTATCTCCGAAATCTATTGGCAAAAAGTTTTCGAATTTCCTTGGATGTTAATTGAGGTATACGTACATCTTTGGTTTCGGTAGGTGAGTGATCTGCCGGGGAGACTAATCTGAGATGCCCCTCCGTACGGGGGTTTAATCTCAGACGCCCCTGTTATAACATTGAGTTTCTTTTTTTATTTATATTTTAAACCGAAAAGCGTGAATAGACGAGGAAGGATATCTGATTTCCTCAAAATTACAAACCAACCTAATTATATCTATTGGGTTTTAAATCTAAATTCGGCCCACACCTAAATCTAAATGCGGTCAAAACCCAAACTGCTAACTTTTCATCTTCTCCACCACTTTTCATCTTCATCGGACCCCGAATTTTAATCGTTTTACCCCGAGAACCCAAACCACCGATCAAATCCGTAATCGATCTCATGGTGCCGCGTAGGAAAGGAGGGGTTCGGGTGAGATCGTCTTCGCCGGATCATACTTCATCGCCGCCGCCGTCGAGTTCAAATCGCCGTTCAAATCCGCCGGCAAAGCAGAAAACAGAGGCGGAGAAGAATCCGATGAAGAAATCAAAATCAAAAGACGGAACTTCCAATGCTCCGCCTCCTCCGGGTCCGGTGACTGAAGGAGAAGAAGAAAATCCTCTGCCGTCGAGTTCAAATCCGCCGGCGACGAAGAAAAGAAAGGGTCCAGTGCGAGGAAAAGAGAAGAAGTCGCGGAAGAAATCAAAGTCCAGTGCTCCGCTTCCGGCGGATCCGGTGACTGAACCAGGAGAAGAAAGTTTGGCTCCGGTAACTGAACGAGAAGAAGAAATTTTTGTGGCTCCGACGGTGCAACCGGCAACCGGTCCGCCTCCGATTCCAGAACCGGCAATCGGTTTGTCGTCGGGTCCACCACCGGGTCAACCACCACCACTAGTAAACCCTAAATTTTGTTGTACATATAATTGGGTCCAACTAGTCCGACTAGTATGAGTAGTTCAACTAGAACGGTTATTATAAATAGTCTAATTAGTTCAACTAGTATGAAATGTCGAGTCTGAGTAGTATGAGTAGGTCAACTAGTCCGAATAGTATGACTAGATTGTAGTCATACTATTCGTACTAGTTTGACAGTAGTTGGCCTAGTAATCGTACTAGTCGTACTACTTTGACAGAAGTATAATAAATCGGTTTTCTTATTTTTGCAGCATGATGATGATGATGGAGAAGAACCAATGCGGCCTCTCGGATATTTCTTCAATCCCACTGAATATCGAAAGGGATGTAAGCTAAGTACCAAATGCTTGCAACACAGATTTAAGGAGGAAATATTTCCAACTTTCGAAGAGGATGAGAAGAGGTTGTTTCTGAACCACCCGCAGTTCAAGCACCTATTTCACATGAAGACTTATGCAACGAGAAAGGTGATGGGGCTGTGGATTTTGCTTCTACGCACGGTACAAACGGAGAAAGGTAGACAGGCTTGATTTGTGGTAAATGGAGTGCCCGTTAGATACTCTATCAGAGAGCATGCTCTCCTCTCGGGACTGTACTGCCACGAGTACCCAGCCAATTACACGAACCTAGGTGGCATGAGGTTTGTTAAAAACCACTTTCATCAAGACCAAAAAGTTACAGCTAAAGTTGTGCTAAAAGCACTTCAGGGGATGAGGTATAATGGCAGTAGGAATCGGCTAAAGATGGCTGTCATGTACTTCTTGGCGACAGTGATAAGAGGGAGATCGAAGCATGGAGTAGCCATAGAGCCTTTCATTCTGAGGATGGTTGATAGTCT
>JAHZTW010000001.1:316685159-316738703 GCA_020283515.1 Alliaria petiolata | reverse complement strand
AATAGGTGAGCCAGCTGAACAAGAACCTGCAGCTGTGATTGAGCCAATAGCCGAGCAAATGAAAAGGATGATGAACTTAATGGAAGAAGGGTTCAAGGAAATTAAAGACAGTATTCAGGGTTTGGATACAAGATTGGTAGCTGTAGAGAGCTTCGTGGAAGAGCAAAGAAATCCTCCAGATTTTGAGTATGGTGGATACAATGATTTCGGCAAGGAAGAGAGGGAGATGGAGGAGGCTGCTGCGGCTCCAGAGAGGGAGATGGAGGAGGCAGCTGCAGAGGCTGAGAAGGAGAGAGCTGAGGCTGCAGCTGCAGAGAAGGAGAAGGCTGCAGCTGCAGAGAAGGAGGCAGCTGCAGCTGCAGAGAAGGAGAAGGCTGCGGCTGCGGCTGCAGAGAGGGAGATGGAGGAGGCAGCTGCAGAGGCTGAGAAGGAGAGAGCTGAGGCTGCAGTTGCAGAGAAGGAGAAGGCTGCAGCTGCAGAGAAGGAGGCTGCAGAGATGATGGAGGCTGCGGAGACCGTGGAGACTGTGGCGGCTGAGGCTAGGGCAGCTGCGGAGATAGTGTTAGCGGCTGTGGAGAAGGCTATGGAGAAGGCTCTAGCTGGTAAGTGGAGAATTTTTTTCAATGAGCCAAACCATTGGAGATTTATTTTTGATATAATGAGTTTCATCGATTTATGTTTTTTTTTGTTAGGTGGAGACGATGTCGAGACAGTCCAAACTCCTACGAAGGTGAAAATCAACAAACGACCTAGTCTTCAAGCCCAAGCAGCAACGAAATTAATTAAGAAGCTGAAGAGGAGTAAGACTCCCAAGCGAAAAACAAAAAGGAAGTTGACTCGTTCACGTTTGGTGAAACATTTTTATTAAGTAACTTAGGCCTTTGAACTTGTGTTATGTCTGCTATGTTAGAATTTATCTTTGTGTTTTTCAGGATTTGGACATATATATTTTATGCATGTCTTTTTTGTGTAAAATTAAACGGTCCAACTAGCAGAACTAGACCAATTAGAACTGAATATATAAAACGTGTGAAGTTAAAAATGGATAAAATATGAAGTCACGTGCGCCGTCAAAAGAGGAAACTTGCGCCGTCAAAACAAAAATTGTATAAAAATTGATCAGTTTTTTATAACATAGTTGTACCCAATTTCAAAACAAAAATTGAATCCAGCTAAAATTTTCTAATCAGTGGTACCATACTCTAAATTAATCATTTTTAGTTGTACTTGTGAAATTTAGTAAACAAAATACATTTAACATATTTCTAATGCTATAATTTGTATAAAAATACAAACTTTCATGGTTTTCATGTTTGTGTGGTTAAGATTTCCAAAGTAACCTTAAAAGTATAAGGTAGCTTGTGTAGACATTACATTTTAATGGATCAAACATTTTCATGGATCAAATTAATATAACTATGAAATGTTCAAATATGCTTCCACATGTTCTATGGCCTATTTTATGTGGAAACATGTTTACAAATACATTTAGAAACTGTGTTATTGACATTTTTGTAGAAAGCATAGTCGTACTGGTTTTCCCAGTTGGACTTGAGTACAACTAAAATGTAGTTGCACTAGTTGTACTTAAAACGAGTGGTACTAGTCGCACCAGTCGTACTCGACATATTAGACGTGGAATATAGAGTTGTACTAGTGGTTCCTAGTCATACCTGATAGAAATAACATGCATACAAGTCTTAGTCATACAAAGTTGCACACATAGTTCACATAATTTAAAACAAAGACATATATTACTCTTCACTACTATCAATCCCAAACCATTCAGCCCAGCGTCCACCTCTTCCTCTTCCTCTTCTTCCTCTTCCTCTTCCACAATGTTCTCCAGCTGATGGGAATCTTTTCTGTTGAGGTTTTCCTTTCTTTACCTTATATTCCGGAGGTAAGACTTCTTCTGCTTGTATCTCTTCAGGTACAGCCCATTCAGACATATGAGGAACTGGATAGATTGTCCTGGAGTATGCCAATTTCCATAGCTCTGCCAAATAATATTTGGAGCAAAACTCTTGTAGATGAAGTTCCCTATCTCTGCTCATATGAATGGCAGCAGCAATTGCATGCACACATGGGTATCTGTCTATATCAAAATACTTGCAAGAACAAGTTCTCGCAGACATATCAACCAAATAATTCTTCCCATCAAGTCCAATCACATTGTATTCATGGAGATAGTTGTTTAACTCTTGCACCATGAGTTTCTTTGCATCCACACATCTTAGATCCATTGCGCCCTCCACATAAGGCACAAGCTTCTGTGACAATGGGACTTCAGCGGCAGTCTGCCTATGGGTGTTCCACCATTCAGCCAATTTGGCAACAATTACATCAATCATTGGCAAGAGCGAGTACTTTCTTGCGTTTACAAAAACGCCGTTGATAGATTCTACAGTATTGGTGGTATCTATGTTGTACCTTTCTCCTAGAAAATAGCATCTTGCCCATTTTCTCTCATCAACACTTTTGTCTAGATACTCGCCAGCAGATGGATATTTCATCCTAAAAGCACCATAGAGTTTTTCGAACTCAACCTCTGTATAAGCTTTAGCGCACTCGATGAACTTCTTCGCACATGTATCTCTGTGGGTGGCAACGTGTCCTTTCACATTCTGTGACAAATGCCTTACATAATACCCATGTTGAGACAAAGGGAACACTTCCATTATTGACTTGATCAAGCTTGGATTCCTATCCGAAATAAACACCATTCCAGGGACATCTGGTGTTACTAACTTCAACCGATTCAGAAACCATGTCCAACTTGCATCTTTCTCACCATCAACTACACCAAAAGCAATGGGATAATGATGATGATCAGGATCCTGAGCCGAAGCAACGATTAGAATTCCACCATATACGTTCTTCAGGTGGGTTCCATCTAGAATGATGACTTTCCTCATCGATAGAAACCCTTCTATGCAAGCTCTCATTTCAAAGAATAGGTACTTAAACCTATTCTTCTCATCTAATTCCACACAATTTCGTGTACCCGGATTCACTTTCTCCAGCATGTACAAATAAGAATTTAGCCACCGATAACTCTCCTCAGAACTTCCCCGCACCTCATTAGCAGCTTTGTTTTTTCCTCTCAGCGCTGTCGAGTACGATACTTTCACGCCAAGCCTGCCTTGAACCATATTGATCAACGTTTTTGGATTTGGTGTGTCGAATCGACCTGGATAGTCTTCAGCCAAAACAGCTGCAACTAAGTGTGGTGTGCCTTTCCTTTTTTTGTCTGATTGTACTTGTAGTAACCCGAGAGCATGTGTGCACCTTGTTGTAAGTGGTAATAGTGAAACTATTAGAGTTCATACGCACAGAAGCTCTTAAACCCCACTTGCATCCCTCTTTTGCTCCCCAACATTTTACCACGAAACGTGTGGGGTTCAGACTTCTTCGTTTCATACTCAAAACCATTCTCATGTGCACCTTTCTGTAGGAGAGCTTGCAGTCCATGCCTAGTGTCAAATTCTTGACCTTTATATATATCTAAACCGTCTTCCCATCCATGAATTACTTGCGAGTTTCCATCATAATGTCTGACTTCTGTATCATCATCATACACGAGCTCATATCTTTCTTGCATCTCACTTTCTTGCATCTCATTTTCTTGCATCTCATTGTCTTGCATTTCACTGTCCGGTATTTCTAAACCATCTCTAGCGGTACCAAAAAGCTCATCATTACTCTGACCTAGATCAACGTCAACTCCATGATCCTCTCTTGAAACATGCACGCTTCCATGACTTTGATCAACATCGTTAATGAACTCCACATGTAGAACACTTCTACATTGATCTTTACTCATTTGTAGTAGATAACCAAAAACATTTTCGTCATTCCAAATATATGATGGTTTCTTCGTGTTCAAGATCAATGGATAGTAACTAATTTTCAGCTGAGTTGTAGATGCATCTATCAAAACCTTTCTGCAAATTCCCTCCACTAATCCAGCATAAGTGACATCCTCCAAAGATTTCCTCATCACAAAAGTGTGAATATCATCTTCTACAGAATTTCATATAATTTTATCACCGTCTTTTGAATAGAATCCCCCATAATCAAAACATATGACTGTGCAACCACTGCTACTCATTTCCCCTGAAAAGAACAAAAAAATCGTAAGGTAATCTTATCATAGTTATACCAGTTTTACTAGTCGTACTAATTCACTTAAGATGTCCAGTTATGCTAGTAGTACCAGTAGTACCCAGAAAGTTTGGTTCATCCTAGTCGTACTAATTCACTTAATATGTCCAGTTATTCTAGTTGTACCCAGTAGTACCTAGAAAGTTTGGTTAATCCTACTCGTGCTAAATTCACTTAATATGTCCAGTTATGCTAGTACCCAGTAGTACCCAGAAAGTTTGGTTCATCATACGAATCATCACGATTTATTACGATGCATTGCTCAGTTAACCAAGATATCCCATTTAATTAACAATATCAGTTTCTAATAGCCTTACCCAACTAGCTCAGTGACTCCAATGAGCAAAAAAAAAAATCAAAAATTTCTTTACTATGAATTTCCCTAATTGAGAAGAAACTATGTATTAATTGCTTTGGTATTGCTTTGCCTATGACATAAACTTGATAATTCAATCATGAAATCGAAAATAGCATAAAAAACAGCAACAACTAACCTTCAATTTCACGCCTCCAAATCGTCAATGGTGGAAACGTGAGAGCAAGAAGACGACGAGAGAGGGACGGACAGGTGCAATTAAATTTTGTGGTTGGTTTGGTTGGTTTAGAGAATTAATTTTAGAGATGGTTTGAATTAAATTCCTATCCGATTTCTTTTTGTTTTCCATTTTCAATTTGTTTATTTTTTTTAATAAATGAAGGACTAAACAGTCCATTCATGAAGGAGAGGGGCATTTCGATTTGAGAGGAGCATTTAGATTGTCCCTCCCGTACGGAGGGACATTTGAGATTAGAGTCCATCTGCCGGTGAAGAATTCGCAGGAAGCGTACATGATGAAGATGCGAGCGTCAAGAATGGTAATTGATTACTTGGATCCATCGAATTCGAGTAATTTCTTTTTAGGCTCATGCAATTAGGCTTACCGATGCGAATTGTTTTGCTTTATTAAGTTTATGCCTCCATTGTGTTTGTTGAATGGTCTCTTTTATGTATATGGATTAGGGAAATTACATAGAAATACGGTTCAAGGTTTCAGGCGTAACAACTTCTGTTCATGCGGACTAATCGTGTTCTTTGTGTCCATATCTTTTTTTGGTTCAGATAATGATGATTTCCCGCAGAGAGATACTTTAATGCAACTGTCATTTGCTTCTCTTGAAACCATAAACTCTGTATGGGCTACTTAAGATCTGTCGGCCTGACTCTTCTACTTAATGCTCTATTGTCCTATGTCTGACATTCATGATTCTAATCTCTAGTCATTTTCCAAGTGTTTTGCTCGATGAACAGTTTGCCCAAGGAGCTTAATAAGGAGACTATGTCAAGGTTCGTGTTTTAATTGCGCCAGCCTTTTGAATGGACATGCCGGAACCGTTTGATTGCTCACATTGTTTTTAGTTTTTGTTCTGCAGATTGCTATCTCTTGTAAATTACCATTTTCCCGATTTCTCTCATCCAACCAGAAAACTGCGGTGTGTTTCTTTGGTTCACCTGCTGAATTAGAAGAAGTCAAAATCTTTCTCACTTTTCCAAAACCTTGGGAAGAGTGCCTTCTTGTCTTACATAATTAACCGTCTTGGTTTTGCAGATAGAGGCCATGAATCAGAATTTAACCTGTTGCCATTGCACTTAATACTGGAAACAGCAGTGAGGAGAATGCTAATCGAATGACTCAGACAAATAACAGTGATTCATTTCTTGCCCAAAAGCTGTCTTCAGAAGGTACACATCGAGGATCCCTCTATATAAACTTTGTTCTCATAAATTTCAGTTGGACGATACAATCCTCCAAACCGTTGAAATAGCTCAAGATCCAGAGCTTGCAGAAGCTCAAGACCATGATCTATGTTCCTGTTACAAATTTGCTTATTATTATTTGTATAGAGGGGAATTAAAACTTCTTAAATTTGTAATTTTTAGATTAATACATTTTAATGGCATTTCTATTTATTGTAATTGAAATTGGTTTCATTTTAAAATTTTTTTTTTAAATAGCTACGTAATATTCATAGCCATTTGTGGCGGTTTTCCACATTTTGATTGTAGTAACATTGTAACAAATTGGTTACAAACCATTAAAACAATTTATCGCAATTGTTACGATGATTTTGGTAGAATTTTGTCTCTTTTTGCTACAACGACTACGAAGTAATTTGTACCTAATTTGTTACACCCGATTTGAAACAATTTTGTAACAACTTAGCTACAAAATAATTTTTAACAAATTTGAGTCAAAATGCGACAATTCACTGTTGCGACTAATTTGTAACAAATTTGCTTCAAATACAAACAAAACCCAATTTGCTACGACCACATAGTCACGGCGCCAAATTTGTAACAAATTCGTAGCAATTGGTTTTTAGCTATAAAAAACCGCTCATACCCACGAATAAAAGTGTAGCTATGTGAACTTTTTCTTGTAGTGAACACTACATTTGAGATCAAGAGTGGGTTGATATCTATGGTACAAAACAACAAGTTTCATGGTTTGTCTATGGAGGATCCATTAGACCACTTGGATGAGTTTGAAAGGATATGTAGCATGACCAAGCTCAATGGTATCTCTGAAGATGGGTTTAAGTTGAGGTTGTTTCCATTCTCTCTTGGAGACAAAGCACACATATGGGAGAAGAATTTTCCACAAGGATTCATCACCTCTTGGGATCAATGCAAGAAATCTTTCCTTGCCAAGTTCTTCTCCAATACAAGGACAACAAGGTTGAGGAATGAGATATCTAACTTCACCCAAATGGCTAATGAGAGTTTTTGTGAAGCATGGGAAAGGTTCAAGGGATATACAACACAATGTCCTCACCATGGCTTTTCGGAGGAGTCTCTTCTTAGCACTTTGTATCGTGGTGTGCTTCCTAAGTTTAGGATGCTCCTAGACACAACTAGCAATGAGAACTTCTTAGGCAAAGAGGTTGAATAAGGTCTTGAGCTTGTGGAAAACTTGGCACAAAGTGATGGGAACTATGGTGAAGAGTATGATAGTTCTTCAAGATGTGGAGGTGACTATGAGGAGCAAAGGAGAAGAGAGATGAAAGCTCTAAATGAAAAAAATGGACAAGCTACTTCAAACTTCTACAAAGCAAGTCCATTATGTTGGTGACTATGATGAATCTTTGTTTCCTCAACATGGGGTGCACGAAAATGTACAAGAAGAAGTCAACTATGTGGGTAGCCAAGGATTTCAAGAGCCATTTGTCCCTTTCACCCAACACCATGGCTTTGTTCCCAAGAACAACTTTCAAGGGTATCAATGGAATTCTAAGTCCAACCAAGGTTACCCAATGGGGTTTGCATCACAAGGACATGTAAGCATCCCCTCACCACAAGACTTTGATATGAGAAGCATGCTCCAACAAATTCTACAAGGTCAAGCAAGTTGTGCTATGGATATGAGCAAGAAAATGGATGACATAAACAACAAAGTGGATTGCTCTTACAATGATCTCAACTTGAAGTTTGAAACCTTGAACTCAAAGTTCAAATACATGGAGACCAAAGGGAATGTCCCAACAACTCGAAATCAACCCAAGGAGTACATCAATGCTATCACATTGAGAAGTGGTAAAGCTCTTCCTCCAAAAGAGTTACCTTCCACACTCAATGAGGACATTGAGAAACAAGATGGGAGGTGATCATTCAAAATGAAGAGAATGTGGTTGTTGATGACTTTGTGGTTCAAGGGAAAGGAAAAGAGCAAGTTGGGGAGAAGGTAAAGGAAGCGCCTATTGCCTACAAGGAAAGTTCTTTTGTTCCACCACCATACAAGCCAAAGCTACCATTTCCGGTCGCTTCAAAAAGCAACTAGTGGAGAAGTATATAGCTATGTTTGATAAGCAAATGAGTGAGATTCAAGTGACCATGCCTTTGATGGATGCTTTTATATTGGTTCCTCAATATGCAAAGTTTCTTAAGGATGCTGTTATGGAAAGGACCAAGGAGTTACAAAGAATGGTTGTTCTCACTCATGAGTGTAGTGCCATCATACAAAGGACAATTGTACCTAAGAAGCTTAGTGATCCCGGTAGTTTCACTCTTCCTTGTGCTTTAGGACATTTGGCATTCAACAATTGCTTGTGTGATCTTGGGGCTAGTGTGAGTTTGATACCACTTTGAGTTGCTAAGAGACTTAGTTTCAATCGCTCCAAGGAGTGTAGGATCTCACTTGTGTTGGCGGATCGATCCATTAGGCTCCCAATTGGTTTGCTTGAAGATTTACCAGTCATGATTGGGAATGTTGAGGTGCCCACAGATTTTGTAGTACTAGAAATGGATGAAGAACCAAGATATCCATTGATATTTTGGAGACCTTTCTTGGCCACAGCAGGAGCAATCATTGATGTTAGGAAAGGCAAGATCGATTTGCACTTGGGAAAGAACTTTGTCCTCAAGTATGACATCAATGATGCATTGAAAAAACCTACTATTGAGGGTCAATCTTTTTGGGTTGAGACAATGGATCAACTAGCTGATGAATATCTTGAAGAGCTAGCTATGGAAGACCACCTACAAGTAGCCTTGACAAAGGAGCATGGCCAGAATGGGTATCTACATGGGGCAAGTTTGGAATACTTGAAGTTACTTGATTCACACAAGCCTCTAGAAGAAGAGGATTCTTTCATGGAGCTAAGGTACAAAAGCAAGGGAGGATGCGTGATTGAAGAGATTAGCTCCTTGGGCATTGAGCATGAGGACAAGATGGTGGCTAGCAATGACAAGCCTAGCATTGAGGGTGATTGGAGTGAGCTCAAAGCACCAAAGGTGGAGCTCAAACCACTTCCACAAGCGCTAAAGTACGCTTTCCTAGGTCCTAACTCGTCCTACCCGGTCATTGTGAATGAAAACTTAAGTAAAGATGAACTATCCTCCCTTTTGGTTGAATTGAGAAAGTTCAGGAGAACCATTGGTTATTCTTTGGATGACATCAAAGGCATATCTCCTTCTCTTTGCACACATAGGATATATCTAGAAGATGAATCTATGACTTCTATAGAACATCAAAGAAGGTTAAACCCTAATTTGAAAGAAGTTGTAAAGAAGGAGATTCTCAAACTTCTAGATGCGGGTGTTATCTATCCTATTTCGGATAGCACTTGGATTTTACCTGTCCATTGTGTGCCTAAAAAGGGAGGAATCGTAGTGGTTAATAATGAGAAAGATGAGCTAATACCTACTAGAACCATAACTGGCCATAGAATGTGTATTGACTATAGAAAACTCAACTTGGCCGCAAGAAAAGACCATTTCCCTCTCCTTTTCATTGACCAAATGTTAGAAAGATTGGCAAACCACCCATTCTTTTGTTTCTTGGATGGATATAGTGGTTTCTTCCAAATACCAATTCATCCAAATGATCAAGAGAAAACAACTTTCACTTGTCCTTATGGAACATTTGCTTATAGGAGAATGTCTTTTGGGCTTTGTAATGCTCCTGCTACATTTCAAAGATGTATGATGTCCATATTTTCTGACTTGATTGAGGAAATGGTTGAGATATTTATGGATTATTTCTCCGTATATGGCTCCTCCTTGGGTGTTGCTTGTCTAACTTGTGCAGGGTCTTGGAGAGGTGTAAGGAGACAAATCTTGTGCTCAATTGGGAGAAGTGTCACTTCATGGTTAGAGAGGGGATAGTGCTTGGCCACAAGATTTCAGAAAATGGTATTGAGGTTGACAAAGCCAAGATAGAAGTTATGATGAGCCTAGAGCCTCCAAGCAATGTGAAAGGCATAAGGAGTTTTTTGGGTCATGCTGGGTTCTATAGGAGGTTCATTAAGGACTTCTCCAAGATAGAAAGACCACTCACAAGGCTACTTTGCAAGGAAGTCTAATTTGGGTTTGACAATGAGTGTCTTGAAGCATTCTTGAATATCAAGGAGGCTCTTGTGAGTGCTCCAACAGTGCAAGCACCAGATTGGGATCTTCCTTTTGAGATCATGTGTGATGCAAGTGATTATGCAGTGGGTGTTGTCCTTGGTCAAAGGAAGGACAAGAAACTTCATGTCATTTACTATGCAAGTAGGACTTTGGATGACACTCAAGTGAAGTATGCAACAACTGAAAAAGAGCTCTTGGCCGTGGTGTTTGCCTTTGAGAAGTTTAGAATCTACCTAGTTGGGTTTAAGGTTGTGGTCTACACTGATCATGCAGCTTTGAAGTACATATATGCAAAAAAGGACACAAAGCCAAGACTCCTTAGATGGATACTTCTTCTACAAGAGTTTGACATGGAAATAGTGGACAAGAAGGGGATTGAGAATGGTGTGGCTGATCATCTATCTAGAATGAGGATTGAGAAGATCATGCCTATTAATTACTCTCTTCCCGAAGAGCAGCTCATGTTGATTAAGGTCTTGGAGAAAGGATACCACCTAGAGAGGAAGCTAGAAGAAGCCAAGAGTTTGAAGGAAAGAGGTCTTCCTTGGTACGCAGATTTTGTAAACTATTTGGTGTGTGGTGATGTGCCTCCCAACCTAGATGCTTACTCCAAGAAGAAATTCTTTAGAGATGTGTCTCACTACTATTGAGATGAACCCTACCTTTTCAAAAGATGATGAGATGGTCTCTATAGAAGATGCATATCACAAGAGGAGAAAAACAGCATCTTGTACCATTGCCATGGGTCAGTTTATGGTGGGCATTTCGCTACCTTTAAAACTGAAACAAAGGTGCTTCAAGCAGGGTTTTGGTGGCCAAGCTTGTTCAAAGACACTCATGCTTACAATTCTACATGTGAAGCTTGCCAAAGGAAAGGTAACATAAGCAAGAGAGATGAGATGCCACAAAACACAATCTTGGAGGTAGATTTATTTGATGTTTGGGGAATAGATTTTATGGGACCTTTTCCTTCCTCTTATGGCAACAAATACCTCTTAGTTGTTGTTGATTATGTCTCCAAGTGGGTCAGTGGGTGGAAGCAGTAACAAGTCCTACGAATGATGCTAAAGTTGTGGTGGAGCTTTTCAAGTCCATAATCTTTCCAAGATTCAGGATTCCAAGATTCAGGATTCCAAGAGTGGTGATAAGTGATGGTGGGAGTTATTTCATCAACAATGTCTTTGAGAATCTACTCAAGAAGCATGGAGTTAAGCATAAGGTTCCCACACCTTACCACCCTAAAAAAAGTGGCCAACTCGAAATTTCCAATAGAGAGATCAAAACCATTCTAGAGAAAACAGTTGGAGCTACAAGGAAGGATTGGGCATCCAAGCTAGATGATGCACTTTGGGCTTATAGGACAGCCTTTAAGACACCTATTGGGAGGTCACCATTCTCTCTTCTATAAGGGAAATCTTGTCACTTACCTGTGGAGCTTATATACAAGGCATTGTGGGCAGTCAAACTCCTAAACTTTGATATCAAGACACCCCAAGAAAAGAGATTGATTAATCTCCAAGAGCTTGATGAGATTCGCTTGGATGCCTATGAGAGCTCGAAAATCTACAAGGAGAGGACTAAGGCCTTCCATGACAAGAAGCTTAAGCCAAAGGAATTCAAGGCTGGAGATAGAGCACTGCTATACAACTCTAGGTTGAAGCTATTCCCGGGAAAGCTCAAATCAAGGTGGTCCAGCCCTTTCACAATCAAGGAGGTTTTGCCTTATGGTGCTCTAACTCTCTATGGCCAGGGAAGGGATGAGTTTACTGTGAATGGCCACATGCTGAAACCATATTTAGGTGATCGCAAAGTTGATGAGGCAACATCAATTCCTCTTCAAGATCCTCCACTTGCCTAAGGGTTTGAAAAGTCAAGCTTAGTGACTCTAAACAAGCGCTCTTGGGAGGCATTCCCATGTTTATCTTTGTATATATTCAATGTTTTCTGATTCAATAATATGTTTTTGAGTGTTTGTGGATGATAGGTTTCAATCAAAGAGTTTGATGGCCAAGAGCAAGGAGCTTGCAAGAACTAAGCTCGATACAGACCTCACAGGGAAACTCGGGCATTTGTATCGAGCTACCAAACTCGATACAAACAACCAGGGAAACTCGATGATGCGTGTCGGATGTTTGTGTCGAGCTACATAGCTCGATACAGTTTTAAACAGGTGCATCTGAAAGTGTATCGAGCTTCATGTCGAGCTGTATAGCTCGACCCGATTCCAATTAGGCTCCTCCTCCTCCTCTTCACGTTTTTGAGGTATCTCCACCTCCTTTGTACATATTTCTTTTAGATTTTTATTTCATCATATTGTCATGTTGATTGAGGTCTCCCTAAGACTTTTATTATACAAGAGACTGTGTAATTTAAGTTTAGGGGAGAGGTTGAGAGATTTGACATTGTGTTTTGTGAGTCTTATTTTTCTTTCAAGCATTTTGAGTCTCATGCATTTCATTTAAGGTATAGGAAAAAAAAAGTCATTTAGATGTTGCATTTGTATATTAGGATTGAGTCTAGTTGCATTTCATGTAGGATTTGCATTCATATGCATTGAGAGCAATGATGAGTTTATCCTTGTAGAGTGCCAACTCTTGTAATAAATTCAATGCCCTAGTTAGTAGTTCTTTGATGCAATTGAACAAGTCTTGAAAGTAAGGAAGAACCATGTTTGGATCACTTCACTTGTCACCTAGATTTTGGTCGAAATAGGGTGTGCGTGATAGATTTCGCACAATGAATTATCTGTTAAGAAAAGTTAAAGAGGACGTAAATATTCTGAGTTAGAACCAAAACAAAGATCCAAAGATGATGTTTTATTAGAATTGCTCTGATAAGCTTTTAGGGTACAAGTGTTTGTGTTAGGTCTCCCAAAAACCCTCCATTTACAAATGAACATAGGATCCTATTTATACATTTCCCCTAAGAATCTAGGTCAGGATCTACGGAAATCTTCTTGTATATTTCCTTCCTTCTTTCCTTGGCGGCACTTTCTTCCACAAGAGTCCGTCTTCTAGGGTTCCTCTGTCCCGAGCTTCTTCTTGGAATTGGGCTCGGCCCACTTACGCCACAATCCGTCTCGGGCTCAGATGGCTTTGTAGGCCGCCTGGTCGGACCGCCAAGGAGGAACGTCGGTTTGCTCGTATACGAACCGTACATGGTTTTATCAGGATTATACATTTTTCGTTTCGGGCGCAATGTGTGCAATCCGGTTCGGGTCGTTCTCTGCACAACTTACGCACCTTGACTCGGCTCGGTTTCTGCCCAATTCGTGCACCGAACTGAGCCTAAATTATGCACGGTTCGGCTCGGTTTACTCATGGTTCGTACATAACCTTTCGTACTTAGTCATTTCTTCGATCGATTTTACCTGGGTGAAAACCGACCCCAACAATTAGCCCCCCAGCTCGTTAGACGCACAAGTGTGTGTGACGAGGTGCCAAGTTGGGCAAGACCGATGTCCAAAGACGATTTGATTTGCTGCCGAAACACTTCGCCTCGTTGTCTCAGAACTTGATAGTTTTTCGAGAGATTGCTGTTTTGACGCCGAAGCGTTTGATCTTGTTACTGAAATATTTGGTTCGGTCGCCGAAGCGTTCGGCTCGGCTTTACACTTGCTGTCGAAACGTAATCTGATGTTTGTACCGAGGTCTGAGTTTGTATCGAGGTGTCGAGCTCGTGAGCTCGGTTCCTTGGTTCGTTGATGATATTTTAGCTCTTTGCCGAGGCATTTGAGTCATGACCGGGATACTTTAACACCGAGGCGTTTGACATTGTTGATTCGATGTGCTGTTGCTCCGAGGCATGCTGCTTTGTCGTCGAGACATGTTACTTTGCCGCCGAGGCACTCTTCGCTTTGAGTTCCTGAAGTGATTTTCACTTGACGGTTGAATTTTTGCTTCGGCTTTCTTCCGCAGAAAACTTCTCGGCTCGCCGTTGCCATTTATCCGGAGACACCTAGAAAAATTTTACAAAATTTTCTTTGTATGGGTTTTAGACTTGGGTCAATGTCGTTTGATATGGGCCTGCAATCATCTTTCTGAGGCCCATTATCTATTCGAAAGGATTGGGTCCGTCTTGGGAAGTGGAACCATTTCGTTGTTCCCGAGGCAACGCGCTGGGTCGTCTATAAATACCGAAGCCTTCCTTGACTCTCTCATTATCTTCGCTTCTCCAAAATTTCCAAAGGTTTGTCCTCTTTCTTCTCTCCTTTTCCTCTCTTGTTTATGCTTTGATTTCGATTAGGGTTCTTCAAATTTCTTCCAAACCGCCGTCGCCCGCCTTAGTTTCCCGATCCATCTTCAAATTTTCCGATCCATCTTCGAGTTTCCCGATCTATCTTCGAGTTTGTCCGACTCGGCTTCTCCGATGTCTTCGTGTTCCCGAGCCGGAATGATAAACAAGGCGAATACTGAGTCTCTCCCTCCCGGATCCCGAGTTGAGGTGGTACCTGAAGCGAGTGCGAATAAATCCCGAGGAGATCCAGAGGTATCTCTCTCTTGTGGCCGAGGAGAACCCGGTCTTGAGGGTTCAGTTAGCTCGGCTAACTCTCTGACCTGATTAGGGAGGAAAATAATTTCTTCGCCCAACGATCGCATAGTCGAGCTCCCAGTGGTGGATTATGCCGGATTATGTCCTTCGCCGCTCATCGAGCCAAAATCTGAGGACGATGATTGGAATTGGGATCCAGCCAAAGCACGGCGAGATCTGGATGAATTGGTGAGACTCCAAAAAGGGAGAACACCTAGACGTCGGAAGAAGAAAGAAGTTGCCGATCCGCCCGGCTCTTCCTTTTCGACGCCAAAGTCTTTGGAGGGGATCCGAGCTCGTTTTGGCGTCAGCGAGGGAGTTGAGTTCAGGCTTCCTGCCAAAATGGATCCAGCTAACGAGTCTCCGTCTGGGTACCTCACGATGTACAAAGTTTTTCTCGAGGGATGCTGGTTGTGGTTTCCGATCCCACGACTTATCTCGGAGTACTTATGGTTGTATGTCCCGCTCTTGTCCAGTTGACTCCTCGCTCGCTGCGCCACTTGGTGGGGTTGCTGACTCTGAGTTACGAGAACGGGATCGAGCTCTCGATCGATCATTTGAAAAACTTGTTAGAGATCCGCCGCCGAGATGGGACCGGTGGGTACTATATCGGGAACAAGAAGGACTGGAAGATAATCTGGGACTTTCCGAGCAAGGACTCGGATTGGGAGAGCCAGTTCTTCTATGTCCTTATTAATGATGCCTCCGTCTCGGAGGATTGGGTCGAGAAAAAATGGCGGAGTGGGGAAAACTTGGTAGAAGACCGAAGTGAAACTTGGGATTTTTTCCGTTTCTGTGATTCCGTTCCGAGCCTAATCATCCTTTTCTGTTTTTGTTTCAGTTCCTCAATTGTTGCTTCGGTGTCCAGAGGATATTTGGGATGTTGCGAAGACTTTCAACCGAAAGAAAGTTCGTTGGCAAAAAACTTTTTCTTCCCAGCGAGTCGAGCGCGCCCAGGCCCTTTTCCTTAGTGGTTATCAGACGAGTGGTTCCGAGCCCTCCAGCGCATCGGACGATACGAGGATAAAGATGGGGAAAAGATTGACGCTTCATGAAAGGCAAGAGCAACATGCAAAAGTGTCAGCCGAGGAGAAAAAAGATCCTGAATCTCGGGGGCTTGTTCCTGAACGGATAGTCGTGGGCAGAATCCCGGAGCAGAGGAGCGCAGAGAGAGCCTCAGAACAGAAACGCGCGGTTGCGGGAGATCCGAGCGCAAAAGCGATCTTTTACCCGACGCAAAAGTCTTCGAGCACGTCAAAAGAGATAGTGTCTAGCCTTAGGTCTGGGACGGGGCCCGAGGTGTTTGCTCTTTCTCGCCACCGAGACGGTGAGCATCCCGCAGCTAAGGATAAGATAGCGAAATGCGCCGAGAAGCGCCCCGCCGCAGATGCATCTAGAGTTTCTGAGGCGAAGAAAGCGAAGAAAGACAAAAGGGCATCACTGAGCCGGAAGCCGGCGTCCGCCCATGAGATCAATCATGTCGTCACTGTGGAGTCTTATAATGAACATGAGGCTTCTGTCGCTCTCTTTGCTCGAATCTTGGTTCCTGGCGATCGCTTCCCTCCTCCGGATACTCTCGGGAAGCGGAAGAAGTATTCTCAGATGGCTCTCAAAGGGACCAAGGTGATTTTTGTCCTAAGTCGAAAGGACGTGTTTTCTAAAAATGCTTTGTTCTTTAAGTTGACATGTTGATTTTTTTTTCTTTCCAGTTTATTATCGCGGCCAACGAGGTTATCCTAGGTTACGAGATCGACTCCCGAGACGATCGGAAAAGAATCGAGGATGCTCGCCAGGCTGCAATTACCCTGAAGACAAAGCTTGACGAGGCGGAGGCCGACCATGCCAAGAGAGCGGAGGAGTTTGCGAAGAGTTGTAAAGCCCTTCAGGCCGAGAGGGACATTTTTAAGTGTCAGCGTGACGAGTCGGAGAAGAAGGTGTCTTCTTTCTCGGAGCAGAAAGTTCGACTCGAGGCCGAGCTGGCTTCATTTCAGCGGCAAGTTTCTTCTGAACGGATGATGCACGAGGCGAACCTCGAGAAGGCGCGCAAAGAGGCGAAGCGTGAGCTCGCCGGTAAGTACCAGGAGAGGATTTCGAATGCCGAGGCCAAGGTTGCTTTGCTTAAAGGGGACGCTCGAGAGAAGGTTGCTGATTTGGCCGAGATCGAGGGAAACCTCCAATTTATCGATGTTCTTCTAAGCCCCAACCCTCCCACCTTGGAGGGGGAGAAGGTGAGACTGACTTGGTGTAAAGCCGATTTGACGAGCGCCTATGATGACTTCGAGTGGCTCGCCACCGATCTCCGCGAGGATCTGAAGCTTTCGCCAATATCGTCGGATTCGTTGCCGAGCCTCCCAGGCGGAGCGACGCTCGAGGTTTTGGCGTCAAAAGTCGGGGTTATGCAGCAATCCGGGTCGAATGCCAACACTCCGCGGATATGGGAGATGCTTTCTGAAGGAAGATCTTACAAGTCCCCTTTAGAGGTTGCTGCTGCCAAAACCACCGAACCAGATTCCATTGTCGCCTGATTTTTAAGACTTTGCTATCATCCTTTGCTTAGTTTTTTTTTTATTATCGAACAAAAATGCCTGCACGGCTTTATCTATAACTCTATTTATGTGAGTTTGGCTTTACAACTTGTTTCACTATTTAAGCTTCAAGTATTGTGTTTGGATTTGTATGATTCCGCCGAAGCGTTTTCGGTTGGAATCTCCGACGTGCTCAGAAGCGAGCCGTTTATTGGCTTAAGATTTAGGTGATTATGACAAGTAAATGTGTCAGCGGTGAAGCGATCGTGGCTTGCTGAGATTGCTAGTTTCGTTAAGCGGCGACCCGTTTGAGACAACAAATAGCTTTCTCATTGAAATGATTAAAGATTCGTGTAAGATTTGGTTTTAGGCGGGCCGTTTTGATCCACCTCCGAATCGAATTGGATCGAAGCTGCTTTTGAAGCAAAATGTTTAGGACTTAGGTCGTTGTTGCTTAGGTGTGAGCCGTGCGTTGGCCGCTGTTTGAACATATTTATTTATCTCGTACTTTGGCGATAATCGCTCGTGCAGTACGACGTTCGTGAGATGTCATAGTTCAACATTACGGGGGAGTTGGTGGTTCGGGCGTGTTTGTTAAGGACGAATGGTTTTTGAGACCGAGTGATGGGGTCTAAATAGTCGTCCGAGTTTGGAGGATTTCTTTGGGGACTCGTCGAGCTTTGAATTTGTAGGACCCTAAGCTGCAAGTGCACAGCGTGCGTTGTAGTACTTAAGGTATCGATCCACATGGAGGAGGTCAACTGCAAAACAGAGAATCAGGGCAAGCAAAGACGCAGAGAATTGGGGGTTTGTAGGATTGTGTCACGGTTTCAGTATCTATTGAATGCAGGAAACGAAAAAGCAAGTTTATATAGAGCTGGTTGTCAATCAACTCTATATCAGGCGGAAAAGTAAGTATGGAAGTGCGTAAATCTCGATTAAAAGGCAGTGCAGAGAAAGTAAATATTGAAGTGCGTAAATCTCGATTGAAAAGCAGATGGGTGAACACGTTGGGGATCTTCTCGGGAAATCTATGGGGTTCTAACTAGAAATCAAACACACAAAAGTTAAGCAAACGAGGCTAGGCGATTTTCCCCAAACTGATTCACTGGTTTTAACAACCTAACTTTATCAAGCAAGGTCGATCTGCGAACTTCTATTCCGCAGGTATACTTTCATATCCTGCGTCCTAGACGAACACGCAATAAGATCGGGACAATAAACATTCAGACATCTTTTAAAGGATGCTCTCTACCCTATTTTGGTCTAGATCTGAGATTCAGGACATTCGTCGTTCTCAAGACCCTGCGATCAGAACACTAGTTAGCTACGCTAGACTCATGCAATAAGAACGAATATGGTGAGACAGAAAACCCTAATCTTCGGCCTAAACAATCGGTTTAAAAACAGTTAATGAAATTCCCCATAGATCCCCTTAAAGAACGCCCAACGAAAGTGATTACTCAAGCATAGAAACGAAAATAAGAATCATAGATGAAGAGAATTGCATAAAACGAAATCAGAGTGATGAAAGAACAAGGGTTCAAGAACAGATCTATCTCCCTTAAGAACACAGAACAAAGAACAAGAAAAGTATGCTAAGAGGCGGCCGTGAGGCTCTCTCTTTGTGGCTTCTAGTGTTTTTTCGTGGCTGCCTCCATTAGGTTGTAGAATAGGAGTATTTATAGGTCTTTAGGTCTTCTTAGGGTTCACTTAGGGCTCCACCGAACTTGGGGGCAATCAGGCTTGATTTGGGCTTGAAAACGGGCTCGGGATTCGTCAAGTGTTGTGGCCGCGCCACCGTGGGTTCATGGGCCGGCCATTGGTCTTCTGAGCTTTCCTGGCGCGGCCAGGCTTCTTCTGGGGATGTGTCTGACAGGCCTTCTTGCTTCCTTCGTAACTTGAGATCCAACCGTGGGATTGGACTCAAACTACTTCGAGGTGAAAGGTAGTAGTTCAGGCTATCTTGTCACCAAAATTCAGCTCGATCCCGTGGTGGGAAGGTCTCCGTCTTGTGCTAAACTTCTGTCAAAAAGCTCATGTTCCGAAAATGTCCGTTTTGCTCCGTTTTTCTCCCTTTTTCCTAAGATTTCCTGAAAAGAGTCTTGGACATACAAATACTCGAAAACTATTAAATATGTATTAAAACCATAGTGAAATGCTTATTAAAGCACTCACTTATGATGGTTAAAATGGGTAAAATATGCCTGTTATCAACTCCCCCAGACTTAAACTTTGTTTGTCCTCAAACAAAACAGAAATCTAAGTAAGGAAAAGAGGTTTGAAAACGTGGAAACTCACCAATACTAGGAAACTCATCAAGTCTAGCAATCGACCTGTTGAGCCACATAACTCGGAATTTAGCTTCAAGGCGTTTGGGTCTAGTTACCTTGAGCTTTTCACCCTTCCCGAATACGTTTCATGGTCCCTTTGAGTATTTCGAGCTCCCTCTTGTTGACTCCTTTATTTATTTAGGCGTGCGGTCTCTATCGAGGGAGTATTGGTCGACGAGACATCATACTTTCTCTTCCAAACATCTAGACATAGACATTTCAGACACAACTCTCCTATTTTCTCTTCCCTTAGTCGATTTCTCCCTACTTTTCTAGGGTATCATTTTATTTTTTCTATCGACTTTCTTATTCTTTTTTTTTTCTTCTTAGCTTGAGAATGATCACTTCTTCGAAGCTTTCATGATGTCTGCGAGCCGTCATTGTCCTTTAGCGAACTCGAGTTGCCAATCTCAAACTAAGACTTTTCTTTTCTATATATTTTTTCTAACAATAGGGGAATATCAAGGAGAGGTTGCATTGCATCTACTTAATCATGCTAGAGTCTAAAAGAGGAGCAAAGTTTGAAGTACCTCAAGCCCCTTGACGAGAAGTTTTGATTCATTAGGTAAGGAGTCAACGCGAGATCCTTCGAGTACTCTAGAGATTAGAACTTTCTCCGTTGGAATGATCCACTCGCCGTGTTCAACTTTAGTAAACCTTGCTTCTAGACCCATGAGAATGGCCGTTAACGTTCCTTGTTCGAAATGACTTGTACCTAGCAAAGTTCATAGTTTCCGACTAAAAGAAAAAAAATTTGACTCTATAAAACGACTCGATAAATGATGTAAGTATGCATAAGACTCATCAAATCAAAGCATAGTTAGTAATATAAGAAACCCCCCAGACTTAAATCAAACTGTCCCCAGTTTTTTTAAATCGAGTTGAGGTGAAAAAGATAGGCAAATTCAAGTACAAGCTTGTGAAGACTTACTTGAAAGTGGCGTTGCGTTTGGTATGGGCGGATGGACGTGTGTTACGATTTAGCTAAGAACTTGATCATTCTCCTTATGTCACTGCTTAGAATTGATTTAATTGAACAAAAGAAATCGAAAACTTAGCTTGAAAGGAAATGTGTTGCGCGGTTTAGCTTCCTTGCTTCGGATGGTGGTGATGGGCGTGTCGTGATGATGGATGAGGGTGGTGATAGGCGTTTGGTGGTGGTGATGAGCTCGCCTTTGTTGCGAAGAACATGTACTCCGGTTGTTGAGTACTCGTCTTTGTTCCTCGACCTTTGTAGAACACCGTGAATGAGAGATGGAAAATCTTCCGTCCTTGCGTCTTGAAGATTGCGTCACCTCAGAAACTTGACTTGAAGTTTGGGTCTATGCTGGCCTATCCAATGATCTGTTCGGGATTCCGAAAGACAGGTGTTGCTAGTATGAACTTCAATGCCATATGAAATCCTTACTTGGCTTCGGTAAAGGTCTTGGTCGCGGAAGAGAGAAGCTAGTCTTCGGGAACTTTCCTCTTCGCGGTTTGGTTGAAGGAAGTTGCATCTTCTTCCTTCTGGAGCTTGCACTACATTTTTCATCCTCTGGAACCGTGGTGTTCTTCTTCGTTTTCGTGGATACAGGTCCGTTGAACGTGCTGGACGAAGTAAGTAGAGAGATGGATCATCAACTTGACTTGACTTGGATGGAGTCTTGTCTTGTCTCGCCATATTTGATGCAACAGCAATGTGCAGCGGTTGTGGAAGTGATCTTTGCGGTCCTTAGGTCGTGTTTAGGACATTGAATCAAGGAGGATACTTGAAAAGCTTGAAACAGGTTGAAGGAGGTCCGGTTTGGTGAGGTCGGGACGGAAACGTCTTCAGACGAAGGTCGGCCACGCGACGGGTTGTCGCGGCCGCGGCCGAGCGTCCCACGATGGCGCGGCCAGGCTCCTTCTGGCCTGGCCGACGGGCGGTTCGTCGCCCGGTGAGTGTTCTTCGGGTTTCCTTCTTCATTTTTTTTGGTCTTTCTGGTTTTTCTGATTTTTTTGTGCTTTTGGGGTTTATGAAAATGCTGTAAACTAAGAAGAAACCAAAACTAAAAATTAGTATGGTTAGAAAGATGAGAAAAAGAAAGAAGATACCTAAAATGGGTTGCCTCCCATTGAGCCGCTCTTGTTTAGAGTCTTTTAGCTAGACTTTGGTGGAGGTTTTAGATGGGAACGACTCCAACTAAAGGATTTGTGGCTCCTTTAGCTTCTCGACACTCCACACTTGTTGGCTTGAGACACTTTCTATTCAGCGTTTGATAATACTTATCGTTGTCTCGAAGAACAATTGCATTGCCTAACCTTCTTCTCTTAGGTTCTTTCCCTTTCTCCTCTCGGTTCAGATGGGTGATGAGCTCTAGCTTTGGAGATGATTTCGAGGACCTTCCAACCTTCACCTTGCCTTCATGTATGTTTCCATCACGCCTCATATGAGGAAAAATCGAACTTGGATCATATGGGATCTCCTTGCGCTTCAAACTCCTCTGTTTGGAGCTTCCCTTGTGCGTGCCGAATGGATCTTCCTGTAGGACGTTTTGGACATCCTTTATACTTCCTGCAGGGTTTAAGATTGGTTCACTTCCACTGCCCAAGGTCGTGGAATGAGTGCTCCTTGTGAGAGTTGTTGGATAGAAAATCTTCTCGTTGACTTTGGAGAGGCGCACTTGTTGGTTCAGCTTGTCAATCAAAGCTCGAACAGGTGCAGTAAATGAACAGCCAAGGATCAACAAGTGATTTGTGTCTTTTCTCTTCTCCAATATGTGAAGAACAGCAGGCATGAGATCATCCTCAACTTGAGGCAGCAAGTTTGGCTTGAAACCAAACAGATTTGGTGACGGACGATCCTCATGGTGAACGGGTGTCTTCGAGTCTTGGAAGCTCGAAACTCTTATGACTTCTGAAATGGTCTTAGTCAAGTGGTTGACATCAGATCCTATTTCATATAGAGAGACACGAAATTCAACTCCCTTGGTTGAGCATGAAACCGAAATTTTTCTCGGATCATCTATCTTTGAAAGCGTCGCCAATGGCAGTTCTTGGATCGCCATCAGCGTCTTCTTCTCCATGAGTTTTGATTCACACTCGACGTGGTGAGGAGCTGGGATAAGAGGCTTCCCTTGGTCGTGGGGTTGAAGTTCCTTGTTGGTCGGACTTTCATCTTCAAGGTGCTCGGGCGGATGGGCAGAGATGAAGTCTTCTTGAGGAATNATTCTCAGTCTAAATTTATATAGCGCGCTTAAAGTGTAAAGGTTAGGATCCCGTTCGGGATGTAGATGTTCTTAGAACTCGTTATGAAACGAGCTGCCTACGTACCTCTTTCGAGGATCAAACCGCCCCGTAGTTCATGTTTTGCGGTAAGTTCTTAGAAGTAATACTTCTTGAGGTGCATTGCGTTCCATGATCGTGGCACCGAGGCGTCCGTCGAGTGGTTGGCTAGTTCGTAAACTCCTGGTCGGACCACTATATTTCTCGGGGTATACCTAAGAGATATTGGACCGAGGTATTCTCAGTCTAAATTTATATAGCGCGCTTAAAGTGTAAAGGTTAGGATCCCGTTCGGGATGTAGATGTTCTTAGAACTCGTTATGAAACGAGCTGCCTACGTACCTCTTTCGAGGATCAAACCGCCCCGTAGTTCATGTTTTGCGGTAAGTTCTTAGAAGTAATACTTCTTGAGGTGCATTGCGTTCCATGATCGTGGCACCGAGGCGTCCGTCGAGTGGTTGGCTAGTTCGTAAACTCCTGGTCGGACCACTATATTTCTCGGGGTATACCTAAGAGATATTGGACCGAGGTATTCTCAGTCTAAATTTATATAGCGCGCTTAAAGTGTAAAGGTTAGGATCCCGTTCGGGATGTAGATGTTCTTAGAACTCGTTATGAAACGAGCTGCCTACGTACCTCTTTCGAGGATCAAACCGCCCCGTAGTTCATGTTTTGCGGTAAGTTCTTAGAAGTAATACTTCTTGAGGTGCATTGCGTTCCATGATCGTGGCACCGAGGCGTCCGTCGAGTGGTTGGCTAGTTCGTAAACTCCTGGTCGGACCACTATATTTCTCGGGGTATACCTAAGAGATATTGGACCGAGGTATTCTCAGTCTAAATTTATATAGCGCGCTTAAAGTGTAAAGGTTAGGATCCCGTTCGGGATGTAGATGTTCTTAGAACTCGTTATGAAACGAGCTGCCTACGTACCTCTTTCGAGGATCAAACCGCCCCGTAGTTCATGTTTTGCGGTAAGTTCTTAGAAGTAATACTTCTTGAGGTGCATTGCGTTCCATGATCGTGGCACCGAGGCGTCCGTCGAGTGGTTGGCTAGTTCGTAAACTCCTGGTCGGACCACTATATTTCTCGGGGTATACCTAAGAGATATTGGACCGAGGTATTCTCAGTCTAAATTTATATAGCGCGCTTAAAGTGTAAAGGTTAGGATCCCGTTCGGGATGTAGATGTTCTTAGAACTCGTTATGAAACGAGCTGCCTACGTACCTCTTTCGAGGATCAAACCGCCCCGTAGTTCATGTTTTGCGGTAAGTTCTTAGAAGTAATACTTCTTGAGGTGCATTGCGTTCCATGATCGTGGCACCGAGGCGTCCGTCGAGTGGTTGGCTAGTTCGTAAACTCCTGGTCGGACCACTATATTTCTCGGGGTATACCTAAGAGATATTGGACCGAGGTATTCTCAGTCTAAATTTATATAGCGCGCTTAAAGTGTAAAGGTTAGGATCCCGTTCGGGATGTAGATGTTCTTAGAACTCGTTATGAAACGAGCTGCCTACGTACCTCTTTCGAGGATCAAACCGCCCCGTAGTTCATGTTTTGCGGTAAGTTCTTAGAAGTAATACTTCTTGAGGTGCATTGCGTTCCATGATCGTGGCACCGAGGCGTCCGTCGAGTGGTTGGCTAGTTCGTAAACTCCTGGTCGGACCACTATATTTCTCGGGGTATACCTAAGAGATATTGGACCGAGGTATTCTCAGTCTAAATTTATATAGCGCGCTTAAAGTGTAAAGGTTAGGATCCCGTTCGGGATGTAGATGTTCTTAGAACTCGTTATGAAACGAGCTGCCTACGTACCTCTTTCGAGGATCAAACCGCCCCGTAGTTCATGTTTTGCGGTAAGTTCTTAGAAGTAATACTTCTTGAGGTGCATTGCGTTCCATGATCGTGGCACCGAGGCGTCCGTCGAGTGGTTGGCTAGTTCGTAAACTCCTGGTCGGACCACTATATTTCTCGGGGTATACCTAAGAGATATTGGACCGAGGTATTCTCAGTCTAAATTTATATAGCGCGCTTAAAGTGTAAAGGTTAGGATCCCGTTCGGGATGTAGATGTTCTTAGAACTCGTTATGAAACGAGCTGCCTACGTACCTCTTTCGAGGATCAAACCGCCCCGTAGTTCATGTTTTGCGGTAAGTTCTTAGAAGTAATACTTCTTGAGGTGCATTGCGTTCCATGATCGTGGCACCGAGGCGTCCGTCGAGTGGTTGGCTAGTTCGTAAACTCCTGGTCGGACCACTATATTTCTCGGGGTATACCTAAGAGATATTGGACCGAGGTATTCTCAGTCTAAATTTATATAGCGCGCTTAAAGTGTAAAGGTTAGGATCCCGTTCGGGATGTAGATGTTCTTAGAACTCGTTATGAAACGAGCTGCCTACGTACCTCTTTCGAGGATCAAACCGCCCCGTAGTTCATGTTTTGCGGTAAGTTCTTAGAAGTAATACTTCTTGAGGTGCATTGCGTTCCATGATCGTGGCACCGAGGCGTCCGTCGAGTGGTTGGCTAGTTCGTAAACTCCTGGTCGGACCACTATATTTCTCGGGGTATACCTAAGAGATATTGGACCGAGGTATTCTCAGTCTAAATTTATATAGCGCGCTTAAAGTGTAAAGGTTAGGATCCCGTTCGGGATGTAGATGTTCTTAGAACTCGTTATGAAACGAGCTGCCTACGTACCTCTTTCGAGGATCAAACCGCCCCGTAGTTCATGTTTTGCGGTAAGTTCTTAGAAGTAATACTTCTTGAGGTGCATTGCGTTCCATGATCGTGGCACCGAGGCGTCCGTCGAGTGGTTGGCTAGTTCGTAAACTCCTGGTCGGACCACTATATTTCTCGGGGTATACCTAAGAGATATTGGACCGAGGTATTCTCAGTCTAAATTTATATAGCGCGCTTAAAGTGTAAAGGTTAGGATCCCGTTCGGGATGTAGATGTTCTTAGAACTCGTTATGAAACGAGCTGCCTACGTACCTCTTTCGAGGATCAAACCGCCCCGTAGTTCATGTTTTGCGGTAAGTTCTTAGAAGTAATACTTCTTGAGGTGCATTGCGTTCCATGATCGTGGCACCGAGGCGTCCGTCGAGTGGTTGGCTAGTTCGTAAACTCCTGGTCGGACCACTATATTTCTCGGGGTATACCTAAGAGATATTGGACCGAGGTATTCTCAGTCTAAATTTATATAGCGCGCTTAAAGTGTAAAGGTTAGGATCCCGTTCGGGATGTAGATGTTCTTAGAACTCGTTATGAAACGAGCTGCCTACGTACCTCTTTCGAGGATCAAACCGCCCCGTAGTTCATGTTTTGCGGTAAGTTCTTAGAAGTAATACTTCTTGAGGTGCATTGCGTTCCATGATCGTGGCACCGAGGCGTCCGTCGAATGGTTGGCTAGTTCGTAAACTCCTGGTCGGACCACTATAGTGATTCGATATGGTCCTTCCCAGTTAGCTCCTAGTTTTCCAGCATTTCGTTCTACCGTGTTTTGAAAGACCTTGCGGAGGACGAGCTCTCCTTCATGAAATCTCCGACTTTTGACGTTGGAGTTGTAGTATTTGGCCGTGGCCTACTGATAGTTTTGAATGCGGATGAGTGCTTGGTCGCGTCTCTCGTTGATAAGGTCCGCTTCGTCTAACAGCATGAGATGGTTGAGGCCCTCTTGTCCCGGGAGGAGTTGTCGTCGAACTCCTGGGAATTCCACCTCGGGAGGGATCACACACTCCGTTCCGTAAACGAGTGCGAATGGTGTTTAGCCCGTAGCTCGCCTCGGGGTTGTCCGATGTGACCAGAGAACTCCTTCTAGTTCGTCTGTCCATCTTTCCTTCTTTGGGTCGAGACGTTTTTTCAATCCGTCTAGTATGGTCTTATTTGCCGTCTCGGCTTGTCCGTTTCCTTGCGGGTATCGGGGAGTTGACTTGCTTAGTCTGATTTTCCATTTCTCGCAGAAAGCCTCGAAGCGTGTTGAGATGAATTGCGAGCCGTTGTCGGTTACGATTTCGTATGGGACTCCATGTCGACAGATGATGTTTTTCCAAACAAAATTCTCGACTTGGACATCTTTGATGCTTGCGAAAGAATCCGCTTCGACCCTTTTCGAGAAATAATCCGTCAGAACTAGCATAAATCTTTTTTGCTTGGAACGGTGTAGCGGGCCAACGATGTCCATCGACCAACGCATGAAGGGGTAGGGAGACGAGATCGAGGATAGCAGCTATGTCGGTTGATGGATTGTCGGGGCGTGGCGCTGGCATTTTTCGCACTTCCGCGAAAAAAATTCGCAGTTATTCACCATGGTTGGCCAGTAGTACCCGTGACGTTTAATTTTTATTGTCAAGGATTTTCCGCCGCTATGGTTTTCGCAGGATCCTCCGTGGACTTCCTCCATCACTTTGCGCGCTTCTTTTCCTTCCACGCAAGTGATTAGTGGTCCCGAGAATCGCCATTTGAAAACTTCTCCGTCAAGTAGGATGTATCGAGCTGCCTGAACCCTAAGTTTGCGAGCTGCCCATTTCTCTTCCGGAACTTCTCCGTCCATAACGTATGTTCGGATTTTTCCAATCCAGTCTTGATCGCAGCCGTACTCGTTTTCTTGGTGTTGTTCCGCTTCTACCATTCCTTGCTCGTCGCCAGGTTGTTCTGGATTTCGTTCGGGATGATCAGGTTAATGGTTTCGGGAGTTTCGATACTGGGTTGCTCGATGAATTCTACTGGGATCACTCTTTTCAAGCCGGGATCGGAGGATGAGGCGAGGGCCGCCAATGCGTCGGCTTGTGTGTTTTCTCCTCGGGGGATTCGTGTTAGTTTGAATTCTTCGAAATTTTTGGCGAGTTTTTGGACCACGCTCAGGTATGCCTCCATCCTTTCGTCTCTCGCTATATACTCTCCGTTGAATTGATTGGCGACGAGCTGAGAATCGCAGAAAGCTCGTATCTTTTGAATCTTGATTCCATGGGCAGGCCTAAGTCTCGCGATCAGGGCTTCGTATTCGTCCTCATTATTGGAAGCGTGGAATGCCGGTCTGAAGGATTGCTCCAGAATTTCTCCGGTTGGGGATGTCAAGCGGATCCCGACTCCTGAGCCTTGTTTTGATGACAAACCGTCTACGTGGAGTATCCAAGTAGAGTTTTGAGATGGTTCTTCAGTTCAGTCGATCGGGAGTTCTACCAGGAAGTCGGCGAGGACTTGGGACTTAGCGCAGGTCTTGCTTCGATATTCGATGTCCTATTCGCTGAGTTCGATCGCCCATTTTGCCAGTCTCCCGGATTGGCTCGGACTGTGCAGTATGACCCGCAGCGGGAACGACGTCAGTATTACGATAGAGTGCGATTAAAAGTATGGCCTGAGCTTCCGCGCCGACATTACTACCGCGAGTGCCAATTTCTCCATCTGCGAGTACCTTGTTTCTGCGTCTGCAAACGTTTGAGTTACGTAGAAGATCGGGCTTTGTTCTCCTCACTCTTCTCGAAATAATAAGCCGCTAACAGCGGTTTCGGAAACGCCAATGTATAGATAAAGGGGCTCCCCTTTCACTGGTTTTGCGAGCACGGGTAGAGTCATCAGGTACTTTTTTAACTCTTGAAAAGCTGCCTCACATCTTTCCGTCCACTCAAACTTCTTGTTACCTGATAAGTATTTTCTTTTGGGTATTTCTACTTAATCAATGACCCACTACTTATAACCGAATGTAGTATAGATTATGGGTCTTATCAATCCGATGGGAAGGTTCAAGTTACTGCATTTATGAGGATCTTTTACAAGCTAAGAGAGATTTAACAACTTAAGGGGAAGGAAACTATCATCCTATTTGTCACAATGATAGAAAGCTAAGAATAAAACTAGATCTAGCTAAGGAGAGAAAGACACGGTAACTAAAGAAAACGAACTTGCAATATAAAATAAAGATCGGTTCGAGGGACAAGGAATTGTTGAGGTAAATAAGCTAAAGGTCTCTCCTTGATGCATAAATTAACTATCTATGAGGCTAATCCTTCAGCATAGAGTTCAAGATCAAGATAAATCCACCGTCGTGGTATAAATCACTTTGCTATCTCATAACCTAAGCATCGAGGTCGTTTGGGATGTCCCCACTCACCAAGTAGTTGATGTAGTCTGGATACCAAGGAATGGTATTCTCTTCCATGCTGGCTACGGTTTCCAAACTCTTATTCACTTGGTACATTACTCCGAGGACATTTACTATCATGAGTTATTCTTCTGGTAGGGCGTCATTGATAGGAATCAAATCTTCTATCTTCATCCGGGATAAGTGATCAGCTCACTACAAGAAAATGATCATATTGTGACAAAAAATTTTGTCACTATAAAATATATTTTGTCACAATAAATATATTGTGACGAATATGTGACTATTAGTAAACGGTTGCAATATGATCGTCACAAATTTATTTTTCTCACAAGTTGTGACAATAAACAAAAGTAACAAAACTGTCACATTTACCAACTAATAATAATGTCACAAATTTGTTGTATCTGTGACTATCATAATGTCTTAATTTTGTCACTCTTTACGACGAATAAATCGTCTTAAACCATCACAGTTATGGACTAATATATCGTCACTAATCCATTTTAATTTGTGACTTCTTCAAAGTCTTCACTATGTCACGCCTTATCACTGAAATCTTGTCACAATTCCATCCTATTTAGTTACTAATTTTTTGTCTAAATTTTGTGTTGATTCTTTACTAAATTTTTGTTACAAAATTGTCTTAAATAGCTACTGTTATGTCATCTTAAATTTGTCACGATTACATACCAATTTTTTTTTTTGCAAATCCATCTTAGTTAGGTACTATATTGGCATCTCAAATATATCACGATTTTTTCATTAATTAGTCACGATTTTGAACTAAATAATGAAAATATATTTAAAGAAACCAATATAATAATATTAACTAATAATTTGAAAAAACTATCAAAAAGCATCATTTAAATAAAATATTTTCATAACGTGTAGTTATGAAACATCCATACATATAGTCTTAGATGGAAAAGCAATAGAAAATAAAGTAAAATCCAATTAAGTAGAATGAAAAACCAAATTAAAAACCATCTTAAAAAAACCAACTAAGTAGCACTAGCAACCAAACTACTCATGAGAGTTTGTGCCGAAGACGAAGTCCTCCAAAGCTTGGACTTGTTTCTTAAAGAATTCATTCTCATCACGACTTTTTTGCATTTCAACTTCAAGTTCTTCAATCCGATGAGTTAATGTTTCCACTTCTTCAGTAGCTTGTGGAGAAATCGATGAAGACTCTAAAGACATTAGAACACCATTTTGGAGTGACCCAAGTCCAAATATCCGACCTTGTTTTGACGTTCCAGCAATCTACAAAAAAAGAGCAAATACATAAATTATAATTCAATCTATAATAATTGGAAGAAACGCAAACAAAAGAGTTTTGCAACTCGTATTCTAAAGTTAACGAGTTTTTCAACAGCACAAACCGAATAAACGTCTGTAATGTAGTCATGAGTTATTATTGTTACACCATTTCGTTATACTATACAAAAAGAAAAATCATTTTCAGTACCAATAAGTCATTATATCATCATCAATAGAAACTCACAGTTTTGTCTAGACTTTGTAACCAATTGTGACGATATATTAGCTCACAATAACGTTAGAATTGCTACATCTAATATTTTAGTCACAGTTTCGTTTCTAAATGCGACATATTTCAGCTACCATTTAATTCGTACCAATTAGCGACTAAATATTAGTCACTATATCGTTATCTATGGAAACTCACAGCTCTGTCTCGACTTTGTAACCAATAGTGACGATATATTAGGTCACAAAACCGTCATGATCGCTACATTTAATATTTTAGTAACAATTTTGTATCTAAATGCGACAAATTTTAGCTACAATTTATTTCGTCACAATGCTGTGACGATACAACTACGAAATTATGACATAAATATTTAGTCACAATATCATACCTAAAATGTCACAAAATTGTGACGAATAATTTTCGTATCAAAATTTCGTCACAATAACTCCTTTTTTTTGTAGTGGCTACACCATTCTCTATTCCCTTCTTGTCCAAGATATCCATGTCAAATTCTTGGAGCAGGAGAATCCATCTTAGCAGCCTCGGTTTGGTGTCCTTTTTCGCATAGATGTACCTTAGTGCAGCATGATCCGTGTAAACAATCACTTTTGATCCCACCAAGTAGCTTCTGAATTTCTCAAAGGCAAACACAACTGCCAATAACTCTTTCTCGGTCGTGGCGTACTTCACTTGGGTGTCATCTAGTGTCCGGCTTGCATAGTAGATCACGTGTAACTTCTTGTCCTTTCTTTGTCCGAGAACAGCACCCACGGCATAGTTGCTCACATCACACATAATTTCGAATGGTAGATCTCAATCAGGGGCTTGGACTATGGGAGCACTCACAAGAGCGTCCTTGATCGTGGTGAACGCTTGAAGGCAATCATCATCGAAGATAAACTCGGCTTCCTTGCATAATAGCCTAGTGAGTGGTCTAGTAATCTTGGAGAAATCACGGATGAACCTCATATAGAAGCCTGCATGCCCAAGGAAGCTACGAATTTCCTTCACTGTGGTGGGTGGTTTCAAATGCATCATGACCTCTATCTTGGCCTTATCGACCTCGATACCTCTCTCCGATATCTTGTGACCAAGCACTATCCCCTATCTGACCATGAAATGGCATTTCTCCCAATTCAGTACTAAGTTTGTCTCTTCACATCGCTTGAGAACCCTGCATAAATTCGACAAACAAACACCAGAAGAGCAACCATACACCGAAAAATCGTCCATGAACACCTCTACCATTTCCTCTATAAGGTCAGAGAAAATAGACATCATACATCTTTGGAAGGTTTCTGGTGCATTACATAACTCAAATGGCATCCTTCGATATGAAAAGGTACCATGCGGGCATGTGAATGTGGTTTTCTCTTGGTCATTGGGTGAATCGGTATCTGGAAGAAGCCGCTATAGCCATCCAGAAAACAGTAGTATGGATGGTTAGCTAGCCTCTCTAGCATTTGGTCGATGAAAGGGAGGGGCAAATGATCTTTTCTAGTGGCTCAATTAAGTTTTCTATAATCAATGCACATCCTATGACCGGTTATGGTCCTAGTAGGGATTAACTCTTCTTTTTCATTTTTTACGACAGTGATACCCCCTTTCTTAGGTACCACATGGACAGGAGATACCCAAGTGCTATCACTGATGGGGTATATCACGCCAGCCTCCAAAAGTTTTAAAATTTCTTTCTTGACCACATCCTTTAAATTTGGATTTAGACGTTTTTGGTTTTCAATGGAAGACGTGTTTTCATCGTCTAAGTGAATCCTATGAGTGCAAAGTGTTGGTGAAAGACCCTTGATGTCACTTAGTGAGTACCCAAGGGCTTTTCTATACTTTCTCAACTCCTTAAGGAGTGAATTTAGATCATCATCACTTAGATCCTCATTCACAATAGCTGGGTACGTGGAGTTATCCCCAAGAAAGCGTACCCTAGCCCATCTGGTAGTGGCTTTAGCTCGAGTTTTGGAGTATCAAGTTCGCTCCAATCCCCGCGTATGCACTGCTCGCCTGAGCTCGGTGCATTCTTATCGGCTTGATCCCGATATGCTCCTTTCTTTGTTTCCCAAACTATCTTATGCCTTCCGTGCTCGAGGTCTTCGGGGAATTCATCATCTTCAACGGCTCTTCTTGCATCCAGATGCATGACATAGACTTCACTTTCTTGCTCTATATGTCCATGCCGCTTTTTCTCTTTTGTCAAAGCAACTAGCAGCGGGTCCTTTAAGGAAAGTTCTTCAAAGAGCTCATCGTTTAGCTCATCCAACGTGTCCACCCAGAAGACTTTTCCCCCTATGGTAGGCTTCTTCATCACTTCCCTTATATTAAACTTGAGGATGATATCCTTTCCGAGGTTCAGCTCGATCTTTCCTTTCTTTACATCGATCACTGCCCATGCCGTAGCCAAGAAAGATCTGCCAAGGATAAGAGGATCTCGTGGTTCTTCATCCATTTCGAGCACCACAAAATCAGTCGGTACCTCGACATCGCCAATCCGGATGGGAACGACTTCGAGTAGTCCCTTGGGTAGCCTCAAAGATCGGTCTGCTAGTATCAGAGATATTCGGCTTGGCTTGTAGGTTGTTAAACTTAGTCTCTTAGCTATTGACAGTGGCATAAGGCTTACACTTGCCCCAAGGTCACAAAGGCAGTTGTTGAATGTGAGGGGGTCAATTGAACATGAAAGAGTAAAACTACCAGGATCTTGCAACTTGTTTGGCACTACCTTCTTCTGAATAATGGTGCTGCACTCATGTGTCATCACTACCATGCCTTGGAGTTCTTTTGTTCTTGCAAGGATTGCATCTTTTATGAATTTTTGGTATGGCGGTACTAATGCCAAAGCGTCCATGAGTGTCATGGTGAGTTTCACTTTCTTCAGATGTTCTTCAAACTGTGCCCTATATTTCTCGAGGAGTTCTTTCTTGAATCTTCCCGGAAAAGGGTAAGGAGGAACGGACAACAGGTTTGATGAGTTCTTTGGATTTCTCACAACTGACAACAGGTTTCGGCTTGATCCCGATATTTTGTTCCCTGAGTTTGGTGAATAGCTGGTCTTCTACACTCTCTGGGACTTCTTCTACCTCGTTGTCAATCTCTGATTTTGCAAAGCTATCCCCCCCCCACTTGGTCTGCAGCGTCCTCGCTAAGTGGCGATTCTTGAACTCTTGGTGGTAAGACTTTTCCACTTCGTAGAGTGACTGCTTGGACATAGGCTGTTTGTGGAGTAGCATCATAATGCATCGGTCGTTGGATTAACCGGATATCTGCGTCCTGTTTGTCGAGCCTTGTGTTGATAGATTTGATTTCTTGGTTGCTACTGTTGCTACTGCAGTGGCTTTGAACTAGTTGAGTTAGCAGGTTCTTAATGTCTAAATCTTGTGGTTGTGGTTGATAGTAACCATAATGGCCATATGGAGGTTGAGCATATGGTGGCAGATAGGGCTGTTGTTGATGGTAATATTGAGGAGGAGTGAATGCTTGTTGGGTATATGCATTGGCATTGTACGGCGGAGCTGGTTGAGGATGTATAGCTGAAGTTGTGGGGTCCCCATATTGTGTTTGTTCGGTTGTGGTATTTCCCTCCCCATATCGGCTAGTGTCTTTCTGGTTTGCCTCGAGACGTGCTACCTTAGCGTCTTGGACTTGTTGTCCTTTTAGCAAATCATCCAAACTGGCTTGTAGTTGCATGACCTCGTTCTCCTTTTGCTTGTTCATCTCAGTTGTTTCGTTGTCAATGTCGTCTTCGTAATTACTGTCACTTGTAGCCATATTCTCGACGAGGTTCATCCCAACATCCACGTCTTGGCCTAGGAATATCCCGTGGCTTGCAGTATCCAGCTGATCCTTATATTTCTTCGACACGCCTCTATATAGGATACTGAGTAGTGAAGAACTTGAGTAGCCGTGGTGAGGGCATTTGAGTGTATACCCTTTCAAACGGTCCCAAGCTTCACTGAATCTTTCATCTTCGAGTTGAGTAAACGTGGAGATCTCTAGTCGCAGTTTTGCTGTTCTTGACGGTGAGAAGAATTTCTTGAGGAAGGCTCTTTTACATTCTTCCCAAGTTGTTATGGATCCTGGTTTGAGCGTCTTTTCCCATTGGTGTGCTCTTCCTCCAAGTGAAAATGGGTACAAGTCTTAACTTGAATCCATCTTCCGAGATTCCTTCTTGTTTTGTCAAAGAACAAATCTTCTTAAAATCGTCGAGGTGGTCTAGGGGGTCTTCCACGGCATCACCCTGATATTTGTTGTTCTGGACCATTGCAAGCATACTACTCTTTATCTCGTATCCAGCATCACCCGAGGGTGGGGTAAAACCGATTCTTGGTCTGTAGTTGCTTGGTGAGTCACATTCTCCGATGAGACGGTGCTGACGCTGTGTATCGGCTTGATCCCGTTGTACCTCATTCGTCTCGGCTTGAGCATGTTGAACGTTGTCCATTTGGTCTTGTTTGAGTAGGTATCTGCGAAAAAGTCTCAAAAAGTGTAATTAGAGTCTGAAAATAAAGTTTGCTAAGAATCTGAAATGCAATACTCAAAATCAACCCAAATCGGCAACGGTGCCAATTGATAAGTATTTTCTTTTGGGTATTTCTACTTAATCAATGACCCACTACTTATAACCGAATGTAGTATAGATTATGGGTCTTATCAATCCGATGGGAAGGTTCAAGTTACTGCATTTATGAGGATCTTTTACAAGCTAAGAGAGATTTAACAACTTAAGGGGAAGGAAACTATCATCCTATTTGTCACAATGATAGAAAGCTAAGAATAAAACTAGATCTAGCTAAGGAGAGAAAGACACGGTAACTAAAGAAAACGAACTTGCAATATAAAATAAAGATCGGTTCGAGGGACAAGGAATTGTTGAGGTAAATAAGCTAAAGGTCTCCCCTTGATGCATAAATTAACTACCTATGAGGCTAATCCTTCAGCATAGAGTTCAAGATCAAGATAAATCCACCGTCGTGGTATAAATCACTTTGCTATCTCATAACCTAACCTCGCTGTCGCGTAGTGATCCATGAAACTAGCAAGCACGATTAAACAACTCTACTATTGCCAAAACGCTCCCTAGGCATCTAATCCCTTAGGCTAGGATATTGGTCCTTGCAAACATTCAAACACGGTGTTTGTTTGAAGTAGCTAGAAGGCGGAAATCAAATAGGGAAGATGACTAAGCATTAAAAGCGTCAAATAAGAAAGGATTAAGTTGGTTTAAGCATAGACATGCATCAAAGATCGGACCTTTAACTCGTTTACCCTAACCTCATCCTCTATACCGATATAAACTACTCACGCACCATTAGAGAAACCCCTAGATCCATATGGATAACAAGTTAACTCATGGTCGTAAGGTAGTTAACAACAAGGAAAAAAAGAAGCTTTTACAACAAAATGCTATGAAACAATACTTGTAAACTTCAAAATATCATAAAAGATCAAAGCTTTGAAAACAAGCTTTAATGGTGGAAATACTAAGAGTTCTTGACAACCAGAAGGATAGGAAAAACTAAATCTGGAACGAGTGATGGAGAAATAGGCGTGGGGGACAAAGTATTTATACATGAAAGAGGAAAAACCTAAAACGTTGGGACCACTTTCCCGAAATGGTACTCTTTTGGACTGTAGCGTATCGGCTTCAAGTCGTGGTGAGCAAGCCGATATGCTATGTCTTTGTGATTCTTTGAGCAGTCCCCATATCGGGCAAGTACTTCGGGATCATGTCGTGATGACTCGTCTTCTTTTCCACTTGGATCGGGGACTTCTCGTTGCCTTGCTCCGATATTCGTCTTCATTGAATCCTCTTGCTGGATCTTCGCTCTGGGGTGCCTCTTTCGGGACCAAGTCGCTGCTACTTGTCGAGGTTCATTATGCGCTTGTCCATATCGGCTACAGGGGTCGTGATCCATGTTCGATATCATCTGTTCGTCCTCCTTTTGAGATCTCCCTTCTTGATTTCTTCTTTGGAACATCCTCATTCATAAAGCACCTGAGAAAACACTCCAAACATGCAAGACTATGCAAAAACCTAACCTAATGCATCTAAACCTAACATGAGTGAATATGTGATGAAAACTAAGATGAAAGTGCATGAATGAGGTCCTAACTAGCACGAAATGTATGCTAAAAACATGCAACTTACAGTCTAAGAAGGATCCCTTTCTCCATGATACCAAAGAAGTCTAAGAAGGAGCTACTTGATGGTAGATGCAAGGCTATCATGGATAGACTGGTGGTTGAAATCCTTTTGATGGATGCCATTAGAACTACTCCAGTGATAAAAAGGTACTTGAAGTGGATGATGACCAAGAACATGGATATGGAGGAAGGAGTAANGATCTGTTTTTTTTTAGTTTTTATGGAAGCAACAAAATGATAACAGAAGCAAATCAAGCAAAACATAAACAACTATATATATTTTTTTGATTTTCTGGAAATGAAGAACACGAAAATAAAGAAACAAAAACAGATGTAAAGGGATATATTCACCTGATTTGGAGCCTAAGCTCTGATACCAAATGATATAAGAACAAGGGGGTATGTTCTTATAGAGGTGGTGAATCGGTGGAATCAAGCAGCTGGTTTGAAAACTCTTTCTACTTGATCAAATAATGGAATCGATGGGGATTGAGATGGGATCCTTTCTACTGGTTTTAGAACTCTTTCAGAGGGATATGTGAATAGAATGGAATAGAGAGTGGATCGAGAGACGCCACACAACTTTATGGGAATAAGCTGTGATAAGTCTAAACTCAAAGAACTAGTGAATCGCACACAAGCTCTATGAATCAAGGGTTTTGTTCTTAGACAAAAACTGCTGCTTTATTAAATTCTAGGGTAAAAATACAAGACTGTGAGAGGGGACCTTATATACTGGTCCAAACAGTTGTGCCCTTCTAGGGGTCTTTGAAGCAGATTACATGTGAATAAAAACTATGCTAAAAGAAATAATGTGGCCAACATATGCCTTACTCTAATAGAAATGTAAATAAACTTAAACAGAAATAAACCAAAGTTTTATTAGCCAAAATAATCATATGGAAATTAAATGAAACACATACCTTAGGCTTAAGTTGGCGAGATGGTAAAAATGGAAACTCCTTGGCTCTTTGATATAACCGGCCATTCATGAGTATTTGGAGCATAGTCTATATATGGACCTTTATATGGAGACTCTTCCAAACGTGTATCAGCAGCTTGCTTGTCTTGATCTTTACGTATGTCTTGAGTAGGAGTGATGGCGAGCTTTTCTAGCGTCTTAGTGATGGCTTCAAGCTCTTGCTGATTCATTAGGGTGCTTACAGCTTTGTTAAACTCTTCTTGAAGTCTTCTTGTACCGGATCTTGTCCTTGGTGGGTCTCTCATGGTAGGAAGGTTGTCTTTAATGTCCTGAGCTGAATCGATGTCCTCATCATTCCCTCCCTCTTGAGAAGGTTCTGACCTCAAAACTGGTTCATCTGCATCAAAGGGAGCAAGATCAGAAACATTAAACGTTAATGAAATATTAAACTCACCTGGAAGCTCAAGTTTGTAGGCATTGCTGTTGATGCGCTCTAGGACTATGAATGGTCCATCTCCTCTTGGTGAAAGCTTTGACTTCCTCTGGTTGGGGAACCTCTCTTGTCTCATGTGCAGCCATACCCAATCTCCAGGTTCAAAGGTAACTTCTTTCCTTCCCTTATCCGCTGGCTTCTTGTACTGAATCGTCTTCTTCTCTATGTTTTCCTTAGCCTTGAGATGTAATTTCTTGACAAACTCAGCTTTAATCTCCCCATCTTGACTTGCATGCTCATGTGGAGGCAATGGTGATAGATCCAGTGGGGTAAGAGGCTTAGAACCATAGACAATTTCAAAAGGTGAAAGCTTAGTAGCAGAGTGGGGAACTCGGTTATAAGAAAATTTAATAAAGGGTAAGCAATCAAGCCAATTCTTTAAATTGTTACCGATGGTGGCCCTCAAAAGGGTGGATAGGGTTTGGTTCACAACTTCAGTTTGCCCATCTGTTTGAGGATGTCATGTAGTGGAGAAGAGCAGCTTAATTCCTAGCTTCTTCCAAAGTGTTTTCCAGAAGTGGCTAAGGAACTTTGTATCTCTATCTGATACAATGGTTCTTGGTAAACCATGTAAACGCACCACTTCCTTAAAGAATAGATCTGCTGTTTGAGTAGCATCATTGGTCTTTGCACAGGGGATGAAGTGTGCCATCTTAGAGAATCGATCAACAACTACAAAGATGGAATCTTTGTGTCTGATCTTTGGTAAACCTAAGACAAAGTCCATGGAAACATCTACCCAAGGAAAGTTAGGAATAGGCAAAGGTATGTAAATACCATGGGGATGTAACCTGGATTTGGCTTTAAGACAGACAATGCATTTGGAGCAGAATCGCTCTACATCTCTTTTAAGATGAGGCCAGAAGAAATGCTCCACTATGATGCTCAAGGTCTTGCCCACGCCAAAGTGACCCAGCAAACCACCTCCATGTGATTCCCTCAGTAGCAAATCACGCATGGACCCTTGTGGAATGCATAGTCTCTTATCTCTGAATAAAAAAATCGTCATGATGATAGAATGGTCCTGAAGCTCCTTTGTTGCTCTCTTTGTAGATATCTGCAAAATCTGGGTCTGTTTCATATAATAGCTTAATATGTTCAAAACCCATTACCTTAGACTCCATGGTGGTAATAAGAGTATAGCGTCTGGATAGTGCATCAGCCACTATGTTTTCTTTCCCCTTCTTGTATTTTATGATGTAAGGGAAAGTTTCTACAAACTCTAACCATCTGGCGTGTCTCCTCTTTAATGTTGTTTGGCCTCTTAGATGCATGAGAGTCTCATGATCTGTATGAATAAAAAACTCCTTTGAAAGCAAATAATGTTGTCAAGTTTCAAGAGACCTTACCAAAGCATAAAGCTCCTTGTCATAGGTGGGATAGTTTAAGGCTGCTCCATTCCGTTTCTCACTGAAATAAGCTACTGGTCGCCAACCTTGAGTAAGCATAGCTCCAATACCTGTTCCTGATGCATCACATTCTATTTCAAAAGTTTTATCAAAGTTTAGAAGTACCAATACAGGTGCATGAGTGACGCTGTCTTTGAGCTTGCTGAATGCTTCTTCTTGTGTTGTTCCCCATTTAAAAGCCACGTTTTTCTTGATTAGTGAAGTTACTGGGGCTGCAATAGTGCTGAAGTCCTTAACAAATCTTCTATAGAAGCTTGCTAATCCATGGAAGCTTCTGACATGTCCAATTGTTGATGGAGTTGGCCATTCCTGTATAGCTTTTATCTTCTCCTCATCAACTTTTAATCTCTGAGAACTCACAACAAATCCTAGAAATACCACTTGATCAATGCAGAATGTGCATTTCTTAAGATTAGCATAGAGATGCTCTAGCCGAAGCGTTTCAAGGACTTGTTCTAAATGCTTCAAATGATCATCCAAACAGTTACTGTAAATCAATATGTCATCAAAATAGACAACTACAAACTTACAGATGTATTCCCTTAGTATGTGATTCATGAGCCTCATGAAAGTGCTGGGAGCGTTTGTAAGTCCAAATGGCATGACTAGCCATTCATACAATCCTCTTTTAGTCTTAAACGCTGTCTTCCATTCATCACCTTCTTTCATCCTCACTTGGTGATAACCGCTTCTCAGATCGATCTTAGAGAATATAGTTGCTCCATTGAGCTCATCCAGCATGTCATCAAGTCTGGGAATGGGATGCCTATACTTGATGGTGATGTTGTTGATTGCTCTGCAGTCCACACACATCCTCCATGTTCCATCCTTCTTAGGCACGAGTAGAACATGAACTGCACAAGGACACAAGCTTTCCCTGATGTAGCCCTTTTACATGAGTTCTTGAACTTGCTTCTCTAACTCTTTAGCTTCCTCTGGATTGACTCTGTATGATGATCTGTTGGGTAGAGGTGCGCCTGGTACTAAGTCAATCTGATGCTCTATGCCCCTCACAGGAGGTAAACCTGGTGGAGTCTATACATCTTTAAAGACCATTAGCAGCACCTTTTCTTTTAAATTAAGAGATTTAAGGACAGTAGTAGGAGTAACATAGAGGTTAGTCTTACTTACCTCTGATCCTTTAGCCATTGCTCTTTGCATCTCATGTACTTCTTGAGGAGCAAGAGGGGCTAAGTTGTGCTTGCGGCTGTGATGAATGAAGCTGTAGTAATTGGTCCGCCCATTATGCAATGTCTCTTTGTCAAATTGTCAAGGCCTCCCTAGTAGCAGGTGCCCAGCTTGCATTGGGACCACGTCACATACAACTTTATCTGAGTACTTGCCTATGCTGAATGGCACAGTAACTTGCTCAGCTATCTTGAGCTCAATATCATCATTTAACCATCTCAGCTTGTAAGGATGGGGATGCTTTGTCCTTTGCAAACCTACTTTCTCAACCAAATACTTGCTTGCCACGTTAGTGCAGGAACCTCCATCAATGATTAAACTACATACCTTGGAGTTTATTGTGCATCTGGAGTGAAAGATGTTCTCTCTTTGAACAGTTTCTGGATCAAAGAGTGCGCTGAGGGTTCTTCTAACTACTAAGATCTCTCCTACTTCAGGGTAGTTGATCACATCGTCCACTGAGTCTTCTTGTTCCTCTTCTGCTTCATCCTGAGATTCATATTCTCCATTGTCCTTGAGATCATGACTCTCTGATTTGGGCAATCTCTTGCATAATGTCCTTTTCCCTGACATTTGAAACAAGTAATATCACGAGCTCTAGTATTTTGTTGAGTTTGAAACTTACCTTGCTCTGGTTTGAATCCTTTAGAAGTTTCTGGTACTGGTTTCCTGAACTTTGAATCCACCTCTATAGACTTTCCTTTGTCTAGATTTCGCTGAGCTTGTGGAATCCATGTACTCTTACTTCTGTTTGTAGAGGCTGTTTTCCTCTTGATATGCTGTTCAGTCTGGATTGCTAGATGCAGTAGCTCCTCCAAATCATGGTAGCTTTGTCTCTCTACCTTTCTAGCTACTCTATCTTGTAGTCCATCAAGAAACTGAGCCATCAATGTTTATGGAGTATCTTCTACTTCCAATCTGTTCTTGAGGGTCTCAAAATTCTTCAAAGTACTCTTCCACAGATTTGTTTCCTTGAGAAAGTTTTCGAAATCTCCTCTGCAAGTCTCTGTGGTAATGAGCAAGTACATATCTCTTCCTCAGATTGAATCTCATATCTCCCCACGTGCTAACTTGATCATGTCTATGCCTTCTTCTCTCTGAAACATCTCTGTCCCACCAAGCTAAGGCATTTTCAGTGAGTTGTGCAGCAGCAAGAGATACTTTTCTTGCATCAGAATACTTGTAGTATTCAAAGATGTACTCCATCCTTCTCTCCCAATCCAAATAAGCATCTGGATTGATCTTTCCAGCAAATGTAGGGGCAGTGAGCTTGAGATCTTTGCCGCCTTCTCTTGCATAGTCATCGTCTCTGTTTCTGCCTCTGGGGTATTGTCCTCTTTGCTCATAGTTCCCAGCAGGATCTGGAGGTACTTGTTGTCTCTGATGTTGTGTAGGATCATCCTCTAAGTCTGGCATGTCATCATCCTCTTCTTCTTCTCCTGGATAGTTTCTCTGCCTCTGGACATTGCGAATAGGTGCTCTGCATGGTGCAGGAGCTTGTGGTGGTGGTGGCTGCTCAACACGAGTCAGACGCTCTCCTAGATCGACTTGAGCATTGGTCAGTTGGGTGAGACTAGCCTGAATTCCAGCAAGTATGCGAGTGAAGTCAGATTGCTCAGCAGCTTCTCCCATGGTTTTTCTTGTATTCACACCAAAAAAAAAACAAAAGGATCAAGTGCAAAAGTGTGGTATAAAGAGTTTAAAACAATCAACACAAGACACTATAGTAAACCGTAACAATGGGTGGTAAAAAACACAAAAGGCAAATGATTCAAATGAGCTAATGTTTTTTTTTTTTTTTTTTAAAGGAATGAATGCAATTGATCAGGAAAACGTGAAGGATGCAATGAATATAGACGCAAATGTGGCCTAGACAGTATGTAATAAACGAAATGGGAAGGTCAACACGGAAGTGAATGAGGAAACATATATGGTATGGGTTCAAATATACTTGCCAAAAATGGAACAAGCACACGGTTTTGGACTAGCAAAGTTGACCAACAATTCAATGCTAAGAAACACGGTTTCTGCAGGAAATGGAATGGAAATGGATCTAGATGACAATGGAATTGCAGCACTATGATCAAAAAAAAAAACGCAGAAACAAGAACAATGAAAACAAAGTATGAAAACCTTTTTTGAGTTTTTATGAAATCAGAATGATGCAAAGCAAATCAAACAAAACAGAAATAACTAAATATTTTTTTTTTTGGATTTTTCTAGAAATGAAGAACACAAAAATAAAAAATACAGAAACATATGCAAAGGGATAGATTCACCTGACTTGGAGCCTAAGCACTGATACCAGATGATATAAGAACAAGGGGGTATGTTCTTATAAGGATGGTGAATCGATGGAATCAAGCAGTTGGTTTGAAAACTCTTTCTGCAAGATCAAATGATGGATCGATGGGGAATGAGATGGAATCCTTTCTGCTAGTTTGAGAACTCTTTCAGAAGGGATCAAGGGATGGAATGGTGTTTAGTAACAGGGGATTGATGTCGCCACAAAGTTTTATGGGTCTAAACTTTGATAAGACAACTCTCAGGCTCTAAGTGAATCTCACACAAAGAACAAGAAAGGATTTTAGCTGACGGCTAAGATTTTTTTCTGTAAGACAGAATGCTTGTGCTTTATTGATCTAGGTTAAAAAATACAAGGCTGTGAGAGGGGACCTTATATACTGGTCCAAACAGCTGTGCCCTTCTAGGGGTCTTTGAAGCAGATTACATGTGAATAAAAACTATGCTAAAAGAAATAATGTGGCCAACATATGCCTTACTCTAATAGAAATGTAAATAAACTTAAACTGAAATAAACCAAAGTTTTATTAGCCAAAATAATCATATGGAAATGAAATGAAACACATACCTTAGGCTTAAGTTGGCGAGATGGTAAAAATGGAAACTCCTTGCCTCTTTGATATAACCGGCCATTCATGAGTATTTGGAGCATAGTCTGTATCTGGACCGTCATATGGAGACTCTTCCAAACGTGTATCAGCAGCTTGCTTGTCTTGATCTTCACGTATGTCTTGAGTAGGAGTGATGGCGAGCTTGTCTAGCTTCTTAGTGATGTCTTCAAGCTCTTGCTGATTCATTAGGGTGCTTACAGCTTTGTTAAACTCTTCTTGAAGTCTTCTTGTACCAAATCTTGTCCTTGGTGGGTCTCTCATGGTAGGAAGCTTGTCTTTAATGTCTTGAGCTGAATCGATGTCCTCATCAGCTTCGGGTTTGCCTCGATGCCTCGGCTTGTCACTAGATATCCCAGGAATTCTCCCGACGTCACCGCGAATCTACACTTCGTTGGGTTGAGCTTCATGTTATGGCGGTTCAGCTGTTCGAAACACTCTGTTAGATGAGTGACATGGTTGTTTGCTTCCAGTGATTTTACCAACATATCGTCGATGTAAACTTCCATCGTCTTTCCCAGCTGTTCGGCGAACATCCTGTTGACCAGTCGTTGGTATGTGGCTCCGGCATTCTTTAATCCGAACGGCATCACTTTGTAAGCAGTATATACCTCGATCGGTTATGAGCGCTGTTTTTTCTTGATCGTCAGGGTTCATCAGAATCTGATTGTATCCCGAAAATGCGTCCATAAACGAGAGGAGCTTGTTGCCCGCGGTTGTTTCGACGAGACGATCGATGTGGGAGGAGAGGAAAGCTGTCCTTTGGGCATGCCTTGTTAAGGTCGGTAAAATCGACGCATACGCGCCACTTCCCGTTCTTTTTCTTTACGACAACCGGGTTTGCGAGCTAATCGGGATATTTTGCTTCGGTGATTGATCCGACTTTGAGTAATCTGTCGACTTTGTCGTTGACTGCTTTGGCTCGCCCGGGTCCGAGTTTTCTCCTTTTTTGCTCTACCGGTTAGAAAGTTGGATCGATGTTGAGCTCGTGGCATGTTGTGCCGATATCGATTCCCGGCATATCTTATGCGGTCCAAGCGAAAGTGTTGATGTTCTTTTTCAGGAAATCGATCAGCTCGGCTCTGATTGAGTCGTCCAGCTCGGCTCCTACTTCCAAGCACCTCTCCGGATCCGCATTGTCTAAGCAGACTGAAATCATTGGGGCGCAACGATCTACCGAACTTTCCGTATCGATCAGGACCCGAGCTACTTCGTGGTCGTTCACAACGAGCTCGATCACCAAGTGGTCGTTGTGTGGTCTGTCTATGCACGTGGTTTTCCTCTCCTCGAAGGTGATGATATCGTCGGGATTCTTACTTGGCGCGGACCAATTGATGCTAGCATCGGCTTTCCGTTGGAAAGCTTTGATCGCGGATACCGTGTCCCTGCAGTACTTCGAACCGCCCATGATCATGTTTATCCTCTGGCACGATCCACCAGATTCTGAGGCGCTATTGTTTCTTCTTCCTCGCTTCGGTGGGCCATTTGGCCGGGCTTCTGGCTCGGGTTGCTCTTCCTGCTCGGACTCGGCGGGCTTCTCGTGTTCTAGATCTTTTATGCTGACGGAATTGCCAAGCTCTCCGGCTAAGAATTTCGTCTTGAGTTTGTCTCCCAAGCTTCGGCAGTTGGCCGTCAAATGTCCGTATGTCTTGTGGATTTTGCAGTAAGCCTTTTCGTCATATGAGTTGGAGTTCCTAGTCCATGTGTTCCCGTTGGTTCTTCCTTGGCCTCGTCCGGCTCCCCGCTCGGCGCTGATCTGATAGTTGTGCGCTCCGCTGAAGTTTGATCCTTCGTGGTGAACATAGGAGTTGCTCGAACGACTTCTCGTGTTGTTTGGTTGGCTCGGTACCACTTGATTCTTGTTTGCCAGTTTCGTTGGTCCGAAGTGTCGATCCATGACTAGGAATTCCTCCTCCTCGAGTATGAAATCCAAAGCCCGATGCATGGCGTCTTGAATGGTTTGAGGCTTGTTACGCCAAATCTCCTTCCTGAACTTCGATTTATACCATAAGGACTTCTTCAATGCTTCGAGAGCTCCTTTGTCGCTTACATCTCCTACTTTGGACATCACTACCTTAAAGCGCCCCATGAAAGCTCTTAGTGGTTCGGTCGGCCCTTGAGACATTGTCTAGAGATCGGCGTCGGATACGCCTCGGTTCATAAACATGGAGTATTGTTTCATGAATTCGATGCACAGCTCCTTGAAGTTTCCGATCGAGTTTCGCTCCAGCCTGGAAAACCATTCTAGGGCCGGTCCTCGGAGATTTTCCACAAACAGAAGGCAGTAGCCCGCGTCGCGCTCGTTTTCTTTGAGGTTCGCTCGTCCCATGGCGGTGCGGAACAATCTGATGTGCTCCTTGGGGTCGGTCGATCCTTCATAGGTGGGGAGACGTATCTTCCCGGGATTGGACACCCTTGCTTCGGTGATGTGCGCTGTGAACGGCGTCATCTGAGCTTCTTCCAGCATCAAGTCGATTTTTGGCGCCGCACTCGTCGCCTTGTGCACTTGCGATCGGATCGCTTTCACCTCGGCATTCGCCCGAGCCAAGTCGGCTCGGATCTCGTCGAGTGTGTCGCCCCGGCCTGCCGAGTTGGGTTCGGAGAAACGACCTTGGTCCATTCTCCGAGTTTCGTCTTGCTAGCGAGTCTGCTCGGCCCACTGGAGATCTTCCTCTTCGTCAGCCGAGTCTTGATTTTGCTCCGAGCGGAGAACTTTGATAAGCGGTTTCTTGGTGTATTACATAACAATTACCCAAGCTACTACTCATGTCATTGTAATACTTGAGGATCAATCCATATGGATATGGTTAAGACACTACGAATTCATACAACTTCTTAATCTAAGCTAGCAAATAAGTTTTGGAATTAAACTAACAACCTAAATGATCCAAATGAACCAAAGCAAGCTAATTAACTACTAATCAAGATTATCAAAATACTAAAACGAATCCAAGGATGGGGTTATCAATCTAAGGTATTCCAAGAATCAATCTTTGATGGCAAACAATCACAATATAAGCTAATCCTTAGGCTTAGAACTCAATTGCTAGACTAATCCACTTTCATGGCACTAATCCTTTCATTAATCATCCTAATCAAGATCTAACATTCATTAGTGAAAAGGAAGTTAACAAGCATTATGAAACAATTCTAAATTGCCAATAAACACCGTAGACAATCACTTCCATGAGCTAGGAATGTAAATCCCTTGTTTAGTTGGTTGGGGAGTTTCATCAAACACCTTGTGGGTGTGAAATTCCCTAAGACCTAGTTTTAGCATGATCAAGGCTAAACTAGCATTTAGAACACTAAACAAGGAGGGAAATGAGGAGATCTAACCCTAGGCATCAAGATTAACCCTTAAAACACCCTAGATCTAACCCATCCTTAGATCCTAATGAAACTACTCACTAATCATGGTTAATCCCTTAAATCCTATGAAAGAGATAGAGATAAACATGATTAGAGAGATAGAAGATGAAAGATTAAAAGAGGTAAATACTAGATTTGCATAAACTTAAAGAAATGTCTTACAAAATCACTTAGAACCCAAAAGGGAAAGTTTTTAAGCAAGAACAAGAGATTAAAAAAGATACTTAGGAAAAATTAGGTCTTTTCCTATTTATAGTGAACAGTGGACGACCCGGGTCAACCCGGAACAAACCGGGTATTGACCAGGTTTAGGTCTGAAAATCGGGCAGCGTATCGAGCTTGCTAGGTCGATACGCTGCTAAATGTTTCCTCAAAGAGTGTGTCGACCTTGGCAGGTCGACACAGATGCCCGATACGCCAATCTTCAACTTCGGATGAGATGTTTATCGACCTTAGCAGTCCGATACGAATGCCTGATACGTCGTCTTCAAAATTTCAGGTGGCCTGTGTATCGAGCTTAGTAGCTCGAAACAATCGTCCGATACGCGCACTCCGTCCTCCCTGCCGAGCTATATCGACCTTGGTAGGTCGACACCAAGGTCGATACACCTCTAAAATTCGTCTGCTCCATGTTTCGCTCCCTTCTTTTCTTCCTCCTTGTCACCCAACTCTCCAAAAAGGTCCTCCAAGCCTCCATAGTACCTAATTAGGACTCACTATGCACAATATGTAACAACCTAAGCTAAAACTTGCTAAACTCTAATATGGATGCAATTTGGACTAAAAATAACTAAATGAATGCATAAGTGAATGCAAAGCTATCTAAAATGGGTGCTAAAACATGCTAATTTATGAGTATATCAACTCCCCCAAACTTGTATTTTGCTTGCCCTCAAGCAAACAAACATGACAAATCCAAGAGAGAGGTTTGAAGGTGGGAGCTCATCATCCAAAAATGCCAACAAATACAATCAACTCAATGTACTAGTTCTTAATTCTAAGGTGCATTTGAATTCATCCTACTCCAAAAGAGTTAGCCATGCCCATCTCAACAATCAAATGCACCAAGATTTCGATCTAAATAAGCCTCCCTATCAAACCAACTCTTTAACATTCATTAAGTGCAAACTGTGGATCATGACAATGCAATGCAAGTGAATTCATTTGGTTAAGGGACTAGGCCTTGAGATAAAAGTGATCTCAACTTATAAGGTTTCAAATTCGCATAAGGGTTTCTCTCTAAAAGGATTAAACTTTATGTATAATGCTAAAGGTAAAAGACAAGTGATGCATACAAGACTAGACTCTCATCTACCCAAAATGCTATCAAATGTCTTATACCCCTCTCATTCATCTTCTTTAAAGCTCACTCAACCCTCTAAGACTACCCTTTTCCCAAGGCTTTTTGTGCCTTGCTAAACTCATGAATCTCATAAACCACTTCTTCTTCTTATAGTACTTAAGGGGAAACTTCTTCAACCTTTAACTCATGGCGAATGGTGTGATCTTTTAATGATCTAGCTCTTCTTTTTACACTTAGGTAGCCCTTTTCTCTTTCTTTGGCTTCTTAGCCTCTTTTGATTTTTCTTTTTCTCTTACCAAGGCTACCTAATTTTCTTTACACTTAGAGCTATCCATTTCCTTTTCAAACTCAAGATCCACCATTTCAAACCATGCTTCCCTTATTCGCCTTTCAAGCCTCTTTCATTCCCTTCCTTCCTACTTCCTTTCAGAACCCATCATGCCAAAATGCAAGCATACATTCTATTCCACAACACCAAGCAATACCGCGACCCAAACCCCAATTCCCTAAGCCTAAAACTAGCCTCGATATGTGAGAGATGGAATCTACATGAGAGCCTAAACTTGTCGTCTTAAACCTAACACTTTATGTTAATTTTAATCAAAATAAGGCCTCACAATCATTTTCACTAGAACATTTGGCTTTTAAGGAGGTAAGGTAAGGTGGGGGTACTACTTGAGCTAGCAAGAGAGTGGTAGAGTGAGTAAGAAAGCTCAAGTATGTCTTTTATCCATGAATTAACTTTCAATGCAAGGCATGCTATTTAATTGTCAAATTTATGTTCAAGTGAGTAGAGTTGGCTATCAATTTTAAGGCCCTATTTCGACCAAAATCTAGTGGCTAGTGAAATGGTCCAAGCATGGTTCTTCCTTACTTTCAAGATTAGCTCAAATGCAACAAAGAACTACTAACTAGGGCATTGAATTGATTACATGAGTTGGCATTCTACAAGGATTAGCTCATCATTGCTCCCAATGCAAATGAATGCAGTTCCTACATGTAATGCAACTAGACTCAATCCTAAAATGCAAATGCAACATCTAAATGACTTTCTTTTTGGAAAATTTTCAAATTTTTCAATTTTTTGGTTTTTCTATGCCTTAAATGAATGCATGAGACTCAAGATGCATAAAAAGAAAATAAGACTCATAAAACACAATGTCAAATCTCTCAACCTCTCCCCCAAACTTAAATTACACAGTCCCTTGTGTAATAAAAGTCTAGAGGAGACCTCAATCAACATGACATAAAACACAAAATGAAAAACTAAGAAAAATATTTACAAGGGAGGTGGAGGTACCTCAAAACTGTGAAGAGGAGGATGATCCTAAGGAGAGCGATTGGTTGCTGGAGGAGGGAGATCGGCTCGGCTTTCTCTTCCTTGGTCGTGCTTCGTAGGAGGAAGGGCGAGGTGGGTCTTCTTGGACCGGTTTCCTTGGGAGCATCTCGAATGAATGGCGCCTATCAAGGTCCGTTTCACTCTCTTCTTCATCCGCTTCCTCACCCGCATTGCTCGTGCCCTCTTGTCTACCCCTTGTGGAGGACTTTCCTTTGATGATGGTTTTCAGCCCTTTGATCGTCTTCTTCAAGTCCTTTACCGTCTCACCGAGCTTCTTGATAGCCCGGTCTTGATACTTGCCCCACCTCTTGAGAAGACCAATGTGTGCATGGGCTTCTCTCAATGCCGGGCTTGGCATTGGGTCTATGCAAGAGGCGAAGTAATACCTCTCGCTACCGTAGACCGGGCTTGGAGCTTGATCCTCGACCTCCATATCTTCTTCCTCTTCAAGAGCTTGGCTTGGATCAAAGTCAAATGTTCCTCTCTTGACAATGGAGTGGAGAGGGGGACTAATGGCCGGATTGTAGAGGTCCTCGTATGGGGGGAGCAAAGTCGATGTGGGCGATGTCTTGGAAGGAGGTGGCTTGCAAGTTCGGGAGACAAATCTTTGCTTCGGTTTTTGTGTCCACGGCGAACTTGTATGAGAACCGGTTGCCCAATCTTCCCGAGAGAAACATGGTCCTCCCAAGGTAAAAGATGTCCATCCATTCGGGCTCTAGACCATCCGTCCCTAGCCGATGCCCACAAGCTTCAAGAATCGGGGTGATGATCCCTCCAATGCTGAGCTCGGGGTCCTTGTCATTCATAGTGACAACGTAACCTTGGTAACAGAGCAGCTGCCTAACCAATAGGCTAACCATGTAGGCTCCCGTCCGATCCCCACGGACTCTTGTGCCTCCTCATGTGTGAAAACCCGTGAACTTTACAAGTCCCACGTCTAGCAGCTCGAGCTCCTTCTTGGCGACTTTCCCGGCCTCCTTCTTTGCATAGAAGGTGTGAGCAAAAGCTTTGTGTGCATACCTCAAGGCCGGATGCCTTATCAAAGTCCCCGTGCTTCCTCCCGGCTTGAATTTCCCAACCGCGATTGTCTCCCACAATCCCTTCAACTCACACTCATCAATGGTGAGCATCTTTGTTCTCCTCTCTCCTTCCCGGAATCCAAAGATCTCGTTGAGTTGGCGGAAGGTCATGGAGTACATGGTCCTATGAATCTTGAAGTTGATGTAGCCATGACCATGTAGCGGTGGCGAATCTTCACCATCATAATAGAAGTGCGCGGTGAGGGAAGACAAGAACTCGCATGTCGCGAGCTTGTAAGCGGGATGAGCCATGGTGATGAACTTGGCCAAACCCATGTTCTTGAAGAGAGCTTGGAAGTCCTCATAGATTCCCAAGGCACGCAGCGTTTGCTCATGCGGGTACTTCGTTGCCTTGAACCGCATGCTCATGTATGCCTTGAGGAGTTCCTCGGGTGAGAGCTTCTTCTTAGGGCCCTCTTGTGTGGCCTTTGCCTTCCCCTTTGAGACTCTCGTGACTGGCTTCTTCTCCCTCCGAGCATCAACTGCTCCTCCTCACTACTGATTTCTCGGTCCTCAACTGATTGCCTATTCCCTTGGCTCTTCGATGTCCTTGCTTGAGAGCTTGCCCCTTGTTTTGGTGCACCTCCTTTTTCTCTTCCCATTGTTCCTACAAGAGAGACAAAGTTTGAAGAGAGAGTAAGCAACCCAATTTGAAGATCAAATAGCAGAAACTAGCAAGCAACAAACAAGATCAATGCCAAAAAATCCGAAAATTTTCCTAGCAAGCAACAAACAAGATCATTGGAAATTCTCAAAATTATCAAATCATCCAAATTCGAGTGCTACCTATTGCAAAACCATAAGCATGACTAATGCAAACTAATGCAAGTGAAAGCCCCAAAATCTAACAAGGTTCAAGAGTTGAATTTAAATTTTCGGACCATGAACCCTATATGTCAAATTCTCAAAATTTTACCATGGAAATCCTAATGTAGCACTCGAAACCTACTCCCTAACCATAATCAAGCAATGCCCAAGCCTCTAACAATCAATTCGAACATCCATAATCAAAAATCCCCAAACTTTCCACCATTAGAACAAAAAATGAAAAGCTTGGTTTTTGGATTGATTACCTCGTGAGTGGCTTGAAGGATGAACGAAATTGACTTAGAATGAATGAAAGCACAAGAAGTCTAGCAAGAGGCACTTGAAATCACTAGGATGGCTTGAAAATCGAGAGAGGGAGAGCCAAAAATCGTAAGTGTGTGTGTGTGGGGAAGAGAAGGGGAAGAACCGGTTTAATTCGAGTGAATTAAACCGGTCAAACCCCGTTGACTTACCTGGAAAAGGGGCGTATCGAGCTTAGTTGTTCTATACATAGCTCGATACGCCTGCAGGCGAGGCTTTTAAAACTGTATCGAGCTAAATAGCTCGATACAGATGCCCGATACGGGGGTCAAGCTCTTCCTGGCTTCGCCTGTATCGACCTTAGTAGGTCGATACAAACCCCCGATATGGCTCTGCCAAAATCCCTGTAAGAGCTGTATCGACCTTGGTAGGTCGATACATAGCTCGATACAGTACTAAAAATTCCTTGGCAAGCTTTCGTCCTTGGCTCAATTCCCTCAATCCAAACCTGTCATCCACAAACACTAGAAAACATATTACTGAATTTAAAGGTGCAAATATATACAAAGATAGGCATGGGAATGCCTCCCAAGTGCGCTAGTTTAAAGTAACTAAGCTTGACTTTTCAAACACTTAGGCGTGGGGGTGAACAAGGAGTGTAATTGGTTTTCCTCCTCCTTTCTTGATGTAAATGGTGTATGCTCCAGCTTGCAGCACCTTCCTTTTTTTCTTAGACTTCCTTGGTGGCTTAGCTTCATGTTCAACAACCTTGATGTCATCAAACGTTGCTAGAAGGCTTTCACCATCAAAGCTTGGCCCATCATACTCATTGTGATCAAGGGTTTCATCCTCACTCTTCATCACACTAGTGAGACCCATCAGCTGCTCCTTAGGTGGCTCTTCTTCAACTTCCTTAGTGTCACATGTGAGCTTGTTTGGCAAGGCACAAAGAGCCTTGAGGAAGAAAGGGTAGCTTTAGAGGGTTGAGTGAGCTTGAAAAGAATGAATGAGAGGGGTTTAGGGCCATTGATAGAATTATGGGTAGATGAGAGTCTAGTCTTGTATGCATCACTTGTCTTTTACCTTTAGCATTATGCATAAAGTTCAATCCTCTTTGAGTGAAAACCCTTGTACGAGATGGAAGCCACATGATTTGGGATCATTTTTATCTCAAAGCCTAGTCCCTTAGCCAAATGAATTCACTTGCATTGCATTGTCATGATTTGCAAATTAATGAATGTTAAAAAGTTGGTTGGATAGGGAGACTTATCTAGATTGGGATCTTTGTGCATTTGATTGTTGTGATGAGCATGGCTAACTCTTTTGGAGTAAGATGAATTCAAATGCATTTTAGAATTAAGAACTAGGACATTGAGTTGATTATGTTTGTTGGCATTCTTGGATATTGAGCTCCCACCTTTAAACCTTTCTCTTGGATTTTTCATGTTTGTTTGCTTGGATTTTTCATGTTTGTTTGCTTGAGAGCAAGCAAAAGGCAATTTTAGGGGAGTTGATAGAATCATAATTTAGCATGTTTTAGGATTCATTTAGGATAGTTTTTCATTCACATATGTGATATATCATGGTTTTTACCCGTTTTTGGACCATGATATAAGTCTTTTTATAGAGTCATTTGATATTTTTAGAGTCCTATTAGAGTCTTTGCAGGTTAGACTACGTTTGGAGGAAAGTTGGACATTCTGGAACTTTTTGGAGCATTCTGGAAGAAGCTACGAAGTGATGAAGTCAGAAGACGGATTTTACGAAGAGTGTCGATCGACACCAAGTCAGCCGACCAAGTTTTGCGGACTTCAACCAAGAAAAGGAAATCACAAGAAGTTTCAAGTATTTACAGGTTTGCCTCTGACGCGAGTTTGCCAATAAATATAGATTTTCAAGGCATTGTTTAGCCACCAACTATTATTCTTATTTTCTGTTTTGAGACTTAGAGAGAGATTTTTAGAGAGATTTTGGAGAGAAGAATTAGGCTCCTTCAGAGCAGATTTGGAACTCCTTTGTTTCTATTGATTTTTTT
>JAHZTW010000001.1:316658080-316684873 GCA_020283515.1 Alliaria petiolata | reverse complement strand
GAACTTAGAAACCTTAGTGTAGCATCTACTTCCCTTGGGATTTCGATACCCCTTATACTACGATTGCATTTTCTGTGCACTTGCAGTAGTTTTATTAGGGTAAAACCTGAGCCCTATCAAGTTTTTGGCGCCGTTGCCGGGGAAGTAATAGCTGCCTACGGAATCTAGTACTAGGATTTTGACTAGGTTTTGTTTTTATTTTGGTTACTAATTTAGTTTCTTATCTTTGGTTTCAGGTGCATGCCCAGTACCAGAAGCAACAAAGAGAAGGAACTTGTCGCACTGAACCAGGAGCTCAGCCGTTTGGAACGTACGAACCGTCGATCTGCATGAGTGTCGATCGACACCAATAACATCGATCGACACCCTGCGCAGACGACAATGGCTGAGGCTGTAGTTGTGGTACTCGACGCAGAAGGCAACCTATTCGACCTACAAGGCAATAGAAGGAACGCACAAGGACATAGACTTGATGATAATGGAGCTGCTATCATTGAGCAACCAATACAAGCCGCCCTTGCAGAAGCTGGACGTGGAAGAACACTTGGCGCGTACAACCGCCCAGACCAGTTCTATGCCAATAGAGCTGTGATCCGTCCTCTTGCATTTCAGAGGAACAATTTCGAGCTGAAGCTTGCTTACTACACACTTGTGGCTCAGCATCCTTTCCATGGTCTTCCTAATGAACACCCTATGGACCACATCGAGAGATTTGAAGACCTCGCATCAAGCATTAAGGCTAATGGGGAGTGATTTATGATTATCTCTTCTGCAAGCTTTTCCCTTACTCGCTTGCTGGAGATGCATCATACTGGCTGAAGCAGCTTGATCCAGGATCCTTGACTACTTGGGAAGAAACAAAGAATGCATTTCTATGCAACTTTTTTGATGATGCGAGATCAGAAGAGCTGAGAACAAAGATCACTACATTCTCCTAAGGACCCACTGAAGCATTCAAAGCTTCTTGGGTGAGGTTCATAGCTTACCAAAGAGACTGCCCACATCATGGTTTCAGCGAACCGCAGCTTATCGGAATCTTCTACCGAGGGATCGATTGGAGGTACCAGATGGCCTTAGATGCTGCGAGCAATGGCAACTTCAACACCAGATATCCAGACGATGCTCTGGTGCTTATAGAGAATTTGACCTCTTGTAACAGTACCAAGAATGCATACTTTAAGAGAAGACAACACGCTGGGGTGAATGGAGGAATCCAAATAGCTGAGGTCAACAGGAAGCTGGACAACGTACACAACATCTTGGTGGGCAAAAAGCAAGTTAGCTTTGCTAATGAAGTAGAGACCTTTGAGCAAGAGCAGGAAGAGGTCAATTACATCAATGGTGCTGGTTTTCAAGGACAAAGATTCAACAATCAGCAAGGTTATGGTTCCTCTTACCAAAAGCCTTTTCAGAACAACAACTTCCAGAGAACTTATGGTTCTTCTTCTTACCAGAAGCCCTCTGCACAAGACAATAAGATGGAGTCTATGCTAGAGCAAATTCTGGAAGGACAACAAAAGATGACTGTAGATTTCAATGGAAATATTGATGCTTTGTACACGGATCTGAATGGGAAAATTGAGTCTCTAGGTACTCATGTCAAGCAATTAGATGTTCAAGTTGCCCAAACTGCTGAAGCTTTGAAGAGACAAGAGGGGTTTCTTCCTGGAAAGACTGATACAAACCCCAGACATCATGTCAATGCCATCATGGTAGGAAGTGCAAAAAATTTCGTGGAGGTTAAAGAGTTTGAGGAGCTTGAAACAGAAGATGTTGCAGTTGCAGAGCTAGCGTCGATCGACACCACTACTGAGTGTCGATCGACACCAGTAGAAATTCCCGACGATTCGAGTTCTGGCGGACCGAATTCGACCAAAGCATCGACACAAGATACTAGTGTCGATCGACACCATACCCAGACTTTGCCAAGCACGCCTGAAGCTTTAACAAATATAGAGTGTACAAGCCCAAAATACCTTATCCCAGGCATCCTAGAAAGTCTAAACAGGAGATAAAAGAAGCCAGATGCAAGGAAATGATGGATAAGCTGATGGTTGAGCTACCCCTAGTTGATGCAATCAGACTTTCACCTGCATTAAGAAGATATGTCAAGAGAATGGTTGTCAACGGTGTGAGTCCTGAGGAAGGAGCATTGCTTACCAGAGACATGAATGCAATTCTCTTGAACATAGTTCCACGGAAGAAGAAGAAGGTGTGGGTTTCTGAACAAGTCAGTGCTTTGATTCAGAGGAGGATTCCAGAGAAGCTACCTGATCCAGAAAACTTTGTGCTAGATTGCTCAATCTCAACAGGAAGGTTTCCTCGTTCTCTCTGCGATCTAGGATCAAGTATCAACTTGATACCATACTCTGTTGCTTTTCAACTTGGAATGACTGATTTCAAGCCAACCAGAATCTCCCTTGTCCTAGCCGATCGATCTAAGAGAATCCCAGAAGGTGTTCTAGAAGATGTTCCCTTGAAGATTGAAGGATGAATGATTCCCACAGACTTTGTGGTGTTGAAATCAAATGAAGAACCTACAGATCCTCTTATTTTGGGAAGATCATTCTTGGCTTTAGCTGGTGTCATTATTGATGTGAGGAAAGGGAAAATAGAGCTTGACTTGGGTGATGTTGTCATGAATTTTTTACATGGACAAGTTAAGGGGACCTTCCACCATCAATGGTCAATCTTTTTCAGTAGAGATTTCTATGGATCAAGATCCAATCATGGAACATTCAGATGTCATTACTGCGGGGTTTACCAAGGAGCTGGATTGTAAAGAGCAAGTGAAGGAAGTGGTTGTTCAAGAGGCATTGCCTGAGAATTCCGAGAAAGTTATGGAGCTTGAAGATTGGAGTAGAAACAATCATATCTTCAGGACTATGGGCGAAGATGAAGATCTACTAAATGCCAAATTGATGGAGGAAGACGTTTTCATCATGGAAGCAAGGATTGCAGAGCTGAATTGGAAAAGGATCACAGAAATTCGAACTGCAGATGTGGTGTCGATCGACACCACTACTAGTGTCGATCGACACCCTTCACGGATCACACAAGCAGTTGTTTCCAATGCTGCCACTCCATCACATGTTTTCAAAAAGACGACTCCACATCCTACAGCCCAGAAACCTCGAAGAAAGCAAATGTATGTACTTCCTTGAATCAATTCCAAACCTCCTGATCATTGAAACAAGCGTTTTTACACTTGCATGCAATTTCTCAATTGCTCATGTCATTGCAATATTTGAGATATCAATCCATCTTGGGAGTTTGATGCAATAAGAATACAAAGTTTGGTCTAAGCTAAGCCAAATTCGAAATAAGGGAGACAAGGAACTATTGAAAGCAATCTACTAGCTAAGAGAGACACTACAAGTTCAATAATATGAAACTAAGCCTTAATTACTACTAATCAAGTACTAATGACGCAATTAACTACTAATCAAGAATGACAAAATACTAAAAACGAAACTTAGGGATGGAATCATTGATTTGGGCATCTAAATGGCCAACCTTGCAATCATTTAAGCAACTCAAACAAGCTTTCTCTATGCCTAGAACACTAATTAAGACTAATCCATGATGTGTGGTACTAATCCCTTTCCTAATCACCTTAATGAACTAATGATGTGTTAGCATTAAAATTATTAGCAAGCATTAAACATGAGTCTAAATGGCATGATAAACACCCTAGGCAACTAATGTCTTAGGCTAGGAATGTAAATCTCTTAAAAAGTGGTTCAAGCATTTCTTCAAACACTTGGTGGGTGTGTGAAATGCTTATGATCCAAAATAGCAAAAGATTAGCTATTTGGCATTAAGAACTCCTTAATAAGAAGAGAGATGAAAGAATCTAACCTAGATTGCAAGATTAAACCATTAGAAAACCCTAAATCTAACCCATCCCCAAGTTTCTAAGAGACTACTCACTAAACATGGATAAACCAACAAATCTCATGAATGAAATGTTAGTAAACATGATTAAATGATTAGAGAAAGAAATAATAGAAAAAAGAAGAATCAAATTGCATTAAACATAAAAGAAATCTCAAAAATCTCCTCAAAACCCCAAAGGGGCGTTTTTCTGTTTAAGCCCAAGAGAGGATACATAAAAATTAGGTTTTTAAGTATTTATAGGGAAGGAGGTCAAACCGGGTCAACCCGGAACAAACCGGGTTTTGACCCGGGGTAGCAGTCTTGCGGAAATCGCCATATCTCCCTAACCACAGCTCATAATGACATGAAACCACTTCCAGATGAAAGGTGATTCAATTACCTACAACTTTCATGAAGAGCTCGAAGGCTGAATCGAAACGGAAAGTCTTCGTTTGATCCGATTTGTAGCCAAAAAGAAATCGTCTGGCAAAGTTTCGACGAGGTTCACCGAAACTACTGGTCGAAACTTCACCCTGGAGAGAAGTTTCGGTGAAGCCTCGTCGAACATAGTCGTCGAACCGTCGTCCTGGAGAGAAGTTTCGGCCAGCCTCGTCGAACTGCCTCTTCGAACCGTTTTAAAATCGATGTAACTTTCTAACCAGGGGTCCGAATGACTTGAGTCCAACGGCACTAGAAAGCACAATGGATCCTCTACAACTCTTAAGAAGGCTTCGGAGTCTGAATCTAAGTGGAAGGCCTTCGTCTGGACATATACATTTCACACCTCCAAATGCTTAACATGCTTCTAAAAGACTTCTGCTTCTCATTTAGCTGCTTCTCTTCCTCCTCTTGATTATCCATGAAACTCCATATGGTCCTTCAAGCCTCCAAAACACCTAATAAAGACTCAATATGTACAAATATGCAACAACCTAAGCTAAAACTCACTAAACTCTAATATGGATGCAAATGGGACTAAAAGTGGCTAAATGAATGCAAAAGTACATGCAAAACTATGTAAAATGAATGCTAAAATATGCTAAATTATGAGTCTATCAATCATCTCAATAAGAATTTAAAATTTTCAAAAGCTGCTTCACGCTTATGCAAGCAACGAGATTCTCGTAAAGGGTTTGGTGTTTCTTTTGATGACTCTGCCGGAAAACGAAGTGTCCCACCCGAAAAGATGACCCACCCTGCTGATGTTCCTCATTTCCTTGGCCAATCTCATGGACATAATGCCTATACACCACCATGTATGAGAAGACATTCGTCTGGGAAGCATTCGATGCCACCCTCTGATCCTCCAGACGTCTGAACTCCGACACAGTCAAGCTAATGACTGAAAACGAGCGCTGAGTGGAAGGCAACCCACTGTTAGGTAAGTTTTTTCTTTTTATTTCGTTTTGGTTTTACTAAGTCCTAGTTTCAGTCAGTTGAAAAAAGGCGACATTGGACTCGACTAAGATCAGTGTCGATCGACACCACTATGTTTCGATCGACACCACGCGCAGACGAAGGTAAGTCTTCTATCTGGTCTTTTATGCTGTTTCTAATCTTTCTTTTAGCCAACTTCGGGCTTGATAACACTGGGGACAGTGTTGTTTAAGTCTGAGGAGGTGATTACTGACTTTGTGTTTTGTTTTGAGAGTCAATTGAGTAAGTCAAAAACTTTGTTTTATTGAGTCAAAATCAGTGAAATTTTCAGTTTTCAGAAGAACTTACCACAGAAGTTGACACTTGAAGAACCATTCTTGTAAAAGTTGATTGCAGGTCTTACTAAGTAGAAAGCTGCAAGTGGAATCAGTCTAACAGGGCGAGTTCAGATCCCCTTATAAGAACTAGGTATGCGCAGAACTTGATTCCTCTTTCAGTCTGAACAGATAAGCAAATGCAGTCTCTCCTTGATCTTCCCTTGAGAATAGTAAAGAAAGAAAAGAGTCTAAGTCTGGGAATAGTGCAAACAACCTCATGAGCCTATCTCCTCACAAGGAACAATATTAGTGAGTGCTCTTGAACCTGTCTCCTCACAAGGAACACAAGTAGAAAGTAGCACTATTTCTCAAGATTTCAAAAGAATAAGAATAGTAATGAAAAGATCTTAAAACACCCTGAAAATGGGCAGCAGTTGACTAAGGGAAGAGAAAATAGGAGAGTTGTATGAAGAATGTCTTCTTCAGGCACTAAGGAAGGGAAAAGAATCTGTAAAGTTCTGAGGCAATACCACTGTTAGAGTTCGAAATTTTACCAAGGAAAGGATCTGGATTCAAACTGGGAGATTGCTAAGCTTGTGGTAAGTATGCTGAAATATTACTTAAGGTTGGCTCTATAGCATGTGGATTCAAGAAGTGATAATCAATGTGGCGTTCTGAAGAGGTACTCGAAAGTTTCTGTTTTCAAACTTCTACTTCATTCTAAGTTTATGTTTTGCTTGAGGGCAAGCAAAAGCTAAGTCTGGGGGAGTTGATATATCATTGTTTTTACCCGTTTTTGGACCATGATATAAGTCTTTTTATAGATTCTTTTGATATTTTTAGAGTTCTATTAGAGTCTTTGCAGGTTAGACTACGTTTGGAGCAAAGTTGGAGATTCTGGAACTTTTTAGAGCATTCTGGAAGAAGCTACGAAGTGATGAAGTCAGAAGACGGATTTTACGAAGAGTGTCGATCGACACCAAGTCAGCCGACCAAGTTTTGCGGACTTCAACCAGGAAAAGGAAATCACAAGAAGTTTCAAGTATTTACAAGTTTGCCCATGACGCGAGTTTGCCTATAAATATAGATTTTCAAGGCATTGTTTAGCCACCAACTATTATTCTTATTTTCTGTTTTGAGACTTAGAGAGAGATTTTTAGAGAGATTTTGGAGAGAAGAATTAGGCTCCTTCAGAGCAGATTTGGAACTCCTTTGTTTCTATTGATTTCTTTTATGCAATCTTCTTTATTCATGATGTTTTCTTCATTCACCATGTCTGAGTAGTTTGCTAGTTAGGTTTAGGGTTTTTCAAAGGTGATTAATGAATTGTTAGGTCGAATTAAATTGTTAGGATAAAATCATTAGAGTTCTTCATCTGGATTTGTGTTTAATGCTGATTTTAGCTTCATGACCTAGAATCTGATCTTAGGTTAATTGGTAGACACGAGAGTGTTATTGATTGCCTGAACTAATGTTAGATGAGCAAAATACCTATTCGCAAAGAGATTTGGTTTAGGAATTTTGTGAACAATCGAACCTGAACTTTAATGCTTGTTTGAATTATTAGAATTTTCAAAGAGATTTGGAATTCTAGGGTTTAGACATAGATAATCTTCGCAGCGAGAGTTGGTTGATTTTACATTAGTGTTTCGAGTTCGAGAACAGTTCCACATAATTCCTAACATTCTATCTAGACCTGCAATTTAGATCACCTGAGAATTTCTCTGAACCTAGCGTCTTAGTCTCCTGATTTTAAGAACCTATTTCGTGATTACTAGTTTATTCCTTGCTTTAGTTTATTTTCTTATTATTCGACCTAGCACAATCTGAATTTAGAAACCTTAGTGTAGCATCTACTTCCCTTGGGATTTCGATACCCCTTATACTACGATTGCATTTGCTGTGCACTTGCAGTAGTTTTATTAGGATAAAACCTGAGCCCTATCAATATGCATTCATTTAGTCACTTTTAGTTCCATTTGCATCCATATTAAAGTTTAGTAAGTTTTAGGTTAGGTTGTTGCATCTTTGTACATATTGAGTCCTTATTAGGTGTTTTGGAGGCTTGGAGGACCATATGGAGCTTCATGGGTGATCAAGAGAAGGAGAAGAGTTGGCCAAATGAGAAGCAGACAATCTTTAGAAGTGTATCGAGCTTGGTATCGAGCTACCAAGCTCGATATGGTTCACCAGGGAAGATGGGGCATTCATATAGACCGTTTGTATCGAGCTACTACGCTCGATACACATCTATCCGGGATTCTGAAGACGGCGTATCGACCATTTGTATCGAGTTACTAAGCTCGATACAAAGCCAGCTGAAGTCTTGAAGCATCGTATCGAGCTTCTACATCGAGCTACCAAGCTCGACACAGCCTGCGAAGGAAGTTTTTTTAGAAGTGTATCGAGCTGCATATCGAGCTAGCAAGCTCGATACACTGTCCGATTTTCAGCCTTAAACCGGGTTAATACCCGGTTTGTTCCAGGTTGACCAGGTTCTCCACTGTTCACTATAAATACCAAATGACCTAATTTTCCTAAGTATCTTTTAATCTTTTGTTCTTCCTTAGAAAACCTTCCTCTTTGTTTTCTAAGTGATTTTGTAAGACTTTTAATTGAGTTTATGCAATTTAGAGCTTACCTTTGTTAATCTTTCATTCCCTCTCTCTCTAATCATGTTTATCTTCATCTCTTTCATAGGATTTGAGGGTCAAATCATGATTATTGAGTAGTTTCCTTAGGATCTAGGAATGGGTTAGATTTAGGGTGTTTCATGGATTGATCTTGATGTCTAGGGTTAGATTCCCCAAAACAAGGGATTTACATTCCTAGGGTTTTTATTAGCAATTTAGAACTGTTTCGTAATGCTTGTTAGCTTCTTTTTCACAAACCCAAGTTTTATGCATTCCTTTTGTCACAATCACACCCAATTGGATTGATCCTCAATATCCTAAAATAACATGAGTGGGTTTGAGAATTGATAGTAAAAACCTACCTATCAATAGCTTGGGTTTTATTTTATATGCAATACTACTTGTATCTAAGCTGATATGTTCAAATACTCGTGTAAAAAATATTAATTTATTTTTATTACGTTCAATAACATAAACATTTTTTAATTATGTTCGATAACATAAACATTACATCCACAATCAACATGGAAACTGGAACCAAAATAATCACAGTAAAAGAAAATTTACCTTGCGAACCCTCTATAAAAATCTAAACAAAGATTTAAAACCAATAATATGAAGTTTTGCATAACGATAATTATTGTCCCAGAACTTTAATAGGGAATTAGAAATGTATTATTAAAACCAAAATAAAAGTAAACAAAGGATTTGAAACAAAGTGAGCCTAAATCTAAAACATCATCACACTGAAATCAATTGACGTATGTATTTGTGGTCCATCAATAGCTCTCGTAAATATTCGGCTTCTGGAAGAAGAGGATCCAATAAAACTTGCGTGCACTTGTAAGTAGTTGTAGCTCTCCAAACACCCTTACTAAGAAAAATAGAAGCAAATTTGATTACACAGATAACAACGTCTTGTGTGCACTCTCCTAACTTCTCTAGAAAAGCTTCAGAGTGGTCCATTTTCAAAACAACCGGTAAACGTGAATTCCTAATCATTTTATATATAGCACCATATAAGTCACATATATCGCAATTTCAAATTAAATCAAGGGACACTCGAAAGAGCTATGATACACTATAATCTAACAACACATACCTATCATTAAGAAGCTCGAAACATACAAGGCGACGCTTGTTAATAGAATTTGAGTTACGCTCCACGAAGTTTTCAACATTCACAACCTGGCCAATCATATCTAAATAAAAAACAAATTAGAATATAATAGATATGCATAAACTAAATAAAACCTATTAATAACATCCACTCACTGACACACACGTCGGGATCCAATAGTCCAGCTTTAATACTGTTAAAATCAGCAAATGAAAAATAATGACCAACACCTAGTGGAGGAATAGTAAAAAACTTCGTTCTTGGAGTGCATTGCACCCAAAAAGCGTGCGCAATCGGACGGAACCCACCAATCACAGCCAAAAGGTCAAAACAAGTAAAGAGAACCCAATCACCCTCATTGATTTTCGCTTCGAAAATACCACTAATTTCCTTACACAATGTTGCCTGAATCTTATCACCATTCATAATCAACAGAAACAATAACCAACTTAGTCCACGACGCATTAAAAAGGAGAAAACAGAATATTAAGTTATCAAAACGACTTACTTTACGATCAACTAATATCATATTTATCAATTCATCAAACTCGTTTAAGTGTCTAAATATACGAAGCACTTTAACTCGCATGCTCAATTTATAAAAATTCGGATCTAGCTCCGATACATCAAAAATAATGTTGCGATATTTTCTATGAACAGCTGTCGAAAGCAAATGAGCCATTAGACGTCCGTGAACACCAACTGAAAAAACAGGAAGAGCTACTACAAAAATTGAAAAAAGCTTAGCATGTATTAAATATTTGATTTAAGTTAATATATATAACACGATAATTTCAAATGTACCTCTATATTCGTATAGATAAGGTAAATATCCTTTTCTAATTATCTCTTTTAATTTATATACACAAAAAGAAAACACAACCTAATAAAAAAATATAAAGAAATAATATCTAGATAGATTTGGGTTTTTCCAAAAGAAAGTAAAACATCACATATAGGTACAAAACCAGAAAAGTTAACGTAATCTTTAATAACATAATTTCATAACAATCTAACCTAGATAATACATATATGTGAATATGATCCGCAGCAAATACCCCATTTTAAACAATACAATAAACAACACATCTATTTTATACCCAGTAACAATAATGATATTTTAAAATCTAAGCCGAGTATAAAAACGATAATGGTCGATATGCACGTCACTCCAGTTTTCTCCTTTAACGTATACCAACAAAGATTAGCTATCATCATAAATACAATTTTAAATTTAACTGTATTCGCAATTGAAAATTATGTCTAAAACTATCTTCGCCAATATAAATTTAAATTCAACCATCACCTATGGTAAATATAAGTTTTAAATTTATCTTCATAAGTATTAAATTATTATATAATCTATGCTACTTACAAACTCAAATATTTTCTGTCTCGTTTAAAAAAAAATTCTTAAATTTTTTTAAAGTCGGATGCGAAGATAACAAATATTACAAAAGATGACGAAATGGTCATTTGCTAGTAAATCAAAAATTCCATGCACGCATCAGACATCAGCTCCGTTATCGCTCAAGCACAGGCGACGTCTCTTTCTTGGTAACCTAGCAATGACAAAACAAAAGTAATTACCACAAACAACAAAATAATATCAATACCAAAATATCGCACTCAAAACTCCAAACTTAGATATGAGATATCAGACAAACCCAGACTTAAACTTCTCAACCTCGGGTATCAAAGGATTTACCATCACGCGAGAACAGGCTGTTGCTGAAACAGCTATCCTGCCTAAACACAAACAAATAACAGAGCATATCAAAATACCTCGAAAAAAATCCACAAGACCCCATCTTATAACAAACACAACGATGTCACCACAGGCGGCATTCCAATCGTCAAAAAAAGGTGAAGCCATATGTCCAGACAACGAACATTGTAGGGTGACATTACTAATATAAAATAATTGATATATCAGAAATATAAAACGTTCAAAAGATAAAAATAAAATACCCAAGTCAGAACATCGAGCTACCTTTCATCACGAATATCAAACGTGATGTTCCATGCAGGATCATCACACGGAGCGAATAATCGCTTGTCACCCGAAGCGCAGCCCAGTGGATCAAAATCGCCTACGCGAACAAGTTCACCAACTAAATCTGCAAAAAAATATGGAACATGAATAAAAATATAGGGATAAATTATATATAGACGATCTATAAAACCACAAAAACATAATATAAGATCCAACAATTAAAACATAAATTAATACCAACTAAATAATCACTGTCATGAACACTGTCCACTATCCAGTGAAACGGAACAAAGTCAAAAAAACTTCGTAGACATCCAAAAGTAGTCTCACGGACAAACGTCAACGGTGTAAACCGTATCTTAAAACCATGAGAAGTTGTCCGGAGAGAACCAACTTGTGGTATGACGACAAAGTCATGTATAGTCACCCACACATCCTGTGTAACTATACACACGAACTTATCATACAGATCTCGCTCGACAGTCGCCTCGACCTTCACACCCTATGCATATAAATTTAGTTTTTTATAGCGGTTCCTTTTATCCATATAATAACCACTAAAAAATAAATATAAAACATAAACTGATGAGAGACTTACATGTTTATTGACCCAGATTATGCCTATACTCCTTGAATCGCCCACAGAAGCGTGAGCATAGATTCGGAGAACCTTCACGTAAACAGTCCAGCGAAATTCGCAGGGTCAAGACTCGACAAAGGAATGTCTACATTAGACTGGCGATGGGGAAGCAAAATCGATGCGTCAGCAACACCATCGCCACACTCATCATCACCACCACCCTCATCACACCAATCATCATCACAATCGTCATCACACTCATCGTCATCGCTATCATCATCACCAAACCCATCATCATCGTACTCAACATCATCATCTTCATCAAGGGAAGTACCCGACGAAGCATCACTATCAGCACCGCTATTACCACAACAATTAGACCCGTCAGAAGTGTCATCTGGCTCATATTCTGATACAGAAAGTGATGACCTAGATGAAACCGAATCACCGTCGGATCCATCTTCGAAATTTCTATCAGACACAATTTCAGTATTCTCCGTGTCGCTGAGACGATAGGCACCATTACAATCCAGGTGACACCCTATACAATATGAATTCAGATAACGGCTAGATTAGTAAATCAAATCAAGAAAAGTCATGCCCCTCAAAATCATAAACATAGCTTACCAACACAATATAAGATATAATGACCTCTTGATTAAAAAAACACATGTAATCAACAAAAAAAGTTTATACTAACCATAAAATTCCAGAACATGCACATGTACCATCCAGTCAGACGTGCAATCATCCCAATCAAAACAACGACGCACTCGCAATATCGTACCTATACATAATTTTATATTAGTTAAAATGGATCAGATAATAGAAATACAAACAAAATTCAAATCTAAGCAGTGAAACAAATTTTAAATGAACGAAAATAATATAAATCTTCAATATTGTTTAAAAGGACCAGAACGTAGAAACCAAAACAAATATCAAATCATAACAATAAAAATATAACTTAAATGATCTAAAACAACTATACTCGTACACTTCAGAAACGGAAACAAAAACCACATAAAAGAACTCAACAAATAAACAATGAGTACCTCCGACGTCTATACCCTCACCGCCCATCAACACAGACCGTAAACCTGTGAATGCAACAACAACATTAACCGGAAACCTTATTAATGCTTCAAAATCGCATAAAAATAATACTTTAAAAACAAACCTCGCCTCTCTTTCAAATCGACGAAGAGATAAGGGACATTGTAACACCCGTCCATCCGAACACTACGATAAGACATAGCTTCGAAGAGCTTCAATTTAAGATCCGATCCACATTCGAAACAGACCGTTAAGTCCTCTTGAGTTAAACCTAGACAAACGAAAATATAAAAAATTAGACAGTCGTTGTATATAAGAGTAAACTCGATTAAAAAACGAAGAGCACCGATCATAGACAACGACACATCAACCAACTCGTAGATCACCGCAGCTCTAGACGAAATCACAAAATTATATTCAGAAAAATAATTAGTTAGGTGCGTATATAAGCGAGCAAATATATTGCAGCTACAAACTAACCCTAAAACAATAACGTAGCTTCCAATTAATCCTAAAACAATAACGCAACCACGATAATCGATATTTTAAACCATGCAAACGAAACCCTAAACCGACGGAAAAAAAAATCACGCAGTGCTAATAATATGAGAGGGTGTACAAAGTATTTATACCGAACGAATTATATGGTTCCAGCTAATTATTTATAATATATAGATATAAGAAATACACAATAGTAGTAATTATCCTTTTCAGAGTTTGTAATTATCCTTTTCAGCTGAACCTAGCAAAAGGAAATATTACATTTTTATAGACCAATGAAATCTATACTATTATTTGAGAAGTGATTCGAGTTCTCCTTCAAAGTTAAAAACTGAATTACGTTTCTGTCCTTAATGAATATAAAGAGTTGGGTGTTTAATTTGGTAATTTTTCTTATGTAATCGTTGCGTGTTTAACTTATTGTTCTTTAATTTAGTTGATGGTTAAAACATTGAATTACCCTTCTGTCCTTAGTGAATAGAAAGACTACGGTGTGTAATTTCGTAATTTCGCAGTTCTACGGGGTCCTTAGCCCGTTTTGGCTCCAAGCTCTTGTTTTAATCAGCACAAGCTTCACTGGGGACAAACCGTTGTGCTTGCCCGTTGTACACTAGCTTGCCGAGCTGGCAAGACCGATGTTCACTGTTTCCGCAGTAACTTGTTTTGTTGACCAAGAGTTTCCGCAGTAACTTCTGCAACGCCGATCGTAATGACTTGTGACTTCCACCAGACGAAAGCTATCTCAATCTTCTATAAATCTTATGAAGACATCAAAAGCTGAATCGAGATAGAAACCCTTCGTCCGAGCTGATCTTTCCACAACGGGTTGTCCAGTCCGTTTTAGTTGATTGATGTGAAAGCAGGCGTCTTGCTTCACATCGGGATGAGGTCGTTGTGGCTGACCATTGTGACAGTAGAAGTCTTCTCTTTTGCTCTTTCTTGCCTTGGCTGCTCATTGGTTCTTCTCCCAAACTCCATAGAACCTCCACAAGCTCTAAAAGTACCTACCAAGCACTCCAAACATGCAAAATATGCAATGTCTATCCTAAAACTAATATGAATGAAAATGGGACAAAAACTAGTGAATGAATGCATAAAATAGGCAAAAATCTATATTAAATGCATGCTAAAAAGACGTAAAATATGGAGATATCACTGTTCTAAGCGCACCATCCAGTCACTAAACTCTTGTCTCATGGCTCGCAGGTCTTCTCTGAAGGCAGCTATCATCTGCATCATGGCGTCTTGAGGAACTTCTTCTCCCATGTTACTGCTTAAATTGCTTGTAAGTCTCTGTAATCCAACAAAAACAACAAACTAATCAAAGCACCACAATAGATGAATTTAAAACCAACAAGAACAACTTAGACAAAAATAAATCATGCCGCCTAGTCTAACAATTCAAGGAAACCAAAGAACTGCAATAGACGGTTAACTTAACAAACACAGAAATAAACAACTTTCTTTTTGGGGTTTTTATGATTTTCTGGAACAAAACTAACAGATAAGCAACTAAAATAATACGCCTGGCCAAAGGAAACCAATTGACAGAGGGGTATTGCTTAAGTTCTAGAGAAACAGAAACTATATTACTTTTTTTTTAAACATAATCAAAGCTAAGCAGCAAGCGAACAGAAGCAACATATCTTTTTATGATTTTTCATTATTGATGCTGAAACGAAACAAAGCATAAAAACAAAGAGCAAACGGTGAAAGTAGGGATAGATATCACCTGATATAGAACCTTTCGGCTCTGATACCAAATGGTATAAGACTCGGCTGAGCAAGCCTTAGATGGATGGATCTGGCGTACTGGTGGACGCTCTCTCACGTGAGATCAAGTTGGGGAAAACGATGGGGGAACGAGGGCACCACAGAGAGTATGAATGAATCTCTGATACAGCAGGAACCCTGAAACTCTGTTGAATCACACACGCAAATGATCAAAGCATGAGTTCTTACAAGACTTGACTTGTTAAGAAAATTTGGATATTTATTAATCAAAAGGCAAAAGTTGTGGACTACAAAGCCGTAGAGGAGCTTTATAAACAGTTCGGCGGCGTGACCTTCTAGGGTCTAAGCAAAAGAAACAGAAAAGGAAACTAACACTTATGCCTAAACAAAACAAAAAGAAAAATACTAATGTTTTTAAAACACAAAAATAAAAGGAAAATAAGCTAGTAATAAAATGGCATCTTCTTGATCTTTCTTTCTTGGGACTTTAACGTGTTGAAGCTAGTCGAGATTGGTGGGGATCAAGGAAAGAAAGAAGCTTTTACAAGAAAATGCTATGAAACAATACTTGTAAACTTCAAAATATCATAAAAGATCAAAGCTTTGAAAACAAGCTTTAATGGTGGAAATACTAAGAGTTCTTGACAACCAGAAGGACAGGAAAAACTAAATCTGGAACGAGTGATGGAGAGATAGGCGTGGGGGACAAAGTATTTATACATGAAAGAGGGAAAACCTAAAACGTTGGGACCACTTTCCCGAAATGGTACTCTTTTGGACTGTAGCGTTTCGGACCCAAGTCGTGGTGAGTAGGCCGATATGCCGCTTCCTCATGATCCTTCGAGCAATCTTCATATCGGGCAAATGCTTCAGGATCAATTCGTGATGACTCGTCTTCCCATCTACTTGGATCGGGGACTCTCGTTGCCTTGCTCCGATATCCGTCTTCATTGAATCTTCTTGTTGGATCTTCGCTCTGGGGTGCCTCCTTCGGGACCAAGTCGCTGTTACTCGTCGAGGTTCATCATGCGCTTGTCCATATCGGCTACGGGGTCGTGATCCATGCTCGATATCATTTGTTCGTCCTCCTTTTGAGATCTCCCTTCTTGATTTCTTCTTTGGACCATCCTCATTCATAAAGCACCTGAGAAAACACTCCAAACATGCAAGACTATGCAAAAACCTAACCTAATGCATCTAAACTTATCATGAGTAAAAACGTGATAAAAACTAAGATGAAAGTGCATGAATGGGGTCCTAACTAACATGGATGGTGTGCTAAAAACATGCAATTTACAAAGATATCAACACCCCCCCCCCCCCAAACTTGCCTTTTTGCTTGTCATCAAGCAAAAGCCAACCGGAGGGGTGAGGTTTTAAAAGAAAAGATGTAAGTTTGAATCCAAAACGCCATTTAAAGGAAATCAAATCAATGTCTAAGTTCAGGTTTCTAGGATGTAGGTTGGATTCTACCTATCCATAAAGCCTTAGCCACATTCATCACAACATCAAGCAAAATCAATCTCAACTTAGATGCACATTCAAATTCCCAATTCCCTTTCACATTCATTAAGAAAGTTTCAAAGCGTGGATCTCATTCATACATGTCAATCAACTCACTTGGTTCAGGGTAAGGTCACGAGCTAAATATGAACTTGTAGTGTGAACGGGTTAAGTGTTTAAGTGGGATCACTCATGAAAGGAACCTTCTTAGTACAAAATGCTAAGGGTAAAAACCAATGGATGCATACAAGGATAGACTTCCATCTACCCGAACACCTATTTCGTTTTCTACCTTAGTCTAATTCCTCCCTTCCTAAGCTACCCTTAGCTTTGGCATTTCGCCTTATACCCGTTATTGCTCCTTGATATTACCTTTCCTGGTCATTTTCGGGGGACTTCTTCTTTGCTGGATATCGGTTTCGGCTTCCTGGCTCCTTATGCGCGTTCCTTGTATTTCACCTTTGGTGTTGTTGGTCAGATTTAGACTTTGTTGATTGGCCTTCTTTTGCTTCTTTTTGGAACCGCCTTTTTCTTCTTTTCTCTTCGAGCCTTTTGTTGCCGCCATCTCTTTTATACATGTCCTCGTCTGACTCAGTGGTTTCCTTCTTTTCCCTTTTCTGTTAATATATCAGCAATCGGAACCCAACCCCCCCCCCCCTTTCTAGTCTAACCAGCAATATCGGCCTCAAATTTCGGTTTCAAGCCGTTTCAGTTTACATACCACCTAACCTAGTGTTGACTCGAGATGTGAGCCAACGTCTACATGAAAATCCAACCTTGTCGGCCTAAACCCAACACTTTTTGCCTAAGAAGGTTCGAAAATGGTGCAAAGGCCTCACATGCTCTAACAAAAGTGTTTAAGGTTTAAAAACAAAGGTTTAGGTCTCGGGTGTGGTCTGGTACTTGGACTAGCAGAAGAGTGGTAAAAAGGGAAAGAGAGTCCAAGTGAAATCTATGAGTTAATAGACAAATATGAACAAGATAATTAAATTTTCATTTTAACGGTTCAAGTTCATTAGGAAATGGTTCAAATCACAATGCATCAAGCTAAAACCGAATTTCACAAGACGATTCCAAATGTGGTGCTGCCTTAAGCTCAGACTAATTCAAAATGCATCAAACAAACAAGAACTAAGGCATTGAATTCATGACTTAAAAATGGCTATTTACAAGGATCCATCATGCTTAACACCTTATGTGAATGCTTATGAATCCTAAATGAATGCATCTAGACTCAATCCTAGAATGGAAATGCAACTATATGAATATTTTTGTGGAACAAATTTTCAAAAAAATTTCAAATTTTTTTTTTTTTTTTTTTTTTGCTATGCAAATATGATGAATGCATGATGTCTAATCGAAGTGAATGCATGTACTACGTACTCCCCCAAACTTAAAATCACACAGTCCCTGTGTGATAGAAGAGAGAAAGAATACGGTTCTCGGAAAATGCAAAATTTTAAGCAAAAAGGAAAAAGGAAAATGCTTGTGTACAATGGTTCAGGAGTGGTACCTTTGGTCTCGTCGGTCTGTGACCGTTGGAGGAGTCCGGTGTCGCGTGGTCTAGTAAGTTGCGGACGGGCACGACTGTATCCGGATGATCATTATGGGGTGAATCCGTTTATACCAGACAGGTCTTGTTTCTATAACGGCTTTAGACCGTGATCCCGACCCGATATCTGAGGGTACGTCGATCACATTGGCCGGTACGTGGATTTCACGCCTGTAATGACCAATTCTTCCAGTCTTCTTCCCGTTATGGCTCCCCGACATCCCACGTCCTGATATCTAAATCATCGATTCCACTTATAATTATTCTTGAGAATGTAAAGTAAAGAGAGAAAACAACAAAATAAGGTAAAAGGATAAGCTTGGGGTGCCTCCCAAGAGCGCTTTGTTTAAAGTCTCATAGCTTGACTTTTTCTAGCCGTTTAGGCTGTGTTGGGGTCTAGGAGACGAACCGCGGTTGCCTCCCAAATTTGGTATTTTTCACTTCCCATGTATGGCTTGAGTCTATGCCCGTTTATTGTGTAATCCTCGCCTTCTTTTCCCACAAGTGTTACAGCTCCGTATGGCAAGACTTTCTTGATCGTGAATGGATCAGACCATCTCGATTTCAGCTTTCCGGGGAATAGCCTCAGTCTTGAATTGTACAGCAGGACTTGATCCCATGGTGCGAACTCCTTGGGCTTGATTTTCTTGTCGTGGAGAGCCTTCGTTTTCTCCTTGTAGATCCGAGAACTCTCGAATGCTTCCAATCGAGTTTCTTCCAGTTCGTGAAGGTTCATCAGCCTCTTCTCTTGAGCCGTCTTGATATCAAAATTCAATAGTTTGATGGCCCATAGAGCTTTGTACTTGAGTTCCACGGGTAAGTGACACGCCTTACCATAGAGGAGGGCGTAAGGAGATCTTCCTATGGGTGTTTTTAAAGCAGTTCGGTATGCCCACAGAGCGTCGTCCAACTTTGCTGACCAGTCTTTCCTTGTTGCTCCGACCGTCTTTTCCATTATCGCCTTGATCTCGCGATTGGATATCTCGACTTGCCCGTTTGTCTNAAGGATAAGCTTGGGGTGCCTCCCAAGAGCGCTTTGTTTAAAGTCTCATAGCTTGACTTTTTCTAGCCGTTTAGGCTGTGTTGGGGTCTAGGAGACGAACCGCGGTTGCCTCCCAAATTTGGTATTTTTCACTTCCCATGTATGGCTTGAGTCTATGCCCGTTTATTGTGTAATCCTCGCCTTCTTTTCCCACAAGTGTTACAGCTCCGTATGGCAAGACTTTCTTGATCGTGAATGGATCAGACCATCTCGATTTCAGCTTTCCGGGGAATAGCCTCAGTCTTGAATTGTACAGCAGGACTTGATCCCATGGTGCGAACTCCTTGGGCTTGATTTTCTTGTCGTGGAGAGCCTTCGTTTTCTCCTTGTAGATCCGAGAACTCTCGAATGCTTCCAATCGAGTTTCTTCCAGTTCGTGAAGGTTCATCAGCCTCTTCTCTTGAGCCGTCTTGATATCAAAATTCAATAGTTTGATGGCCCATAGAGCTTTGTACTTGAGTTCCACGGGTAAGTGACACGCCTTACCATAGAGGAGGGCGTAAGGAGATCTTCCTATGGGTGTTTTTAAAGCAGTTCGGTATGCCCACAGAGCGTCGTCCAACTTTGCTGACCAGTCTTTCCTTGTTGCTCCGACCGTCTTTTCCATTATCGCCTTGATCTCGCGATTGGATATCTCGACTTGCCCGTTTGTCTGTAGATGGTACGGTGTGGCCACCTTGTGTTTGACCACGTGCTTCTTTAGGAGGTTTTCGAACAACTTGTTGATAAAATGACTACCACCGTCGCTTATCACCACTCTTGGGATCCCATACCTTGGAAAGATAGTTGACTTAAATAACTTTAGTACCACCTTTGCATCGTTGGTGGGGCTGGCAACGGCTTCGACCCACTTTGAGACATAATCAACATCAACTAGTATGTATTTGTTGCCGTAAGAGGAGGGAAATGGTCCCATGAAGTCTATTCCCCAAACGTCAAATATATCGACTTCCAATATCGGGTTCTGTGGCATCTCGTCCCGCTTGCTAATGTTTCCTTTTCATTGGCACGCTTCGCAAGAGGAAACATACTCGTGAGTGTCCTTGAATAAACTCGGCCACCAGAATCCTGCGTGTAAGATTTTTGTTGCGGTTTTGAACGTGGCAAAGTGACCACCATAGGCTGAACCGTGACAATGGAACATGATCCCTTTCGTTTCTCCCTTAGATACACATCTTCTGTAGATCCCATCTAACCCTCTTTTGAAGAGATACGGCTCGTCATAGAAAAAATAGTTAATGTCCTTGAAGAACTTCTTCCTTCGGTAAGCATCTAGGTCGTTTGGGATGTCCCCACTCACCAAGTAGTTGATGTAGTCTGCATACCAAGGAATGGTGTTCTCTTCCATACTGGCTACGGTTTCCAAACTCTTATTCACTTGGTACATTCCTCCGAGGACATTTACTATCATGAGTTGTTCTTCTGGTAGGGCGTCTTTGATAGGAATCAAATCTTCTATCTTCATCCGGGATAAGTGATCAGCTACACCGTTCTCTATTCCCTTCTTCTCCAAGCTCTCCATGTCAAATTCTTGGAGCAGGAGAATTGATAGGGCTCAGGTTTTACCCTAATAAAACTACTGCAAGTGCAGAGCAAATGCAATCGTAGTATAAGGGGTATCGAAATCCCAAGGGAAGTAGTTGCTACACTAAGGTTTCTAAATTCAGATTATGCTAGGTCGAATAATAATTAAGTAAATAAATGCAACTAGGCGAAATAAGTAAACAAGATTAAGATGGATTAAAGTTCAGGAGACGGAGGCGCTAGGCAAGGATAATTATCAGGTTGAATCCAAGGATGCAGAATCTAAGTTTATTAGGGATTTATTAAGAAACGTCTAGAACTCGAAACTCTAAGTTAAAACCAATCAACTCTCGTTGCAGAAGTTATCTATGCCTAGATTCCTAAATCCCAAATCTCTTTGCGAATTTAAACAATTAAGGCAAGCAATAAGAACATGTTCGATTTGTTCACAAAATACCTAAACCAAATCTCTTTGCGAATAGNAAACAATTAAGGCAAGCAATAAGAACATGTTCGATTTGTTCACAAAATACCTAAACCAAATCTCTTTGCGAATAGATATTTTGCTCGCCTATGATTAGTTCAAGTTACTAATAATGCTCTCGCTTCTATTAAATAACCTAAGGTTTGATTTCTAAGTGATCAATTTCAGAAATCAAGTTAAGCACAAATCAAGGTGAAGATCCTATTGATTTTCCTAATAATTCTGATGATTCTACAAACTCTTCATCAAACCCTAAATCACCCTAACCTAACTAGCAAACTACTCAGACATAATTATGCAAACACAAATCATGGCTGAAATAAATTGCATAAAAAGAATAGAGAATGATACAGGGGTTCGAAATCTGGCTCATATAAGTTAGAATTGTCTCCCCAAAAGCTCAGGATCAATCTCTCTCTAAGTCTCAAAAACAGAAAATAATGATAAGGTGTTTGGCTAAACAATGCCTGAAAACTATTTATAGAAGAGGGTTTTTCGTCCAGGGACAATCTTGTAATTCTTCAAAACTTGGATTATTTTCTTTTTCTGTTGGAAATCCGAACAATGTGTCGGTCTTCATTGGTGTCGATCCACTCTCCCAACTTCATCACTTCGACTGCTTCTCCAAAATGCTCCAAAAGGTTCCAGATTCTTCCATTTAGCTCCAAATGCTCTCCATCCTGTAAAGACTCTAATAGGACTCTAAAACTAACAAAAGACTCTATAAAAACACTTATATCATCGTCCAAAAACGGGTAAAAACCATGATATATCAACTCCCCTAGACTTAGCTTTTGCTTGCCCTCAAGCAAAACAAAAACTTAGAATGAAGTAGAAGTTTGAAAACAGGAACTTTCGAGTACCTCTTTAGAACGCCACATTGATTAACACTTTTTGAATCCACATGCTATAGAGCCAACCTTATGAAATTTCAGTGTACTTACCACAAGCTTAGCAATCTCCCAGTTTGAATCCAGATCCTTTCCTTGGTAAAATTTCGAACTCTAATAGTGGTATTGCCACATAACTTTTTAGATTCTTTTCCCTTTCTTAGTGCCTGAACAAGACATTCTGCATACAGCTCTCCTATTTTCTCTTCCCTTAGTCAACTGCTGCCCATTTTCAGGATGTTCTAAGATCTTTTCATTGACTCTTCTTTTCTTTTGAAATCTCGGGAAATAGTGCTACTCTCTACTTGTGTTCCTTGTGAGGAGACGGGTTCAAGAGCGTCACTAATATTGTTCCTTGTGAGGAGACAGGCTCATGAGGTACACACTATTCCCAGACTTAGACTATTTTTCGTTCTTTTCTTTTCTCAAGGGAAGATCAAGGAGAGACTGCAATTTCCTATCTGTTCAGACTAAAAGAGGAATCAATTTCTGTGCATACCTAGTTCTTATAAGGGGATCTAAGCTCGCCCTGTTAGATTGATTCAACTTGCAGCTTTCTACTTAGTAAGACCTCCGATCAACTCTTATAGCAATGGTTCTTTCAAGTGTCAACGTCCTGCGGTTAGTTCCAAGAAAAACTGAAAGTTCCAACTGATTTTGACTCAATAAAACAAATTTTTGACAGACTCAACTGACTCTCAAAACAAAACACAATGTTAGCAACTACCTCCCCCAGACTTGAATAACACTGTCTCAGTGTTACTAAGAATGAGTTTGGATAGAAAAATTTTGTGGTAAATTGTTAAAAAGCAAAGAGAAAATCGGATTACCTGACTCTGCGTGTAGCGTCGATCGACACAGATGGTGTCGATCGTTGCCGTGTAAGATGGTCGTGTCGATCGACACTATGTCCGTAGACAGAGTTCTGTCACTTGAACATGAATGTTGTTAAGTCAGATTGTTGTTAGAGTCATCCAAGCTGTTAGAAAACTCAAACAAAAGGGTTAAAAGCACAAGATAATCCAATAAACTCAATATGTGCAACAAGGTGGAAACAAAGTACGGAAGCAAATGGAAGCAAAATGTAGACTCAAGAGAAAAAAAAACTGACTCAAAGGACTAAAAAGGAATGGAAGAGTCATTCGTTGTCATCAAAACATGGTGGCGAAGGTGGTCGGACGCAGCCACAGTTGGAAACAACTGTGATGGCGTTCCAAATGGCCTGAAATCTCTGCACCACGTATCTCTGAAATGCAGCCTGCTCCATAGGAATCTCAGGAGCGTCTGGAAGGTGATGAGGACCAATAGGCTCCAAAGTGGCAGGTGNTCTACTTAGTAAGACCTCCAATCAACTCTTATAGCAATGGTTCTTTCAAGTGTCAACGTCCTGCGGTTAGTTCCAAGAAAAACTGAAAGTTCCAACTGATTTTGACTCAATAAAACAAATTTTTGACAGACTCAACTGACTCTCAAAACAAAACACAATGTTAGCAACTACCTCCCCCAGACTTGAATAACACTGTCTCAGTGTTACTAAGAATGAGTTTGGATAGAAAAATTTTGTGGTAAATTGTTAAAAAGCAAAGAGAAAATCGGATTACCTGACTCTGCGTGTAGCGTCGATCGACACAGATGGTGTCGATCGTTGCCGTGTAAGATGGTCGTGTCGATCGACACTATGTCCGTAGACAGAGTTCTGTCACTTGAACATGAATGTTGTTAAGTCAGATTGTTGTTAGAGTCATCCAAGCTGTTAGAAAACTCAAACAAAAGGGTTAAAAGCACAAGATAATCCAATAAACTCAATATGTGCAACAAGGTGGAAACAAAGTACGGAAGCAAATGGAAGCAAAATGTAGACTCAAGAGAAAAAAAAACTGACTCAAAGGACTAAAAAGGAATGGAAGAGTCATTCGTTGTCATCAAAACATGGTGGCGAAGGTGGTCGGACGCAGCCACAGTTGGAAACAACTGTGATGGCGTTCCAAATGGCCTGAAATCTCTGCACCACGTATCTCTGAAATGCAGCCTGCTCCATAGGAATCTCAGGAGCGTCTGGAAGGTGATGAGGACCAATAGGCTCCAAAGTGGCAGGTGCTCTGCGACAAGAACATGAAGGGCGTGTCGGATCCTCAGCTGGTCTGGAGGAGGTGCCTCTGGGTCTGGCAACGGGAGCGGTCCGGAGCTTTCTCGGACAGGGGTGAAACGCGAGGCGCCCTGGATCGGTGGTAATGTGACTCAGGTCTCTGTCAAGTAACTGCACCAAACGCTGCACTCTCTGCTCGTCGCTGAAGGCCCACAACCTCTCTGGCTTCACCCAATGAGTCCTCTTCAAGTACTCCATATCAACCAAGGCACGCGATGTATCAATGGTGCAGCTGGAAGTGTCTATCCTGAAGTGCTGGAAGATAGGAGTGAGAAGACTTCCTATAGTCTCGGGCTTGGTCTTCGTCCCAATGAAAGGCTTCGTCTTCAAGGATGATGTGCAAATACAGCGCCAAGGTTCGCGCTTTCTGGCGCGTCCGAATCCTCATAGATCTCAGACCAAATACCGCGATATAGCAGCACCAACTCAGACACGCGCATCTTCCCTGGCTCGTGCTTACACAGAAGTGTAGTAGCAAACAGTCGAACGAGGTAGCGACGGGTAGGATGGTGAATGTCTGTCTGAGTGGAGGTCTTAGAGTCATACCTCCCATTTTCGAAGTGTGACCAGAAATCCTGGTTGTCCGGAAGCTGCGTCTGAAGAGAGACTCCTGTGGTATGCTCATCCGCGAACCCATAGATCTCGCAAAGGTCTGGAAGTGAAATGCGGTAGCGGATCCCGCGGATTAGGAAGGTCAGTGTCCCTTCCAAAGCATTGCAAACTATCTCGTTCATGTAGTAGACGCGAGCTGTGGCGATAAACTGGCGGATTAGGTCTGGATATAAGTCATATTGCCGCGTCGCTATAGTGCCCACCCCAATTCTGTTCATCAGCTGCAGGATGTCATCGTTGATGCCTAGGTCCCTCATCGTCTTCTAACACGCAAAACGAGTCGGAGCGATTTTTACTCTCAGCCATGCATTGTAGAACAAGGTGTCATACTCATCCCACATCTCGTTGACACCTCTGTAAAGACACTCGTCCTTAGCAACCTCCTTTGCTGGAGAATCTTCCCAGTTCCGTTCTACCCGAATCCTTGCGTTTTCACGCTTAGGCCAAGGAGGAAGAGAGGGAATCACCTCATCATTAGCAGTCCCCGAGGCGGATGCTTCAGTGCGACGTGGTTTCTTACTCACTAGAGGCATCTGCAATGAAAATGAAAGAAAAATCAAATCCAAAATCCAACAAATGAAACACAAGTCGTCAATATTGGTCAGGTGTCGATCGACACCATGCGTGGAATTCGAACACGAGCCAGAAATCACGATTTCAACCTCAATTCAACATCAATTAGCAATCCTAACAATCCCAATATCATGAATCGACCAAGTCTAGACCATCAAACCCAAAGAAAAATCCAAATTCGCAACATGCATCATCAATTTCCAAAAATTTCAAAAATTTCAAATTATGCAAATTAGAGGATGAAAAACAGTTGGGGAATGATCTAAATCATGTTATACAACCTAAACAAGCATCATTCAATAAAGAAATCAAGCTAAATAGGTTGAATTCAAAAAAATTTACCTTAGGGTCTATAATGAAATTGGGAGATTTGAAGAACATACCTTGGTAGATCGAATGAATGGATTATGGATTATGAAAGAGAATGAAAATCCGCACGGATTAGAGCTTTGAATCACTCAATTTGGTTAAGAAATAAAGATTTGGTGATTTGGGAAAATTCTTCTCAAAGGCTCGGGTTTTGAAAAAAAAATGAGAGAAGAAGAAGAAAAATCGAGTTTTGAAGAACTTACCTGCGTCCCCGAGTGGTGTCGATCGACACAAGGGGGTGTCGATCGACACACACTGTGATCGTGCTCCTCTTTTTTTTTTTTTATAAAAGCCAAAATAATTAGTAAAACCAAAAGCCAAAATGAAAAATAAGCTAAGTACCTATCAGTGGGTTGCCTCCCACTAAGCGCTCGTTTAACGTCAATAGCTTGACTGTTCACGCGTTTAGGCAGACGGTGCATCATCCAGAGACACAATGTGTCCTTCTGGAATTTCGGCTTGAGCCCAGTAGTGTTTCACCCTTTGTCAATTCACAGTGAACTCCTCTCCTTTTGATTTTGTTAAGACAATTGCTACATATGGTCTAACCTCTTTGATGCTGAAAGGACCTGACCAACGTGAACGCAATTTACCAGGAAACAATTGCAAAACGAGAGTTATACAGGAGTACCTGGTCATTTGGCTCGAATTGTCTAGAGACAATTTTCTTGTCATAATATGCCTTAGTCCTTTCTTTGTAGAGCTTTGAATTTTCATAGGCATGATGGCGAAGTTTGTAGAGCTCATTGAGTTGCATTAGGCGCCTTTCTGCAGCAGGCTTCAAGTCGAAATTCATCTTCTTGATAGTCCAATGCGCCTTGTATTCCAATTCCACTGGAAGATGGCAAGCTTTGCCATAAAGCAGCTGAAATGGTGTAGTCCCAAGTGGCGTTTTGTAGGCAGTC
>JAHZTW010000001.1:316639756-316657311 GCA_020283515.1 Alliaria petiolata | reverse complement strand
TACAAGTGAGGTTCATCCCAATAATACCTTCTATGTTCCCTCATGAACTTCTTCTTCTCATAGTCCTTGAGATGTGTAGGCTCAATGTCAGCAGCAAGGAAGTTCACAATGTCAGCATACCATGGTCGATTCGCATCATTAATGGCAGAGATTGGCTGTCGAAACACTTCGTCCAAGATTCTGCGAACTGATGATGGTCCCTGGTGTCGATCGACACAGATGGTGTCGATCAACACTCGTGAAGTTGACAAACTTCGAAGTGTTGAAACGCGAATTGTTCTCAGATTTTCGGACGAGGGGTCGATCGACACTCTCCCAATGTCGATCGACACTGTGCGTATCTGCTCCGAAATCATGCTTTGGAAACGAGTCTCAACAAGGTAAACATTCTCCTCAGGCAGAAAATCATCAATTGGCACGTAAACTTCAATCCTAATCCTTGAGAGATGATCAGCTACTCCATTTTCAACTCCTTTCTTGTCTTTGACTTCTATGTCAAACTCTTGGAAGTAGAATCCATCTCAACAACCTTGCCTTTGCATCCTTCTTCTGCATCAAGTACTTCAATGCAGAATGATCAGAGTGAACAATCACCTTCGAGCCAACAAGGTACTGGCGAAATTTTTCAAAGGCAAAGACCACATCTAGTAATTCCTTCTCCGTAGTAGCATAATTCTTCTGAGCATCATCTAACGTTCTGCTGGCATAATAAATGGCATGAAACTTCTTGTCCTTCTTCTGTCCCAAAACCGCGCCTACTGTGAAGTCACTGGCTTCACACATCACCCCAAAAGGTAAATCCCAGTCTGGAGGTTGCACAATTGGAGCGCTCACCAAGGCTTGCTTGATCTGTTCAAAGGCTGAATGGCATTCAGTAGTGAACTCGAACTTCACGTCTTTGCACAGAAGAGCAGTGACTGGTCTTGCAATCTTGCTGAAATCTTTGATGAATCTTCTGTAGAACCCTGCATGACCCAGAAAACTTCTCTGTGATTTCACAGAATCAGGTGCTTGCAAAGTCGTCATCACTTCAATCTTGGCGCGATCCACTGCGATTCCTTCTGCTGAAACCTTGTGTCCAAGTACAATCCCATCTGTGACCATGAAATGACACTTTTCCCAGTTCAGGACCAAGTGTTTCTCTTCACACCGCTGCAACACCGCGCATAAGTTGTCGATACAGTCTTTGAAAGGTGACCCATAAACAGAAAAGTCATCCATAAAGACCTCCATAAACTTCTCAATCATATCTGTGAAGATATCCATCATGCATCGCTGAAGGTTGCAGGAGCATTACAATGTCCAAATGGCATTCTGCGATATGCAAATGTACCATAAGAACATGTAAATGTGGTATTCTCCTGTTCATCTCGATGGATTGGAATCAGGAAGAATCCTGAATAGCCATCAAAGAAACAGTAGTAAGGATGATTCGCCAATCTCTCCAGCATTTGATCGATGAAAGGCAAAGGAAAGTGATCCTTTCTGATCGCGGCATTCTGCTTCCTGTAATCTATGCACATCCTTTGTCCAGTCACAGTCCTTGTAGGAATCAGCTCGTTCTTTTCATTCTTTACCACTGTGACTCCTCCTTTCTTATGAACCACATGAACTGGGCTGACCCAAGCACTGTCTGAAATGGGATAGATGATCCCGGCTTCCAAGAGCTTCATGATCTCCTTCTTGACTATTTTCTTCAGGTTCGGATTCAGCCTCCTTTGATGTTCAATCGATGACTTCGTCTCATCCTCAAGGTGAATCCGATGCATGCACAAGTCTGGTGAGATACCTGAAATGTCATCAAGAGAATAGCCAAGAGCTTTGCGAAATTTGCGCAGCTTGCTTAGCAATAAAGTGAGCTCTGCATTATTTAAGGAAGCATTCACAATGACAGTATAAGTTGAATTAGGACCAAGAAATGCATACCTTAGCCCGACAGGAAGCTGTTTAAGCTCTACTTTAGGTGCCTTAGCCTCACTCCAATCGGCAAGTGTGGCGGTCCTCGCAGGGTGTCGATCGACACTACATGATGTCGATCGACACAAGGGCGTATCAAGCTCCTCTTGTGCGATCAGCTGCAGGACTTGCTCACTAGCATCCAACATCTTTGTGTGTCCAGCAGCTGCATCGTCTAAGTGCTCAATGTCCTTTGTAGAAGAGGTCAATGCTCGCTCCAAAGGGTATGTAGGATGGTCCTCTTGAAAAATTTCTTCAGCAAGGTTGTTGAGTGAATCGACATAGAAGGTCTGTCCATCAAATTTTGGCCTTTTCATCAGCTTCTCCATGTCGAGATTCATCACCAAATCACCAATATTCAGAGCGATCCTCCCCTTTCTCACATCAATGATGGCTCCAGCTGTAGCCAGGAATGGTCTACCAAGTATGANTCATCAGCTTCTCCATGTCGAAATTCATCACCAAATCACCAATATTCAGAGCGATCCTCCCCTTTCTCACATCAATGATGGCTCCAGCTGTAGCCAGGAATGGTCTACCAAGTATGAGAGGATCTTTGGGTTCCTCATCATAAGCTAACACCACAAAGTCTGTGGGAATTAAGCAATCTCCCACTCTGATAGGAACATCTTCCAAGACACCTTCAGGGATTCTGACAGATCGATCAGCAAGAACAAGAGAGATTATGGTGGGTTTGAAGTCTGTCATATCCATCCTAAGAGCAACTAAAAGAGGCATCAAGTTGACACGTGAGCCTAAATCACACAGAGATCTCCCAAACTTGTCTGAAAAGATGGAGCAATCAAGAACTAGCTTGCTGTGATATCATCATCACTCCTTCCTCCATACCCATGTTCTTTGTCATCATCCATTTCAAGTATCTCTTTATCATTGGAGTAGTTCTAATGGCATCCATCAAAGGGATTTCAACCACTAGTCTATCCATGATAGCCTCGCATCTAGCATCAAGTAGCTCCTTCTTATACTTCTTTGGTATCAAGGGGAAATGGATCTTCGGCTTGTAGACCTTTTCTTCAACAATTTTTGTTGTCTGATCCGGTGTTGTCTGCGAAGAGCGTCGATCGACACCCTCCTTGTGTCGATCGACACTTGGTCGTGAAGCCGAAACCTTCGCGTCTGGTTCGTCTGACTTGTCGTGCATCTCCATGGGTGTCGATCGACACACAGTAGTGTCGATCGACACTGGCTCCGCAGCATCTTCTACATCTTCAAGGTCTTCGAATTCTTCAACACTAAGTCCTCTCTTCTGCACAGGCTGAAGGTTCTTTCCACTCCTCAATGTGACAGCGTTCACATGGCGTTTGGGATTGGTATCAGTCTTCCCTGGAAGGAATCCTTCTTGCCTGTTAACAGCTTCTGCAGTTTGAGCAACTTGAACATCCAGCTTCTTCATGTGAGAGTTCAAGCTCTCAATCTTTCAATTCAGGTCCTGATACAGTGAATCAATCTTGCCATTGAAATTCACTGTCAACTTCTGTTGTCCTTCCAAGATCTGCTCTAGCATTGACTCTATTTTGTTGTCTTGAGCAGGAGGCTTCTGGTAAGATGAATTTTCATAGCTCCTTGTGTACCGCTGTTGCTGTTCTGGAATGGGAGCTTTTGAGTATAACCAGAAGAGTTCTGATTTCCTGTGAAGGAGTTCTTCTGATAATTCCCATTGAAGCTTCTGTTCCCTTGCTGGTTCCCATAACGTTGGCCTTGAAAACCACATCCGTTGATGTAGTTGACATCCTCTTCTTCACATTCTTCACTAGGCTCGAATGTCTCCACTTCATTAGCAAAGTGGACTTGCTTCTTTCCCACCAAGAGATTGTGTACGTTGTCCAGCTTCCTGTTGACCTCGGCAATTTGGCTTCCTCCATTTGTACCAGCTTGTTGTCTCCTTTCAAAGTCTGTGTTTTTGGTGCTGTTACAAGAGGCCAAATTCTCTATAAGCACCACCGCGTCAGCTGGGTATCTGGTGTTGAAGTTGCCATTGCTTGCAGCGTCTAAAGCCATCAGGTATCTCCAATCGATACCTCGGTAAAAGATACCGATAAGCTGCGGCTCGCTGAACCCGTGGTGTGGGCAATCTCTTTGGTAAGCTTTAAATCGCACCCAAGAAGCCTTGAATGCTTCAGTAGGTCCTTGGGAGAATGTGGTGATCTTTGTCCTCAGCTCTTCTGATCTCGCATCATCAAAGAAATTGCATAAGAATGCATTCTTTGTATCTTCCCAAGTAGTCAGGGATCCTGGATCCAACTGCTTCAGCCAGTATGACGCATCTCCAGCAAACGAGTAAGGGAAAAACTTGCAGAAGAGATCATCATAGGTCATTCCATTAGCCTTGGTGCTTGATGCGAGGTCCTCAAATCTCTCAATGTGATCCATAGGATGCTCATTAGGAAGACCATGGAAGGGATGCTGAGCCACCGGCGTGAAGTAGGCAGGTTTCAGCTCGAAGTCGTTCCTCTGAAATGCAGGAGGACGGATCGCAGCTCTATTGGCATAGAACTGGTCTGGACGGTTGTACTCGCCAAGTGTTCTTTCACGTCCAACTTCTTCAAGGGCGATTTGTATGGCTGGATCGACGATGACGGCGCCAGCCTCATCAAGTCTCTGTCCTTGTGCGTTCCTTCTAATTCCTTGTAGGTCGAATAAGTTGCCTTCTGCGTCGCGTACCACAACTACAGCCTCAGCCATTGTCGTCTGCGCAGGGTGTCGATCGATGCTATTGGTGTCGATCGACACTCGTGCAGATCGACGGTTCGTACGTTCCAAACGGCCGAGCTCTTGGTTCAGTGCGAAAAGTTCCTTCTCTTTGTTGCTTCTGGTACTGGGCATGCACCTGAAACCAAAGGTAAGAAACTAAATTAGTAACCAAAATAAAAACAAAACCTAGTCAAAATCTTAGTACTAGATTCCGTAGGCAGCTATTACTTCCCCGGCAACGGCGCCAAAAACTCGATAGGGCTCAGGTTTTACCCTAATAAAACTACTGCAAGTGCACAGGAAATGCAATCGTAGTATAAGGGGTATCGAAATCCCAAGGAAAGTAGATGCTACACTAAGGTTTTTAAATTCAGATTATGCTAGGACGAATAATAATTAAGTAAATAAATGTAACTAGGCGAAATAAGTAAACAAGATTAAGATGGATTAAAGTTCAGGAGACGAAGGCGCTAGGCAAGGGTAATTATCAGGTTGAATCCAAGAATGCAAAATCAAAGTTTATTAGGGATTTATTAAGAAACGTCTAGAACTCGAAACTCTAAGTTAAAACCAATCAACTCTCGTTGCAGAAGTTATCTATGCCTAGATTCCTAAATCCCAAATCTCTTTGCGAATTTAAACAATTAAGGCAAGCAATAAGAACAGGTTCGATTTGTTCACAAAATACCTAAACCAAATCTCTTTGCAAATAGATATTTTGCTCGCCTATGAATAGTTCAAGTTACTAATAATGCTCTCACATCTATTAAATAACATAAGGTTTGATTTCTAAGTGATCAATTTCAGAAATCAAGTTAAGCATAAATCATGGTGAAGATCCTATTGATTTCCCTAATAATTCTGATGATTCTACAAACTCTTCACCAAACCCTAAATCACCCTAACCTAACTAGCAAACTACTCAAACATAATTATGCAAACACAAATCATGGCTGAAATAAATTGCATAAAAAAAATAGAGAATGATACAGGGGTTCGAAATCTGGCTCAGATGAGTTAGAATTGTCTCCCCAAAAGCTCAGGATCAATCTCTCTCTAAGTCTCAAAAATAGAAAATAATGATAAGGTGTTTGGCTAAACAATGCCTGAAAACTATTCTCTTCCATGCTGGCTACGATTTCGAAACTCTTATTCACTTGGTACATTACTCCGAGGACATTTACTATCATGAGTTGTTCTTCTGGTAGGGCGTCACTGATAGGAATCAAATCTTCTATCTTCATCCGGGATAAGTGATCAGCTATACCATTCTCAATTCCCTTCTTGTCCAAGATCTCCATGTCAAATTCTTGGAGCAGGAGAATCCATCTTAGCAGCCTCGGTTTGGTGTCCTTTTTCGCATAGATGTACCTTAGTGCATCATGATCCGTGTAAACAATCACTTTTGATCCCACCAAGTAGCTTCTAAATTTCTCAAAGGCAAACACCACTGCCAATAACTCTTTCTCGGTCGTGGCGTACTTCACTTGGGTATCATCTAGCGTCCGGCTTGCATAGTAGATCACGTGTAACTTCTTGTCATTTCTTTGTCCGAGAACATCACCCACGGCATAGTCGCTTGCATCACACATAATCTCGAATGGTAGATCCCAATCAGGGGCTTGGACTATGGGACCACTCACAAGAGCGTCTTTGATCGTGGTGAACGCTTGAAGGCAATCCCCATCGAAGATAAAATCGGCTTCCTTGCATAAGAGCCTAGTGAGTGGTCTAGAAATCTTGGAGAAATCACGGATGAACCTCCTATAGAAGCCTGCATGCCCAAGGAAGCTACGAATTTCCTTCGCTGTGGTGGGTGCTTTCAAATGCATCATGACCTCTATCTTGGCCTTATCGACCTCGATACCTCTCTCCGATATCTTGTGACCAAGCACTATCCCTTCTCTGACCATGAAATGACATTTCTCCCAATTCAGTACTAAGTTTGTCTCTTCACATCGCTTGAGAACCCTGCACAAATTCGACAAACAAACACCAAAAGAGCAACCATACACAGAAAAATCGTTCATGAACACCTCTACCATTTCCTCTATAAGGTCAGAGAAAATAGACATCATACATCTTTGGAAGGTTGCTGGTGCATTACATAACACAAATGGCATCCTTCGATATGCAAAGGTACCATACGGCATGTAAATGTGGTATTCTCTTGGTCGTTTGGGTGAATCGGTATCTGGAAGAAGCCGCTATAGCCATCTAAAAAACAGTAGTATGGATGGTTAGCTAGCCTCTCCAGCATTTGGTCGATGAAAGGGAGGGGGAAGTGGTCTTTTCTAGTGGCTGAATTAAGTTTTCTATAATCAATGCACATCCTATGACCGGTTATGGTCCTAGTAGGGATTAACTCTTCTTTTTCATTTTTTACGACAGTGATACCCCCTTTCTTAGGCACCACATGAACAGGAGATACCCAAGTGCTATCACTGATGGGGTATATCACGCCGGCCTCCAAAAGTTTTAAAATATCTTTCTTGACCACTTCCTTTAAATTTGGATTTAGACGTCTTTGGTGTTCAATGGAAGACNTTCTTGACCACTTCCTTTAAATTTGGATTTAGACGTCTTTGGTGTTCAATGGAAGACGTGTTTTCATCGTCTAAGTGAATCCTATGAGTGCAAAGTGTTGGTGAAAGACCATTGATGTCACTTAATGAGTACCCAAGGGCTTTTCTATACTTTCTCAACTCCTTAAGGAGTGAATTTAGCTCATTATCACTTAGATCCTCATTAACAATAACTGGGTACGTGGAGTTGAGTCCCAAGAAAGCGTACCTTAGCCCATCTGGTAGTGGCTTTAGCTCAAGTTTTGGAGCATCAAGTTCGCTCCAATCCCCGCGTATGCACTGCTCGCCTGAGCTCGGTGCATCCTTATCGGCTTGATCTCGATATGCTCATGTTCCCCAAGCTATCTTATGCCTTCCGTGCTCGAGGTCTTCGGGGAATTCATCATCTTCAACGGCTCTTCTTGCATCCAGATGCATGACACAGACTTCACTTTCTTCCTCTATATGTCCATGCCGCTTTTTCTCCTTTGTCAAAGCAACTAGCAGCGGGTCTTTTAAGGAAAGTTCTTCAAAAAGCTCATTGTTTAGCCCATCCAACGTGTCCACCCAGAAGACTTTTTCCCCTGTGGTAGGGTTCTTCATCACTTCCCTTATATCAAACTTGAGGATGATATCCTTTCCGAAGTTCAGCTCGATCTTTCCTTTCTTTACATCGATCACTGCCCCTGCCGTAGCCAAGAAAGGTCTGCCAAGGATAAGAGGATCTCGTGGTTCTTCATCCATTTCGAGCACCACAAAATCGGTTGGTTCCTCCATATCACCAATCCGGATGGGAACGTCTTCGAGTAGTCCCTTGGGTAGCCTCACAGTTCGGTCTGCTAGTATCAGAGATATTCGGCTTGGCTTGTAGGTTATGAAACCGAGTCTCTTAGCTATTGACAGTGGCATAAGGCTTACACTTGCCCCGAGATCACAAAGGCAGTTGTTGAATGTGAGGAGGCCAATTGAACATGGAAGAGTAAAACTACCAGGATCTTCCAACTTGTTTGGCACTACCTTCTTCTGAATAATGGCGCTGCACTCATGTGTCATCACTACCATGCCTTGGAGTTCTTTTGTTCTTGCAAGGATTGCATCTTTTATGAATTTTTGGTATGTCGTTACTAATGCCAATGCTTCCATGAGTGGCATGGTGAGTTCCACTTTCTTCAGATGTTCTTCAAACTGTGCCCTATATTTCTCGAGGAGTTCTTTCTTGAATCTTCCCGGGAAAGGGTGAGGAGGCTTATATGCAGGAGGAACTAATCGTGGTTCTTTGGGTTTCTCACAACGGACAACAGGTTTAGGCTTGATCCCGATAGTTCCCTGAGTTTGGTGAATAGCTGGTCTTCTACACTCTCTGGGACTTCTTCTACCTCGTTGTCAATCTCTGATTTTGCAAAGCTATCCCCCCCCCACTTGGTCTGCAGCGTCCTCGCTAAGTGGCGATTCTTGAACTCTTGGTGGTAAGACTTTTCCACTTCGTAGAGTGACTGCTTGGACATAGGCTGTTTGTGGAGTAGCATCATAATGCATCGGTCGTTGGATTAACCGGATATCTGCGTCCTGTTTGTCGAGCCTTGTGTTGATAGATTTGATTTCTTGGTTGCTACTGTTGCTACTGCAGTGGCTTTGAACTAGTTGAGTTAGCAGGTTCTTAATGTCTAAATCTTGTGGTTGTGGTTGATAGTAACCATAATGGCCATATGGAGGTTGAGCATATGGTGGCAGATAGGGCTGTTGTTGATGGTAATATTGAGGAGGAGTGAATGCTTGTTGGGTATATGCATTGGCATTGTACGGCGGAGCTGGTTGAGGATGTATAGCTGAAGTTGTGGGGTCCCCATATTGTGTTTGTTCGGTTGTGGTATTTCCCTCCCCATATCGGCTAGTGTCTTTCGGGGATGCCTCGAGACGTGCTACCTTAGCGTCTTGGACTTGTTGTCCCTTTAGCAAAACATCCAAACAGGCTTGTAGTTGCATGACCTCGTTCTCCCTCTGCTTGTTCAGCTCAGTTGTTTCGTTGTCAATGTCATCTTCGTAATTACTGTCACTTGTAGCCATATTCTCGACGAGGTTCATCCCAGCATCCACGTCTTGGCCTAGGAATATCATGTGGCTTGCAGTATCCAGCTGATCCTTATATTTCTTCGACACGCCTCTATATAGGATACTGAGTAGTGAAGAACTTGAGTAGCCGTGGTGAGGGCATTTGAGTGTATACCCTTTCAAACGGTCCCAAGCTTCACTGAATCTTTCATCTTCGAGTTGAGTAAACGTGGAGATCTCGAGTCGCAGTTTTGCTGTTCTTGATGGTGAGAAGAATTTCTTGAGGAAGGCTTTTTTACATTCTTCCCAAGTTGTTATGGATCCCGGTTTGAGCGTCTTTTCCCATTGGTGTGCTCTTCCTCCAAGTGAAAATGGGAAAAGTCTTAACTTGGATCCATCTTCCGTGATTCCTTCTTATTTTGTCAAAGAACAAATCTTCTCAAAATCATCGAGGTGGTCCAGGGGGTCTTCCACGGCATCACCCTGATATTTGTTGTTTCGGACCATTGCAAGCATACTACTCTTTATCTCGTATCCCGCATCACCCGAGGGTGGGGTAATACCGATTCTTGGTCTGTAGTTGCTTGGTGAGTCACATTCTCCGATGAGACGGTGCTGACGCTGTGTATCGGCTTGATCCCGTTGTACCTCATTCGGCTCAGCTTGAGCATGTTGAACGTTGTCCATTTGATCTTGTTGGTATAGGTACCTGTGAAAAAGTCTCAAGAAGTGTAATTAGAGTCTGAAAATAAAGTAAAGTCTTAGTCTTGCTAAGAATCTGAAATGCAATACTCAAAATCAACCCAAATCGGCAACGGCGACAATTGATAAGTATTTTCTTTTGGGTATTTTTACTTAATCAATGACCCACTACTTATAACCGAATGTAGTATAGGTTATGGGTCTTATCAATCCGATGGGAAGGTTCAAGTTACTGCATTTATGAGGATCTTTTACAAGCTAAGAGAGATTTAACAACTTAAGTGGAAGGAAACTATCATCCTATTTGTCACAATGATAGAAAGCTAAGAATAAAACTAGATCTAGCTAAGGAGAGAAAGACACGGTAACTAAAGAAAACGAACTTGCAATATAAAATAAAGATCGGTTCGAGGGACAAGGATTTGTTGAGGTAAATAAGCTAAAGGTCTTTCCTTGATGCATAAATTAACTACCTATGAGGCTAATCCTTCAGCATAGAGTTCAAGATCAAGATAAATCCACCGTCGTGGTATAAATCACTTTGCTATCTCATAGCCTAACTTCGCTGTCGCGTAGTGATCCATGAAACTAGCAAGCAGGATTAAACAACTCTACTATTGCCAAAACGCTCCCTAGGCATCTAATCCCTTAGGCTAGGATGAGCGGATATCTTATGAGATTGGTCCTTGCAAACATTCAAACATGGTGTTTGTTTGAAGTAGCTAGAAGGCAGAAATCAAATAGCAAAGATGACTAAGCATTAAAAGTGTCAAATAAGAAAGGATTAAGTTGGTTTAAGCATAGACATGCATCAAAGATCGGACCTTTAACTCGTTTACCCTAACCTCATCCTCTAATATGATATAAACTACTCACGCACCATTAGAGAAACCCCTAGATCCATAAGGATAACAAGGTAACTCATGGTCGTAAGGTAGTTAATAACAAGGAAAGAAAGAAGCTTTTACAAGAAAATGCTATGAAACAATACTTGTAGACTTCAAAAAATCATCCAAGATCAAAGCTTTCAAAACAAGCTTTAATGGTGGAAAAACTAAGAGTTCTTGACAACAAGAAAGACAGAAAAACTAAATCTGGAACGAGTGATAGAGAGATAGGCATGGGGGGACAAAGTATTTATACATGAAAGAGGAAAAACCTAAAACGTTGGGACCACTTTCCCGAAATGGTACTCTTTTGGACTGTAGCGTTTCGGGCCCAATTCGTGGTGAGTAGGCCGATATGCCGCTTCCTCATGATCCTTCGAGCAATCTTCATATCGGGCAAATGCTTCGGGATCAAGTCGTGATGACTCGTCTTCTCATCTACTTGGATCGAGGACTCCTCGTTGCCTTGCTCCGATATCCGTCTTCATTGAATCATCTTGCTGGATCTTCGCTCCGGGGTGCCTCCTTCGGGACCAAGTCGATGTTACTCGTCGACGTTCATCATGCGCTTGTCCATATCGGCTACGGGGTCGTGATCCATGCTCGATATCATTTGTTCGTCCTCCTTTTGAGATCTCCCTTCTTGATTTCTTCTTTGGACCATCCTCATTCAAAAAGCACCTGAGAAAACACTCCAAACATGCAAGACTATGCAAAAACCTAACCTAATGCATCTAAACCTATCATGAGTAAAAACGTGATAAAAACTAAGATGAAAGTGCATGAATGGGGTCCTAACTAACATGAAATGTGTGCTAAAAACATGCAATTTACAGAGATATCACTTGGTTTTCCAGAAACGAAGCTTGCATGATGCTTTGCTGGACTGAATCGTCATATTGTTCCTCCTCGGCCCCTTTGAGTTTCTCTTGCGTAGTTGTGAATGCTTGGTTTGTGGCTTCTGGCTCAAGTGAGCCCATGACCTTCTCCACAGCTAGGTTGAACTTCTCACGCAGGGTTCTGACCCTAGATCGAGTCATTCTTCCTTCTAAGACCGTGGGAACATCAGCTATGGTTTAAGCAGATTCGGTGTCCACACCAGAAATGCCCCATTAAGCCTCCTCCATGAGCTTCTCTGACAAGAAAATCTCTCAAAGATAGCACACACAAACGGGTTTCGTAAAACAAGAATCCTTCATGCCTAAAGTATTTCCCATAAGCAAACTTTTCACAAGCTAGGAACTCTTCTTTGAACTCAGAATCAGAATCATATAACTCTTTAAGTTGTTCAAATCCCAACAACTTAGCATCAAGAGTGGAGATGAGAGCGTACCTTCTTGACAAGGCATCAACAACAATGTTTTTCTTACCTTGTTTGTACTTGATGACATAAGGGAACGTCTCAATAAATTCTACCCATCTGGCATGTCTTTTGTTCAACTTTTGTTGGCCCTTCAGATGTTTCAAAGACTCGTGATCAGTGTGAATCACACTCTTTTGGCCACAAGTAGTGTTGCCACGTTTGTAAGGCTCGGACCAAGGCATAGAGCTCCTTATCGTATGTTGGATAGTTTAAGGTGGCTCCTCCTAGTTTCTCATTGAAATAAGCAATGGGCTTCTTCTCTTGCATCAGCACTGCCCTAATACCTACACCAGAAGCATCACATTCAATTTCAAAGATCTTAAGAAAGTTGGGTAAAGACAAAAGAGGTGCGTTTGTAAGCTTCCCTTTTAAAGTTTGAAATGCCTCTTTTTTTGCTTTCTATAGAAGCCTGCTAGTCCATGGAAACATCTGACTTCTCCAACTGTCTCTCGACTAGGCCATTCACAAATTGCTTTGACCTTCTCCTTATCAACGCTAATATCCTATGCACTTACAACAAAGCCTAAAAAGACAAGATTATCTGTGCAGAAAGTGCATTTCTTCAAGTTGGCAAATAGCTTTTCCTTTCTTAGAACATCTAAAACAGATTTCAAATGCTCTACATGTTCACTTAAGCTTTTGAAATGTTTTTCAGGTGTTTAGGTCACTCAAACTATCTCTTTCTTTCTTCTTGCACAAGTGTTTTTGATCTTGATGTACTTCAGATGGTGTCAATGAAACTAGAGTGAACTTATTTCCCTTAAACTCGAAAGTGTGCTTGTTGGTGAATCCAACGTGTGTAACCTTACAGTCAAATTGCGACGGTCTCTCCAAGAGAATATGACCAGCTTCCATTCGCAAAACATCACAAAGGATCTCGTCTTTATATTTTCTAATAGAAAAGGAGCTCTTACTTGCTTCATCACTGTCATTTCTCCATTATCATTCAACCATTGAAGGTTACAGGGTCTCGGGTGCTTCTCAGTTTGTAGACCCAACTTTTGAACCATAGTCTGACTCGCAACATTCGTACAACTTACTCCATCAATGATGAGGCTTCAAACCTTCTCTTGAACAAGACACCTCGGGTGAAACAGGTTCTCTTTCTGTTCAGTTTCGTCAGACTTGGTTTGAACTCTCAAAGATATTCTAGTGAGTAGCAAATCACCTTTAAGTGGAAGTTCTTCACGTTCTTCAGATGAATTCGATTCATATCCTTCTTCTTCCTCAGTAACAATATCTCCATTGTCTAGGAGCAGCATGGTTTGTCGGTTAGAGCACCCATTGGCATAATGTCCCTTTTGCCAAGACACTTAAAGCATTGAACATCACGGTTCTTTAGTTTTATAGGTGATAACTAGCTTTTTCAGTGATTATCAAAGCCTAAAGCATAGTCATGTCATTGCAATACTTCAGGTTATCAATCCAAATCAGGTTGTGAAAGGTACCAAGAATACAAGAGCTCAAAGTAAAGTTAAGTGAAATCCGGATAATTTGGGGAGAAATTCTATAAAAACTACTTGCAGCTATAACACGAAGACAAAAACTATTTTAAAATCCCTACAGAGGGGTTAAACATAAGCTAGACTACTGAAAAGATTTTTAAAGACCGAGCAACTAATTTTAGAAAATCAAAATCTAAAACCGGATAAACTTGAAAATTTCTGACAAGTGATAAGATTTTTTTAAAAACTATTTATAAAAATCCAACGACTACCAACTCAATTCCAAACTGTAATATAAGACTCTAGGGAATTTCTAAAATACAAAAGCTAGCAAGAACACAACTTTATGAATTTTAAAGACCCTAATGCAAGTATTAAGCTAAAAGGATGATTTTTGAGAAACTAAGAGCAAAGACTTAAACTTTAAGATTTCAAAAGCTAAAGACAGATTCAAGGTCGAGGTTCATGCTTAGGGAGGTTCAATATTCGAACTTGAGGATTTAAAATATATATCTACACATTTCTAATGAGCTATCTCTAGGTCCAAGAAGCAAAATGATATGCTCAAATTTACCCTAGAGCTACTCTCTCAAATTAAGAGATCACTGTAGTATTTAGGGATCGAATCCACAGGGAAGGGATAGTCACACAACGAATTTCTAATTTCGAATTAAGCTAAGAAAAAAGATAAAATGTAAAAGACAGAAAGCAAGTAAACGATGTAAGTTCAGGAGACGAAACGCTAGGTTCAGGGAAATTCTCAGGTGATCTAAATTGCAGGTCTAGACAGAATGTTAGGAATAATGAAGATCTGTTCTAGAACTCGAAACACAACAAAAAATTAACCAACTCTCGCTGCGAAGATTATCTATGTCTCAACCCTAGAATTCCAAATCTCTTTGCAAATCCTAACAATTCAGACAAGCATTAAAGTTCAGGTTCGATTGTTCACAAAACCCTAAACCAAATCTCTTTGCGAATAGGTATTTTGCTCATCTAACATTAGTTCAGGCAATCAATAATACTCTCGCATCTATTAATTAACCTAAGATCAGATTCTAGGTCGCGAAGCTAGAATAAGCATTAAACACAAATCCAGATGAAGAACTCTAATGATTTTATCCTAACAATTTAATTCGACCTAACAATTCATCAATCACCTTTGAAAAACCCTAAACCTAACAAGCAAACTACTCAGACATGATCAATGAAACAGAAATCATTATTTGAATAGAAAGCATAAAAGAAATCAATAGAAGAAAATAAAGGAGTTCCAAATCTGCTCTAAAGGAGTCAAATTCTTCTCTCCAAAAACCTAAACTTCTATGATTCTTAAAGTATGAGATTATGCCTAAACAATGGCTTTGACAACTATATTTATAGGCCTAGGTTCGCATCTTCAATTCCTTGGAAGATTAGGAAAAGTCTTGGAGATTTTCTTTTCTTCAAAAACTGGAAACTTCTCGCTTCTGGAAATTGGAAATCCTGGTGTCGATCGACACTCATCGTGTTTCTTCAATCCGACTTCATTCCACTAAGCTCCAAAATGTATCCAAATCTCCAATTTATTTCCAATTGTACCTGAACCTGTAAAGACTCTATATAGACTCGAAAATAGCCAAATGACTCTATAAAAAGACTTATATCATGGTCCAAAAACGGGTAAAAACCATGATATATCAACTCTCCCAGACTTACCTTTTGCTTGCCCTCAAGCAAAACAGAAATCAAGTATAGAGTCGAGGTTTGAAAACAGAAACTTTCGAGTACCTCTTCAGAAAGCCACATTGATTAACACTTCTTGAATCCACATGCTATAGAGCCAACCTTAGGAAAGTTCAGTGTACTTACCACAAGCTTAGCAATCTCCCAGTTTGAATCCAGATCCTTTTCTTGGTAAAATTTCGAACTCTAACAGTGGTATTGCCACAGAACTTTACAGATTTATTGCCCTTCCTTAGTGCTTGAACAAGATATTCTCATACAGCTCCCCTATTTTTTCTTCCCTTAGTCAACTTCTGCCCATTTTCAGGGTGTTCTAAGATCTTTTCATTGACTCTTCTTTTTCTTATAAAATCTCGGGAAATAGTGCTACTCTCTACTTGTGTTCCTTGTGAGGAGACGTGTTCAAGAGCATCACTAATATTGTTCCTTGTGAGGAGACAGGCTTATGACAAAGGCACTATTCCCAGACTTAAACTCTTTTTCTTTCTTTTCTTTTTCTTTTCTCAAGGGAAGATCAAGGAGAGACTGCAATGGTCTATCTTTTCAGACTGAAAGAGGAATCAAGTTCTGCGCATACCTAGTTCTTATAAGGGGATCTGAACTCGCCCTGTTAGACTGATTCCACTTGCAGCTTTCTACGTAGTAAGACCTGCAGTCAACTCTTTTAGCAATGGTTCTTTCAAGTGTCAACTTCCTGCGGTTAGTTCCTAGAAAAACTGAAAGTTCCAACTCATTTTGACTCAATAAAACCAAGTTTTTGACTGACTCAAATGACTCTCAAAACAAAACACAAAGTCAGTAATCACCTACCTCAGACTTAAACAACACTGTCCCCAGTGTTATCAAGTCCGAAGTTGGCTAAAAGAAAGATTAGAAACAACATAAAAGACCAAATAGAAGACTTACCTTCGTCTGCGCGTGGTGTCGATCGACACTATAGTGGTGTCGATCGACACTGGTCTGTGTCGTGCCCAATGTCGCCTTTTTTCAACTGACTGAAACTAGGACTTAAGTAAAAACAAAACGAATTAAAAAGAAAAATGTACCTAACAGTGGGTTGCCTCCCACTCAGCGCTCGTTTTCAGTCATTTGCTTGAGTGTGTCGGGGTTCAGACGTCTGGAGGATCAGAAGGTGGCATCGAATGCTTCCCAGACGAATGTCTTCTCATCCATGGTGGTGTATAGGCAGTAGGTGCATGAGAGCGACCAAGGAAATGAGGAACAGCAGCAGGGTGGGACTTTAGTTTGGGTGGGATACTTCGTTTTCCTGCAGAATCATCAAAAGAAACACCAAGCCCTCTACGAGAATCTCGTTGCTTGCATAAGTGTGAAGCATCTTTTGAACCTTTAATGTTCTTATTGACAAGATCAGGAGGTTTGGAATTGATTCCAGGAAGTGCGTACCTTTGCTTCCTTCGAGGTTTCTGGTCTATAGGATGTGGATGCATCTGTTTTACCACTGGTGATGGATTTGCAGTTTTAGAAGCAGCTTCTGGAGCGATCCGTGAAGGGTGTCGATCGACACTAGTAGTGGTGTCGATCGACACCAACTCTACAGCTCGGATTTCTGCACTTTTTCTGCAATTCAGCTCTGGTATCTTTGCTTCCATGACAAAAACGTCTTCCTCTATCAACTTGGCATTGTTTAGACCTTCATCTTCGCCCAAAGTTCTGAAGAGATGATTGTTTCCACTCCAATCTTCAAGCTCTACAGCTCTCTCATAATTTCCATTGAATGCCTCTGGAACAACCAGTTTGTTCTCTTACTCTTTAGAATCCAGCTCTTCTCCAGCGATCACAGCAATGCAAGAGATGTGTTTGGATGTTCCAGTAGTAGGAATAGCTTTGTAGAAGACTCATTTGTCAACATTAGAGAAATATATTCTCTTATTCGGCATGTCTACAACTGCTCCCACTGTGGCCATGAATGGTCTTCCAAGAATAAAAGGCATGACAGAATTCTTGCTCACTTCTACCACCTGAAAATCAGTAGGGACTAGACAATTCCCCACTTTGACAAGCAAGTCTGGAATTGTACCATATGGGACTGTGGTGGAAGAGTTGGCAAACTCGATGGTCATGTTTGGAGGTTGAATGTCAGCAATTCCTAACCTCTCTGCAATGTCCTTTGACATGAGGTTAACACTAGCAC
>JAHZTW010000001.1:316604308-316636078 GCA_020283515.1 Alliaria petiolata | reverse complement strand
TCATCAATAAGCTTATAGGAGAACACGAAGCCCTAGCCTCTGGAGCCGAGAAAGCACCCTGTTGTTTCGTCCAGCCCCATCTGATGCACGAACCAACCCTTCGGGAAGAGTCACCCGAACTCACTGAGGACGGACCTGCCGCAGGTATCATTATCCACATGGAGAGACCTCTAACGCTGCATATCAAGAGGGAAAGATTGGTAGAATTCCACAAGAAAGTGGAGGTAATCCTGGTAAGCATAGGATTCGATGAAGCATGGGAAGGCTATGACTTAAAAGAATACTTTGAAGACAGTTTAGAGAGCAGGAACGAGATCAAGGTTCACTTTGGTCAAGCCAGACGTTCAAGCCCCTCTGCCAGAGCCGCCTACTTCTCCCGCGCTGAGAAATACGAGAGCTACACCAATAGGATCACTCGAGAGAACCTCGGCGAGTTCAACGAAGTAGTTCGAAGCCTTCCGTCGGGTATCACGTTCACTGAAGCATGGACAGAGCATCTTATTGGGCACTATTTCTGTAAAAGCAATGAGACCATGCTGGAGATACAAGAACTTTTCGCACGAGCAAGATCAGGAAGGGCACTTCGCACCCTGCACAAGACGAGGAGCCTTGGTCGATTTCTCGTCACGTGCGAAATCAATTGAATCAAGGTCGAGGCATTATGCGACCCCGGCTCGACTATTAGCGTTCTACCTACCTACGCGGTGCGAGAACTCGGGATCAGGCACGTCCACACGACGGAAGTAGTGATCGGACTGGCGGATCAATCCTTCGCTGCCCCGAGAGGAGTCATTTATGATCTCCCGGTCATCATTGGCGACTGTAGAATCCCGGTAGACTTCTACGTAGTCAAGACGCGCCAAGAAGAAGCTGCACCTCTCATCTTGGGATGGCCGTTCTTAGCCACTGTAGGATCCATCATGGATTGGCCAAACAGGCGAGTCTCATTTGCCAATATCGATGGAAAGGTATTCTATCATGCGGTACCTTACACCATGGAGAAACACCTTCTTGAGAAGGATGAAGATGCCATCATGGAGAGACTCGAGGAGCCTTTAGCAGAAGAGGCCGCGCAGAAGGCAAAAAGACCTTGCCTAAGGTCGAACTCCACCTCCAGCTAAGCTCCCAACTACCAAAGTCTAGCTAAAAGACTCTAAACAAGAGCGGCTCAATGGGAGACAACCCATTTTAGGTATTCTCTTTCTCATCTCTTTAACCATACTAATTTTTAGTTTTGGTTTCTTCTTAGTTTACAGCATTTTCACAAACCCCAAAAGCACAAAAAAATCAGAAAAACCAGAAAAGACCAAAAAAATGAAGAAGGAAACCCGAAGAACACTCACCGGGCGACGAACCGCCCGTCGGCCGGCCAGAAGGAGCCTGGTCGCGCCACAAGCCACGATGGCGCGGACGAAGGACGCTCGGCCGTGGCCGCGACAACCCGTCGCGCGGCCGGCTTTCGCCTGAAGACGTTTCCGTCCCGACCTCACCAAACCGGACCTCCTTCAACCTGTTTCAAGCCTTTCAAGTATCCTCCTTGATTCAATGGCCTGAACACGACCTAAAGACCGCAAAGATCACTTCCACAATCGTGGCACATTGCTGTTGCATCCAAGATGGCGAGACAAGACAAGACTCCATCCAAGTCAAGTTAAGTCGATGATCCATCTCTCTACTTACTTCGTCCAGCACGTTCAACGGACCTGTATCCACGAAAACGAAGAAGAACACCACGGTTCCAGAGGATGAAAACCGTAGTGCAAGCTCCAGGAGGAAGAAGATGCAACTTTCTTCACCAAACCGCGAAGAGGAAAGTTCCCGAAGACTAGCTTCTCTCTTCCGCGACCAAGACCTTTACCGAAGCCAAGTAAGGATTTCATATGGCATTGAAGTTNATTTACTTGATTCTTCACTTGAATTTTCAAACAACGCTAGCATATGCCGATTCCGTTTCAAATTAAATATCGTTTTAAACTTTTATTTTGTTTTAAAATACATATAAAACATTAAATTTTATTACAAATCAATATTAACTAAAATAAGTGAACATGTACATTTTTTTGTTGAAAAAAATTAAAACGATAATTATCGTAAAACAAAAAGAAAAGACTTTGACATATATACAAATTTAAAAATCAATTTTGGTCCGGAAAAGATTTTGGATCTGAATATCATCTGCAGCATGGACCAAAACATTTACTGTTTTGGATGAAGACCGAAAATATTGATTTGTGTCAATTATCATTATTATGACTGTTCAAAGTAACTAGCAAGCCACGTGTTAAAATAATATAATAAGGGCTAGGCTACAATAGAGAGATTTTTTTTTTTTAATTGTTCTTGAATGAATGTAAAATTTATTCAATAAAAAAACTTTGTTACAACGAGTGTTTCATTGTTTTAAAACAACTTCAACTCCAAAAAAATTGAAATAAAAATGAGAAGAAGTTTTTTTATGGTGTTCTAAATTTCTAATAGCAAACCAAAACATGAGTCATCCTCATACTTTCGATCTTCCAAGCTGCGTATCGAACTCTCACAATCTTGTCAAGGAGTTTCGAGATCCTCACTAGACAGATTTTGCTAATCACAAGTTTGTGAAGTAGAACGGAGACTAAGAAATACATCATTTTTTTTAACACTGATTTATTAATCTATTATAAATTATGAGAACTGTTATATCGACGATTTTAAAATGGTTAATTCTAACGTCTTATGAAGATCCACGACTAACAATTCCATCTGCACCATGCTTATCATCGTATGAAGATTTACGCATGACGATTCTTTTTGCACCACGCTAAGACCTCTTGTAAGTTTGACTCTATGAATTTGCATACTTTTTATTAATCTGCATAATTAATAATAAATCGCGTTCTCTGGAACTAAAAAATACATAATTAATATTTAAATATTAATCATAAAATTTTAGTGTAGAGAAAAAGAGATTAAGACATATTTTTTTGTACTGTATTTGATATATTAATGTAAAGCCCAATTATTAGGGAGTGTAATTGCAGATGATATAACGTGGACACTAAAAAAACCATAGAATGGTTTGCAATAATTATTAGTGAAGTAAAGATTTTGTATTTAATATATTAAATGTATTAAGTTTAGGGTCAGGATTAGGTCTGACATTTTGGTGAAGGGGTCCCCTTAGTGAAATGTCCACTTTGGTATTCTTGCACATTCATATATGCTGGTGATGATGAATTAAATGATGATATAACATGATCACGACAAACAAAAATGATGATAACATGATCATTAAGATGGTTTTACCAATGGTATTAATTAAACTTCTGAGTTATTAACCGATTCAAAAAAATTCTGAACTAAACTGATTCCAAACTCACCTTTTTTTTTTGTTTCACTATTTCTACATCCAAAAAAAAAACTCATCACTGAAAGAAAGTATATTTTCCATCAGATTGTTGTGATATAATTCACATCGTTTTCTAAAATTCAAGGTTTTTGATATAAATAAGATTCCCATTTGATAAGCAAAATTGATTCTATTATGATTTTTCCCAATCTTGAGAGAGACTCTTCTGCTCCACTGTATGTGCTTTGACCGACCAAACCGGCCAAACAAATCAATTCGAATCCAAAACCAAACATAGTGAAAGTCAGTTTTTCATGTTTTCCCTAAATTTCTCTGGATCCTTTAAACAACGGTTTTGACAATATTTTGGTGACTACTGTGACTGTAGTAACAAGAGGGAAATAACTAAAAACAAAGCCTCTTTTCATTGGAATCAAAACCCTAACTTATCAAAAAAGATTCTCCACGTCTTTCCATAACTACATTAATACAAAAAGAGCTTTTTAGATATGGTATATAAGAACTAATCAGCTTCTATGGTTTGGTTTCTTTTTTATTTCTTTTGCAGTTTTATCAGTTTTATCAGTGTCTTGTAACTTATAGTGGAACCATAGACAACATTGGAACATCATCGACTGAAAAAAAAATCTCCAGCGACTCGCTTGTTTCAGATTATCGCATACTACTACTTACTTTGTCCCTCTAAACGCCGTCGTTTAATCGAATGATAAGCCCAATTTCATTTGTATATATGTCCAAACATCTATTTCAAGGCCCAAATGGATGGATTGATAATTTTTTTCTGGACATTAAAAACGATAACGGTGGTCAATTGACACATACCTTTTTTTTTAGCAACTTAGAAAATCCATTTAGAAACTAGCCCAATTGACACATACCTGGGTTCAAACTTTTGTAATAAAAACATTGTAAATCGTGCATATAAGTTTACAGAAAAAAAAGTTTTCAGAAATTTCTATATGATGTATGGAGGAGTTCTGAGTCTTTTATTAATGTTTGTATGTTCCGAATTGAGAATTTTTATCAGTGTTTTTTCACAAATTCCTTAATGGTAAATGGTTTTTTTTTTACTTTTAGTTTCTAGCTAAAAATATAAAGAGTTGCAAGTTGTAACAAAATAAAACAAATTGATGTCGCAAACTCGAGCGATTAAGGTTTCCAAAAAAAAAAACTTGAGCGATTTCTTTGGAGGTTTCTTTACGTCATTGCATATGCTCACGTATCACACATGAATTTACCCGTAATCGTCAGAAGTTTATCTAATTAAAATATTTTTTTCTCTCAAAAATTTAACTATGAGACTAATGAAAAAATTCTCAGTCAACTGGTGACCAAGAGAATAAGGAGTAATAATAAATTCTCTTTTTTTAAAAAAAAAATTACTATTTATTAGTAATATTTTTTTCTATATCATTCCTTCTCATTTCTTATTATATAAATAATTATAAAACAAAAGTATTTTTTATCAAATTTGGAGAGGAACCAAAAAAATTTATTAATTTCTTTATATGTATTTTATTCCCATTCATTTTTTATTTTGTTCATTTCATTCTTTTTTTTCATTTTTATTCTTTTTTTAGTGGTCATCAGTTAGATACAAATTAATTTTCTCATGAAGTGAGATTCTCGATCACTAATAACGATTTTGACTTTTAAAATATTCTACATTGAGAGTGATTCATTTATTTTTTGATTTTATAAATGCAAGACGTTTTGTTGGGATCCTCGCAGACGAAAAAAGATTGCAATCAACTTGATAATGATCGAGTGGTGATAATGTCCTGGTAGGTTTCTCACAATCTTAAGTTTCTTAAACATAACACATCATGGGGTTTAAAACTTAAATGTTATAATCATGTGGCTATGATTATTTCAAAAAGAGCCACAAAGTCTTAAAACGAAATCACAAGTGACTGAAGTGAGGATCCCACATGATGATTCATGTTATATTAACGACCAAAACCGCAGCCATCACAACACACAAAGCCAAATCCATTTGTTCGTATGTCTCGCCTTATTTTATGAGATAGCAAATATATTTGTTGATTATCTTTTCTTTCTATCAAATGTATAGAAGGATAGCCCTTGCAGCTCCTATAAAGTTTGTGGCTTATGCAATTTGGAGGAAAATATAAGGACATTAATTATTTTGATATGGATTTCGTTTGTACTATCTATCTACATTTTCGACCATATAAGAATTGATAAGAAATAACACTATCTACTAGCTAACTGTGATTTAATTTAAAATTCAAAATTATTATTTTAATGGATTTGTTTTTTTTTTCGTTTTTTTTATCCATAAAGAGAGAAATGTTTTATGGGATTCCTTGTTTTATTATGTTTGCTAGTTTTGTTAACTTCTTGAAAAATAAAATTTCGAAATTTTTTGTAGAAATTATTCTCAGTTATTAGTATCCAGAGCTTAACATGCATACGCATTCCTTAATTTTTTGTTTTCCAATTTTACCAACCTCATATAGTCTTACACCGTGATTATTATGATTAATGAAAGTGTAGTATCCATTCTCATTTTAGCTACTTTTTTTTTGTTTTTGTCGCCATTTTAGCTAGTTTAAAATATTTAAATTTACAGCTTATAATATAACTTATTTTTATGCGATGAAAAGAGTCTAATCAAATCATTTTAGATCTGAATCCAGATTCAGTAATCAGTAGTCAAAACTATTCAATATTTCACTCATTTAACTCCAATTCAATCAAAATTCTCCATTTGGACCGCACATCTGAATCCTTACAGTCTTTTTACATATAAATCCAATTACATATCCCAAAATAAAATCTGCGCACTATATAAATAATTACGTCCATATTGTATACTTTTTCATGTTTATTTGAAAAAAGACAGAAAGTTCCCAGAGAATCCAAAACTTTAGGGACCCAGTAAAAAAAGGAGAAAGGCAAGGGTAATATGGTAATTTACATAGCTCCTCTCTCCCTCCAAAAAATCTCAACGACCCAAAATCTCTAACCTTTTAACTAACGAACGAGAGCGTACATCGCTCCAAAAGAAATTCCAAAAAAATAAAAAAATAAAAATTCGATTTTTCGTTTAACCCTAAATTCGAATTTTTCTCTTTCGTTCAATCTCTTCGCCGTCGGACCCAATAATCCGTTAACCCGACCCGTAAAAAACTTTTCAAAGGCTCCGATTTTGATGTAAACACTAAAATACTACCCAAAACATGAGTTCAGTACAATGACCCGTACCGAACCCAAGCGGAGCCGGAGCTCCAAATCCAATTCCGAGAATTCCGGCGACGGAGGCGGCGGCGGTGGAGGAGGAACCACCGCGATGAGGGTTATCGTTCCGTTACAAGGCGTGGTTCAAGGTCGTGGCGGGTTGTTCTTAGGCTCTGTGATTCCTTGTGCTTTCTTCTACTTCCTCCAGTTTTACCTGAAACGAAATCGGAAAGACGACGAGCCCGGTTCCGGCGACCAAAACTCGGCTTCGTCTCCGAATTCGGATTCTAATTCGGGTTCTCCGGACCCGACCCGGTCCCAATCCGCTGGGCATCTCACGGAGCTTACTGGTTTGCCTCGTTCTCTCTCTCGGATCCTCCTCTCGCCGAGAAATTCAGGTGGAGCTGTTTCGGTCTCGGGTCGGGCTAGTTGTGTAATCAAGGGAGGAGATTCGCCTTACTACGTTGGTCAAAAACGGGTCGAGGAGGATCCGTATGACGAGTCGGGTAACCCGGACGGAGTTATCGAACTTGGTTTAGCTCAGAACAACAAGGTATAATCAGATTCTCAAAAAATTTGCACTGTTTCTGTGAATTTCTGGATTTGACTGTCTCTTTCTTCAAACAGTTGAGCTTGGAGGATGATTGGGTTTTGGAGAATCCAAGAGAAGCAATTTCAGATGGATTGAGTATTAGTGGCATTGCTTCTTACGAGCCTTCTGATGGACTTATGGAACTAAAAATGGTTCGTCTCTCTAAACCCATTAAAGCTTTCAACCTTTTTGAAGGAGATCTCTGGATTTGCAAATTCTGTTTTCTGAGAGTGCCTTGAGACAATCTTGAATCTTATTGAGATGTTTAAATGTGTTTTTGTTTGAGGATCTTTATGTGTTCTTGAGACAAGTTTTTTCCTGGATTATGAATGAACAGGCTGTTGCAGGATTCATGTCTGAAGCAACCAAAAACTCGGTTTCTTTCGATCCATCACAGTTAGTGTTAACTTCTGGTGCATCATCCGCCATGGAGATTCTTTCCTTCTGCTTAGCTGATTCCGGAAACGCCTTCCTCGTTCCAACTCCGTGTTCCCCAGGGTAAAATTTTAGTTCTTAACTCTTCCACTGTTTCACCGGATAATGCTATGAGCCTATGAATGAGAGATGTTGAATCTTTAGAGGGGCGTTCTCTTGTGCAGGTATGATAGAGATGTTAAATGGCGAACGGGAGTGGAAATCATACACGTTCCTTGTCGAAGCGCGGATAATTTCAATATATCGATGCTCGTGCTTGATCGAGCATTCTATCAAGCCAAGAAGCGAGGTGTCAGAATCCGCGGCATTATCATCTCGAACCCTTCGAATCCCATGGGAAGCCTGTTGAGCAGAGAGAATCTCTACGCTCTTTTGGACTTTGCCCGCGAGAGGAACATTCATATAATCTCAAACGAAATCTTCGCTGGGTCGGTCCACGAGGAGGAAGAAGGAGAGTTTGTTAGCATGGCTGAGATAGTTGACACGGAAGAGAATATCGACAGAGAAAGAGTTCATATCATCTATGACCTCTCGAAAGACTTGTCTTTCCCGGGACTCAGATCCGCCGCTATCTACTCGTCCAACGAGACTGTTTTATCCGCTTCAAGAAAGCTCACAACGCTCTCGCCCGTCTCATCCTCATCCCAGCATTTGCTCATATCCGCAATCTCCAATCCCAAGTTTGTTCAGAAAACCGTGAAAACCAACAGGCAGAGATTGCAGAGGATCTACACAGAACTTGTCAAGGGGCTGAAAGAGCTAGGGATCGAGTGCACAAGAAGCAATGGAGGGTTCTTCTGTTGGGCGGACATGCGAGGATTGATTTCATCTTACAGCGAGAAAGGCGAGATTGAGCTGTGGAACAAGCTCTTGAACATTGGAAAGATCAATGTAATACCAGGATCTCTTTGTCATTGCATTGAACCGGGATGGTTCAGGCTCTGTTTCAGCAATTTGTCTGAGAGAGATGTGCCTGTAGTTATGAACCGCATTAGAAAAGTTCGTGAAACATGTAAATCTCAAAATTGATTACGCTATTTGATTATTTGTTTTGCTCTGATGACGCTGCATAACCCGGATTTGGTTTGATATTGACTTAACCGGAAAATACCAAGCCTGGAAAGTGGAAATTGTGCAATTGAAGCCAATTCAGGATCGGCTTAAGGTCAGAGATGGCTCGGTTAGTGAACATTTTACCAATCCCACAGTCAAAATCGACAAAAGAATCGATCTTTTTTTTATTTCCCTGTGAAAAGAATACAATTTCAGTTAAACCGGAAAATCCAAAATCACAAAAGAATGAACTAAAACAGTAAACACTGCACAATTTCTCTGCAAATTTTAAACCAGTTTTCTCATGATCCCATTCCATTTCTGATCAATTCAAGAACCTGCACAACCTCTGCCACGCTCGGTCTCTTCAATGGATTCTCAGCCGTGCAGATCAAACCTAACTTCATCACTTGAATCAGCTCATTCTCTTCAAACCCTCTCAATCTACTGTCAAAACAACCAGAAGCCGAACCGGTTTCCAACAAATCCCTCACGTGATCCCTTAATATCATAACCTCGTTCTCCGATGGCGACTCCACCGGTTTTCTACCTGTAACAAGCTCAAGAAGAACCACACCGTAGCTATAAACATCACATTTGTCACTCACTCTCAAACTCTGAGCTAACTCCGGAGCTATGTACCCAACAGCATTGTGGAGCTTGGTCAAACCGAAGCTGTTCAAAACCGGAAGAAGCTTCTCCAAACCGTAATCTGATAGCTTTGCCTCGTATCTCTCGTCGAGGAGTATGTTGGCAGACTTTACATTGAGATGAAGAATCGCCGGTTTACAATCATTGTGAAGGAAAGAAAGCGCCTTTGCAGTTCCTAACGCGATTTCGAATCTTCTATGCCAATTCAGCTCGGTGTTTCCATGGCTGCTGCTGCTACTGCTGGTTCTATGGTAGATTCTCGGGTGTAGATTATCGTAAAGGCTACCGTTTGGAACAAACTCAGAAAGAATCAACTGCATCGTCGAGGAGAAGTAGTAACCTTGAAAAGAAGCAAGATTCGGGTGACTTAAACCTCCAAGCCTTCCGATTTCTTGCTCGAACTCTTCTTGGCTTTCGATTCTTCCTAAAGTCTCCAGCTTCTTCACCGCAATGGAAACCCCGCCTTCGAAAGAAGCTCTATAAACCGCTCCAACCGATCCAATCCCGATGATGTTATCCTTGTCGAGCAAAGCTTTCGTACCCGCCTCCCAATCTTCATACTTTGAAGGCAAACTCTTGCTGAACAGAACAAGCTTCCCGAATGTCACGCCGCCATTACCAGATTCGGTTGAAGCTACGGTGGTTGTCGTGGTATCGAAAGCTACTACTTCTTCTTCTTCTTCGTGCTTTTTCCGTCTTTTACGAGCTCTAAGGTTCAGGACAAGCACTAGACAGATACCGACCAAGATCATAACAGCAGCGATGATAACAATGATAACAGAGGTGCTTAGAGCTTTGGTCTTTCTTGATCTTGATCTTGATCCGGTTCTGAGAGAACTGCACGGTGTTTCGAGAGGATCACCGCAGAGGAAAGGGTTGTTGGAAAACGAAGAAGCCATAGAAGCTTGGATCTTTGGGATAACGCCGGAGAGATTGTTGTAAGAAACATTGAAATGCGTCAGTTTATTCAAATTCCCGAGGGAAGACGGAACAGGACCCGAGAGCAAATTCTCCGAAAGATCGAGGAACTGGATTCTCGAGAGGTTCCCAAGATCAGGAGGAATGCTCCCGTTGATCCTGTTCCGATGCATATCAAGAATCTCTAAGTTTGTTAAGTTGAATATATTCTTAGGGATCTCTCCTTCTAAAGCATTCCCAGAAACATCTCTGCAACAAACAACAACAAAGATTAACAAAACAAAAACCGAGATTGAGGAATAGTAAGAGATTGAAAGACTCACAGTTCAAGAAGTAGTCTGCAATTGGATATATCCTCTGGAATTTCACCAATGAGATTGAGATTATGCAAATTCAAAACCTGTAGATACTCCAGATTTCCGAGCTCTCGCGGTAGCTTCCCGTCTATAGAGTTATCTCCTAATCTGATCACAGAGAGCTTCTCCATCTTCCCGATACCTTCAGGTACACTCCCGTTGAGCCTATTCGATTCCAAGTCCAAAAGCTTGAGACTTTTGCATCCGGTTATACCGTTAGGCACATTACCGGTTAACTCATTCGAAGAAGCATCCAAAAACTCCAAACTTTCGCTGCAACCAACGATCTCACCAATCTCCCCTCTAAACCGGTTTCCAGAGACATTGAAATAAGTCATGTTCTTGAATCCAAGAACCTCGAAAGAAGCTAAACCGTCGAAAGAATTGCTTCCTATGTCGACATGGCTCAGTCTCTTGCATTTCGATATCTCATCAAACACATCACCAGACAACACGTTTCTTCTCACAGACACAAACTCGAGAACCGGAATATCGCAGATCCTAGGCAGCAAACCGGTAACGCCATTGTAAGAGAAATCGAAACCGATGAGATTGTTACAGTTAACGATTGATTCCGGGATCGATCCAATGAGATTGTTGTGAGACAAAGAAACGAACTTGGTCTTGTAGCAGAATTTAAACAGAGAATCCGGAAATTCTCCGACGAAACCATTTTTCGACAAATCTAATAACCTTAAATTAGGCAAGTCACCGATAAACTCCGGAATCGAACCAGACAATGCGTTGGAACTGACATTGATCTTCCATAAAGTCTGTAACTTTGAGTAATCCAAAGGTAAGTTACCAGTAAACCTGTTGCCAAACAGAGTCAAAACCCTCAAAGAAGTTAAACCGGACAATGCCGGAGTTAGGGTCCCGGCGAGACTTGTGTTCCAAAGAACGATCTTGTCGACGAATCCTTCTGGGTTACAAGATACGCCATTGAAGCTATTACAGAGATCGTCTTCACCGTCACCAATGGAGACCCAAGAAGCTAAGCTGTTGTACGGATCTTCGATGATTTTGCCTTTGAACTGAAGCAGAATCTCTCGTTCGGTTGCTGAATCGGACAAGTTAATGTAAGCGAATGTGAAGATTAGCCAAATCAGGAACCGAGACTTCCTGATTGGCATTGTCGGTTATCGGATCCTAAACCGAACCCAAACCCGGTTTTAGAAACTGCGCTATTTCAGTAGCATTTCTTCCTAAAATCTTGAAAATTGACGAAGAAGATGAAGAAGTAAGTAGCTGCATTTAACTAAAACCCAGGATTGATCTTAACATTTGTCATTTTTCGGCATCTTCAACGGTTAAATAAACGACAAAACCAAAGTCAAGAAAAGAAAGACCTCGAGAAGCGATTTTCAAGAATCACGGAATCAAGAACAACCCATTATCAAGAAACATAGAATAAGATCTGGGTTTTATGACTTTCCGAACCAAACCCATTAATTAACACCCAAAAAAAAAACACTTTTAGTTCAGCTCTGGAACAAAAAATAGAGAGAGAGAGAGAAAGAGAAGATGAGTGCGTGGAGAGTGTGCCTTGGTTGGAAAGTAAGCAGGTGAAGCAATTTAATACTCTCTCTCTCTTTCTCTCTTCTGCGAAGGTTTTATTTTCTCTCTCTATGAATCTATACATCTGTGATTCTGTGGCTTCCACCATGTGTGAACAAGAACCACGTGCAAGCTTATATGTATCATGTATGTGTGTGAATAAATACATAATATATATATTGGATCCGATTGGTAATCTAAAACGGTATGAAATATTTAGCGGTAAGCTGGATTTTTTAGCGGTAAGCTGGAGTGATAAGTGGTTATAAAATAGTTGAAAACTGTAAAATAGTGATAAGCAAAAGCAGTATAAAAAAAACTGAATGTATTACTTTCTGTTTTTATGATTGGTAATTATTAAAAAAATATAACTTGTATCACAGTTTTATGGTAAAGATTTTAGTTATCATTTAAAGCCATTGTATGTATGTGTTTATTAATTTAAGAGTGGGAGAATGGTGTCGTGTCTGTTTGTCTGTACCATCAGCATTTATTCTCTGCCTACACCAATCAAACCTTCATAAATATAGTTCACAGCCTACAAACCCACAAGAAATAAATCTATACATCAATGAGTATTTCTATAAAATTGATCATATTTTCATATTCTATAAAATTATGAATTATTTGAATCCTTAAAATAGATCATGTTTTCAGATCGAAAAATTAATTATTCGTTGAGTGTAGTTTATTAGTTTTTTTATTCTTCCCGGGATGTAACTATAGTTTATGTTCTTGTTCAAAGAAAAAACTATAGTTTATGTTAATAATACGTTAGTTTTTTTTTTTAAATAAGAGCTTCAATTTCCAATTATGCCTTCTGTCGGAATTTATATGTATACTCGTAGAAATATTAATGCTCGCAAAATTTCAATATTTAATTCTCTGTTTTTCGCTGTTTTATATACACAGCAATAACAATAACAACAGTACTCCTATTCATATATGATAAATATATATACTATATATATGGCCGTTGTCTTTTACTTTGCATAGAATTTATAATCTGACCGTTGGTTAAGTACGGAACTGTTATTTTTCGTATATTTCGAAAACTCAAAAGTCTGACTTCTGTTCGTAAAGATTCTTAGATTCTTCCCTTTTTCGACAGAAATTGACCAATGGCCATAGTCCCATGTTTAATCAAAATCCAATCAAATTAATCTTATCTAGCATAACTTATTTTGACCATTCTCAAGATCCTATTAGATACCAATAACCGATATATCTAGCCTTTTTGTAACGTTTCATGAGCTAAACTCATGGGTTCGAGTTGTTTGACCATGACCGTGAGTGCCTCAAATTTAGTAAAATTTAGTTTGAGATAAATTGAAAGAAATACCATCTCGAGAAATAGTGTTAGAAATTATTTGGTGATATGACCTTGAATAAGATATGGAAAAACGGCCAATTCTTCTATGAACTGAACAATTATTTTATAAACTAAAAAAATATGATCGATATCACTAAAACTGAAAATGGTGTGAATTTAATCGTTAATAGTTGCTGAGTAAGAGATATGTGACATTTCAAAATAATTTTTATTTGGTAAATGGAACAATTTTTTGAAAAACGCGATTCAAAAAACAGAGAAACTTTGATATTTTATAGTTAGTAAATGTTGGTGATATTTTTTTTTAACATCTGAATTTTATTAAGATCACTGAGGAATACAGAGATGAAATATATTGATGCGATTCAAAAAAGAAAACGTTATAGACAACTACAAATTGGAATTAAGCCTAACAACCAAACCAATTAATCTAAAAGAGGAAGAGACAAACTAAAGGAACTAGATGAAAAAGGAAAATCAGCAGAAACCAATCTCATTTAATCTTTGTCCAGGAACCTTTACACGATTGCGACCTGCAAAGCCATGAGAACACACCACACCGAACAACCAAGGCTTCTGCCAACACCAACCACCAATAGAACCCAAAGCTTGACGGGATTGAAGCCACCTCAAAGAACCCCAACTCCAGCCCAAAGTCAGATTGAAGCAGCAATAGAACCTGATAGTAGCTGCATGCGAAATCAAACCGGAAAGCACCAACGGCAAGTAGCGGCGTACGATAAACTGACTCTTACACCAAGAGAAGCACATCCAAAACAGGGGCTTGCAAGAGAAAGAGAAGAGGCAAGAGGTAACACCAAACCACACAACCAGAAAAAAACCTACCAACGAAGAGGGGAAGAGGGGGATTGAAACCAGAGGACGGATCCGTCAAAGGAAACAAAACCACCCAAAACCACACCAACAGATCTAAAATTGGAGGGGGAGAAAAGCTTAAAAACCAATGGAAAACCGCAGTAAAAACCCCAAGAGGAAGAACAAACCAAAAGTAGATCTAGAAAAACTAGATCTAAAAATTATGAGTTTGGAACTTCAAGAGGAACATGAAAAAAAAAAAAAAAAAAGATGAAATACAAGAAAGAAAACAAATCCGATCGACATCGGAGCTATGCAAACCTCCGACTATCGATCGGAAAACCAGAATCAGATGCGGCGGGTTTTTTTTTGGGAGAGAAAGCAGAGAGAAAAACCTAGAGGAAATGTTGGTGATAATGCTATACTATTTTGAAAAGAAAAAAAAAATGCTATACTATTTGAAAATAGTTCGAACAAGCCGTTTCTCTATTCAAACCGACTGCTACAGAACTCCGGTTCAGATAACTAATTTAATTTTAAATTAAAGTCAGAACCGAAAGTTCTCTCTGGTTCTCATCTCTTCTCTCTCTTTCTCTGTCTGGTTTGGTTTCGGTTTCGGTCGCCGATAAATACCACAAACACTTGTCGGAAAATTTCAGTGATAGATAGCTTCAGGATATCTTCTTCAAATTTTCCAAAACAAATAAATTTCTATTCGCCGGACCTAGAACTAGAAGAAAATCGAATTTTCTTTCTCCGGCGGCTGGGATTTCGATCGGGAAAGGTCTCTTCCGTTTTTTTTGTTTTTTCTTCATTTTCTTTTGCAAATTTGTCATATATCGATTCAATTCGTTCGAAATTAGCCGTTTTCGTGAGTAAAGAGTCGAAATCCCACCAGAAAATCTATCATTTTCGATTTTTATTTTATTTTAATCTTAAGGATTTTTGTCAGAGGAACCCTAACCCTAATTCAAAGTCTAAGCTTTTAACTGTTCTTCAATTCGATTTCCCCTTTTTGCAGAGGAATCAAAAAATGGGTTCTGAGCAAAACGACAGCACAAGCTTCTCTCCGTCGGAGCCAAAGCTCTGCGTCAATGGCTGCGGCTTTTTCGGATCAGCTGCTAACATGAACCTCTGCTCCAAATGCTATCACAACCTCAGAGTCACCGAAGAGCAAGCTGCCGCCTTCGAGAAATCCCTAAACCGTAAACCCAAAACCTCCGAGACCACAACCTCCCTCGAACCTGCTGTTGCGTCATCATCAGCGATTAGTGAAACTGCGACGTTTCCTGAGCCGCCGCTGCCTCCACGGACTACGGCAAAGACGAGGTGCTTGAGCTGCAACAAGAAAGTGGGTTTGATGGGGTTTAAGTACAAGTGTGGGAGCACATTCTGTGGAGACCATAGATATCCGGAGAATCACGGATGCGAATTCGATTTCAAAGGAGAAGGAAGAGATGCAATTGGCAAAGCTAATCCGTTGATGAAGGCTAAAAAAGTGGAGAGAATCTAAGTAAAAAGTAAGCCAAATGTTCTTGCTGTTAAAGATCCTTGTGTTATATGTATATTAGCTCTGGTTATGTTTTGTTTGCTCTATGGAAATGTAAGATCAGTTTGCTATTGATTTGGATTTGGTGGAGTCTTGTTCTGTAATAATAAAAATGTTCATAGAACTTGGTTATATCAGAAATGTTTGGTCTTCTTTGGTTACTAATTTTAGCTAGAGAAAGTTGAGTTGAAGTAACTTTGATTTGTTGCTTAGGTGACTAAAGAAGGAAGTTTAGTCTTGTAAAGCATTTTGCAATAACATAATAACCAAATCGAAAAGGATTTTCATAATCAAGGAGAAATCATAGAACCAGAACAAGTGTTGATATAAGGACATTCGTAATCAAAGGAGATTAATTAAGCGATAAAACGCGATTGGAATCATGGTTTCTTCTACTACTTCTTCATGCTGAGGATTTTGTCTCTGAGAAGCCTCCTCATGATCTTACCAGAGAGAGATTTGGGGATTGAATCCACGAAATGGACGGCTCTGATCTTCTTATAATGAGCCACATTTGCTGCAACAAAGCTAAGAATGTCTTCTTCTTTCTCTTTCGCTTTTGGATTCATCACAACACAAGCCACCGGAATCTCTCCGGCTTCCTCGTCCGGTAACCTTTTTCATTAATAATTTTGTTTGAATTAACCTTTCTTGAAATTTTAATATTTAGCTTAAAGAAAATATAAGGCAATATATATACACTCACGGCACGACTGCAACGTCTTCAACAGATGGATGAGTGAGGAGAATAGCTTCAAGCTCCGCCGGAGCAACCTGCCGGAAAATAAACAACTCTGTTTTCAGACCCACAATGTTGATTGATTCACTTACAGAAGACTGAACCGAACCAATCCAAATTTTAAACCGTAACCGGATCGAAATATTGGTAATGGTCGTTTTGTACTTAATAACCAAACCCAAACTGCAACCAAACCGAACTGAGTCAAGTAAGGTTTTGTTGCAAACACAATTCTAACCTAAATTACCTGAAAACCTTTGTATTTGATAAGTTCTTTGATGCGATCAACGATGAAGATATCTCCATCATCATCAATGTAACCTATGTCCCCTGTGTGAAGCCAACCTTCTTCATCGATCGTCTTCTCCGTCTCTTCCTTGTTCTTGAAGTAACCTTGCATTACACATTGGCTCCTCACACAAAGCTCACCAGGAGTGTTCTTCGGAAGTGACCGGCCGGTGTCTGGATCTATGAACTTCACCTCGAGATTCGGAAGTATAAAACCGACAGAGTTTCGTTTCGCGATTCCTTGTCCTTTATCAGGATCTCCATGAGTTAACGTAATGCAACTATGCTCCGTTAATCCATAAGCCTAATGATAACACCGTTTATGCAATAGAACCAAGAAAAACATCAATGTGTCCAATCCGGTTTAATCAATAACCGAAAACCGGTTGAGACATATCAAATAGGAAAAAAAACAGAGGTGTTTTAGTTATACGTACCTCTTGGACTTGGACGTTAGGAAACTTGGCTTCAAATGCAGTGAGAAGCTCAGGAGCTAACGGAGCAGCAGCGGTCATAACAGAACGGAGCTTAAGCTTCGAAAGATCGAACTCATCGACAATCGGATTCTTGACAAGATTCAAGATAATCGGCGGAACAATCGGCGCAAACGAGACCTCGTGAGCAATCAAAGCATTCAAGAAAAGCCTTAGATCGTAGCGACTCATAGCAACAACTTTGCCTTTGTTCTTCATCGTAGCACAACAGATTCCAACGATACCGTAAATGTGAAAGAACGGAATCAAACCAAGAGTCACGATCTGACCGATCATTTCAGACCGGACGCTGAAGAGAGAAGAGCAAAGATTTGCTATGAGGTTGCGATGTGTGAGCATTACTCCTTTTTGTAATCCTGTTGTGCCTGAAGAGAAAGGAAGTGCACAGAGATCTGTCTGAAGAATCTCTAATTCTTTGTCGTTGTCTCCGGATTTGTCTCCTGCTTCTAGAAGATCTTTCCAGTTCACTGCTCCTTCGATCTTCTCTTCACCTAAAACGATTACTGGCAAACCCAAAGTCTTCACCTGTCCAAAATCGGATAAGTAGATTTTAACCGAATCAAACTCAAACCGAAATAAGTACCGAGCCTAACCGAAACGAATTATATCTTAAACCGACCAGTATTTTTTTTTTTTTTTTTTGTTCAAAAAACCGACCAGTATAAAAACTAAAAAGTATTTAGTCCAACCAAACCGAATTAACAGAAGGAGATTGTATATATAAATTAAAACTTATTCGTATTTTTTAGTTCATTCATTTAAAATCGAACTGAATGCAAAAACATATTTTAATTTTTCTAAAATAAAATAAAATTTTATGTCTAATTGATTAAAAATCAAATCAAATCCAAACCCAAAAACCAAACCGACATTGCACCATGCTGAACTGAAATAAATTATATATATACTATACTGAGATAACCAATCAGAACCGAATTATATATATATATATAGGAGTGTTGTTAAACATTTATGTGCATATACAATCATAAAAACAAAACATATATGTTTAATGTTTTACCTTTTCGTAGTTAGTAGAATCAGTGATGATTCCTCTAGCACCAGAAGCTTCAACTTGCTTCTTGATCTCCGAGACAAGAGCCGTCGGATTAGCGCCGGAGAAAACTCCACCGGCGGACATAATGCCAAGAGCAATAATCCCATACTCCGCGACGTTTGGTAGAACCACAACCATTACTTGACCTTTCCTAAGTCCAAGTGAGGTCAACGCTTTGGCTAGCCTCTTCGTGTCCCTCACTACATCACCGTACGTCACGGCTTTACCCGTCACAGCTTCTACGAATGCCACTTTCTCTGTGAATTCTTCAACTCCTTGGAGCACAAACTCAGGCTTAACACATAGATTAAGTAAATCTCATTAGGATAGCCAACTAAACCGAAACCAAACCAAAATTAGGACAGTTAACTAAAATAATCCGAACCGAATCAAGAAGAATAGACTAAAATAATATTATATAATTAATTAGAATGATTGTTTACTCATATTTTAAAAAGTTTTCCTTTCGTCTAGAACCAATTTCAATCCATACCAGTGTAAGTTTGTCGGGAATGGGCACAGATGGATATAGACTGCGAAAGATGTGTTCATTGTCTTGCTTTTGACCCTCCATTTTAGATGGTTTGAATTTTGTTTACGTTTTACGAAAGAGTGAATATAAATAGGAGGATAATGTCTTGTTCGTATGTCATGTCATGTGTATGTGTGTGCAAAAACCAATGTAGGTAATTAAGAGGAAAGTAGAGGATGGTCCTTCTTTGACTCTCTTAGACATAGGTGAAGTTTTGTTGAGTCACGTAAATGTTGTGAAAGATCTGATTTATTCTTGAAAAGGAGCCCAAGAAAGAAAAAAAGTTCTTTAGAAGTGTTTGTAAAGGCCCGTATTTGTTCGTAAAAGCCCCAACTTACAAGGTTCAAAATATGATCTTTCGACTTTCATCTTTGGTCAATGGGCTCTTAGATGATTACGAGAAGAGTTTTATGAATGTCGAGGAAAGTAGTTTGTGTCTGTCACTGGTCCAGCTTAGACATTTTTTTTAATCTATGTTGTGTCTTGCTATTTATATATTTATTGTCTTTGTGTAGTTTTATTTTTCAAAATGTTAAGTTCATTTACGTTTTAGTTTTGCAATTATGTTTTATTGTTTTGTTTCACTTTTTTTTATAAAAAATAATGTTTATACAAATGATTGGTATATTGTTAAGAAAATTAAGAAAGTAGTTGAGTTGGAAAACTTCTCACTTTTCCTATAATCTCTTTCGATAATAAGCTACAAAAATTACTGAAGTACTGTGTTTCCCTCCCAATGTGCAAGATTTAACCGAGCCTTAGATACAGAGTGGTTAATTAGTGGAATAATTTGAACCTTGTAAGCCCCAAATAATCAAAACGCTTAGATGATTACGAGAAGAGTTTTATGAATGTCGAGGAAATTAGTTTCCACCTCAAGCACCCCCTCGCACCACCTTGAACGCCACCTCACACCATATGTTTTCACCGATGATCTCCAATCCTTCTTGCTTGATTTTAAACTCTTTCCCTCAAATCTGTTGTGCTCGTTTTAGAAGAGAAAACAAATTGTTTCGATGATTAACAACTTTCTTATCTAAATAAGATTCTTCAATTTTAACATTTTGGAGAAACCTCAATTTATTGCTATAATCATCGTATATATATAAATATTTATGTACGCTAAAAAAAACTGATTTTCGATCACATAAAAGGTAAATGTTTAGTGGTTGTCTAGTGTAATTTAAAAATAAATACTGTAGATTTTAGATTTGTTAGAAAATTCGATGAATAAAATACTCGACAGTTACTTTGATAATATATACTCGGTGGTAAAAAATCTAGATCTTAAAAAGAAAAAAAAAAATCTCTTATGGGCGAACATAGAATTCTAATTCCATTTACAGCTGTTTTGTTCCAAATCTCGACAGTTACTTCGATTCGAAACTTTTTTCCCGGCTGGAGAAAAAGACAAGGATATCCTAGCTAAGCCAACAGAATGACGACAAAAAGTGAGGGTATAATAGACTATTCATGTAACGAACAAACGGCGGAGGATTTTAAGAGGCGCGTGTTAGTCACGCGTCCACGTCATGATTCTGGAAAGTACCCAAAAAGGGAAGATCAGATTTTTCTCAGCTTAGATGCGAAGCGAGAGTATGGATTTCACGTGAGTTGGCTTAAGATAAAGACACGTGGCTCATTCTGACCGTTGGATCATCGAGTGGTCGGTTTCTAGCGAGGCATCGTATTAGAGTGGAATGCACGCAAAGGTTAAAAGGATGGACAATTCGAACACGTGTCATCCGAGCTGGACAGTTGAGCAACGAATGAACTCACGGCTATTTGACACGTGCCGATATTTTGTTTAGTCACGTGCTCGTATATTGGTGGTAGGTTTTATTAGGTGTTCCCTTCGTGATGGGAGGTCTTAACTAAATTTATTGTGGATGTTGAAAAGAGAAACTAATTTATGGGGATCAATTAATATACTGTGAAGAAATTAACAAATATTTGTCGGGATTGGTTTAATTAATCTTGTAGTTTATATATCACCATATAAAATTAATCAAATTAAGTACATAGCACAAGTTAAACGATGTGATTTTTGGTACTCAAGATCAGCTAGAAGATACTAGCTAGTATAAATAAATCAAAATCCCTCTTCTAGTACCTAAACAATGTGCTCTAACCAGATAAACTAAATACACTTGGATCAATGGTCAATCGAATTAAACAATAGTACGTACTTTCGCCATTAAACGATTTAAACCAAAGACACAATTACATTTTGATTTATTTGTTCTAAACTAACAAAATGAACGGATGTAAGGTCTCCTAGAAACTGTGTAATATTTTTTTTTTCTTTTGGAAAACAGTAACATGCGCGAGTCATTGTCGTCCATGTGACCATAATTTAATAACAGAGCCAAATTGAGAAACTTAACAAGTGTTTGTGTATATATACACGAATACAACTTTGATAGGGTTATGTGAAAACGTGTTTTGTGCTTTGCTCTTTGAAAAAAGGATCAACTTAGAGAGAGAAACTGAGAAAAGTAGACAGCATCTGTGCCAAACAAAACAAAAAGAGTCTTGTGATCATATATAAACGTCATCGTTTGTAGGGAAAGTGAGAGATTAGATGTGTGTTTGAAAGGAGAAGAAGCAGAGAGATTAAGACGACATAAAGTGAGAAATGGCGATGAAAGGTTATTTGGATGAGTATGAGAAGCTTGTGATTAGGATGAACACTCCCAGGTTTTGTGTTTTTTAATTCTTGTTTCTTTTATTATTCTATTTATGGATACAGAGATCTCTGAAACATTTTGATTTACAGAAGTAGGGTTTCATATTTTCTTATCTGGATTTCTATTTTTTTCCCCCGGAAAATTGTCTTGACTCATATCTTTGGGGTTTCGATCTTTTTAGACGAAATTAATTCATTTAAATTTGTTTTAATTAGATTTAAAACAAAATTGAGTTTCCTACAAACATTGAAAACACTACTAAAGCTTTGAAATTGATGAAATTATTCTTAGCAAAAAACGCTTTAATTTTAAAATATTCAAATAAGCGATATAATATTATTATTTCCATATTAAAAAGTCTGATCGGTGGTGTCTTCTTCTCCGTTTGAAAAATTTCCCAACTTCTTTTTTCATAAATTTTGGAAAATCTCGAAGATATTTTTTATATCCAACTTTTGTTATCTTCAACATTTTCCAATCTTTAATATTTTAAAATTTCCATAAAGGGAAACTTACTCCTTTATTTTTCCATAAAGATTGACAAATTGAATTAAAAATATTACTACAGGGTTGTGATCGACAATGAGGTTTGTTCTTCTGCAACAATCGTCAAGGCTAGTCCTTATTTTTAATAACTTACAACCATACAATAAATTAATTAAAGGTTTAATAGTTTATAAATGGAATTTTTATAACTTTTTTATTTTTTTTTAGGTTGACAGTTCGAGGAGAAATGGGATATTGTTAGAGGCCGTACAGATTCTGACAGATCTTAACCTCTCCATTAACAAAGCTTACATTTCCTCTGATGGAAGATGGAACATGGATGGTAATTAATTAGTAATAATAAGATGTCAAAAAAATTAAAAGTCATAATAAACTCACCAAGGAGAAATTATAGATTAATATTTCATAAATATTAATTTTAATAAACGTTTTCCGATTTTTTTGGTTACTGCAGTATTTCACGTGACTGACATATATGGAAAGAAATTGAATGATCAGAGCGTTTTGAGCTACATTGAACAGGTAATTATTACTCTTGATTTAAACTTTGGTTTAAACAATACTTGTTGGATTCACAAATGGAAACTTTCCCCCCTAGGGTGTTAGAAATTTAAGAAGTTGGGCTGAAATAGAAACTTTCATCTTCTGTTTAGGAATTCTAGAACTTGGATTCAAAAATGAAAACTTTTTTCCTCTATTTGTTGGAAATTCAAGAATTTTGATTGAAATATAAACCTTTGTCTTTGAATGTTGGGAATTCAAGAACTTGGATTAAACAATGGAAACTCAAGAACTTGAATTAGATTAGAAACTTATTTGTCCTTCAAAAACTGAAACTTTTGTTGTCTTTTGGGTGTTGGTTTTAACAGTCAATTCAGACAGTATATTATGGAGAAAGTATTGAAGTTAACGGTTTAACGACCCTAGAGTTAACCGGATCAGACCGTATCGGATTGCTATCTGAAATGTTTGCGGTTCTCTCTGATCTAAACTGCAATGTAGTTGATGCTAAGGTCTGGACACATAATGGCAGAGTCGCATCCATAATTTATGTCAAAGACTATAGCTCGGGATCTCCGGTCGAAGATCCACATAGAATCTCCAGAATCAAGGCACGTTTAAGACATGTCTTGAAAGGCGATAACGGCGTTGCTAGAACTTGTGTTTCAATGGATTTTACACACACTGAAAGGAGACTTCATCAGTTAATGTTTGAAGACAGAGACTACGAGAGGAGACCACATGACGACAAGTCTCCTGTTGTGGTTGTTGTAACGGTTCAGAATTGGGCCGAGAGGAGTTATTCGGTTGTTAACGTTCAATGGCAAGACAGAAGAAAGCTTCTTTTTGACGTGGTGTGTACGTTAACCGACATGGAGTATGTTGTGTTTCATGCTACAGTCAACACAGCTTTAGACCAAGCTTACTTGGTATGTTTCTTGATCACTGCAAAGCTATCTTTTGTGCAGTGAACTCGAATTATATAAGAGTGTTTTATGTTTCAGGAATTCTATATTAGACACAAAGATGGATCACCAATTAGTTCAGAACCGGAAAGGCAGAGAGCTGTCTCTTATACACATCTAGATGTGTATAAGAGACAGCTACATCACCGTACGTCACGGCTTTACCCGTCACAGCTTCTACGAATGNATCTCGCGGAAGAGTTCCATGCCATCCTCTACCTTCTTAGACTTGCAAAACCCATTTATAAGGGTATTATATGTCACTACGTCTGGTAGACAACCCTTGCTAACCATCAGATCAAACATTTTTATGGCGTCGTCTAGGCGATCATGCATGCAAAGCCCGTTTATAAGTGAACTGTAAGTGATAGTATTAGGATCTATAGACCTTCTGATCATCTCCTCGTACAATTTCTTGGCCTCCAAAAGTTTTCCCTCTTTTGCAAACGCATCGATCAGTGCTTTGAAAGTGATTTTATCGGGGTTGATTTTCCTTTCAATCATATCTCTTAGTAATCGAGAGGCATCTCTCCATCTTCCGTAATTACAAAGACAACTTATCAGGGTGCTGTAGGTAACAACACTTGGTCTAACTCCTTTGATCTCCATTTCTTTGAATAGGTCGAGTGCATCATCCACATGTCTGTATTTGCAGAGATTATCAATGAGTGTGTTGTAGATTATGACACCAGCCTCTATTTTCCTTTCCTCCATATTTCTGAGCAGATTCAAAGCCAAATCAGTATAACCTCTCTTGCATATTCCATTTACTACCACACCGTAAGTAACCAGATCTGGTTGATATCCTTTCAGCACCATCCGTTCAACTAAAGCCACTGCTTCTGAGACTTTGTCGTTGAGAAACAGCCCATGGATTAGAGTGTTGAATGTGACGGTATCAGGTTTACATCCCATTTCCACCATCTGATCAACCAAAGCTACGGCATCCGAAATCCTATTCCCGTGACAGTATCCACTGAGAAGCGAGGTAAGCGTGACAATGCTAGGCTCAAAACCAAGTTTCATCATCTTCCCAAGAATAGCTAAAGCAAGAGGAAGCTGAGAGCAGCGACAGAAACTGTTTATGAAAATATTGTAAGTATAGAGATCATGTGCAATTCCCAAAGTCTCCATCTTCTCGCCCAGAGAGATGACTACATCATATTTCTTCATCTTGGCAATGGCACTAAGCAATTTACTGAAATCAACAATGGAAGGGAGAGGACGAGACTGTAACATTTCACTGAACAAACTAATTGCATCGCCTAACTTAATATCCTGAAGCCCATTTCTGCTCAATTTCTTCCGGTAACCATAACTAGCACCAGAGAAAGCTCGTCTCCAGCAACAGACACCGCAAACGGAAAGCGAGAGAGAAACAGTTCCAGGATTACCTTTCCGCAGGAGACTCCGATGAACAAATATCTTCGCCGTCGACGTAATCGCTAACGATCGTCTCATCTTCTCGACTTGGCTTCAGCTGATTCGGAGGAAGCTATCGCTCTGTAAACTTCGGTAACACCCTAATTTCAGATGATGAACCCTTTGCGAGAGAGAAAGAGCAAGGTTTCAACTTTTCGGCGCCGTTGGATCATTGTTGTATTTTGACGGTCAAGATTTCATCTTTTAATTTCCCGTGACCGGCTCAATTTGTGTTCTCTGGGACGGTTTGGTTTTACAATTTTTAGTCATCACTTCACTTAGAAAAACCGAATTTTTAAAGTTCCATTTAAATTTAAAAAGCTAAAAAGCCCGCTTTATCAAGTATGGAAAAGTTTAGTATGGTTAATATATACCGGATACTATGTATAGACAACATAACCATAGAAAATCAATCTAAACCAAATCGGTTTGTCCTAACCAAATCGGTTTGTCCTAACCAGTATAACATTTTCAAAAACGTTATTGTTAATTCTGGACATGCTTGCTTAAAGACATACTTGAGGTGAATAAGCCTTTCTTTAATCCAGACGGAAAGATCTTTCATATCAGCTAATGAGCTAGAAACGTAATGCAACACAAAAAGAAAAAGCAAAGACATAAAATGCGATTCTATTGAGTATCATCAACATGTACCACGCACGAGTCGACATGAACATTCCTTCAATGGAGCTAACCATTGACTCAACTCACTCCAGAGACAGAAAAGTACCTGAAACCAGAGAGCAATCAAGAACATAACAAATCTTGAATCACCAAAACTGTAATTAAATTTTGTTATATAAAAAAAAAAAAGAGACTCAGACATTCGAAATGAACAAAAAAGCAAAAAATGCTTACCCTGCTCTGGAATCACCTTCTGGTTCTATTATCAGACCTTACTATTTAGGGGCCTAGGCATTGATTCCCTTAATCCACTTCATGAAACAAAAGACATGATCCACGCTAAGTAACAGTATATTCAACTGAGCGTCAGAAAAATTACTTGTGAATTGTGAGGGAAACTCATAGGTGTGTCTCTGTGTTTGTGATCAGTTCAAACACTTTTCTGGCCTCATCTAATCGATCGTGCATACAAATCCCATTGATCAGTTATTGGCTAGTTTACAGAAAGCTAATCAAACATATTCATTGAGAAGTAAGCACTTGAAAGAAAGGCTTATTCACCTCAAGTATGTCTTTATGAAAGCATGTCCAGAAAGCTTTTGTCCATTCTCCTGTCATCCAACATATGAAAAACCAAGCTTATTGTCGAATCATCTCCTGTGAATCCGCAACTCCTCATTTCCTTGATTAGTTCTGCTGATGCTGCTTTGTCACCATCTTTGAGGTGTGTCCTTATCAGCGTATTTTAGGTACCGCTATTTGGGAGTTGCCCGTCTTTTTGCATTTTTCTAAACAAGGCATCCGCTTCCTGCTTTAAGCCTTTCCTACATAAGCCTGAGATCATTGTATTGTAGGTCACAACATCAGGCTTCACTCCTTTAAAGGTGAGGCTGCAAAACACATCCCACGCATCTTCCACTTTTCCAGCCTTGCACATCCCTTCAATGATGATAGTATATGTGACAATATCAAGTTCCATTTTACTCTTTTGCAAATCCTGGAATATGACCAATGCTTTCTCTAGCTTCCCATTTTTACAAAGCCCATCCAACAGAATGTTGTATGTCATACTATTAGGAGGGACACCAGCAGAAACCATCTGTTTGAAAACTTGTTGAGCATTATCACAGTCGCCAGATTCGAAAAAGCCTTGGATAAGTGTGCTGTAGGTGACCGTGTCTCCAACTAATCCTCTTTGAGACATCTGGCAGAAGAGTTCCATGCCATCCTCTACCCTCTTCGACTTGCAAAATCCATGTATGAGAGTAGTATATGTCACTACATTTGGGAGACAACCCTTGCTAACCATCAAATCAAACATCTGCTTGGCCTCATCTAAGCGACTCTGCATGCAAAACCCATTGATCAGTGAACTGTAAGTAATAGTATCAGGATCTATAGACCTTTTGATCATTTCTTCGTACAGTTTTTCGGCCTCCAAGAGTTTACCCTCTTTCACAAACGCATCTATCAATGCACTGAACGTAACCACATCGGGGTTGATTTTCCTCTCGATCATATCGCTTAGTAGTCGAGAGGCATCGCTCCATCTTCCATAGTTACAAAGGCAACTTATGAGGGAGCTGTAGGTGAAAACATCAGGTCTAATCCCTGTGTTCTCCATTTCACTGAATAGGCCGAGTGCATCATCCACATGTTTGTGTTTGCAGAGACCATCAATGACTGTGTTGTAGATCACAACATCCGGCTCTAATTTGTCCGAATCCATTTTCTTGAGCAGATTCAAAGCNATTTAGAGCCAAATCAATATGACCTCTCTTACATACTCCATTTACTACCACACCGTAAGTAACCAGATCTGGTTGACATCCTTTCACAACCATCCGTTCAACTAAAGCCACAGCTTCTGAGACTTTGTTGTGGAGAAAAAGCCCGTTGATTAGAGTGTTGAATGTGAAGGTATTAGGTTTACATCCCATTTCCACCATTTGATCAACCAAAGCTACGGCATCAGAAATCCTCTTCCCGTGGCAGTATCCATTGAGAAGCGAGGAAAGCGTGACAACGCTGGGATCATAGCCGAGTTTCATCATCTTCCCAAGCATAGCTAAAGCGAGAGAGAGCTGAGAGGAGCGGCAGAAACAGTTTACCAAAATACTGTAAGTGTAGAGATCATGTGAAATCCCTGACATTTGCATCTTCTCACCCAGAGAGATGACAACATCATACTTCTTCAGCTTGGCAATAGCACTCAACAATCTACTGAAATCAACAATGGAAGGGAGAGGACGAGACTTGACCATCTCACCGAACAAATCAACGGCGTCGTCTAGCTTTATATCACGAAGCCCATTTCTCAATACCTCTCTGGAATCATCACCGAGACCTGAGAAAGCTCGTCTCCAGCCACGGAAACCGTAAAAATTACCTCTCTCGAGAAGAGTCCGGTGAACAAATCTCTTTGGTGTCGACGAAATCACCATCACCCTCCACATGTTCTCGATTTGGATTCAGCTGATTTGGGATCCGTGAGAGAGAGACTGAGAGAGGGAGAGAGAGAGAGAGGGAGAGAGAGATTTCGTACCGAGTTTCATTTGGTTATACCGAAAGGAGAGAGTGCTTAACCCGATTTGGCCCTCACTATTCAAGCGCCGTTATCTTGGTATCTGACGGTCTATCTTACCATTTCTAGTTTCAGTAACCAACCGGTTTACTCTGTGTTCTCTGGTACGGTCTGGTGGTTTTATAATTTCTAGTGTCACAATCGATTTTAAAATTAATCAACACCAAATTAATTCAGTCTTCAAGAGTCAAAAAAAAAAGTCATAATGATAGAAAACCAATTCGGTTTGCAGAACCGAACCGAATACATTTCATTTCAGTCCAACTAAACACAATGTTGGTTTTTTTTTCATCAGAGATTTAACACAAATCCTTTTTGAAGTCATCACACTCTAATATTTAAGATCCAAAACAACAACAATCAAGTTGGCTTTGCGAAAGAAATTTGATCCCTAAACTTGGAGATCTCGCTGCGGATCATCTCTTCAGCTTGTGGCTTCACAAACATACAAGTAGTATCCAGTTTCAGTACTTGAATTATGAACTTCTGTGAAGAAGGCAACGAACTGTTCAGATGTGCAATGAGCTGCGCCATGGGAACGTCACTGCAAAGTAAAAAGAAAACCAAAGATTTGGTTAAAACCCGAAGATGAGAAAAATACGCAATTCGTTAAGAGTATCATCAACAAGAAAGGTAAAATCTTATACCAGGAGATGAAGATTCCTTTGATGGAGTTAACCATTGATCCAACCAGGAACAAATCTTGAGAGAATCACCAAAAACTGCAATTAACATATAAACTGCAATTAACTCGAAATTCTCAAAATTCAGCCATCGGTACAACAACTCAAGCTCGGTTAATTTGTGATTAACATCATTGAACACTAATCTTAATTTCGATTCACACTGTTTTGACTCGACTCTAATAGGATCCACGATAAGGTTGACAGGATCCACGATAAGGTTGAAACCATATGCGAAGAAGATTCAGTACAAGTGAAAAAAGCTTTGCAGTTTACAAGAAACTCACCCACAAATCTCAGAGATTCCAATTTATTTAACACGAAATTCAGAAAACAAAAGGATGAAGAAGGAGAAAGAGAAGAATGTGATCGAGAGATAAATTGGGTTTCGTTTCCAGTCGCCACAGAGTGAAGAAGAAGCAGAGAAAACCCTAACCGAAAACATTATTTAGGGTTTTAGGAAATTTATCGGTAATCAGAAGAAATCAACGTCGAGAGATTCAGAATCCAACGAACAAAAAGGAAACCCAAAATCACGGGAAAGTCCAAAATAATCTTTAACCTTCTGATTTCATACAAATTTCGTTCGATTCAGAAAGTTTTATCCGGAGAATCAAAAATCTAGAGAAACAACTCACCACGATGATGAACGAGATCCTTCAGGCTTCAAGATAATTGAAGAATTTGTTAATTTTTATAAGTACTAAAGCCCTACAAAAGGACTTAATAATATTGCGGCTAAACAAAAAGAAAGCCTCTGAATAAGTTAGAGGGTTTCAAATTGAATGACCAAAAAATATAAACACTTATGGTGAAAACACTTGACCATATCAGAATGTTCCTAAAGACTAAAAGATTACACAAATCTCTCTACTGCCACAAACCATAACAGCATCCACAGTAATAAACATACGATAAACCTTTCTTTTTTCATGTAACAATGCTCTGTCAAAGTAGCAAGAGAGGGTTTTGATAAAACCGCTGTATCTTTTAGCAGTGTGTCAGCCTTCAGTCCTCGTAATCATCCAGTGTTGAATAGATTAACCTGAAAACAAGTTACAACCCTAAGTTTTAACTGTTTCTTTAATCTGGTTTCAGGATTGAGCAAGAAGACAGTGAAGAGGTTTACCAGAAAATGGTGAGAAAGAGCGTGAGGATCATGTAAGCGAGCTTGAAGAGCCGTTTCTTCTTTTCCCAATCAAGCAAGTTGAAGATCTCTGTGACGTCTATCAAATGCTGTTTTTGCGAGTAACTAACATCGAAAAGAAATATACTCTTTAATATCAGAATCAGCTTGGACATTGGATGTTTCAAAAAGTCTGAGAGTTGTTAAAAAGAGACTCACAGATGGAAATTGTAGTAGAGATAAGGGACACAGAGCAGTGCCATGAACCAGTGACCCGTTACGAGGTAGAGTAAACATAGAACTCCTTGAAGAACGAATTCTGGTAGTACCACAAAGTTTATTCTCGATGCAGAGTCGTAAGGGTTGATGTAATCAAACTCGAGATCAGCTAAGCAAATAAGCTGCAAGAAAAGAAAAAAATATTCAGTTTTCTTCTAATTACACTGAGTTTATCAATAAGCACGGTCGATTTTCACTACAAATATGCATATTTGTCTACTTCAGTTTCTGTCTATCACAAGCAAGGAACAAGAGAGAGACCTCTATGATCAAGATTCAAATATAAAATCCGGTTTCTTGTTAATCCAATTTCCTACAAACTTGATCTACATTCAAAACACTATAAAGATTAAAGAACGAGCACTTACTAAAGATCTAAGCTTACTTCGTTCGAGATCTAAGAAAAAACAAAAACTATCACACGAGTAAGGACATCTAGAGATTCAGTACACCACATCATTAACCAATTAAAGAAATTTAAGTAACAAAAACCAGTGGATTCAACACAAATTGTTGGCAGATGACAGAAACTAAATACGGAAACATTAAAGTTTCTCTATTTATCACATTTTCAAAGCTCAAAACCAATTCTTACAAACCCTAAATTTTCAGTGCTAAAAACTTCTTCTCTCCATCGAACAAGCATAAACAGATATTTTAGGTTTCTTGTTCAAAGTGGGAATCGGATCGAACCTGGTAAACAATCAATCCGACAAGAGTGATAAGGATTAAGAATGAAATTATCCATGTCCAGACATCTCCCATCCCTCTCTTCCTCCTGAATCGATTCCGCTGTTTTCTTCTTCTTCTTCTTCTCTGTCACACCTTCTATTTTAAGCTTCTAGATCTCTAGGATACTATGAAGAACAGAGTTACAGAGAGATTGATAGAGATAAACCGTAAGTCACCGAGTAACCGATAGATGTCAGGATCAATGTTCTTAAAACACAGATTCTGTTACTCACCTGCAGAGAATCTACAATTGTAGAAGGGATTCTCAACCAAGATAGAGTTTGTTCAACGAAGAAGACAATAGAAAAAAGAATAACTTTAAATTTCTGTATATTATTAAAACCATCGATTACAACCCCTTATATAAGGTTTCTCATAACCCTTAATAAATATATAAAATTTCCTGTTTATAAGAAAATCGTAATAGTAATGTAAACCCTTAAATATGTAAAATTTCCTATGTAGAAAAGCTTAATAATAAAGTAGTAATTCCTATATCAAATTTCCTCCATTTGAAAAACCTTGTCCTCAAGGTTTAAAAGAAGGGTACTTCTTCTGTAGATCAAAAAGAAACTCCCACGTAGCTTCCTCCAATGCTTGATTTGTCCATTTCACCAAAACCATTATAGTTGGCTGACCTTGTCGATTAACCATTTTTCTCTCAAGTATATGCTCAGGTTCTTTAACCAACACATCTTGTATAATAGAAGGTAGTTGATTCGAAGTAAGCACAT
>JAHZTW010000001.1:316301170-316596101 GCA_020283515.1 Alliaria petiolata | reverse complement strand
TTTTCCAACTGATGATTATTAATCTATCAATTTGAAAGTGTTGAAAATAATTGTTATTGAGTGCAAGGAAATTGGTTTGCTTTTAAATTATTCATCAAGGAATCATTTTTACTTGCCCAAAGGAGGGGTGAAAAAAACACATAAAGTATATTTTGATAATTATACCCCACAAACAGCATATTATAATGAAAAAGAATACACTTTAATTTTGTTTTGATAACTTTATACTTGATTGGTATTAGATTCATCTTACCCACCTCCATTACCTGTTGATCTCAAGAAAATTCAAAACTCACAACTACACAAAAAAGTTTGACAAAAAAAAAACAAATTAGCTTAGTTTTTATACAATTACATTAATATTAAAAACTTCTCCAAAATACTATAACTTTAAAATATTATCAGATAATTTTTTATATTTTGTTTTCGAATAATACCATACCTTAAAACAAAGATACCACTAATATCTTTATAAATCATGAATACGACTAAGGACAAAACCTTATGATTATTTATTGCATTACAAACCAAAAGATGAAAGTAAAAATAATTTACTGAGGAAAACAATACCAACTTTTCGAAATTTTTTTACTTTGAATTCTTTTTAAAAAAAAATAATTTGAAAAATTGTTCCAATAAATGAAGTTATTCCACTATCATTCCATACAAATAATTTAAAAAACAAAAGCACAAAACAAGATTATAATTTTTCTTAATTTTTTTATGTAGAACTCTTATATATTAATTATATTTTTGTACTTTTATCGTTTTAAATAAATATTTATGTAGAAAGCGGTTATATAATCCAAAAATCATTACTTAAATCACAAAATAATTGTTTGAAAATGGAACTATGAAAGAGTCGGATGTTTATTTTTATTTGTTAAAATAATAAAATGTAAAAAAAAACTCAAAGAAAAAATAGATCAAGAGTTACAAATATTTGAACAAGATTAGTTTGTTTGATTATTTTGTTGCAGTTTTATTTTCCTGAAGACGTCGATTTATGGACTTAGTTAATATATTTTTAACATAAAATCAGTATTTTTGAATTAAAACAAAAAACAAAAATGCATAGACGCCAAAGAAAGAAGTAAAAAAGTTACGACCTCAAAAAAGTAGTTGGAATTATTGATTTGGTATTTTGGTGGTAAGACAGAATTTCCTGTCGGCAAATGCTGACTTCTCACCAAATCTCTCTCTCTCATTATTTGAATGTTTTTAATCGATTTTAAATTTTATTTTAGTGTAAAAGATTTTTAAAAGTTGAAAAGAGAAAATTACAATGATATGGTAGAGGACAATCTTTTTTAAATACGCAAGAATCTCGTCCTCTCCCAATGCTTCTTCATCATTATACAAAAAAAAATCGTTTTTTCATATAAAAAAACAAAGAAAGTAGATTCGTTTTCCTTGTGACATATTTTAAACAAATTTAGGATTCAAAACGTTATATTAAGTTTTTTTATTTATATATACTATGAATTTAATACAGCTGACTCTTTTCAACAGCTAATGAGATTTGATGAAAACAGTAATTGCTTTTACTTTTTAATTACTTGAGATGATATAAAGTATGTAGTAGAAAAAAATGTAATTCTATTGGCTACCTATATAACCCTCTTTTTTTTTAATTACAGATTACAATTAGTTTACCTGTAAAACTTTTTAATTACTTGAATTGATATAAAGTATGGGGTATATAGTTTTTTCACATGGCAAATTGTTCAATCACAGTTTATCATATTAAATAATGACATAACATATACAGTACATTAATTTGATGATTACGCTAATGACCCTGGTGACATGTGGCACGATATGATTAGCAGAAATGGTTTGCTGTGAGTGAAGAAAGAATTTCATACCTCAGTAGAGAAGAAACAACAAAAGACAAAACACTAAAGCTCGATTAACACTAATTACATCCAGTTAATTATGTCGATAATCCATTTCATGGAGTGTTTCATGGAGCGTAGCAGATGATAGCTTCTCATGTGTAAGAAAAATGGCGTCGTTCACCTGACAAGTTCCTCTGTTTTTTTGGCACGTGCGGTTAAACGTCCGAAGTTTTGACTGGAATCTCATTATGAAGTTTTCTGCATTGATGACGCGATTCTCCTTCTCTGAATGACATCAAGAATCTCGAGTTTTTTTTTTAAGAATATATTAATAGTATTAAGTATGTAGCATAATATTAAAATATTTGCAACTGGTTTGTACAGAAATAATTGTATTTATTTACACATGCCAAATTATTAACAACCAAGAAAGTATAGAATATAACTACAAGATGAATTATGTGATAAACTAATTTTCTATCTTTGTTTTGTTCATGACTATATAAGGATGCACGCCCAAAAGAAATAGATATATAATAAATAATAATGTAAATAAACTTTAAAAAAATAAAGAAACTTAAGATTTTTTTCGTCAAAGATAATTTTTTAAGAAGAATGTTTGCACCATGATGTTGCACACAAGATATGGAATTAGAGTTTATAATTTTTTTATTTCATCAATGAAGAAGATACATAGTTTTAGAGTGTATTTTTACAGCATTTTTATTTCATATATAATATACAATTTTCTTAGGAGTCCAAATCGTTACTCCATGCTTTAGTATTATATTCTTTAAATTTTTAGAGAGAAATATAGAATATTAGTATTTGAAAAGAGAGACCATTATTACTTACGGGGGGTTGATGATGATAAATAGAGATTATGTCTATTTTGAATTATGACTTTAGATTTTCTTGTGGAGCATGTGATGGAATTATTTCCTCTAGGTTTCCTTGTTTGTAAGCAAATATGGTTCAACACTAACCGTTAGAAAATCTTTAGAAAATAATAATGATATAATCCCACTAACCCAAGCCAAACAAAAATCTCATTAACTTCATAAATCAAGGTTTGATTTTTTTTGTTTTGTTAATAACATGTTGTATGTGAGTTTGAGTCCGGATCGCGACAGATCGAGGACATTAGCACAACGTATTATACGACATATCTTGGTCAAATTAGGGTTAATCAATCATCACAAAACTTTAATTCTTTTTTGGTAAAAAAAACTTTTGATTATTTAAACTTACAAAAAGGATTGACATTTATCTATACTTAGCGATTAAAATTCAATATTAACAACAAATCGTTGGAAAAAAATACCAACAACAAAATTCAGAGTATTATATATAGCTTAAACTTTGATATAATGATATAAAAGTTTGAAGTAATATGCGGAAATATACAAAACGTGTTATGAGAAAGCATTAAGAGAGTGACTGAGAATCTACTCTCTTTCATAATTGATATTTGTTTTTGAGAGACAAATCACATTCATNGTACCCTTTCACCCCAAGGTTGGATTGATATCCTAAAGTACTTCAATGACATAGACAAGCTTTAGGTTTTGTTAACCTGTGAAAAAGCTAGTTATCAACCTGCAACTGCACCTTTTCAATAGCAAATTCACCAAATAAGGCTTTCCATCCCTATCGATGACATTGTATTCAAGCTGGAAACTGTTTAGCTCTATCACAGTTAATTTCTTAGCGACAGACCATAAATCGTGCAAGTAGTTCTCCACTAAAGGTACCAGTTTATTATCAGTCGATCCAGCGACGGCATCTTTCCGATGTTCATTAAACCAATCCGAAAATTTATTAATTATGGCATCAAGCATGGGTATTAAAGAGTACCTCCTGGCGTCTTTGAAAACGCTGTTCAACGATTCCACACAGTTGCTTGTATCTATGTTGTACCTGTCACCTGGAAAACAACTCCTTGCCCATTTTTCTTTGACGGTACTCTCCTCCAAATACTTGGCCGCAGAAGGATATCTCGTCTTAAAAGAAGTATAAGCACAGTTGAACTCAGCCACCGTGTAAAACCTACTGCACTCTATAAATCTCCACGCCACTACGTCTTTGTTGACGTTAGAAGCATGACATTTCACATTTTGGGACAAATGCCATACACAATACCCATGATGAGCCTGGGGATACACATTAGCTATGGCGCTGATGAGACTTGCATTTCTGTCACTCATAAATACCAATTCGGAAGAATCCTCTACAACGGTTTTCAGCATCTCGAAAAACCAGGTCCAACTAGCATTATTCTCACCATCGAGTACACCAAACGCTATTGGATAATGATGACGATTATGATCCTGAGCTGAGGCAAAAACTAGCACACCACCATATCCGTTCTTCAGAAAAGTTGCATCCACAATTATCACTTTTCTCATGACTCGAAACCCTTCAATGCTAGCTCCCAAAGCTATAAATAGGTACTTGAATTTTCCCTTCTCATCCAATTTCAACCTTATTATTGTACCAGGATTGACATCCTCTAACATGTACAGATAACAATACAACAACTTGTAGCTTTCTTCCGGATTACCACGCAAATCAGAAACAGCTTGATTTTTTCCTCTCAACGCTGTCGAGTATGATATCTTCACACCAAGTTTTGTCTTAACAAGATCCATGATAATTTTAGGACTTGGAGTTTCCATTTGACCTGGATAATCGTCATGCAAAAGAGCTGCAACTAATCGTGGATTGCCTTTCCTCTTCAAGTTGCTTGAACTCTGACTAGCCCGAGAGCAAGTATGCATCTTCGTGTACCTTCTAATCGAGAAAATATCTGTCTCTGGAATTCTTGCAGCTCGTAAACCCCATTCACAGCTTTCTCGAGTACATTTTAGCACTAATCGCGTCTTATCCGACTTCTTTACAACATAACCAAAACAGTTAACAAATACGGCTCTATCCACCAACTCTTGCAATGCCTTCCTATTTGGAAATTCTTGACGCACACTCACACCCAAACCGTCTTCCCATGCCTCTATAAACTGACTACATTCTACAACAGATGCACCTTAATCATATTCATCACGCATATCCGATCTATCCATATTGTTATCCTCGCATTCACCACATGATGTATCATCATCATCCTCTATCGCCTCATATTGTTGTTTTGCTTGTTCTTTGTCTACGTACAAAGTAATGGCATTAGCTCCGATTTCTTCATCAGTTGAATGCAACTCCACATAGTTCATACCAATAGAACTTTTGTCCACTCTCGACACTTCCTCGGGCAGTTTCGATCTAGTGATGATCTTCACATACAAAATACATTTACGGTGGTCCATATAAACAGACAGATCCTCAGTATCAGAAATAATAAACTCATCCTCACATCGAGTTACCTCAGAATCCAGCAGCACTGGAGTGTAACACAATCGCAATTTAACCTTACTTTCATCTAAGCCAAGCTTCTTGTATATCTTAGCTTCTATCATCGACAAAGTTGTGTCCGTCTTCAACATTAAACTATACATGCGACCTTGGTATTTAAAATGTATGCCTACGTTGTTGCTCATCCTGCCAAAACAATACAAAAACATGAGTTAATACTAGTTATCTACAGTTATACCTTCTCTGAAACTAAGTAATACCAGTTGCACCAAGTTTTACTCAATAAATCATGATTTTCAGTAATACCAATTTTCCTAGTTATACTACATTTACCAGTAGTACTAGTTTCACCCAGTTTTCCTATCGCAAGAACTCAAATTGGATCGATTTAGGTTCTAATCTACTTACAATTCAATACGATTCATCCACTGTAATCCATTAGTTACCGATTTAAAGTCCTAATCGACCCATAAACTATGGTAAAACACCCAATGTGCATACTAAAAAATCTAATGCCCAAAATTAATTGAATTCCTCAATTTCCAATTCCTAATAGTGCAGTTCAACTACCAACGTGTTGAAGAACAAACCTGGATTTTCAATTACAATGCAGCTAGAGGAAGGCGGAGACGATTAGGCGAAGAAACGGCGGTGAAGGATCGACGGTGGCGGCGATCCGGCGACTGAGCTGAGAACGAGAAACGGAGAGAGCTCTAATTGAGTTTCACTTTTCTGTTTTTTTTTCGTCGACTAGCTCGAGCCGCGAACAAGAGAGCAAGCCGTGTCTTTCATTTTGTTTTCTTTTGTAATTTTGTTTTTCTTTTTCTTTTGTAAAATTAATTCAATGGATAAATTTGTATTTTCACATTTAGAGGGATATAAGAGATTAAAAAGGGATATAAGAGATTTGGTTTTGAGCAAAAGGGACATTTGAGATCATGGCTCCAGTCGGAAGCTGATGAATTTGATATTTACGTTTCTGTGATTTGTTGTAAATCTCTATCGTCAGCGAGAGAGGAGAATTCGTCTCATATACCCCTTTCTCTTAAAGAGGAAGCTGAAATATCCCCTCAATTTTTATTTTAGTTTACAATTATTTTTAATGAAGAAAATATAAGGATAAAGACCGAAAACCCTAAGAATTATACATAATTACTTCTTCTGCCATCGCTCCACCCATTTGATCCAAGTTTTTTGGATACAACCCGAAAAATTATAAGAAAACTCGAGCCGTTCGAGCCATTCAGCGAGCCGTTAACCATAAATTCTCTTTTATTTATCTCTTTTCGTAAAACTAGGGATAACTACGTAGAACTATGTTGAGGACACCAAATAATCATCGAGGCATAACATCGAACAATTGGTGAGAAATTTTATACGATTCTCGCGCGCCTTCTTCCGCTTTTCTTGTTCAAAAATCTCTTATTCTTCTCTATGTACGTAGAATTATCAATCTTTTATCTTAGATTATGCGATGGATATACTCTCAAGTTTAAAGTGTGTACATGGTATGTTTAGCTCACCAAGTGTTCGATGATATGTCTAAATGAAATTTTTTCACCTTTAACAGAATTGGTAGAGCTTGTAAACAGCATGAAATAAGATACGAGAGAACACATAAAGGTAGTTGAGGACAATGTTGATGGATTGGCCGGAAGAGTCGCACCGTTGTAAGCTTATGTGAAAGAGCAATTGGGAGAGGCGTCAAAAAGGGTGTTAAACGGGTTGTCGGGACGAGTAGGCCAGCGACAAGGCCGACGAAACAGAAAGTATAAGGAGTGAAGACTATTTCTTTTTCTTATGGTGGTTGTTTGGATTTGTACTACTAGTATTACTATGTAAAACTATGTTGTTGGTTTTGAAGTCGTACTACTCGTATTACTATGTAGAACTATGTTGTTTGTTTTTGTATTTGAATTCGTACTATTAGTATTACTATGTAAAATTATGTTGTTGATTTTGCATTTGAATTCGTACTACACTATGTACAACTATGTTGGTTTTGCATTTGAATTCGTACTACTGGTATTACTATGTAGAACTAAATTTTTGATATTGCATTTGAATTCATCCACCACATGAACATCTTGTCGGAATGCCATAGTGGTAAAGCATGCCGATTAGCCTCTTGTTCCTCTTCTCGTCACTATAGGTCGGGTTCATAATCAATAGATGTTCGGAAATCTGAAAGAGAGGAGCTCGAGGATTGGAGCGCTCGAGAGAAGTTCGTGAATGAGAGAGGAGAGAGGAAAGAGAGAGAGAGAGGATTTGGAAAATTTGGTAATGAAAGAAAATGAGAAGAAAGGGAAGAAAGTTTCGAGATTTTAGGTTTTGGGCGCCAAAAAATTGAGAATTTCGAGGTTTGGGCGCCAAAAAATTTGGAGAAATTAAGTTTGGGCGCCAAAAAAAATTACACTTAGTTATACAGAATATAGTAGTTCTACGAAAGTTCCAAATAGTTCTACTTTGCCTGTTTTCCAGTTTAATTAGTATTACATAATCTTAACATTTGTTTTCTTAGTTTTACAATTGATATAAATCAATTAACATATAATTATGATTGATTCATGTAATGTTATGTTTGAATTGAAGATTTCTGTAACTTTGTCATCATAAGTTAGTTATAAATTACAAAGTGACCTTAAAAGTACAAGGAGTATATTGTGTACATTCTTCTTTAATAACCCAATATGATATAATTTCATAATTTCCTACTTCATACACATTATCTAATTTATTTATGACCTTTACAACGTTTTATGCATTTTTTTGGTTAAGGTTTTATCAAAATCAAAATTAATTATTTTCATAATCAATTGTAATCAGTAATACCAGTTTTCCCAGATATACGTCCGCTTATTATTACCAGTTTTACTAGATATACGCCTGCTCAGTAATGCTCAGTTATACATGTATTACCCAATAACCATATAGTATTACATAACGAAAAACCAGTTTTATATAGATATTTTACAAAACAGAGGTTGAAGAGAAAATCAAACACTACTAAAATTTCAAAATAACAACCATTGGAATCCTCAGTATCAGAAATAATCAACTCATCCTCACATCGAGTTCCCTTAGAATCCAGCAACACTGGAATGTAACACAATCGCAATTTAACCTTACTTTCATCTAAGCCAAGCTTCTTGTATACCTTAGCTTCTATCATCGACAAAGTTGTGTCCGTCTTCAACATTAAATTACATGCGACCTTGGTATTTAAAATGTATGCCTACGTTGTTGCTCATTGTATCTTGTCAAAACAATACAAAAACCTCAATTAGTAATACTAGTTATCCACAATTATACCTACTCTGAAACTAAGTAATACCACTTGCACCAAGTTTTACCCAATAAATCATGATTTTCAGTAATACCAGTTTTCTTCGTTATACTACATTTACCAGTAGTACTAGTTTCACCCAGTTTTCCTATCGTAAAAACTCAAACTGGATCGATTCGGGTTCTAATCTACTTACAATTCAATACAATTCAACCACTGTAATCCATTAGTTACCAATTTAAAGTTCTAATCGACCCATAAACCATAGTAAAACACCCAATGCGCATACTAAAAAATCTAATGCCCAAAATTAATTGAATTCCTCAATTTCCAATTCCTAATAATGCAGTTCAACTACCAACGTGTTGAAGAACATGCCTGAATTTTTAATTACAATGCAGCTAGAGGAAGGCGGAGACGATTAGGCGAAGAAACGGCGGCGAAGGATCGACGGTGGCGGCGATCCGGCGACTGAGCTGAGAACGAGCTCTAGTTGAGTTTCACTTTTCTGTTTTTTTTTTTTCGTCGACTAGCTCGAGCCGCGAGTAAGAAGCAGCAAGCCGTGTCTTTCATTTTTTTTTCTTTTGTAATTTTGTTTTTCTTTTTCTTTTGTAAAATTAATTCAATGGATAAAATTGTCTTTTCACATTTAGAGGGATATAAGAGATTAAAAAGGGATATAAGAGATTTGGTTTTGAGCAAAAGGGATATAAGAGATTAAAATTGTTTTTTCTTTTTTATATGCTTTTCCTCATTTAGGGTTCTCGTGGGCCTGAGGCGGCGGCTTAGCCTCGGCCCATTATTTAGATTTTTTGTTTAATCGTCCGTTGACTCTTTTTATGAATGATGCTGCATCGCTTCAATTCTTTAATAAACGTTTTATGAAAGTTTTGTAACTCTTTTTCACTCAAAATTTTAGAATTTTTTAAATAAAAAAACCAAGATCCGTGCAAGTCAAGAAATATTCACCCCCATAGTCATTGCTTTTGTGTGTTGTTTTTAAGCTGCTCAAATTTCGTTTCTGAAAATCTAAATAATAAAGGATACAAAGAACATATATTATTTGATCCTAGAAGGTGATTTATCATAGACCTTTGTTGATTAATAATATTTCATCTAAACACCTTATGTTGGTTTCTTCAACTAAAGCGACGATAATACATTATTCAAACACGAAACAGATAGATGATTTCATTAGACTAAAGGAGTTGTGGTTTGAGAGCGTTTAGTTCCTTAATGTTAGCCAGAAATGCAGTGCAAGACAAACCAAACCATCTATAAGAAGAATATGTATAATATACCTAAGGAACTCTCTACAATCAATCAAAGAGAGATCTAATCTTTCGTTGGAGGCTGTTTTAGCAATTTCAGAAGCAGCAACACATTTCAAAAGATCATATTTTCCGACACAAATTAAGAAAATAACAGTTGTCATACCGTTCTTGCTGGTTAGAGCTTTTTGGAAAATTATAACAGTTGTTAATGTGGAGAGTCACGCAACCACACACTCTCTTCACGTGTTCTTACTCCATCATGATTTGGCAAATGCATGTCTCTATTTCCATGGTTTCCTTTTGATCATTCAATCTGAAAACTTATGCAAATATCATCATCCAAATTCTAGATTTTCAAAACTGTGATAGTTTAACACATTCTCGAAAACTGCCTCTATTCTGATTATTATGACGTATATAAAATCAAGGAATAACTTAATCTTCAAAAAGCAAAAAATAATTTCAGAAAGAAATTCTAAAGTTAAGTTTAAAAAAAAATATATATTCTAAAGTTTGAATAACATGATTTTACACGGAAATGCTATCGATATTGATGGGTAAACACCATCAACAACGACATCATATTTTGGGGTTCAAAATTTATAAGTTTACAAATTTATATTTATTTCCTTGTTACAATATTCTAACACATATTTTAGCGAAACATGGACGTCTTAATTCTATATTTTTTTCTTGTTGGTTGTATCCTCTTCCTTATAGTTAACCCATTCATTGCATTGTGACTATATGTAAGTTTCCAGTTTATGTGAAAGTTTATCTTGTAAAAAACAAAGAGAGAGGTAAGTTTGACTAAATTCAATTCACTTTAGAATAACTCCACCACATGCTGGTGTTTTTCTCTTTGTCGCAAACCACACTTAATAATTTTCTTCTTTTTAACAAACACATGTGGTTCATAACATTATTATTATTATTATTATTATTTATTGATGATTGTGATCAGTTTATTTAATTTAACTATTGTTATCATGGTATGGATATAGTTATTTTATGTTTATTAAAATGTATCAAGTATATATTAACTTTTAGCCTTTACTGTGTTTTCAATCAAGCAATAATTTTGTTTTTAGATATCAAATTTTCTAATTTTTTTACCGCCAGTCAACTAATAAAACTCCTCATAAATCAACCATCTTTTATACTACATCAGAATCCTTTAGTCCTGTTATCTTTTGAAGGCAGAGATATTGAAATTTTGTTTTGAGGTAATATATTGATCTCAATCAATCACCATGTATCAAGAGTAATTGCAATGGATGGGTATAAATAAGTTCAAAATTAGTTATCTCTCATGTCTATTATTTCCATGGTTCTATTCACACCAAAAATTCTTTTATACCCTTTATTTTATAATTTAATTACATTTTCATTTCTCTCTCTTCTCAAACATTACTAACAGCAAGAAGAAGACGACAACACTATTGACAACGATAATAGTGTTAACGGCGTCGTTGATAACAAAATTAATGACAATAGTAATGACGGTAGCTACAGTAATGAAGGTATCGATAGTGATGATAATAACGGTAACACTGATAAACGATAGTAACGCAAATGAGAATAACAATAATATTGGCGGCGACAACGATAATAACGACGTTAATAAAAATAACATTGTAAGTTAAGCAATAACAAAGTTATCGTAGTAGTTATCAATACAATGAAAAGTAATAAATCAATAATATTTAAATATGATAACTGGTTTAACATGTCAATTTCATATTTTAATGATATGATAACTAGTATAACACGTTATTTCCCACGATATGATAACTGGTTTAACACGTTAATTGCATAATAGTAGTGGCGGCTAACTGTTTAACGTTACATGAACAGTGTTTCCGAATAACTGGTGAACAGTGTTACCGTGATTTCATATCAATAATAGTGTTTTCAGATCAATGGCATTTTGTGTAATTTAAGAAAACAAAAAAGATATTTTAGGTTTAAAAATCATTTCTCTCTGCTAACTTTCTAATTTTAAGTTATTGATTACCATTTTCTTAATTATTCAGTTATTTATGTATATTTATTAAAATCACCTATCTATCAAACGCATATTATAACTTCTATATTTCTTAATCACTATATAGGCTTATAGCAATATAAATTATATTCATATATATGAAACTGATGAAATCGTGGATACAAATATCACTAAACAATGATGATTTTTAGATTCGAGAGAATTGCATGGCATTTACTCATATGCTCTTACACAGGTCCACAACTGCACTATAACAACTTTTCTAATGGATATAATGAATTCTCGTTTATCTTTTATCTCTAACTCTTTTTTTTTTATATTATTTTTTTCGGCCGTTTGTTGCAAAAGATTGTAATATTGTATTAGAGCCAGCCACATGTCGTGAACCCACAATGTCACTTACACAAGCTAACGCGTTTTCTTCTCTTCTTTATAAAGAGAACATTTTAGCAAATCAAAAGGTTAAGCTATAATCGTGATGTCCAAATGAAAAGTAAACACGTGATGAGCTGACTTTTTGAATGCAACTAACTACCCATGCTTTACCTTAGATAGTATTAATATATGTATATATAACGATAATTAATTCAGGAGAAAATCTGACACCATGCAAAAATCATAGACAGGTATTAACCGTATTATTTACACCGTGAATGGGAAACACATGCAGAGAGGTTTTATTTGCGGCAGTTAGACATTCGCTGATTAAACAATTCATATGCGGTTGAGTATTAATATATAATAGATATAAAAGTAAATAAACAAAACCAAGAAACTAGATGATGTTATACGTGCCATTGATGATTCAGCAAAGTTATTGATCCGCAACAAATTATTGACACTGAAAAGAAAATAAGATATGGTATGTTACTTTCATTTAAAACAAAAAACAAAAAAGTGGTTCGGGATAATATCTAACAATACAAATAGACTAAAAAAAAGAAAACAGTTTCGACCACACAAAGTATTACAAAAATCGTATTGTGCGTATAGTGGTGTGGGGGTAAGTAAAGCCGTAAAGTATGTAATCTACTCTTGGTATTAGATTAATCGTTTTTGAATAATTTTCTAATATATGTATAAATTAATATTACGGACGAAATTATGATTGGTCCAATAAAATGAATGAGTATCACTATGGTCATCTTTTGATAAACGAGTATCACGTGAGACATTTGTGATAAACAAATACTGTAGGGTAACTTATACAAAAAGCATTGTAGGTAACAGAGAAAAAGAATTAAATCATGTGTCTGCGTTAGAAGTTTCTATTTTTGGTCAGCGTGTAAATCATAATCTCTTTATATATATATATATATATATATATATGCATTAAGAAAAACATATCTGTCATCTAACTGTTATATATTCCAACTAAAATTGTGTCGCTTTCTTTTTCTCCCCTTAATTTTTAAAAATAACAATACAAATTGGATACGGACACACATGAGTCCGTGTCATGTTATTTACAATACTCATAAAAGTGAAGACAAATTGAATATGGACACATATATACACCATACGACTCCATGACTTTTCCACATAAAAATAAGTAAGTTGTAAATACTTTAGTTTTTTGAAATTTTTTTGGTAAATAACAAAACATAATTTACAATCTAACCAATTTCTCTCTTTTATCTCTTCCTATCTCTATCTGAAAAATTGGTTACTTTTTCAGTTATAATTTTTTTTGGTTATTCACCAAAACAACCATTTTTTATTGTTTATTAAACTATTTCGAATTATATGCCTAAGTAATTAGATCACGTTAAGACAAATAAAAAGGATCTTATTATGAGTAAGTTGTAAATACTTTAGTTTTTTTTTTAATATAATACTTCGGATTATATGCCTACTAATTAGTAAGTAATTAGATCACGTTATTCTGAAGTCAAAGAAAAAAAGATTTGATTTGCTGTCAAGAAAAAATCTTATTTTAAGCAAGTTGTAAATACTTTGTTTTTTTAGTTATAATATTTGGTATTATATGCTTACTACTAATTAATTAGTAACTAGTTCACGTTACTCTGAAGTCGAAAATAGAATAAAATCACGTAATTCTATAACAACACGATACAGAGACTAAACAATCAATATTCAATACATTAATGATTAATCCCAGTTTAACCCCATAATTTCAGCCATTAATCCCAATAAGCCCCCTTTAAGTTTAAAATAATCACGAAAAAGCCCCGTATATTTAAAATAATCACATTAAAGCCCCTTTTGTTTATAAGAATGTGCCAATTAATGACTTTCGGCACCCATACCATATATAATTGATAATTCCGTCGTCTCTTACCTCAATGATTGGGTCCGAGTAAATGCAAATGGATGGTAACATGATGATCACATTCACATTGCTCGTTATAAGATTCTACGACCTATAGTTTTACACGAACTCGTGACTCTCTCTTGATTCTCTTCTTCTTCTTATCTTCACCGATATCTCCGCCTTTCTGGGTTCGTGATTGCGAAGATTGAAAAACCCATATTTCGTATTTGATTCTCTCAGATCTTTTCGTTGATTTCAACACATAAAAGAACGAGCTTTTGATCAAAAAGTTGTTGTGTTTTTTCAGGCTTAATTCCGTTGATGGTCATCTAAATCTCAAATCAGGAAACAGAATAGGTATTGAGTCTTTCTTCTTCTTCTTTTTTCGTCTGCTGAGGGAAAAAAAATCGTAGACTAAAGTTGAAAGAAGAGAATCTAGGGATTTGACGGGACGCCATGGTAGAAAAAGTTAAAAACTTTTTGGCGTTTTTCATATGTCTGCAAGGTGTTGAATTTTCTCAACAGGCAAAAAACAATTTGTGTGCCTACTAAAAGCAAGTTGGTTTGGCTGCGTTATATAAACTCATTAATAATCATTGAATCCACTAAGATCTATTTTAAATTGTTTATTTATCTATTTATGTATGAGTAGACATACCTTCCTTCATGCTAAGCTCGTGTGTTCTGATCCCTTTGCAGTATTTTAATCTATTTCTTTTTTTTTCCAGATATTTTGATCTGTATAAGATCTAAGTCGAAACATCAGCTTTTGTATTGAAGAAGGCACCAAAAGAAGAACCTGAAGAAGAACGAGGTTATATACAGGTAAAAGCATTGTATATATCAAGATCTCTGATTTGGCTTTTTTGTTAGAGCAAAGCAATCTTTGATGAAATGAAATGCAAGAGTTTTGAGTATACGTAAGCTGAATTTCTGCGGCTTTTACGTTGTGAAAGTTATAAAATAAGCTGAATTTTGATTGTTTCTTCAAAACTTTGATTTGATTTGGTATTTTATTGTCCTCTGTGATTTCTGCGTGATTGTATCATTTGAGTATCATTTGAGCACATGGCTTGTAGAGATAGCCAGCTTCGTTTAGTCGCTGACTTTCGTGTGTGTAAATTAAAAACAAAGAAAAGTGTTAATTGGAATTTTTCTTGTTTTGGTTTCTCTAGTTGTAATTAGTATTGTGCTTGAGCACTAATCAGATGCTCAGGAATCCATAATCCATTCAAGGGTTTATTCCATTTAGATGCTTAATGATCTCTTCGTGCTTGAGTCAAACTGCTCTTTTTCCTTGACTCTTTCTTTCATTTCCTAAAACAGGTTCTGCGTTAATCCCCTGAATCTGCTCTGTGGCTATGTCTCCTGAAATCTATTTTCATAGCTCTCTCTGTGACTGTCTGATTACTAACTGTAAAATGTGAAATCTTTAGTGTTATGAAACTTCGCTAGCTCCATTTAGTTAGGCTTGTTGTGGATTGTGTTGATTGAAATCTCAATGTAACTTTAAGTGTTGCTGACATTTGAATGTGTCAAAAAATGTTCTTGGAAATGTTCTTTCCTCTCCTTTCCATCTTAGGATTGACTTTGGATAATATTATTATGTATTTGTATTAAATTCTTTTTCGGTATGCCACAAACCCATTCTCTGTCCGCTTCATCAAGTTGACAAAAAAGCAAAATCTTTATATATAGGTGATATCAGGGTGTTCTGATAACCACATTCTTCTCAGGCTCTTATCTAAAATTTGCCCTCTGCTTTATGCGATAAAAAGATGGTGGCTTTCGGGAAATATTTGCAGCGGAAACAAATTGAAGAATGGAGCGGGTATGCATTTGCTTATGACATCTCGGTTTTAGCCACATCTTAAAGCTTTTATTTATCTTCTGATTTTGGTTGCTAATGAAGTTTTGCTGATTCCCTTGTAGCTATTACATCAATTACAAATTGATGAAGAAGAAAGTGAAGCAATATGCTGAACAAATCCAAGTCGGATCTCAACATCCTCGCCATGTTCTCAAAGATTTCTCGAGGATGCTCGATACTCAGGTATGTTGTAGACAATTGTCAAGAGGATTTCGTTTGAGTACTACGCTTGCTGAATTGTTATTGTGTGTGCCTGCATCTCTGAGGTTAAGTATGGGTTACATGCGAGTAATCACAGTCTGGTGTTTGTCATTATATCTGTTTATTAGATGAGACGATTAAGAAATTAAACATTCTGATGATCAGATGCAACTCCTTAATAATGTCGAATTTGTTCAAGATAATTGAAAGCGATTCATTGTTTTTGCAGATTGAGAAAACTGTCCTTTTCATGTTGGAACAACAAGGGTTGCTTTCAGGGAGATTAGCCACATTGAGGGAAACGCATGATGCTATACTCGAGCAGCCTGACATATCAAGAATTGTCGAGCTACGAGAATCATACAGAGATGTTGGACGAGATCTTCTACAGCTTCTGGTGTTCGTTGAGTTGAACGCCATTGGTCTGCGCAAGATACTTAAGAAATTCGACAAACGGTTTGGCTACAGATTCGCCGACTATTACGTGAAAACCCGTGCTAACCATCCTTACTCACAGCTTCAGCAAGTGTTTAAGCATGTGGTAAATAAAAAATTTCTTACCGCTATTTAACTGGTTTCCTCTATAGGGTCTTGCTGTTAGGAATCATAAATGTTCTGTGTATGGGAATTTATAGGGTGTAGGAGCTGTTGTTGGGGCAATTTCCCGCAATCTTCATGAGCTTCAAGAAAATGAAGGAAGCTTTTATTCAATTTATGACCAGCCTGTTCTTCCCCTTCAGGTACTACATTTCAAATATATTAAAAATCAAGTCCTCTATGTAACTCTCGTAAATCCTAAGCCTTTCCTTGTACTCTGCAGGATCCAGTGGTTGAGGCATTAAAAACCGCCGTGGACAAGTTAACCCACTCGACAAATTTCCTCAACTTCTTGGCACAGCATGCTCTTATCATGCAAGATGATTTGCAGACTCCTTCAGAGGATATAATCGATGAACGGACTTACCATTTTAACTCGTTACTCCTGAATTTAGGAAACACATTTTTGTACATGGTCAACACATATATCATTGTCCCTACTGCGGATGACTATTCGATGAGCCTTGGAGCTGCAGCTACGGTTTGTGGTGTTGTCATTGGATCTATGGCCGTGGCTCAAGTTTTCTCATCGGTTTATTTCAGCGCTTGGTCTAACAAGTCTTACTTCAAACCTCTTGTGTTTAGTAGCATCGCTCTCTTTATCGGAAACTTAATGTATGCGTTGGCTTATGATGCCAATTCCATTGCTCTTCTCTTACTCGGCCGTCTCTGTTGTGGGTAAGTTATGAGTTAAGTTCCTATGAAACGTGTAAAAGAGGAAACCTTTTCTTCAAAGTTAAAAGTTATAATAACCCTTTGAATTTGCAGGTTGGGATCAGCAAGAGCTGTGAACCGGAGATATATCAGTGATTGTGTGCCTTTAAGAATCCGAATGCAGGCATCGGCAGGTTTTGTGAGTGCTAGTGCTCTCGGAATGGCTTGTGGTCCTGCACTGGCCGGTTTACTCCAAATCAAATTCAAGATCTACAAGCTGACATTTAACCAGTCTACTTTGCCTGGATGGGTTATGGCTGTGGCATGGCTGTTCTATTTGGTATGGCTATGCATTTCATTCAGAGAGCCGTTGCGTGACACAGAGGAACAAGAGGAACAAGAACGAACCAATCCAAATGAAACAACATCAAGTAATCTGCTTTCGTAGATTTTTGATAGTAAAGCTGTTCCTTTTTCTGATTGAAACGATTACTAACGAGTTTTGATTGGATTCTTGAATGATGCAGTGACAGATAGAGAAGAAAACATCAGAGTTGAGGAAGGTCTTCGAAAGCCCTTGCTGATTACTTCAGGAATAAAGCTGGAAGATGAAACGGAATGCGATGAAAGTGAAGAATCTCCAGAAGATTCTCGCAGACCTGCAAATTCTTTTGGTGATGCATACAGACTTCTTACGCCATCTGTTAAGGTACCATCGTCAATTTTTCGTAACCATTCGGGAAAATACATGATTATGATGGACTTATAGAAGAATTCTTGGAATATTAGAAGTTTATCTGACTGAAAGCTCTGTTGTACGGTTTTGGTGGCCAGGTTCAACTTTTGATCTACTTCATGCTCAAATACGCGATGGAGATATTACTGTCGGAGTCTAGTGTCATCACTTCATACTATTTTAGCTGGACAACAAGCTCCGTTGCCATCTTCCTCGCGTGCCTTGGCCTCACGGTGCTACCAATCAACATTCTTGTCGGGAGTTACATCAGTAATATGTTTGAAGACAGGTAAATCTTCGAATCCGAGCTCAAACCAAACCGAAAGTAATATTCTCTGATCTTAAAAGCTTGATCTTTTTCTGAATACCCGGTGATTGAATCTACATAAAGCTAATCCAAAACCGCGATGTTTCTCATGCTTCTGGTGACTTAAATGAATCTAAAGCTTGAAAATTTCTCATCTAGTCCGAAATTTCTTCGATGTTTTCCGTGATCTAAAAGCTTGATCCTTTTGGTATACATAATGATTGAATCCATATAAAGCTTGAGTTTTCGCATCTAATCCGAAAACTTGATGGTGTTTCTCTGCTTTTGGTGACTGATATGTGATCGTCTCTGTTTGCAGGCAAATCCTTTTGACATCTGAGATCATCGTCTTTATCGGGATTCTCTTCAGTTTCAATTTGTTTGTTCCATACACAGTACCACAATACGTAATCTCTGGTCTAGTTATGTTCGTCGCTGCTGAAGTACTCGAAGGTAACTATATAAGGAAAACAAAAACTCTGTTTTTTTGTTTGTTCCTTCTTTTAAAAAACCAACTGTTTCTAACGGTTTTTGTGTTTCTCTAGGTGTGAATCTATCGTTGTTATCGCGGGTAATGTCATCGAGGCTATCGAAAGGAACGTACAACGGAGGATTGCTGTCGACGGAAGCTGGAACGTTGGCTCGGGTTGTGGCGGATGTAACCATAACATTGGGAGGATACTTGGGAAGAGGCCATCTCTTGAATGCAACTCTTCTACCATCACTTGTCATCTGCATTGGCTCCATTGTTGCTACCTGTTGCACTTATAACTCTCTCTATTGATTTTAGGAGTTTTTTTTGCTACCAATTTTTACAAATAGAATAAAAAAAGAAACTGTGTGTATGATCCTCTCTTTAATATTTGATTATTTTGTTGTCTGTCACCAAGGTTCCAATGGGTGTATATGTGTTTATATATACGTATATATATGTGTATGTTACGAGGAACATCAAAATCCTCCATTTGTTAGAAACCTTGTTCCCGATTTTGTTGTGAGCTTTTATTTGAATTACAATTTTGTTTTTGAAATGAATATGATAAGTTTGAAAATAAAATTGGAATATGATAAGAGGATTGTACCATTGTCCAGCTAGTAATGGAGAATCCCTCCATCGTTTACATTTGCAACAAAAACATTTAAGTAAACAAACCCTTACTAAATTCCATGATTCTTTATTATATAATAATAAAATTGTTTGGAATGTCTTTAATGGCTGCCTTCACGGTTTTAACTTTTAACCTTTATTGGTTAAATGTTTCGAATTTCTTTCTTTTTTTTCTTTTTTTTTTTGTCAACAGCCTCAATCCCTAGAACGGTTCAGAAATCCAAACCGGTGGAACTGAGTTTACATAATCTAAATCATAAAGACAGTCTCGAGCACTCCGTGCTAGCTGATCCGCCTTCGTGTTTTGAGCGCGTGGGATATGCAAGATTGAAAAAAAAGAAAACTCCTTCTTGCTTGTCTCGTATTCCTCCAAGTGCAGCGTGAACGCCGGCCATTCTTCTGGTTTGGACACCATCCGTACCAATTCTGAACAGTATGTAGCAAAGTTCACCGCTAGTCTTCCCCCATTGAGCACAGTGCATCGCCCATATCAATGCCTCTAATCCCGCATGTAATGGAGACAGGCTTCGCCTCACATTGCTTACACCCAATATAGTTTCCTCTCGACGTTGACCCTGACAATACCATCCCAAACCCGAATTAACGACCGTTTCTTTTCAAGAACCATCTATTGAGCAGATTATGCCTGATGAAGGTATTATTGATAAAACCGGGATCGTTCCTTGTGTGTCTCCCATCACTTCCTCAGTTTGAGATAGTTCCCATGCAAGTGCTTCAGCCTTCGCGAGTTTGAGCACTTCACGGGGGTCCCGATCAATGTTTGAGAATACTTTATCATTCCTTGATTTCCAAATATACCACAATAACCATGGATATACCGTCATTTCCTCATTATGAGGAAGATTCCAAAATAAGTGTGCCATATTAGTATATAAGGCATTTGTCGGGAATCTATTCGGCGGCGTTGGAATTGCCGATAATGCCCAAACTTGAAGGGCCGGTGGGCATTCAAATAATGTATGATTTATAGTTTCTTATTCTGCGCCACACCTCCCACATTGAGTGTTGCAATTGATGCCCCTGCTTTTAAGACGGGCCATTACCGAAATGCAGCCCGAGAGTATCTGCCACAAAAAGTGTTTTATTTTTGGCGAGCATTTGACTTTCCATGTGTATCCTTGTAAAGTACCTATGTCTGGTCCATATGTGCGATTATCAACACCAATAGATGGGTATTTTTGCTCAATGAAATAGCCAGACTTAACCGTGTATCGTCCCGATTTAGTGAAGTTCCATCCTAATGTTTCGAATTTCATCAACATAACTTTACTTTTTTTTTTATTCTACACGAAATGACAATCTAGATTAAAAAAAGAAGCAATTATGGTTTTATTATTGGGAAAAAGTCATTTAAATCATGAACTTTCAAATTTCGGCCATTTAAAGCATAGACTTTGACGAAGACAAATCAAATAACAGACTTTTTTGTTGACTACGTTTTAAATCACAAACTATTGTTAACTGAGCCATTTTAGGCATACCGTTATCTCAACTAACAAACCGATTAAACGGGGTTAAATCAGTCTGTTAGTCGAGATAACAGTATGCCTAAAATGGCTCAGTCAACAGAAGTTTGTGATTTAAAACGTAGTCAACCAAAAAGTATGTTATTTAATTTGTCCCTGTCAAAATATATGCTTTAAATGGCCGAAATTTGAAAGTTCATGATTTAAATGGCTTTTTATCGGTTTTCTCCACTTGTGAAATTTAAGAATTCTTCAAGAAATTGAAGAACCCACTAAAACGAGCAAAGCTTAAAATCTCTATTGATGGGAAAGTAGTGATAAAACTGGTAGACTTTGACGAACTTTATTATTGGGAAAAAATTCATTTAAATCATGAACCCACCGGCTTTACTCATCTTCCACTTGAAAATCAATATTAAGACACTACAATATTTTATTAGCGCATTCTTAAGCCAATTTGACGCATCTAATTATGTAACAAGTACATGAAGAAGCCTCTAAAACTTATATACGTAGAGCTATTCGACAATAATCTCCTCTATTATTTTAGTTCTCGTTAATATGTTTGAGTTTAACAATCTCACTTGTAAATAGTTTGTCCAAAAAGGAGGGGAAGGGGGGCTACCAGTTTTATCACTACTTTTCTATCAATAGAGAATTTAAGCTTTTTGCTCGTTTTAGTGAGTTTTTCAATTTCTCGAAAAATTCTTAAATTTATAAGTGGAAAAAACTGTTAAAAAGCCATTTAAATCACAAACTTTCAAATTTCGGCTACCGCAAGATTTGCTATTTCTTCGAATTAATCCCGTAAATGACCGGTCAGACTAAAATGTTAATATAGAATTGCGGTTAGATAAGGGAAGAAAACAGCGTTCTCATAACGTGGGCAAACAGAAATATTCCATTTATTTTCTGTCAATGAACTTAAGACTTTATAAAGTAAGAAGATAATTATTCGAATTAATTTATTTTTCAAATTGAGAAATAAATTATTTTGGACTAAAAAGCTATTCTTGTTCATTTAAAGTAACCATGGCACAACTAGAGAATATCCAACGGCATATGCTATTGCTCTATATCGCATATATACACACATATATTCATGGTAACTTTAGAAAGACTGAATGAAAAGTTTTAAACTGTGGAATTTAATCTTAATTCTCTTTTTATCGTACCAATGTGTTAGTGTTATGGTGTCTATTCTGGTTTGAAACTATACCAAAACATTGATTAGAAAGTTAAACCGAAAAAATAATAATATGATTTAGTTCTTACATAAACGAACAAAACATAGTCAAACTCGAACCACAAAAATGCATCGACTAAAAACTTCAACCTTTTTATAAAAATACTTCCTATTAAAACAAATATTTTGTCAAAAAACTAGAACCTGACCTAAAACCTAAAGTGTATTTTACAAAAGCACAAAACCGAATAATTAAAATTCGAAACCAAACCAAAACCACATTGAAAACATAGTTAATTTGTTTAAATACTACTAAATTCGAAGTAATTTTCAAATTTCTCACCTTTCATATTCTTTTTGTATTCTCACCTCATTTTGTTCTGACAAAAAGCTGCAAAAAAACAGATTTCCAGCATTATAAATCACATAGTAGAAAAATCTGATATTCCTTGTCGAAAATGCCTTATCTAATATTCATACATGTATATATGTCCTACCCACACACTGACACACATATTACATATATATATATATATACACACCACTTCATTGATCTTATAGAGATGAAGAGAAACATGTAAGCTCACTGGTTCCAGGGCTTCTCACCATTGGCAGGTCCCTTATTTCCACATATACACATATTATATATTCATGTTTTTAATTTATATATATCAAAATTTGCCCATGATGGAGTTAAAAATGACCTGCCAAAGGAGAGTTGCCCTGCAACTGGTTTTGCTTAGTTAAACACATATGAGAAAGGAGAAACCAAAGGTATAACTCTTTTTTTCTTTAAACATATATAATATTTGTAACATTTGTGCATGTTGATCTATCTAGATCTGAGTTAGTGTACAATGTTATGGTTGTAACAGAAAAAACTATGTACGCGCGCTATATAGATTAGCAATTAACTATTGGTCTCAGGCTTAATATATAAGAAACTCTAGAACAAAAACTCGAATTTTTCCACAAGAAAAAAGATCTTTTAATATGATCTAATCATTTCTCTTTCATTGCATTATTTTCTTTTGTCTCATACTTTGAAACTGAGACTAATTAAGTGAATACATATAGATTTTTTATAAGCAATTTTCAAATAGATTTGAGTGAAAATGTGATTTTAATAGTCATAAGAATCTGACATGGTATACAGTCACATGCATGATTACATCCAAACACAAACAAACACATATTTTTGGTGCAAGAACTTCAAGATTGGAGGAGAATGTGATGTGTTGGGACATGTGGGTTTTGCTTTCAATTTTTAACGAAATTGTTTATTACCTTGTCTTGTGCAGAGAGGCTTGCCTGCGAGAACTTTAAAAAAAAAGTTCCTGAAATTTTTGATACTGTCGTTATATTTTCACCGGAAAAATAGTCGCTAGTTAAAATGATTTATCAAAATGATAAATTCTGTAGCTTTATGTTCTTTGTTAAATCAGATACTAGTATGTAATTAGATACTTTCATGATTTTTTTCACCGGAACATACAAATTAGCTTTATGTTCTTTTGTTAAATCATCAGATACTTTCATTATTTTTTCACCGGAAAATTAGTCGCTAGTTAAAATGATAAATTCTGTAGCTTTATGTTCTTTGTTAAATCAAATACTATTGTTATTTTACTAGGGACATAACACTTTGATGATTGTTATAGATAGAATGGCTATAAAAGCTCAAGCTCAAGATTTTCAGAAATTTGGATCACATGCAATAGGCCGTCAGGCCGAGACGAAGACCTTGATTATCAATCTTTGAACCCTTTTTTTTTTAAACTGTAAGTTAATTTGTAGATATATATATGTTTTGTTACTGGATGTTATTTTTCGATGAGATCCATAATCAGATATTTACAAAACGAAAGAACGTACAGAAGCCGTCTTAGCTCAGTGGTAGAGCGCGTGACTTTTAATCCCGTGGCCGTGGGTTCGATCCCCACAGACGGCGTCTTCTTCATCTTTTTTTTGTTGGGAAAAAAAGCCATGAAAGATAATGGAAAGACACAGTATGGACTATGGAGCAAATGGCTGGCTATGTCTGTGTAATCTCTAGATTGATGTATTATTTATTATTTGTTGTGTTTACTCGACTCTGTTTATGTTCTGATACGGGAGCGGTTTAGCCGCTACGATGTTCTCGCTTAAGCTACGTGAGAACAGCAACGACAAGACAACTCTCTGTTTAGCATAACGAACATTGCAAAAGTCATGGACATTGTTTCAGCAAAAAAAAAAAAAAAAAAAAAAGGTCATGGACATTGATCAGACATTGTAGAACAGACTTGGGGTAATTCGATTGATCCAAAGCCCATTACTAAAAATTCAAGCTTTGCAATTCATCATAATTTGTGATTTCAACATCTTGATCTTGAATAGCTTGGTGTGTTACGTGTTTCTGTAGTCTCAGATTCCTCCTTGTTTAATCTCGAAAATCTAGATCGAATGTGGAAACAGAACTTTATAGAACCAGCGAAACTAAAGCTTGATTGTGAAACCTTTAGGGATAAATTGTGCTGCATTTGATTAGGTTGTTGTTTTGATTGGGAACTCTGCAAGTGCTGTTGATATAACTCTGCAAAATGTGGTGAACCTTAAAAAAGCTCTTTCCTTTTTCAACTTTCAAAGGTATAAGTATCACTTCCCGTTTCTTGAAACCAATGGAAGTGTTTCCATTGTACAAAGACGTCTTCCCTCTGGCGTTAGCACCATGGCTCTCCTTCATCGGGATACAATGGAAGGTACACATCTCTATAAAATCTTTTTAACAGTTTCCCTAAACTTTTATCCTTTTGTTACATTCCAACAATCTGTAAGAGTTTCAGGTTGTACCGTTTCCATTGTTTGAGCTGCAAAGCAAGTGGATTATGCTTCCATCTAAGGAAGATATGAAGAAGGATATCAAATCCTTCTATGCAACACTTGAAGATCAAGGGATTCCAAAGCGATATATTCATCAAATGGGGGTTGCTCAAGTACGAATGTCTTTAACTTATGTTTCCTCGCATAAACCGAATTTAAACCGAAAACAATGTTTTGAAAACCGGACCGGACCGGCGGTCGGACCGGATCCAACCACGAACCGGATCAATCTCCGAGTTGTGGTAATGGTAAAAACCGAAGATAGTTGGACCGATTAAAAAACCTGATCGAACCGGCTAAAATTTGGAAACCGGTGACCCATTAAACCAAATTAAACCCGGTTTAATAATTTCAATATATTTTCCAAAAAAAAAGAAAAAATTAACAATGTATGGTCTTCTTTAGGTTTTAAACTCTGTTTTTGAGTTATTTTTTCTCTCCAATTCAAGGCTGCATCTCACGTTAAACGATGGAAGAAAATGATTCACAGAATCTCAGTTATCCTCACAACGCTATGTTCGTCAAAAACATGATATAGCTATACTATCATATTTTGTTGTTGCTTTTAGTTTTAAAATAATGAGATATATTTTTAAAAAAAATCTTTGTTACACATTTGATTTGTTACTTTTTAAAAAAAATTTCAAACATTATGATTATTAAAGTTTATTATTTGTTATGACTTATGACCGATTATATTAGTATTTCAAATATCATAGTCATATTTATAGAGAAAAATATAAAACCATATGAGATATGTATTATTCTAAAATATCATCAAACCGGATCGAACCCGGTCAAACCATATCAACCCACAACCCAAAACTTTTCCGGTTCGGTCACAGGTCCGGTTTTCAAAACATTGACTGAAACCGAACTTAAACAAGTTAATGTCTGTTTTGTTGTTGTTGTTGTTTCACAGTTTGAGTACAATAATTGGTTGGCTTCACAATGCGGATGCTCAGGAACAGAGGAATGGAGGAAAGAGATGTATTTGACGACTGGTGTGAGGTCACAACCAGAGACGTATAGAGATGAATGTGAAGATCATCAATTGGTTTCTCAAGCTTATCAAGATTTCTCTTTATATACACATTAACAAAAGATCTGATAAAGTAAATTAATTACTAAGATATTGTGCCAATACTGTCACTCGTTGGAGAAAGTTAAAAGACTTTGGGATCGTATCACTAAGTTTCTCAAGCTTATCAATATTTCTCTCTGTGCATGAACATAAAATTGCTCAGCCAGAGGTTTGTAAAAAATTCAGTAGAACAAACGAATAATCTATGTCTCTTCTCTATCCTGTCTTTTCCTCTTTCTTAATAATTGAAACTCACTTGTAAGTTGCACTCCTTCTGTTCCATTTTAATTGATGTTCAAGAGTTTTATTTTTGTCCCAATTTATTTGATTTTCTTACATATCTATGCAAGTTAGAACATCAATTAAAATATGTGTTTTTAGTTAGAACATCAATTAAAATGTAAATTATTTTTCTTAATATGTGTGTTTTTAGTTAGAACATCAGTTAAAATGGGACAGAGGGAGTAATATTTTTCTTAGGCAAAAACGTTCTAGCTAGACCTCGATTCTTGCTCTAAAATAGAGAAAACTGTTTTGTAAGTTTTAGATAAAAGAATAATATTATAATTGTAGAAACGAAGCAATAACAATGATTCTTTAGATGGCCCCATCCATAAAGCAAAAGCTTCATGCTCTCTGCAATTATTAGGGAAATTTATTCCTCTTCCCTTGTCTTCGCTTCTCTCCTAACAAATTATCTTTTTCTCTGTGAAACATCTTCCTCTTCCTCGGTTGTCTATGCAACGATGGGTGGTTGCTTCTCTGTCTCGTTGTCATGTGATCAAGCTGTGAATCAAGTGACGCAATGGTTATGTGTCAAAGAGAGCTATATTCACAACCTCAAGGAGAATCTCACAGCTCTGGAGACAACTATGGAAGAGCTGAAGGCAAGGCGAGATGATTTGTCAAGAAGGGTGGAGAGAGAGGAGATGAAAGGGCAACAAAGGCTTGCCCAAGTCCAGGTATGGCTTAATAGAGTTGAGACCATTGAAAGCCAAGTCAATGCTTTGTTCAATGATAGAACAACTGAGCTCCAAAGGCTGTGTCTTTGTGGGTTTTGCTCCAAAAGTTTAAAATTGAGTTATCGTTATGGGAAACGGGTTTTCTTAACGTTGAAGGAAGTTGAGAATCACAAATCTAATGGGGTTTTTGAAGTGGTTGCTGAGAAAGCTCAAGCGTCTGAGGTGGTAGAGAGGCCTATTCAACCGACAATAGTCGGTCGTGAAACAATGCTTGAAACGGCATGGAACCGTCTCATGGAAGATGGAGTGGGTATCATGGGTATGTACGGTATGGGTGGAGTTGGCAAAACTACACTTCTCACGCAGATCAATAATAAGTTTATCGAAAAAGATAATACTTTTGATATTGTGATTTGGGTTGTGGTATCAAAAGATCATCAGATCCAAAAGATTCAAGAAGATGTTGCAAAGAAACTAGGCCTAGCAGACGAAGACTGGAACCAAAAAGATGAAGACCAAAAGGCATGTGACATCCTCAACGTCCTAAAGAAGAAGAAGTTTGTGTTGTTGTTGGATGACATATGGGCCAAAGTAGATCTAAGGAAGATCGGAGTCCCCTTCCCGAGTAGAGAAAACGGATGTAAAGTAGTTTTCACCACTCGTTCTCGAGAAGAGTGTGGACGCATGGGAGCTGATGTTGAGGTGGAAGTCCAATGCTTGCCAACTGAAGATGCATTGGATTTGTTCAAAAAGAAAGTTGGAGAGATCACGTTAAGAAGTGATCCAAACATACCAGAGCTTGCAATCGCAGTTGCTAAAAAGTGTCATGGTCTACCACTAGCACTTAACGTCATTGGCGAAGCCATGGCAAGCAAACGGACGGTTCAAGAATGGTGGTACGCGATAGATACTCTGACTTCATATGCTGCTAAGTTTAAGGGCATGAAAGATAAGATTCTTCCGCTTTTGAAGTATAGCTACGATAATCTTGAGGGGGAGGAAGTCAAATCGTGTTTGCTATATTGCGCTTTATTTCCAGAAGATGATAAAATCCCTAAAGAAAAATTGATATACTGCTGGATAGGCGAAGGGATTATAGATGCAAGTGAAGGTATCGAAAGAGCTGAGAACAAGGGTTACGAGATAATTGGTAGTCTTGTTCGTGCATCATTGCTGATGGAGGAAGAAACAAGTCTAAGAGCGGGTATAATCACAGATTGCTGTATGCATGATGTTGTTCGTGAAATGGCCTTATGGATCGCATCTGATTTGGGAACAGAGAAGGAAGCTTTCATTGTGCATGCAGGTGTAGGGTTAAATGATATCCCAACGGTTAAGAATTGGAACGTTGTGAGAAGGATGTCATTGATGAAAAACAAGATTGTCCATCTTGATGGCAGTCCTGAATGTCTCGAACTCACAACTTTGCTCGTGCAAGACAACCGTTTGGAAAATATATCGAGTGAATTCTTCAAGTCCATGCCAAAGCTAGCTGTTTTGGATCTGTCGCGAAATCGAAATCTCTCTGAATTTCCCGACGGAATATCGGAGCTAGGTTCATTGCAATATCTCAATTTGTCAGATACTGATATCCGTCATCTGCCTAACGGTCTACAAGAGTTGAAAAAACTAATTCGATTGGATTTGATGTGGACAAATAAGCTTTCGAGTATCGCTGGGATATCAAGGCTCCATAATTTGAAATTCTTGAACTTAGCTTATTCTGGTTTTTCATGGGATCTCAGCACAGTGGAGGAGTTGGAAACCTTGGAACATTTACAAGTTTTAATCACAGCATTCGATCGTCCTTTATCTGTGGAGCGATTTTTGAGCTCTCATAGGTTGACGAGTTGTACACGATCTGTATCGATCTGGAAGATGGATCTGGAATCATCTGGAATATCAATTCCGGTAACTATGGAAAAGCTTCGCGAGTTCATCATTTGGGACTGCACAATCCCTGAGATAAAGATATGCAAAAAAAGCAAGACAGTTTCTCCGCTACACAATCCGAGAAACATATGCTTCTCCAGCCTCTCCTATGTGGTTATACAGAGTTGCAAACGCCTGAGGGAATTGACTTGGCTAATCTTCGCCCCGAATCTTAGATTACTTGTGGTTAGAGATGCAGATGAACTAGAAGACTTAATAAACAAAGAGAAAGCTTGTGAAGGTGAAGAATCAGGGATTGCTCCGTTTCCGAAGCTGGTTCATCTTAGGTTGGGAGATCTGCCGATGCTGGAGAATATCTATTGGAGATCTCTGCCCCTTCCATGTCTCAAGGAAATCCATGTAGCCGCATGTCCAAATCTGAAAAAGCTTCCACTCGATTCCCAAAGTGGTGAAGATGGACTCATCATAAACTACAGAGAGGAAGAATGGATTGAAGGTGTGGAATGGGAGGACGAAGCAACCAAAACCCGCTTCTTACCTTCATGCGAAAATGTCTAATTTCTCGTCTTGTCTTATTTGTTTTGAAAGGATCTTTTTTCTTCTTCTTGTTATGTGTGTTAGGTTGGCTTATCAGGAAGCAATCGAAGTGGATGATGCCATTTGGGTTTATTCCAAAGAGACTCTCTCTTTCTCTCTCCTTGATGCTTTCTCTCTCTCTCTCTTTATTTGTTTTGTTGTTGTTGAACTCTCTCTCTGTCTGTTGCTTTATGTTAATTTGTTTCTTGAATTTGCATCGACATTGATCTCTACTCTGTTTACGTTTGGAATTGATTGGAATGTTTTCAAATACCATCTACAATTTTTCCCTTGATGAACTTCTCCAATGATGTACACTAACCGGTCTAGAGGCATTTGAAGTGTGGCTCATACAATTTCAGAAGTATATAAAACTCTTTCTTCCACTTTCACTTCGAGTTTGTGTTTCCTCTACTTGTTGCGGTATGCATATTACCTATATAGTTGTACATTGATCAATAAACGCATCGACTCTAACATGTAGCAAATCTTCATTGATTTTTTTTATAAAATCTCATCTTTTGTTTGGTATATACAAAGAGAAATCTTGGTAAGCTTGAGAAACCAAGTGATGATCTTCCCATTCGTCTCTATACCTCTCCGGATGTTTCATCTTCCTCATGAAAATAGGCAAACACATCTCTTTCCTCCATTCCTCTGTTCCTGAGCACCCGATTTGTGAAGCCAACCAATCATAATACTCAAACTATATATGAAAAAAGAAAAAGAAAAATAGTTTACTGAGTTTCCGTTCGGTTTCATTTTGGATTTGGAGCAGAACAACAACATAAAACAAGAGCTAAAGAGATTCTTACTTGGGTAATGCCCAAATAGGGAGTATATATGGCTTTGGAATCCCTTGGGCTTCAAGTCTTGCATAGAAGGTCTTGATTTCCATTAGCATATCTTCCTTTGAAGGAAGTGTGAACCGACCTGACAAAACACCAGCGATCCACTTGCTTTGCAGCTCAAACATAGGGAACGGAGACGGTACAGCCTAAAAATCGGATTTGTTGTTACGAATTGTAAAATAGTTAAAAAGTTGAGTAAAAATGTGAATTGTAAAATAGATAAAAAGTTGAGTGATAACATCATCCAAAATCGTTTTCCCGTTCTGAAAAAGCACATAACCATCCTCATGAGCACACTCAATCTGCATGCGTGAGATTCAAGAAAACATAAAAACTTTTTTCTCTCTTGATCAAACATAAAAACACAGAATTAGGGTAAGTTTTAACTTACAGCTAAACCCACCATCGAATGCATCCATATGTTAGTGTAACCGGTCTGCTTGATGTAAGTATCAGCTGCATTTGATCTACAAGCCACATGAACCTCCTTGGCAACTCTAGCAATGTCCCTGCTTATATCATCAGAACTTGCAGAGTTTCCAATAAGCACAACAACCTATAATCAATAATCAATACAACATAAAGCTTCACGTGAATTCTGCATTACACTATCTTTTACATTATAATGATCTTTGAAATGAGTACCTGATCCTTGAATGGTTCTGGGAATACGATAATTATGGCTATGCATCTCTTCGGCTCCGATAACAGCCACGTGACGTGATTTGATTGATGATGAGGACGGTGCCATTTGGGCCTTGCGATATTCTCAAGTGTTCTTCTTCGGTGAGCCATGGAGAAGACTTGTCATATGTATGCCCCACCAAAGTCAACGACAGTGTGTGAATTTGAGAATTATGCCAAAGTTTCCCAGAAAGTCTTTCTTCATCCTCACTGGTTTGCTCAGATCAGTGAATTTCGAATTTCAGACATCTCTCTTTCTGTAAAATGGGGAATTGCGTCTCTATCTCGATACAATGTGATTCGTGGATGAATAAAGTCTCTCAAGGGCTAGACAAGGAAGGAGGTTATGTTCACAATCTCGAGAAGAATCTTGTGGCTATGGAGACAACCATGGAGGAGCCATGGAGAAGACGAGAATCACAATCACACTTGTATATAAATATGAGGATTGAATAAGAAAGCTTAAATTAATCCTCCATAAGTGTCGTTGACCAAAAAAGATTGAGTGAAAAAAAGGAGGAAATAATGCAAATGGTACATTTTTATTTGTAATCAAAATGTTTATTTTAACAATACAACAACATCGAGAATTGAAGAAAATTACAAAAACACAACAATTTTTTCCAGCCCATAAACCCTTAAAAAGATACTTTTATAAATTTAAAAAAAAAAAACACTTACTTTCTTTTCGTTTTGATTTTTTTTAGGGTTTAGAACCGTTTACCTTTAAAAAAAAAAAAACCTCTTTTCAGCTTTTCAAGCCTTAACCTCAGTCTTCTTGTTGGGCTCAAACACGAACTTGATCAGAGCTTCTTTGATAGACAACATCTCAGGGAACTCAGTCTTCAGCTTAGTGGCATCGAGCTCGTTGTTACTCCTTGGAGCCACAATCACTTTAGCTTGTTCCTCCAATGTGAAGTTCTTCCACGTAAAACTCGGGTCGATGTACTCTCTGTACATCTCCAAGATCTCGTTGTGGCTCACCACCCCCGGGTTCGTGAAGTTGTAGATCCCGGTCAAGTTCCTCTTCGCCATTTCGATCGATATCGGGAGGAGCTCGTCAAGGATTGTCATCGAGTTCGGGATGTCCACAACTTTCTCATACCGAGCGATCTTCGTGATGAAGTTTCTCGGGTTCGAAAGATCCGAGGAGATGGGCATTCGCACTCTTAGCGTGCACACGTTTTCATAGTTCTTGAGCAGCTCCTCCACCTAGTGTTTGATTCCCAAGAATCCAAAAACAGATTCCAACAATCAATAAACCTCAGAGCTTATGAAACATTGAACTAATCTACATTTCATTCTGAAACATTTTGAGAGCTGATTCAAGATCTTAAGACCTAGGCAATCAAGCGCATTAGAACCGGATCAGCTGAGTAAATCAAGAATCGGATTTGAATCTGAAGAAACTCTCACGAATCTGAAACATTGAACTTTAACACTTACATTTCATCTGATTCAATTTGGAGGGGATAATCAATCACATGAATCGGAACTTAATTAGCTAAAACATCTGAGATTTTCCTGAGAAGAATTCAAATTTCATACTCTAGAGAATGGGATCAGAAAGAAACGGATCGAATCTGAAGAATTTTCTTAAATGAAGGGATTGAAAATGTAAAAACCAAAGAGAAACTTCTCACCATAGCTTTGGTTTTAGAGTAGAAGGATCCGGTGAAATTAGGAGTGTCTTCCTCCTTGAATCCGATGCCCGACCCGAGAGGATGACCCGAATCGTACTCGAAAATGCAGCCCGTCGCGTAATTGATCAGAACGAGTCCCTTCTCCCTGCAAATGTCGGCGAGGGTCAGGGTTCCGGCGACGTTCGTGCGGATGGTCTCGACCTTGTGGGATTCGCACCAGTCGACATTGGGACGTCCGGTGACTCCGGCGGCGTTGAACACGTGGCTAGGCTTCACGGTCTCGATGTCGGTGACGATCGATTGACGATCCTGCAGCCGGCCGGAGCCGTAAGTGTAAGAGATTCCCTGAGATTCGCAGAGCTTGCCGAGCAAACCGCCGATCCATCCGGTTCGGCCGTAAATTAGGAAGTTGAGTGATCCGTTTGCTTCCGCGCCCATTTTTGTTTTTTTCTCTTTGTCGGTGATCGGAGATTCCGTCGGAGAGAAGGAGAAAGAAAAGAGAGAAAATGGATCTGAGTGGTGGGAGAAGAAATAGAGACGTTTTGCGTTCGGTAATGCTTATTTTTATCCCATTTTTCCGGGGAATAAAAATATTTGATTTTACCACCTAAATGTTTTCTATTTTGACATTTATGACCACAGAGGAAAAAAATATTTACAAAACTGCAACATTAAAAAACAAAATTGCAATGAATCTTTCAGTAGTTTCGTAAATCATACAAAATATATTGTTGTACTACTGGAAATTTGGTTATTCAGTTTTCTTTGATTTGGATTTTTTTTTAGATTTAAATTTCAGTTATCGACAAAAAAAATTACGACAAATATGAAAATAATAATTAATTTTATTAAAAAATTACATATTTTGTATAACTATATGGGATGATTTGAGACAGATTTTGAGATAAAACAAGTGTATTTCATATAGCACATTATTTTGTCTTTTTATACACAGTTATGGCACACCAACAAAAAAGTACGAAATCAATAACCTCTATGTCTCTATTTATACGCTTAGCAATGTTAGCAATGAGATTCATCTTTTAAAAATAAAAAGAAACAATGGCCTTCAGATCCTACTCCAAACATCACGGTTCTTCCTCCTTCAACAAACCACCTTCTTCCTTCAAACCTGCTTCCTTCAAACCTGCTTTCTCCAAACCAAATCAACCCCCACGTAAGATCTCTCTGTCTCCCTCTTAAAAATTATAAGACAAATGTTATCAAATTATAATGAAAGATGTGGGTTGATTTGAGGCAGATTTTGAGATAAAGCAAGTCTATTTCATATAACACATTATTTTTGTCTTCTTATACAAAGTTATGGCATACCAACAAAAAAGTATGAAATCAATAACCTCTATGTCTCTATTTATACGCTTAGCAATGTTAGCAATGAGATTCATCTTTAAAAAAAAACAAGTTTATCTAAAAAAAAGAAACAATGGCCTCCAGATCCTACTTCAAACATCACGGTTCCTCCTCCTCCAATAAACCACCTTCTTCCTTCAAACCGCTTCCTCCAAACCTGCTTCCTCCAAACCAAATCAACCCCCACGTAAAATCTCTCTGTCTCCCTCTTAAAAATTATAAGGCAAATGTTATCAAATTATAATGAAAGATGTAGGTTGATTTGAGGCAGATTTTGAGATAAACAAGTCTATTTCATATAACACATTATTTTTGTCTTCTTATACATAGTTATGGCATACCAACAAAAAAAGTACGCCAATAACCTCTATGTCTCTGTATATACGCCTAGCAATGTTAGCAATGAGATTCATCTTTAAAAAAAAAAAAAAGTTTATCTAAAAAAAAAAAAAGAAACAATGGCCTCGAGATCCTACTCCAAACATCACGGTTCCTCCCCCTCCAACAAACCACCTTCTTCCTTCAAACCTGCTTCCTCCAAACCAAATCAACCCCCACGTAAGATCTCTATGTCTCCCTCTTAAAAATTATAATGCAAATGTTATCAAATTATAATGAAAGATGTAGGTTGATTTGAGGCAAACTTTGAGATAAAGTAAGTCTATTTCATATTGCACATTATTTTTGTCTTCTTATACATAGTTATGGTAGACCAACAAAAAAGTATGAAATCAATAACCTCTATGTCTCTATTTATACGCTTAGCAACGTTAGCAATGAGATTCATCTTTAAAAAAAAAAAAGTTTATCTAAAAAAAAAGAAACAATGGCCTCCAGATCCTACTCCAAACATCACGGTTCCTCCTCCTCCAACAAACTACCTTCTTCCTTCAAACCTGCTTCCTCCAAACCAAATCAACCCCCACGTAAGATCTCTCTGTCTCCCTCTTAAAAATTATAAAGTAAATGTTATCAAATTATAATGAAAGATGTGGGTTGATTTGAGGCAGATTTTGAGATAACAAGTCTATTTCATATAACACATTATTTTTGTCTTCTTATACATAGTTATGACAGACCAACAAAAAAGTACGAAATCAATAACCTCTATGTCTCTATATATACGCTTAACAACGTTAGCAATGAGATTCATCTTTTAAAAAAAAGAAGTTTATCTAAAAAAAAAAGAAACAATTGCCTTCAGATCCTACTCCAAACATCACGGTTCCTCCCCCTCCAACAAACCACCTTCTTCCTTCAAACCTGCTTCCTCCAAACCAAATCAACCCCCACGTAAGATCTCTCTGTCTCCCTCTTAAAAATTATAATGCAAATGTTATCAAATTATAATGAAAGATGTAGGTTGATTTGAGGCAAACTTTGAGATAAAACAAGTCTATTTCATATTGCACATTATTTTTGTCTTCTTATACATAGTTATGGTAGACCAACAAAAAAGTACGAAATCAATAACCTCTATGTCTCTATTTATACGCTTAGCAACGTTAGCAATGAGATTCATCTTTAAAAAAAAAAAAGTTTATCTAAAAAAAAAGAAACAATGGCCTCCAGATCCTACTCCAAACATCACGGTTCCTCCTCCTCCAACAAACTACCTTCTTCCTTCAAACCTGCTTCCTCCAAACCAAATCAACCCCCACGTAAGATCTCTCTGTCTCCCTCTTAAAAATTATAAAGTAAATGTTATCAAATTATAATGAAAGATGTGGGTTGATTTGAGGCAGATTTTGAGATAACAAGTCTATTTCATATAACACATTATTTTTGTCTTCTTATACATAGTTATGACAGACCAACAAAAAAGTACGAAATCAATAACCTCTATGTCTCTATATATACGCTTAACAACGTTAGCAATGAGATTCATCTTTTAAAAAAAAGAAGTTTATCTAAAAAAAAAAGAAACAATTGCCTTCAGATCCTACTCCAAACATCACGGTTCCTCCCCCTCCAACAAACCACCTTCTTCCTTCAAACCTGCTTCCTCCAAACCAAATCAACCCCCACGTAAGATCTCTCTGTCTCCCTCTTAAAAATTATAATGCAAATGTTATCAAATTATAATGAAAGATGTAGGTTGATTTGAGGCAAACTTTGAGATAAAACAAGTCTATTTCATATTGCACATTATTTTTGTCTTCTTATACATAGTTATGGTAGACCAACAAAAAAGTACGAAATCAATAACCTCTATGTCTCTATTTATACGCTTAGCAACGTTAGCAATGAGATTCATCTTTAAAAAAAAAAAAGTTTATCTAAAAAAAAAGAAACAATGGCCTCCAGATCCTACTCCAAACATCACGGTTCCTCCTCCTCCAACAAACTACCTTCTTCCTTCAAACCTGCTTCCTCCAAACCAAATCAACCCCCACGTAAGATCTCTCTGTCTCCCTCTTAAAAATTATAAAGTAAATGTTATCAAATTATAATGAAAGATGTGGGTTGATTTGAGGCAGATTTTGAGATAACAAGTCTATTTCATATAACACATTATTTTTGTCTTCTTATACATAGTTATGACAGACCAACAAAAAAGTACGAAATCAATAACCTCTATGTCTCTATATATACGCTTAACAACGTTAGCAATGAGATTCATCTTTTAAAAAAAAGAAGTTTATCTAAAAAAAAAAGAAACAATTGCCTTCAGATCCTACTCCAAACATCACGGTTCCTCCCCCTCCAACAAACCACCTTCTTCCTTCAAACCTGCTTCCTCCAAACCAAATCAACCCCCACGTAAGATCTCTCTGTCTCCCTCTTAAAAATTATAATGCAAATGTTATCAAATTATAATGAAAGATGTAGGTTGATTTGAGGCAAACTTTGAGATAAAACAAGTCTATTTCATATTGCACATTATTTTTGTCTTCTTATACATAGTTATGGTAGACCAACAAAAAAGTACGAAATCAATAACCTCTATGTCTCTATTTATACGCTTAGCAACGTTAGCAATGAGATTCATCTTTAAAAAAAAAAAAGTTTATCTAAAAAAAAAGAAACAATGGCCTCCAGATCCTACTCCAAACATCACGGTTCCTCCTCCTCCAACAAACTACCTTCTTCCTTCAAACCTGCTTCCTCCAAACCAAATCAACCCCCACGTAAGATCTCTCTGTCTCCCTCTTAAAAATTATAAAGTAAATGTTATCAAATTATAATGAAAGATGTGGGTTGATTTGAGGCAGATTTTGAGATAACAAGTCTATTTCATATAACACATTATTTTTGTCTTCTTATACATAGTTATGACAGACCAACAAAAAAGTACGAAATCAATAACCTCTATGTCTCTATATATACGCTTAACAACGTTAGCAATGAGATTCATCTTTTAAAAAAAAGAAGTTTATCTAAAAAAAAAAGAAACAATTGCCTTCAGATCCTACTCCAAACATCACGGTTCCTCCCCCTCCAACAAACCACCTTCTTCCTTCAAACCTGCTTCCTCCAAACCAAATCAACCCCCACGTAAGATCTCTCTGTCTCCCTCTTAAAAATTATAATGCAAATGTTATCAAATTATAATGAAAGATGTAGGTTGATTTGAGGCAAACTTTGAGATAAAACAAGTCTATTTCATATTGCACATTATTTTTGTCTTCTTATACATAGTTATGGTAGACCAACAAAAAAGTACGAAATCAATAACCTCTATGTCTCTATTTATACGCTTAGCAACGTTAGCAATGAGATTCATCTTTAAAAAAAAAAAAGTTTATCTAAAAAAAAAGAAACAATGGCCTCCAGATCCTACTCCAAACATCACGGTTCCTCCTCCTCCAACAAACTACCTTCTTCCTTCAAACCTGCTTCCTCCAAACCAAATCAACCCCCACGTAAGATCTCTCTGTCTCCCTCTTAAAAATTATAAAGTAAATGTTATCAAATTATAATGAAAGATGTGGGTTGATTTGAGGCAGATTTTGAGATAACAAGTCTATTTCATATAACACATTATTTTTGTCTTCTTATACATAGTTATGACAGACCAACAAAAAAGTACGAAATCAATAACCTCTATGTCTCTATATATACGCTTAACAACGTTAGCAATGAGATTCATCTTTTAAAAAAAAGAAGTTTATCTAAAAAAAAAAGAAACAATTGCCTTCAGATCCTACTCCAAACATCACGGTTCCTCCCCCTCCAACAAACCACCTTCTTCCTTCAAACCTGCTTCCTCCAAACCAAATCAACCCCCACGTAAGATCTCTCTGTCTCCCTCTTAAAAATTATAATGCAAATGTTATCAAATTATAATGAAAGATGTAGGTTGATTTGAGGCAAACTTTGAGATAAAACAAGTCTATTTCATATTGCACATTATTTTTGTCTTCTTATACATAGTTATGACAGACCAACAAAAAAGTACGAAATCAATAACCTCTATGTCTCTATATATACGCTTAGCAATGTTAGCAATGAGATTCATCTTTTAAAAAAAGAGTTTATTTAAAAAAAAAAAACAATGGCCTCCAGATCCTACTCCAAACATCACGGTTCCTCCTCCTCCAACAAACCACCTTCTTCCTTCAAATCTACTTCCTCCAAACCAAATCAACCCCCACGTAAGATCTCTCAGTCTCCCTCTTAAAAATTATAAGGCAAGTGTTATCAAATTATAATGAAAGATGTGGGTTGATTTGAGGCAGACTTTGAGATAAAGCAAGTCTATTTCATATAGCACATTATTTTTGTCTTTTTATACATAGTTATGGCACACCAACAAAAAGTACGAAATCAAAAACCTCTATGTCTCTATATATACGCTTAACAATGTTAGCAATGAGATTCATCTTTAAAAAAAAAAGTTTATTAAAAAAAAAAAAAAAATGGTCTCCAGATCCTACTCCAAACATCACGGTTCCTCCTCCTCCAATAAACCACCTTCTTCCTTCAAACCTGCTTCCTCCAAACCAAATCAACTCCACGTAAGATCTCTCTGTCTCCCTCTTAAAAATTATAAGGTAAATGTTATCAAATTATAATGAAAGATGTGGCTTGATTTGAGGCAGACTTTGAGATAAAGCAACTCTATTTCATATAGCACATTATTTTTGTCTTCTTATACATAGTTATGGCACACCAACAAAAAAGTACGAAATCAATAACCTCTGTGTCTCTATTTATACGCTTAACAATGTTAGCAATGAAATTCATCTTTTAAAAATAAAAGTTTATTTAAAAAAAAGAAACAATGGCAACCAGATCCTACTCCAAACATCACGGTTCCTCCTCCTCCAACAAACCACCTTCTTCCTTCAAACTTGCTTCCTCCAAACCAAATCAACCCCCACGTAAGATCTCTCAGTCTCCCTCTTAAAAATTATAAGGCAAATGTTATCAAATTATAATGAAAGATGTGGGTTGATTTGAGGCAGACTTTGAGATAAAGCAAGTCTATTTCATATAGCACATTATTTTTGTCTTTTTATACATAGTTATGGCACACCAACAAAAAGTACGAAATCAAAAACCTCTATGTCTCTATATATACGCTTAACAATGTTAGCAATGAGATTCATCTTTAAAAAAAAAAGTTTATTAAAAAAAAAAAAAAAAAGGTCTCCAGATCCTACTCCAAACATCACGGTTCCTCCTCCTCCAATAAACCACCTTCTTCCTTCAAACCTGCTTCCTCCAAACCAAATCAACTCCACGTAAGATCTCTCTGTCTCCCTCTTAAAAATTATAAGGTAAATGTTATCAAATTATAATGAAAGATGTGGCTTGATTTGAGGCAGACTTTGAGATAAAGCAACTCTATTTCATATAGCACATTATTTTTGTCTTCTTATACATAGTTATGGCACACCAACAAAAAAGTACGAAATCAATAACCTCTGTGTCTCTATTTATACGCTTAACAATGTTAGCAATGAAATTCATCTTTTAAAAATAAAAGTTTATTTAAAAAAAAGAAACAATGGCAACCAGATCCTACTCCAAACATCACGGTTCCTCCTCCTCCAACAAACCACCTTCTTCCTTCAAACTTGCTTCCTCCAAACCAAATCAACCCCCACGTAAGATCTCTCAGTCTCCCTCTTAAAAATTATAAGGCAAATGTTATCAAATTATAATGAAAGATGTGGGTTGATTTGAGGCAGACTTTGAGATAAAGCAAGTCTATTTCATATAGCACATTATTTTTGTCTTCTTATACATAGTTATTGCACACCAACAAAAAAGTACGAAATCAATAACCTATGTGTCTCTATTTATACGCTTAGCAATGTTAGCAATGAGATTCATCTTTAAAAAAAATGTTTATCTAAAAAAAAAGAAACAATGGCCTCCAGATCCTACTCCAAACATCACAGTTCCTCCTCCTCCAACAAACCACCTTCTTCCTTCAAATCTGCTTCCTCCAAACCAAATCAACCCCCACATAAGATCTCTCAGTCTCCCTCTTAAAAATTATAAGGCAAGTGTTATCAAATTATAATGAAAGATGTGGGTTGATTTGAGGCATACTTTGAGATAAAGGAAGTCTATTTCATATAACACATTATTTTCGTCTTCTTATACATAGTTATGGCACATCAACAAAAAGTAAGAAATTAATAACTTGTATGTCTCTATATATACGTTTAGCAATGTTAATGAGATTCATCTTAAAAAAAGTTATTTAAATATGAGGGCGTTAGAGACAATTTCAAATCTTCACGGTAGTGGATTAAAGTTACCTTAAATTATTATTTGTAGTGGTTGTTTTTAAAAATAGTTCATCATTGTCCCTGACTTTAGACAGAGATCTGTGAAGGCGGTGGGACACTCGGACGTGAGACGTGAGAAATTGTTAATTAACACAAAGGAGATTCCACTTCATTGGAGATCTTTAATATCTGTTATAACCTAATTTAAGAATCTCGTTTTACAATCTAAATATTTAACAGAAATTTTTAATCATCTCTTACGTTTTCTGATGTATCATTGGTCAAACCGAAACGTAAATTTCGACGTCTGGTGTTCATGCTAACTTTTCTAGTTAACTTTGGGCTAAATTTTTGTCCATGCTAACTTTTCTAGTTAGCTTTGGGGTAATTTATGGTTGCTTACTGTTGATTTGTACAAATCTTAACGTTGGTGTATCTTTTTCAGTATACCACACACATATATCTGCTTAATAATAATTTATTTCTCAAAAGTTCTATATACTAACTTTGTAATATCGATTTGAAATCAATAAAATTATATTGCCGGAAAAAAAAACCTATCGTTCAATTAATTAGCTTGTATAGCTTTTTGTCAACAATTATTTAGTACAAAGTTAGATATAGGATATGTATATACTAGTAGATCGGATCTTCTGTCTGAATCGTAGTGGACAGGTAATGGGAGTCATTTAATGTCTTTGCTAAGATCCAAATCTAAATCCCGAGAGTTACTTTGGCTAATAAACTTAAGATTTAATATATATTAATTAAGATTTTTAATTGTTTAAATTGTTTTACACATATTAAAAAATAATTATTTTTTTTGGTTTTATTCTTTAATTAATATATTATTTTATTTGATATGATTAATTAGTAAGCTTAAAAAATAAGTTAAAACTGGAAACTCTGTCATAAATCTATATTGAAATTTGAAAACAACAATTATTTGTAAAAAAAACAAGTTTAAAACACACTTAAATAAAAACGAAGGAAGTATATATTTTACGGCATAATTCTGTCTGTAAAATCAAGTGGAATACTATATAGCCATTATACACGTCAATTGAAGAATTATAAAACTCAAACTCGACACATGTGTCCTAGTCATTTATACTAGTATGATACTCGTTGTTATGTTACCATTTGGATTTAAATTCGCATAATACGTTATTGGCAAAAACAAATATAAAACTGAAGAATATTTTCGACTGGTGAACGTAAGAAAAATGTGGAGAGAACAATGACGCAAGGAAAACAAATTCAGATGTTAAAATTTTAAGGATTTTAATACCAAATATCTAAGCTGAGATTAAACTAATTAATCGCACATCCTTCCAAGCAGTGCCAGATCTCACAGAACCCGGATGTAATCAACATTTCTACGGATGCAGCTTGGAATGCGGATAAAAAAGCAGCAGGATTGGGGTGGATTGCATCTGACTCCAACAAGAAAAGGATAGCACAAAGGGGAAAAGCAATGCCTTTTGTTGCATCCCCTTTGGCGGCAGAAGCTCTAGCAATTCGGAAAGCTCTCTATCAGGCTCGGACATCTGATTGGAGAAAGCTAATCATCCGGTCCGACTCACAAACGCTCATCAGAGCTATGCAATCGGGAGATCAAATTTCTGAGATTTTTGGGATCCAGCAAGATATCACAAATCTAGCTAATTCCTTTGTTTCTGTCTCCTTTATCTTCATTCCGAGATCGAAAAACTTTTTAATCGATGCTCTTGCAAAAAAATCCCTTGAGGATCTTATCTCTATGTAACACGACTTTTGAAATTTCTCTTAATAGAAGTTTGGTGTTCAAAAAAAAAAAATATTAAACTAATTCATTTTATGGATGATTTCATATAGGATATGACTTAGTATTTTTAATTAATCAACTCATGGCTAAATATTTCCAAATGATACTTAAAAAACTACTTTGGTTACAAAAAAAATATCTTTGAATACACAGCAAAAATAGTAAAACAAAATGAATTACAATCTAGTTACGAAAAGTAATCACTCAAAGCACAAATCATATACGTGGTTGCCTAGTTTGGGGCCTTGGGGGATGTAATAGGCTAAGTAAGTACATGATATTAATGGGCACACCTCATTATTATATCAAAAACATGAATTACATAGTTATCATGCATGATATTAAGCAATGTAATTAGTATGAAATGTAGTGGTAATTATATACTAATTAGTAAGAAGATATTAGTGTTTGCGCTTGGACTTCAAGGAAGTGAGGGAGTGAGAGTTGTTGTGCCAATTCCTCTTGCGTTGATTAATGAACCAATTGTTGATTTGCTTCAACTGTAACCCTGTCTCCTCCACCAATTTTGCCTTGTCATCTTCCTGTTCAAATCACATATGTTTTATTTTTACATAATAGATCTCATTTTTGTTAATTAGATTGTAATTCTTAATCTCTAATTATTGATTTCCTATGGTTTATGTTAATGCATTTTAAGCATTATAAGAAGATAAAAATTACTCACAGTAGGGTAAGGCCACTTGCAATGTTGTTGCCACCAATTTTTCAAGACAGTAGTTGTGTCTCCAGGCAATTTCCCAGCCCTTCTTTTCCTCATTATCTCTTCTCTTACATCTTCAATTCTCGATTTAAACCCCTTATAAAATAAACACAAATATCATTCCAGGAAAATAAATAAATTAGCAACGTAAGAAAGTTATTGTTGTGACTCATAGTCATAACATTCAGTTGAAAAATACCTGTTTGAGTTCGAGTTTAAGTTCTTGTCTGACTCTTTCCATAAGAGATCTTTCCGATTCAGTCGGAAGCAATGGACCAAACCCCGTCATATCGTGGCCACCGCTACTAAAGTCAATGCCGGAATTATCCGATGAGAAATCCATCTGAAGATCGTCCTCGTCCTCGGACATCGTCGCACCGGACCCTTCTCCTAACGTTGCTCCTACATGGATTGAGAAAGTTTAAAGAAATGTTACTCCAACCACAAGATTTAGATATTGGACTATAAGCCCAAACCCAAGCTTAAAAGCACTTTAGCTTAAAACAAGCCACATCATTGTGTGTACATATGTACAAGCGTGTGTTTACTTAAATTTGATTATTTGGATGGTTCCGCATTTCCACCACATATGGACCATATGATATGGTATTATTTTCTGTAATTGAAAAGTATATATTTTTATTCAAATGATTTCTTACGCCTTTGATATATCTCCAAGGCTTTGAAATTATTGTCTCCTGGTACATTTACATCTTTAGAATAATCATAAAAGTTAAGCACAAACTATATCCGTATCTTATATTTAATTGTGAAAGCATAAAATATATTCTTCATGATCATCTTCCAACACATACATTTAATTATATACAAATTTTTTTGCTAACCGGTTGTTCATATATGTCTAGTATGATCAGCAAGAACCTTTAGATACCTAACTCATTTATTTGTTTTAAAAATCGCTTACTTATCACAGAAATTTTGCTTTAACAATTTTTTTTTAATTATATTTTGTGCATTCTAATTCTGTGTGGTGCATATATATAAGAAAATATTAATGATCATGGATATATGTTTTAATATTTTATTCTAAATTCATATATCTAACAGTTTTACAAACAAATTTATAAGTACTCCTCGTAAGTACATAAATAAAGACATGTCCTAAAAAAAATTAAAAATTAATATATGATTTTTTAGTCTTAATATTTTAGAAAAATAATAGAAAAAGTTGGAGAAAGAACCTGTAAGAGAGTGGAGGTTGTTCTCAATTTCACGGCAAGCCATAACGGCTTCGACGGCATGAACCCTCACGTGCTGTTGCAGCTGTTCTTTGAAGCTACACAACACCATTATATATTGTGCCTGTTTCCAGTTTTATTATCATTATTTATACCAACACTGTCAACACATTAATATATGACTCAATTCATTTAAATTTAATGAACATTTCCATAAGCAAGCATACACACATATAAATATGTGCCTCTGGTGTGGTGTGTTTTGAGCGGTTAATCATTCTATAGTCCTATCTTTTACCTAATTTAATAATACAAAAACAAATTTGAATATTTTTTTTGGGAACAAATCGCATACTAATTCCAAAACTATAGTTGAGATATCAATTCCACTTTAATGCAGTTGTAAATTTTAGTATGGAGTAGAAATCAATCATCGATTTCAACCAACTTGCAGATTAACCAAAGTTTAAATAGATCATTTCAATTCAATTACAAAATTGACATTTAGAACTGACTCCCTCTATGAATTTAGCACCTAATTATTGTATACAATACTACACAAGTCTATGTGTAAGTATATAATATAACATATAAATGTTCAATAAAAAAAAGTATATAATATATATGGAAATTGTATGAAGATACACATATTTATCCAAGAAAATTGACCAAATTTACTTCTTTCACGATTAAATTCACAGAATCAGCTGGTAAGAAAAAAACACCACTGAAATCATTGAAAATAAATAGTTGTCCAGAAGAATAATTAGTACTTAGAGGTTTATAACGTCACTCATAGTTAGTCCACCAGCAATCATTAAGAAATTTTATGAAGAAACATAAATTTCCATGAAAATTGATAAAGATTACATTTGGACTTTCAAGATTAGTTTAACAAATATTTGTAAAATCAAACCACTAAATCATTGGAAAACATAACTTTTTTGAAACATAGTTTTCCACAAGATTGATTAATAATATAAAATGATATGACTTCATTCATAGTTTGGTCTATTATAAATCTAATTTTCAAAAAAAAAAAAAGAACAGAACAATCAAGCTATAGACTAATTTCTACAACAATTAATCAAATCCACGTACCAAGAAATTATCGAGCTCGTGGCGATCATGGTGCGAGAATCCAACGGAGGTCGAAGCGTAAGAACGGAGAAGATGATGAGAGTGAGAAAGCTGAGCTTCTATGATCGGAAGCTGATCGATCGGAGTCGCTACTCTGAGACATGCCACGTGTGCGGCCAATAATTGCTCGTACATCGGATGTGTCGCTATCTCACCTTTCATCTGTCTATTCTGCTCCGCCACCACAGCGGCGTCTCCGTCTCCGCCTACGGTGGCTCCGATCATACCTAACGCCGCTTCTTGCATATTCTTGACCAAAGACGGAGAGCGAGAGAGACGTATTTGTTCTTAAAACCCTAATCTTGAAGCAGATTTTGTTTGTACGATTAGCTCATAGGCAGAAGAGAGCGAGAGAGAGAGAGAGATAATGATCGGAAGAAATCAACGTATATAAAAGCTGTCATGATTTCTTTCCCCTTTTTTTGTAATTTTTTTCACCTTTTTCTAAAGATATATATATTATTTATTTATAAATTATTTTGTTTTATTTATAGACATGTAAAACAAAGTTTTGGGTTTTGATCAGATCGACAGGATAATATTGATCCGACCATACCATATTAATGTTCTTAATTGTGATTAGTTTGTATCAGCAGTAATAATGTTAATTCATTTTATGTGAAACTAAGATATTATATTTAAACCGTTCCTTTGGTATATAAATTAACCTATTATCAAAAAAATATATACTATAATTATGTACACTGTTAAAAAATTTAAATATCATAAAAGAAAAGAAAAAAATGACTTAAAAAAATTAGATAAAATATCTTTTTTTATTAGTACGAATTTGCATAGCCTTTCTTAGCATGTGCAATCAAGCATTCAAACATGACCTCAGTTTAAAAAAATATCTTATTATATAAAGTAAGATGCATCAAAGTTACTTTTTAACATGATTGTGACACGTGTCAAGTTAATCGATTAGATTTTGACACGTGTTAAAAAATTCAACCAATTAGATTTTAACATAATGTTTACATAAATCTAAAAATTAGTTTTAATAATAAAATGGGAAAATAAGTTTTTTTCGATTACTAATACAAAAAGGAAAATAAAAAAATCTAAAAAGTAAATAAGAAAATAAAGAAAAAGGAAAATAAGTTTTTCTATGTTTTTCATTTAAATTAAGAAAATTGAATGATCATATAATTATTATTAAAAAGAAAATCAAAAAATAGTTTTAAAAATAAAATAAGAAAATAAGTTCTTTTTCAATTACTAATACTAAAAGAAAAATAAAAAAAATCGAAAAGATAAATAAAAAAATTAAGAAAAAGGAAAATAAGTTTTTTTTATGTTTTTCATTCAAATTAAGGTTTTTTCGATTACTAATACAAAAAAGAAAATAAAAAAATCTAAAAGGTAAATAAGAAAAATTTTCAATTACTAATACTAAAAGAAAAATAAAAAAAATCGAAAAGATAAATAAAAAAATTAAAAAAAAGGAAAATAAGTTTTTTTTTATGTTTTTCATTCAAATTAAGGTTTTTTCAATTACTAATACAAAAATGAAAATAAAAAAATCTAAAAGGTAAATAAGAAAATTAAGAAAAAGGAAAATAAGTTTTTTATGTTTTTCATTTAAATTAAGAAAATTGTATGATCAATTACTAATATTAAAAAGAAAATAAAAAATTAGTTTTTTAAAAAAAAGTTCTTTTTCAATTACCAATACCAAAAGAAAAATAAAAAAATTGAAAAGATAAATAAGGAAATTAAAAAAAGGAAAATAAGTTTTTTTTTATGTTTTTCATTTAAATTAAGGAAATTGTGTTTGATGAGATTTTGTTTACTATTTTCTTAAAAAATGATTTAAATGACTTTTAAATATTATTATTATAAATATGCGTATACGCGGATCCTAATTAAAAAAAATAATATAAAAAAAAAAGTAAATAAGATATTTCAATCTTACTTAAAAAAATATTAGTTATTAATATGATCGTGACATGTGGCAAGTTAAACAAAAGTTAACCAATAAATAAAGAGTATACTAATCCTATAAGAAAAAGGGAAATACTACTATTTTTAAAAGAGAAATAAATAAAATGAAAGGAAAAAATATATATTTCAATTAAGAAAAATAAAATAAAAACAAAAGTAAATAAGATATTTCAATCTTACTTAAAAAAAAAAGTTAGTTATTAATATGATCGTGACATGTGGCAAGTTAATCAATAAGATTTTGACACGTGTCAAGTTTATCGATTTAGATTTTGACGTGTGTCTCGATAAAATATTATTTTTAAAGAAAAAAAGAATTTCCAAAAAAATAAAAAATAAAAAGTCAAATTTATTGATTTAGATTAAAAAGTAAAATTAAATTAACGAGCTTATATTTCAATTTAAGAAATGAAAATAAAACAAAAGGATCTATTTCAATTTAAGGAAAATATAAACAAAAAGTAAATTAGATTAACTAAGATATATTTCAATTAATAAAAATATATTCTAGATGCTAATGATATGGTATTAGATGATGATGAGCTCAATGAAGAGAAAGATAGCAATAATCATGTAAATATCCTTTTGATGCGAGTCTTGAAAAGCATAACTTCTCTAGAGGGTAGAGAGATCATATATGGGAGAAGAATGTGAATAGAAAGAGAGATTTTAATTATTTGAAAATAGTTAATGGGATCGTTAACATAGTTGAAAATTCGAATTGCATACACAAGTTTTTAACGCATGAGAAAAGAAAAATATAGTTGATAAAGTGTGTGAGCTATATGAGAAGTATGGTTAATGTTGCTTAGGACCCGCAACATGTTCTGTGTTTTGAATGTTTTAATTAAAAATAAATAAGAATTAAAATAAATAACTAACTCTTAGATTTATATTTTGTGTTTTTCATATATATTTTTCAATAGTTATCTGATTTTATTTTATATTTTTTAAAAAATTATTTTAACGGGTTTTAAATTTTATTATTATAAACCTGCGTATACGCTGATCCTAATATATATTTTAATATGAAAAAGTAGGATAAATAATTCGTTAAAATTTTGAATAAATAATTATATCTATATATATATATAGATAAGACATTAGAAGTAAACATAATTAATATAAGAATATTAAAATATATATATTTGGAAATATTAATTAAAAAGTTTTTTTCTTATAAATTATCCGATTTTGTTTTCAATTTATTTTTACGAATGTAAAATATATGATTCAAAACCCGCATACATGCGGGTCCTATTCTAGTATATATATATATATATATCGAATATGTATATCATTTAGGGTATCCCCTGATTTATATAAAAAAGTTATTCAAAACCTTTTTCTGTTTGATAATACTACAGTTGAATTTTCTTAATTCAGAACTAGACTATCTGAGTTTTACTGTGTTAAGGTTATATATATGGCTTAGAACTGATGCATTACTCTCACATAATTGACCATGTAATTTTTTGATCAGTAAATAATTTTATTTGTTCTATTAAATAGTAGTATTAATTTGGTGTTATTAGTTCAGTGGGTGTAAGATGATTAGGTGTGTCTACCGGTCCTGTCGTTAAAGGTAGGAAGATATTTTCTTTATCTCATCTTTTTCATAATTTTCAACAAATTTTTAAGTTCAAGTTGTTGAATCACTTATTAGGTCTCAAATCATTGTCAAGACAAGAAAAAAAGAGATGTGTTTTCTATTTTTTTGTTAAAAGATGTTTTTTCATTTTACATTATATATATAATACATATTCATATTCACAAGTATCATTTTATAAAGCACGTTATCAACGTGTACTTTTTCATAACTTTACGTCAAGGAATATCAGCATATTGTGGAACCAAACATAATGTAGTACTGTAGTTTTCTAATTCCGTTTTATCGTGTCTGTTTAAAATTAAGAGACCTAATTGAATGAAGAAATGAAAAGTATATATATATTATTTTTTTTTGGACGGCAAACAAAAGTCAATATATGATTTCCAATAAATGGGAAAAATACTTAACTATACACAAGTGCTTTGAATTTGCTTGGTCGGTGAAACATTGACTTATTAAAAAGCTTATTCTCTCTTTTCATTGTGAAATTTCAATTTCTTTTTTTCAGCATACGAGTATATATGACTACTATTCCACAATTTTAGACCAAATTGAATTTTTCACCAGTGATATGATTTTGATTGATATCATAGCCAACTCAAACACTCGGCATTTGGGTATCAGATTGATTGATATGACGGTCGACTCTATCTTTCAGATAATACACAAACACACAACCTCTTTGAAATTTCATAATTAAAAAAAAAAAATACTAATCTTTGAAATACGTCGCGACAAGCTGAAATGGAGCCGGAATACGCATAAACATAAATAACATATTGTACTCACAATATTTATTTTTTTGAAAAATAAAATTTGTACTCACAATATTAACATACACGTTTTGCATTATAAACATCACATGCAAGTAATTCGATAACTTTCCAATGTTTTTTCTTAGATATATGTATATGATTATATGTACATCTATGGTTCATTTTTTTGCCCATTCTGAAATCATATATAAACTAATCTTATTTTCAACTATAACATATATGTACATCTATGGTTCATCATATACACAATGTATATATTAATTATCACATGCATGATGCGTCTATATTTTATTGAGGTAAGTTACAGTGCTGTGCTTAACCAAATTGTGTTAATTTAGTGATATTAATATGTTTATCGAATCTAAACATCGATTTCCACTTAGAATTTCGACTATTGTAATTCTTTAACTGGTAACAAATGTAATCCATGATTAATGTCAAGTTAATTTCATGAATTTCTAACTTTTTGGACGAACGAGCAGATTGATACATGTAGTTTATATCATATTTTATAACTCATCTTAATTTCTGATTTGGAATTCCTAACAATTAGTTTCAAATATGGTCAGAAATAAATAGATTCTGTAGAAAATAAAGTTTTAGTGGAGTTGAACTAAAGCAATATCAAAAGATTTAAGGGTTAAAAGAAAGAAAAAGACCAAACAAACGAAGATTTTGCATTTAATTAAATAAAAGGAGAAAGATACACGCCTTCCACCAATAAGAGGAAAACTAGTTTTCCTTTCTCCCTTTTTGCGTAGTTGTTTACAAAATACCTTTTGTTTTACACAATGAAATCAAAATATTCTTTTGATGAAAAAAAATATGAAAGAAACAAAATAAAGAGAGACAGAGTTGGTCGAAACAAAAGAAAGAGGGACAGAATTGTCGTTTTCTTTAGCCTAAGATTTAAGACATCTCACATCTGAAACAGTGTGTAGTCCCCATTACTATGAAAACTACTTCTCAACTTATAAATTACAATGCCACCATGCTTTTTCAAAGAAAAAGGAGATTATCAAATTCAGGGATTTTCTTTTATATGGGCCGAGTAATATTTTGTGTATGGACTATTGGGTCACATTTCATTTTCGCATAGTTTTTTTTTTTCATATATGAAAACTGCATATTCTTCTTCTACTCGAAAACTAGTCCGGATTGATTCGTGTGATAGAAATCTTTCAGCTATAAAAATGTTTTTAGCCAGCAAGAAAAATGTTTTTTCTTTTATATACAATAACTCAAGAAATTCTTTTTTTTTTTCTCGTTTTAGTTGTAAAGAGAAACCTGACAGAAATATATAATTATATAAGGTGGGGGTATTGGATGATTGATTTTAAGAGAATATAAAAGAATTGAAAAATAATTGATTTTGAAGTAATTTAAAGATTTTGTTGGGAATTTAAAAAAATTCTATCAAAATGACAGCAAAAATGGTAAGAATTGGTTCTTTAGAATTTTTCATTCAAATTCTATTAAATTCTCTTAAAATAACAATGCCATAAGAAGGAAACTAAAATTGAATAACACTAGAATTTAATGGAATTAAGAAATCAATAAATTGAATAACACTAGAATTTAAAGTAATTTAGAAGAATGACTACAAATATCTAATCCAATAACACATGAATTTAAAAGAATTTGTAAAATGCAATATTGAATAACAAGAGAATTCAATAGAAAGTTTAATTCCTTTCAATTCTTTAATTGAATACCTCCCCCTTAGGAAAAAAGTTATAATTTTGGGGCCTCATCTAATGTAGAGGTATGGTCATCTATATCAATTATTTATAATGTATTTCTTTTCTCATTTGATTTTCTTTACACTAATTCTGTTACTCTTACATTATAGTTTGACCTTTGTGAGTTGTGGAACTTGTAAGTTGAAACCAACTAATTAAATATATGTCCCCAAACTCCCAACAACATATATTTTTAAATAAAACATTTTTACAAGAAAAGAAAAAAAAAACGATATACGTTTAAAAAAACAAAAAAACAAAAAAACGAAAGCACAAGCGGAAAATTAAACTAATTAATTAGGAACGCACTCATGTTCCATGAAACCCGGCAAAGTCCTTGTAGCAGAAGAAACGAAAACCCTAGAATGCCCCACCATTGTCACTACTCTAAGAGCTTCTTCTTCGTAGGCTTTTCTCTCCATCTCTTCCCTTTCTGCCCTCCTCCTCCTCTTCTTCGCCGTCACAATCGCAGCCGCCACCACAAGCCCTAAAAGCACAACCCCCACCGTCACAGACCCAACAAGCCCTCCAACAACCGATCTCCACCGTCCTATCTTCTCCTTCTTCATCTCCTTTTCTCCCCCACCCTCCGACTTTGGATCAACCGTCACCACTAAACCGAAATGTCCATTCGTTTTAACGGCGCAGACAAACGGCTTTACTTCTCCGGCAAATGTTACTTTTCCGTCGAGTCCGAAAGTCACGCACATTGGCTTATTCAAGAACGTTCTCTCTACCATCGATGGTCCTGATGAAACGTTTCCGAAATCAACGGTGGACGGATCTTTAGCACCGTCGAGGAAGAGACTTATCTGATAAGAGCTGCTCGCATTGTTCCCCAAAACGATGTCATGTAATGCGTTATAAGCTAGGAGCCCTAGAACCGGAGAGATTAGTCTATAACCGGAGAGATCATAGTTCTTGTAATATATATCGGACCAATTTGATCCCAAGATTTGTCTCACAACCACAAGACGTTCACCACACGGCTCAAGAATTGCTCCCACGCCGATATGGAACTCTTCGATTTGAGCTCCATATCGCCGGAGACTCCCACACCGGAACCTAACGGCGTCAACATTTATGCCGGAGTAGTTAGAAGGGAGATGAACTCGCCGGAGAACGCCGGTTTTGATTGAGTAATGTTGGTTCTTGAAGGAGTTGAGAGTGTAGTCTCTTAGGAGGAGATCGAGAAGTCTTGAAGATTCGTTGAAAGGTTCTTGAGTAGTGTTACTAGTAGAGGTTGAACCTTCTAGACGAGAAGGAAGGAATGAGAATAAAATGATTATTATTAGTGGAAGAGAGGGAAAATAGAGTGTTGTTGTTGTTGCCATTTTCGATCTTGATTATTGAGTTATTGTTCTCGTTTGTTGTTGTTTGAGAGAAGATGAGAAGAAGAAGTGAAGAGGAAGACATTCATTTAGTTGATCATGAGATATGAATTTTCTTTTAGCTCGATGAAGGCTTTGGATTGAAGGGAAAGGTTTGCTTTTATATGTATATGTTTATATGCCAATCAATATGATTTTTTGGATATGAAACTGAAGGCCGCGTGAGATTGTTTTGAGTAAAGTGTACGTCTACTACTATAAAATGAATAAATCTTTTTGAAATAAAAGAAAACACTGAAGTATATATTTTTATTTTGTGGGTGACTAAAACATTCGTCAAAGTATATTTTGGTCACGTCGGTACAATTTTTCAGGGGTACGATCAGGGTGATTCAGTGGCTCAATAGAAGATAAATCACAAAATTGATATAATAGATTAAGACGTAGTAATAACTTACATAACAGAAAGATTAGAGCAAAACAATAATTTCATCGTGCCGTAATCTTGACGGATAATGAGCAAAGTCTTTTTGTTGTCAATGAAAAGAGTAATTTACCCCCATCAATTCTAAAGTAATTTAAAAAAAAAAAAAATTAAAGACGCAAATTAAACAATTTGTCTCGTTGAAGCCAATTAACGAGGATGATGTCCTTTTCTCAACCAATGATGGGAAAAATAAAAATAAACAAGAATTAATGACTACTAATAATCAAACCGAGTTATTAAAAATAAGATAGCCTCTCTCGGTCGATCTGCCTCAAGAACAAAGGGCAAAACCGCAATCTCACATAACGGTTTTTTTGTTTCTTTTCAATCGGATCAGCTGAAGTTAGCATTGGTCTTGTAGGTCTTGCCGGCGCTCCAGCTAGCCGGAACAGCATTCCAAACGTAGATGGTCTGACGAGTGGTGTAAGAGGTAACGCGGAAAGAGAGAGATTGGCCGTAGAGAGAAGAGAAAGCTTGGTACGAAGCTCCCCAGTTATGGCTCATGTCGATCCATTTCGTGCGGCTACCTTTAACGGCCATGGTCTTGATGTCACCAGCACCACCTACGTTCATCACGTACACAAGTAGCCAATATCCATTTCCTTCAAATTTGAACCTTATTCCTCCACTCCTTTTACATGCCACTCTACATTTTATATATTCAATTCAATATATATGGTTAGATATTTTTAGCTTATTCCACTAGCACAAACCATCATATCTAGTAATATGTTTTGGGGGAAATATAATTTGGTGGTTTTAAGAAAAGCGTGTAGACCAAGCGACACAAACTACTATTTGGAGCCACATGAATGAATGTATACATACGGAAACTTATTTCCTGACTTAAATGTCAATTTTAGTTTCGGGTGGGTTAATACTTAATAGCCTACGAATTGTAAAAATACCACTTCTTTGTGCATGGTTTATAAAACCACTACTATTTTATATACAACTTTACTATTTATCCTCATAGGTAGTTGATTAAATTTAATATAAAAACAAATGTAAAAGTACTGATTTAATATTACAAAAGCCTTCATATCTCTCTTTCAAAGCGTGGTTTTTTTCCCCTTCAAAAAGTGGTATCTTGAAGAAAAAAACAAAATTGATTAATGGTACTTTTGAAAATGATATTTAGTTAAGTTCCCTTATAATTTGTTCTGGTGTTACTTTGGCAGGGCTTTGATATGTATAATCACTTAAGTTCTGATTTCAAATAAGCCAATCCAAACCAATACTTATAGTATATACGCATATATATGCTTATATATGTAAGAATTTCGAGCTATATTTAAATTTTTTGTCCTTGTATATACACACATCTCCGAAAAAAAAAATAGAAAAGTGTAGACACACTAATACTTATAGTATGTACGCATATATATGCTTATATATGTAAGGTCGTGGTGGTTTTGTGGATGTTACCTGCGGTATGAGACGGGAACGATACCAGCCTTCCAATTAGCGATTTTCATGAAAGCCGGTTTAGCCAAATCAAAATGGGCACGTGGCGGATTACACCACCCACCATTGTTGGAGTTTTGGCCCCAATTCGGTGGACATATGTTGGTCGCAGTCACCACGGTGGCTGGTGAACCGTAGTAGCAGTTAGGCGACGACACACACCTTATTTGGAAACACTGACCGCACGAGTAACCGTCGTTGAACAGCACTGTGCTTAGTGCCGCCGTGGCCGCGCCGTAGCCGCTGTCCCAAAGGTTTCCATAGCCACAAGCCCCACCTGATAGATGTATATTATTGTCATTTTTAAAAAAAATGTCTCAATCACATTTTTTATGAGAACCAAATCATTCATGCATGTAGGCTATACTTTTTGTTTTTTTACCTTATTATTGTGTTTTCGTATTATGATGATTTTGTAACAATATATATACATTAAACGGAAATGGTAACATAAAGACATAGGAATGTTTATATCTAGCTAGCCGTATTCTACATACTATACAGTTTAGCTAGGAATGGTTGATTTTTACCCATTGTTGCGCTGGCGGTTTCGTCACCGTAGAAGGTGGCTGAGGCCTGGCGCCACGCGGTCCCGGCATATGCTGCCGTTGATGTTCCGATCATCGCCATCATGGATAAAATAACCAACAATTTGGGATTTAAATTTTGATCCATTTTTTTTCTATAATTTTTCTTTACGGCTTCTGTTCTTGTCTTCTCTATGAAAAGCCGAGTCTTATGATCGTATATAGATCTCATATATATAATGAGCATAATGGCTTTGATAAAATTGTTGAAGGAAATAAAAACTGGTGTAAACGTGAGATACACTAACTAAGAAAACAAGTGTATGAACAAGTAAGTAATTGACGTGCTCGCATGTTTGTTTTGGGTCTGCGCCACCCTAAAGACTCAGATATACTAATTGTTAATTTTCATTCTTTATATGTCAGTCAAATTGTGATTAGATGGATACAATATCAGCTCATATAATAAATTATCAACAGACTAATCAGGTTGTTATTGTTCTATCTATGTGCTTAATTATTCTTTTGTCATCTATGTAAACCACACACACGTGGCGGCAATATCATCATAAACCATTAGGTTAACAGTGCCAACCGTTTGTTTAAAAGAACAAATTATGAGAAAGAACAGAATGTTTTGCAATCCTCTTGTTATTATTTGTGAAGTGCTTTTAGTAAAAAAGTTCCTTCACTATAAAAAGATGATAAGAAGAAAATGACATGATGACACACATTCAATAGAAAAATCTGACTTATATCTTCTAAAAGATGATATAGAAATAATTTACTTTCTACTTATTTTTAATAACCAAAAGTCCTTAACATAATTAAAATTTCAAAATATTATCAAATCATTATAAAAATAATTTCTTCAAACAGCTATGATGTTTAATCATTTTAATATTTTATTACTGTTATTGAACATCTATGTTTTGTTAAACATGATATAAATGTTTTTATATCTAATTTATTTTTATATTTTCAAAACTATATAGTATATATATATATATTATAAAAATTATTAATTAGTTGATACACGGTTGATCCGCCTTGATCCATATAAACTCGGAAACCCAGTGATCCGATAAATATTCCGGTTTGCTGTCCGGATCGGGCTTCAAAACATTGATCTTAATCCTATAAATATGGTCCATATGCTCTCATTCGATCTAGAAAACAAATGAGAAAATATATTACCCTTCAAAAGTTCTGACTTACTTATAAAATTAAATCGTTTGATCCAATATAGAATTTCTACATCAATGAAATATAAATAAAAAATCAGACATGTGTCCGTTTAATTCGATTGCAGATTTGATAGACATGTTTTAAATAAAAAACAATTTAACGTTTCATTTTTCTCAAACTGTCTTTACCCACACAAAAAAAAAAACTGTCTTACACCGTGGATCGACAGGAAAGCATCGTACGAAGCCTTAATGGGCCAATCTAATACCACACAATTGGGTTGTCGGAAAGACCTACCAGAGCAATGTGCTTGGTTGACAACAAATTACATTTCTCCTTACAAGTGAAGAAGCAGAACAATTGCACGTTGAGGAGTAAAAGCGTTTCTTGTGCTTGTCTACGAGTTGGGACCAAATTAATCTACAGTAAAACTTCTATAAATTAATAATATTGGGACTATAATATTTTATTAATTTATAGAGTTATTAATTTATAAGAAATATTTTTAAATAGCATCAAAATAATTTTTTTACAATAAATTCATAATCATTGTTTTAAAAGCACTATAAAACACAATTCAACCAATGGTAAAACGATTTATCAAATAAAAATGATTAAAAACACTAAAAATTAATTATTATTTTAATTGAAAGTTAAAAACATAATATAATTTGAAACATGTTGACACAAGACTCGGGAATCCACCAAAGCCTTACGCACGATACAAGGGATTTAAAGCCGAGTGCCGATTGATTCCACAACCAACGGGGGTTAGAGGCAGGATCCCAAGGGCTATTCCTAGCGAGGGATGCAAGTATCTACACGAAAACTCAAGTGATTGATTCCACAAAACACTCAAGACCTCGCACGAACACAAGAGAAGTGATTCCACACAGCTCTAATGAACAAATCACAAAGAATACTTTGTAAAAACTTTATATTTCAAATTCAATGGGTTGTTTTACAATGAATAAGTGAAGGAGCTTATATAGAGCTCGACCAAGGCTATTCTAAAACATTAAAAGAGAAAATAAATCAACATAATTACAAATAAATCAGCATAAATGATTGAACAATCAAAGGCTTGATTGATATGGCCTTTAATGCTTGATTTTGGCCAAATGAGGAAGACTTGAAGGTACTTTGTATCTGGACAACTTGGGCATGAAGTAGTGACGTCTTGGAGCTCTTTTTATGGTATGGAAGCTCTCCAAGTCAGCTGGGTCGAATAACTCCAGAAGATATCCATGTTTGACATTAATTGCTCGATTTGGCTCCGAGTATGGGAAGTTGAGCTGTGGAGTGATTCGACTGATCCTCTGCTTGCTGGTACATGGTGAGACTTCATTAATAGCTTCTGAAGGATTAGGAAAGTCGCCTGGACGCCATAAATACGTTTGACAAGTGCTAAACCGATCATGGTTAGAACCTGTCCGGAATAGAACCAAATTGACCCGTTTTGGGAAATGGGGCATAACTTGAGAATCCCGTGGGCATATCTTCGGATCTTGGGCTTGCTGGAACCGGGAGAGACCCAATAATAATCTACAAGTGGTCTCGAGTCGAGAATATGCCGGAGTTGGGCTGTGTAGCTCGATTTCTGGCCTAGTCGCGTAGTTGGACCCAAAACAAGTCCACCAACTTGTAGGATTAATAACTTCCAAGTCTGAACCGGTATTGGTGTGAATCCAATTTGACGAGCTTATTGATTGAACCAAGATTCAATAACAATCCGGTTCGTAGCTTAGTTCCTCCTGGTCCGATCGGAATCCTCCATTTAATGCACGTATATCCGACTCGGGTAAGCTCGGCATCACCCGTTTTGCAAGTTGAATAACTTCGTCATAGGAGCTCGGCTTGAGCTGATTCCACTTCGGGCGTGAATCTCTGATGAGTCAACTTTCTGGAACAAGTTGATTCGCTTCTTAACTCCTTCTGGTTAGCTAGATATGCTCCATTAGAGTCACATGTGTCCTGATCGGACCCTTGGTGGCTTGAGTGGCATGTTTGATGGAGCTCCAGTTCAACCACTGGTTTGATGATTACATCATATGTTTTCTGTCTAAAACATTACTTATTGTAAAATGGAAGGAATATATACAAATTATTAATTTATGATATTAATGGGACCATATATTTACATAGGAGTTTCAAAAAAAATTATTATCTTATTATCTTATCGAATTTTGCTAATTTTTACACTGACTCGGACTCAGAATCGACAAAATTTATTAATTTATAGTGATTATTAATTTACTGTAATACAAACCAAAAAAAAGCCCAACAGAGGTAAGTAGATGAAGTAATGGAAATGCAACACACACAAAAAAAGCCTAATATTTTAAGATTAAACTCTTGTATCATTATTGAAACATGTAATGGAATTGTGGTTTTGCTAAATAGGATTGCATATGGATCATTCTGGATTTCTCCGTTACGCTGCGCCATTATGAAGAAAACTTTACATATATATAGTCAAGTATCTTATACCTAATTATATAAAAAAGTTTGAATTTTCCCTATAGCACTTGCGTTGACGTTTGTATTGGCTGAAACATCGTGCCATGCAGTCCCAATGCCGCATAGCTAGTTCTGAGCATCGCTATCGTTACCGAAATATTACCAACATCTTACAATATAAATTTAGATCCATTTTTTTTTGTTTTTTTTGTTTTTTTGTCTTAAATGAGAAGTCTTATAATCGCACATGTTTAAATATATACAAGAAAATTTTACTAAAATTAAAGGACAAAATCATTGTTGTACACGTGAGAGACAGTATGATGTAATTTTTGTAATTTGAAAAATAGACTGTTTTAATTTTAATTGAAAAAAATTGGGGCAATTGACGAAGAAAAAAATTGGGGCAATTGGCAAAGTACCCTAATTAACTTTTATAATTTGAAAAATAGACTGTTTTAATTTTTTTTATATTAAATTTATTGATAAATAAAAAAACTATTTTGATCAGATTTTAATAATATATATTTTTATAAATTAAAATAAAAATCGAAAATTAAATATATGAGAGATATTTAATTAGTAAATCTTAGGATTTTCCCTAAATTATATATTTATATAAATATTTTAATTAGATAAATCTTAAATCAGATAAAAATTAATATTTGAGAAATGTCTATACAAATTTAAAACTAGTTTTATTAGAATAATCTATAGATAAGTATATAATATATAAAAATCTTATGATTTATTTTTTCTTTTTTCCCTATGAAAAATATATTTTTATAGAATATTCTATAGATAATTATAAAATTAAGATTTTAGAATTTATAAATAAAGTAAATTCTAAATATATATTATTTAGTTTCAAAATTTTATTTTATTTTGATTTTATTAAATAATTTTAAATTATAAAAATTCAAAATAAGATTAATTTAGTCATTTCATATATAATTAATTCTAAAAAAGTTTAGAAAATAATAAAGATGTAGTTTTCAAATTATAAACTAGTTTTGGTGTATTTTCCCAAATTTTCTCTTAAGGGGATCTCAAATGGTTATCTTCATTTTTCCCTCAAAATGAAATAACACTAAAATAAATTTGTATTTTACTCCAATAGTTATCCTTATTTTTTCCCTCAAAAAAAATATTTCACCTATATTCTTTTCTTATTTTATTATTAATGGCTTAAAACATCCTTTAACTTTTCAAAGTTTACAAATTCTATAAACTTATTTTATTTTCAATAATAGTTCAACCAAATTACGATTTTATTTAAATTAAACATTTATTATTTAATAAAATTACATAAAATTATAAAATTAATCAAATGTAGACTTTGGCTTAAACATTATTGTTACTATATTTCTCCCAAAAATGATCAATTAAGGCATTTCTAAGTGAAAAGTGAGCTTCTTTATCTTTGATTAGTCTAAATCGAGCTAAAATTCTTGAAATCGAGTACTTTCATCTACTCCTATTTCAACTACCGGAGGTGGAGCTTCTCTTCCAACTTCAATTGGTGCCTCGAGAATCGAGATCACGTTCATCTTCGATTATCATGCTGTGCAAAATTGCACACGTAGTCATTATGTCATGAATCACATCTTTTTTTCCAAAAGCGAGCAAGCCCTTTCACAATTGCAAAACGCGATTGGAGAACGCAAAAAGCATGCATGACATCTTTTCTACACGCTTCTTGTTGCATAGCAAAATATATATTTTTGGACCGATTGGCTCTTGAATAGTTTGCACTATGGTAGAACATTTTGGATTTATACCATCAGCCAAACAGTAGCCATATTATATTATTTTCTTTGAATGATATAATGAGCTGAAGGAGCAATACCTTGAGCAAGATCGAAGAAAAGGTGGGAAGATTCCAACACATTGATATCATTATTGGTGCCTGACATACCAAAATAAGCATGGCATATCCAAAGATCATAATCTGCCACTGCTTCAAAAATAATAGTTGGTGATCCACTCCGACCTGCATATTGTTCAGCCCAAGCTGTAGAACAATTTTTCCACTTACAATGCATGCAATCTAAGCTACCAAGCATTCCTGGAAAGCCTCGTTTCTCACCAATGCAAAGAAGACTCGAAATGTCACTTGATGTTGGCGATCGAAAAATATTGCTCTCAAAATATAGCAACTATAGCTCGACAAAATCTTTTCATGCTTTCGATTGCCGTTGATTCGCATATCTTCACGTACTTGTTTGTGGCATCAGCTGGCAGACCATATGCTACCATCCGAAACACGGCTGCTACTTTCTGAAGAGATGATAATCCAAGCCTACCAGTTGTGTCCCTTCATTGTTGAAAGTAGTTGTCATGACTTTCAACTGCTTCAATAATACAGAGAAATAGAGAACGAGACATGCGATATCTTCTACGAAACATAACATCATTGTATGTCGGCGTCTCTGAAAAGTAATCATTGAACAATCTACAATGAGTGCTTTCTCGATCGCAATGGATGAAAGAACGTCTGAAAACCGAGCCACCGTGGATCACTTGGTTGTTTTGTTGATTGAGGAGATATTTGATGATCGAGTTATTATTAGCAATAACAAGATGTATCGCTTGTTCTTCTTCGTCGAGACTATTGATCATTTTTGTAGTTTCATCATCATCAGAAGAGGATGATGAATCAAGAAAATGTGATAGATTCGTGATATTAAAATTTATTTTTAGAGAGAAAATCAAGAATGAAGACTATAAAATAACTTTGAGGGAGATTATATTTATTATTATTTTTTGATGACTATAAAACATAGAGTTCTAGTGGTATTTATAGAAGACTATAAAATATAAAATATTTTTGATGATAATTGAGGATTTTGGAACTATGTCATTGTATTTTTATTGTATTGTCAAATCCGGTCATAATACTTTAAGAACGTGAGAATCTTAGAACCACTTTATCATTGTATTGTCAAATTGGTCATAATAAATTAAGAAGTGTGCGAATCTTTGAACCACTTTGTCATTGTTCGTCAAATATGTCATAATGTATTGAGAAGCGTGAGAATCTTTGAATCACTTGGCCATTGTGTACATCCACTCATAAATTTAGAGTGATATACCTCTATAAATAGCATCATGGATTTTTATTTTCAATCACAACACTTAATCATTTCACAAATTTTATACTCATCAACATTGTTTTCTTAGGTTATTTAAGAAAAAAATGCCACTTCATACTTACAGATATAGTCATGAAGAAGATAAACTTATATGCCAAGTTTATATAAAAATTTCTCAAGATCCAATCACAGGTATGTATCAAACATCCGATCAATTTTGGTCTCGTGGGGTGAAGCATACGAGAATGGGAAAGAAGCAACTTGGAGTGAACGTTCAAAAAGATCAATCCAAGCTAGAGTTCAAGCTATTGTGAAAGCAACAAAGAAATTTCATGCATGCATCAAACAATGTGAAAACAGACATCCAAGCGGTGCTTCAAGTGATGATATTGTGAATATCAATATCTGATTTTTTTATACCGTTATCATTATATTTTTTAATAATTAATTTTGTTGGTTTAAAATGATATGCAGTTCAATCAAGCGAAAGTAATGCTAATGAAAGATCCCAAATATAAATCAGGTTGGAAATTTGATCATGTGTGGAATATTATCAAGAATTTTGAGAACTTTAAAGATGATGACACCCCTACTACAAAAGTGAGAAATCCATGTGGCTTTAGATATACATCTTGAGAGACAGAAAATCCTACTCTTGATTCTGTTACACAAGCATCTCGAGGTTTGTCTTCATTTTCTCTAAACTTAGATGACAACGAAGACAGATCTTTATCTCAAAATGAAGTACCTTTGGAAAAGCTTTTTTCTCATTTTTTGATGTTTTCACTCGAAATGAGTGACCATTGGAGATGGTCTACGAAATTTATGCAATATATCCCATTTATAACATAAGAGTTGGATGTAGTCAACGAAATGTGATGTAAAATAAATTTGTAATTACTTTAGTAGGAAAAAAACCATAAACGCTCAGCATGCGAGATGATGATAATATATTCGATTAACTTACCCAATTTTTTTTTTTTTTTTTCATTTAACTTACTAATGGTCATTTAACTTAAACAGACATACGAAATTAAAGTCATTTAACTTACTAATGGTCATTTAACTTAAACAGACAGATGAAAAAAAATACAATCAAGGCACATAGAAGTAGCCCTCGACAAGGTGGCAAGCAACATACACGGATCCAGCAAATCCGAAGTGCCCCGCGGAGTCTTCGCACTCAAATACTGGTAGACTATTAATGATCACAAATGCACAGGCCAAGAGAACATGTACAGGAATTGCACGCCCGATACGTTGATATTCTTCCCTCGTAATTCGAATTTTTTCGTCAGATGGATTGTAGGTTTTACCCACGCTACCTTTCATTATGCTAATTGGTCCTTTGAGAAGCTCGTCCCTCAGACAGTTGTGAAACATCTGCCTTTGGCAACATATTCACAAGCTCTTGTATTGACAAACTGACATCGGGAAGCAACAAGCCGTTCCGCTTCAATACCAACTCAAACTGTCGAATCAGAGACACAACATAACAGTTGTTATTCTCTGGATCACTGGGTTTGACAGAAGACGCTCTACAAGACTACTAAAACTAGACTGAATTTCCATTTTTTTCACCGAGAAACCCTGGAATCAGCGGAAATGCTGTTTATAAACCTGGAGAAACTACAGTTCCAAAATACGAAACCCTGGAATCAGTGGAGAGACTCTTTATAAACCTAGAAAAACTATGGTTTCAGAATATCCAAAAAAAAAACGTTCTTTTTTATACAGCAAAAATAACCGTTTTTTAATGTTCAAAAAAAAAACTTACCGAAAAGAAAGATTCATTTACAAGGTGGCGAGTAAGAACATGTTCAATCCAAGGTTCTTAACAAAGTTTAACAAAAAAAAAATAATTAGAAAATAAAAAATAAGAGAGAAGTAAGAAATGGTTCTTAAGTTTCTTATTTAAGAACCAATTCTAAACTTTTATGAAACTCATTTAATGTGTATTATCTTCTGATTGGTTTAATTTTATCATTATTTAATTATTTTTTTAAGATACTTTCCAATTATTTTTGAGAACATGCTCTAAGTACAATAGAAACTCTATAAATTAATATTCTATAAATTAATATATTTCTCTGATCCCGAGTTGGGCTGGTTCAAAATATAACACAAATCGATAAGATAATAAGATAATAATTTTTTTTAAATAACTTATGTAAATATACGGTTCCAGTAATAACATAAATTAATAATTACCATAAAAATAATCTTATACAAAAATATAATTATGATAATTTACTAAAATATGAATATATTATTGTTAGTTTTTATTAAAATTGAAATATTTTACAATTTATCTTTAATTTGAAAATAAAAAAAATTTAAAATATTATAAAATTAAAAAAAAAATATTTTTAATTATTTATTAATAAATAATTTTTTCTCTATTCAAAACCGATAAATTAATAACTCTATAAATTAATAAAATATTTTATTAATTTATAGAGTTTTACTGTAGTACAAGACAATTAAAAAAAAAGTGATTAAGAATAGAACATCGAGATCCACATTAGCAGCACATGGAAAGTTGAGTGGAATATAAATATATAATTATATCTCGAATGATTCAATCAAGAAAGAAAGAAAAAAAATTAATACAGCTCATGCACTATCGTCAGACTGACTTTTTTTTTGGGTCAAAATTGTCATACTGATTTTTATAATCATCATTTCACGTTTTGTACGTGGTAAGTATACAAATAAATAAATAAAAGACCATTAAAGAAAATTAGAAGCATCTTTCACTAATGTAAAGATTGAATATAAAAAGGATCATGAAGAATCAAAACACCTATATAACGACGACTAATATCTAAAATGATAAGAAGATTCACTACACAAATCTATAGATCATCACCAATGGTGAAGAAAGCAGTATTGATAGGGATCAATTACCCTGGAACACGGCGTGAGGTTGCCGCCGGAGACAGATGAAGACGATGATACAGGTTTCGATGAGTGTATTGTTCCCTGCGATATGAACAACATCACTGGTAAATTTTCTATTTTCTATTTTCTATTTTCTTGGTGTCAAAATAAAAATGGCTTTATAATATTCATTTCCATTATATTTTCCTTCAGATGATGAAATCAGGGAGATTGTTGATAAAGTGCCTAAAGACTGATCCATTACAATCGTCTCGGACTCTTGTCATAGTGGTGGTCTCATTGAAAAGACCAAGGAGCAGATCGGAGACAGCACGAAGAAGAAAGCAGAAGTAAAGACTAAAAAGATAGAACAAGAAGATGAGAGGAAGAACAGAGTCGATGTCATAAACAGATCTCTGCCTCTGCAGAGTATGATCAATATGCTGAAGCAGGAAACAGGGAAAGATGATATAGAAGTTGGGAATATAAGAACGACTCTTTTCGATGCGTTCGGAAAAGATGCATCTCCAAAAGTGAAGGAGTTCATGAATCTGCAAGAAACCGAAGGCCAAGGTTTGGTATTGAAGGAACAAGTGGTGACCAAGAAAGACAATGGGATATTGCTTAGTGGATGTCAGACTGATCAAACTTCAGGAGATGTACGAACCAATGGGAAAGCCTATGGAGCATTCAGCGATGCCATACAGATCATACTTTCTGAGACAAACGGTAAGATCACAAACAGAGAACTTGTTTTAGGTGTCAGAGAGTATCTCGAGTATGAATGTTATCCTCAACAACCGGGGCTGTATTGCAGCGATGGTTATCTGGATGCTCCATTCATATGTTGAAAACGACTTTTCAGATTTTGTATTTTAATCTTTTGTTTGGAAGTATTTTGTCTCAAGGAGAACAGCCTTGAGACGAAACAGAAGATGAGGGAGGAGTTGGAATCTATTTATAGGGTTTCAGCATCATCTCAGCTTCTGTTTTCTGCTCAATTGTTTGCGTGAATGACTTTTGGTTCTATCATCCTAAATTTCTAGCTTCATATTTGTTTTCATGTATCTTTTTCCCAATGTCTTCATTTTATGATCCTTATGAAGCATAAAGCAAATGTTGTAAGCAAATATTGTTTGTGATGAAGAAGAAAGGATTTTTTTAGTATCTTGACCTGAAACGGATTCTGATCAGAGAGTTACAATTAAAGGGTGATGATGCTGATGACATATGATGTTTCTTTTATGTTTTGCTTTTGTTGTGGATGGAGGTTAATCTCTGGTCCTGACACATCTCTCTGTTTCTTATATTTGGGTCTGAAATGAAGACTCTTTCTTCAATTATCCACTCCTATTTAGCATTCAGTTACATTATTTTGAAAAACAGAGTCAAGAAACAGTATCACATCGTATCAATCGCATCAATCTCACTCGAATGCGATGGAGATGATGGAAGTTAGAAAATCAGCAATATAACTGCGTCTCAGTTTATTATTTGTACGAGTTTTTCTTCGGTTATTAGAAAAAAACAGAGTCACGAAACAGTATCACATCGTATCAATTGATTTACCGAAATCTAAATAGAAGATATTTTCAATTGGTCTTTGATAAATATACAAAATTTTGGGATAAGGGAACAATTTTGTTAATGGGTTCTTTATTTTAGTTGTTCGGTTATTAGAAAAACAGAGTCAAGAAACAGCATCACATCTTATCAATTGATTTACCAAAAAAGATAAGATTTCAATTGGTCTTAGATTAATATACAAAATTTTGGGATAAGAGAAAAAAAAATTGTTGGTTTTTGAGGAAGAAAAAAAAACTCTAAACTATGATTAGCTACAGCCTACAGATCTAATCGTCATGTTGGAGCGTCAAAACAGAACTCAAAGTATTTAGTTGGAGACTGTTGTACTTGTAAACTTGGTGGTCGGAAAAATACTGGTTTACAAAAAAAAAATTAAAAAATTAAAAAATAACAAGGTTTCGAAGTGACGGTTTCATTAAAATCGAAAACAAGATTCAGCAGTCAGAGAAAAGCAAAAGAATAATACCGATCGATAACTGATTTGGCAGACGTTCGTACAATCTACAGAACGCTTTTTGACGTCATCACGGTTTTGCTTTGTCTACATTAGGAAAAGTCGTGCAATGATCTCATCGACTTTTCCTGAAACGTAGACAAAGAAACACCGAGAGAACGTGTTATTTCTCCTGCAATCGAAGGGGCATAAACCCTAGAAGAAGAATATGTACTCAAATGTATGAATGTGTGTATATATATAGGCGGCTACTCTAGGGTACAATTTGGAAACCCTAGAAGAATCTACAGTGGAGTCGCCGCCAAAGAGAGACAAGAGTGTTGTCAAAATCAGTAAACATGGGCTAAACCCAATTATGTTGAGCCCAATATGAAAAACCCAATATTCACACAACATTGAAATGTTTGACCGGTTTACAACGAAGGACGATTCATGAAATAGTAGCTCGAAAATGGGGCTTGTTTAAACATGATGTTTAAGAAGGGCAGTAGAAGGAACGATTATAGGGAATGTGTTAAGGAATTGATTGAATGATAATAAGTAATTGATGTAGGGGGTGATTGGGAATCACATTTTTAGAACTGTAGAGACTTTAAAATGAGTTACATTTTTAAAAGTTAATAATTTTACCAATCACATTTTTGCTTTCATAAAATTTCTCAAAGTCCCTAAAAACACTCACAGCACAGCTTCTTGTTTTTTGTTCATGTTTCGGTACTTTTTTTAAAAGCTATGAATTTGAGACTTTTATTTTTTTTTAAAATCACAGTCACAAATTAAAAAAATAAAGTCACAGTCTAATTTTTTACAGTCATTATTTTAAAAGTTTTAACAGTAAAAGTCCTAACCAAACACAGCTGTAGACGTATGTGAATGAAGTGATGCATGTTTAATTTGTGACTTTGTGTATGCATGAATTGTTATGTTGTGGTAAGTATTATGGATCTTCTCCAGTATACATCTTAGAAATTCAACTCAATAGAGACTATCCCAAATCTCCACCTATGTTTCTGCGGTTTATTTTCGTTTTGTTATGCTATCTCTTTCAACTTTTCCACTCTCTTTAGCCTTTTTTCCCCAAAATCAACGTTTGATTGATGCAGAATGCCAGAATGTGCCATACATGTTTACTCTAGAATGGTCAACAAGCTCAAGATTGAAGGATGTGATGCTCCAATTCCAAAAGGTACCTAATGAGACTTGCTACATTCTCTCTTAGTGTCATCACTAATCAGCAAAACATGGGAGAGATTTAAGCAAAGCTTAGATCTTAATGAGTTAAATGTACAGGTTTTAGTTCAGAATATTTTAAAATTAATCTAAATAAAAATAATAATAACGGTTTTAGTATAGATGATCTATTGAAAAGTATTGGTGTGAGAGTAAACATCTAGGATGAGGAATGCGTAGAATATTTTGGTCTAATGACTTTCATTGTTCTGGTTTTTAAACTCTCACATGCCTTACGATGTTTGTATCCAAACTTTTTTTGCGGGTTCACATAATCCGGACTTTATTGAACCGCTGAAACCTAAAAAAACCCAATCAAAATTGGTGAACCGGCAAAGACCCGACTCATATAGTTTTCAGTTTGAAAAACAATTGAAGGATCCCTCCAAAAATATAAAAAGATTGTCACCAAATCTCAAATCTTTATATCTAGCGTGGTTACCAAACTTTCTTCTTCAGCAACGGGGAGCCAAATATAACTAAGCTAATTTAATAGTTTCATGAACTTGTTTAGTTTGTTTTCCAAGTCTCAGAGGTAATGATTTGAGTGTTACAGATATCATTGGAATACAACACATTTGTTTTTCATGAAATTTGCTCTCAATAGAAGTTTCTCGGATTCCTTCCCAAACAAATTAATATTTTTTATAAAGAAAAGTTTAGAGATTAAACTGTTTAACAAAAATTCTTTAATGCGAAGAAAAGTCAAGCATACTCGAACTCTTGAATACCGACAGACTTGTCACTCAACACCAAAAATCATAACACTGAAAATAACATGACCTTATAGTAACCAAAAACTAAAATAAAAGTTACATTAAAATTCATTAAAACTAAAAACGATATATATTCATATTAAACATTTTATCACAACAACAAAAAAAACATTTTATCTTCGTTTATAGCTACATATTTATTATTTTATTTTTTATTTCCGAAAGATCGATCTTGATTCCATTCTCCACCTGAAACTTTGAAACCAAGATATATTGTTATTATTTTATTCTATATTTATACTTTTTAAGATATAATAAGTATAATAATTTTCAAGATTTATATCTAATATTATTAATATAGCTACGGTATCGTCATTCAAATCTTAATTAATTGTGCAGCTTATATATAATCTTTGAACTGTAAAACAAAAACAAAAAATGTTATAACAGAGAAGGAACATCTCTTTTATTTTTCTTGAAGAAAACTGAAAATAGATAGCTTGATTTTTATATATAGAAAACAAGCCAATAAATGGTCAAAAACTAAAACATATTTATGAAAGCTTAGTATTTTTATAATAAAAAGATTAGTAATTATAATTTTAGTTCGTTAACACTAATTTTCAGATAGATATATTCATGAAATTTTTATAAGTACAAAAATGGTTTTAGAAACTAAAAAAAAAATTGTATTATTTTATAGCAAATGAAAGTGTGAATACACACGATGATAAAAACTGTGATTGAATCAATGTTTTGTAACACTTTTCTTCATAAATTTTCTTTTAATAATTAAGTAGTTATAAATATACCTGAGAAACAATGGTGTGCATGAATCTTTGTTGCAGCCTTGATGAGAGGCAACTAACTACACTAAGCCTTTGTTCTTGAGCCAACATTTGTAGAACAGTCGAGAGACAAGACTTGTTTCGTCGGATACAACAACTTATGACGATCTCAACACCGATCAAACAAGGCATGACCACAGCTGTAATGTGTTTGTCATCTACACACGAGCAGCTTGATGATAATGTTGATGATGATGATGATAAACTACTAGTGCATTCCTCTGTTGATAGATGAGTAGAATTTGTGCCCGGCATTGATTTTTTAATCCGATTTTTCTTTTCGTTGAGTTCTTTGATCTTGTTTTGTAAATCTTTGATGTAATTTACTGATTGAAAAATATGATCTGATGTCGCGCGTTTACCCTGTATATATAAATGAATTGTTCTATTTAAGTGTATAATTAATTAAATTAATGTAACTAGATATTAAAAACATTATACTATTGTGGAAAATCTATACGAGTATGTAAAATTAATGTAGCTAATATATAAAAAGTGATAGCACCTTATATGGAAATTCTAGATGTGTATGTAATTTTATAAAAGTATATCAATTGGAAGCATAAATGAATGGAATTGGTTAGTAAAATCTTGTAAAAGTAAGGTTATATTAATTAAACTTTTCATTTTAATTAAAAACTGCTAAATTGCTTTCCGCTTGACAAGTAAAACAAAAATTGTTTCTACATCAACATATATACCAAAAATATAAAATAGTTATGAAGAAAATCAAATAAAATATATTTTAATTAGTTACCTGGATATATTGAAATGGCAAGAGAGATCTTAGACTTTTGAAAAGAGATGAAACTTCTTGTCTTCTTTGCCTTTCAATGTCTCTGTGTCTCATCTTCTTGCTTTCTCGATCATCAGCCCCTTTGTTGGCTTCACTTGCGCCATATGTATCACACAAACTTCGTTTCTTATTGCTCCTACCATTATTGTTTGCTATCGGATTGCAAACATCATGGTTTTGGTATGACATAAATGGCGAAAGAACAAAAGAATCAGAAAATAGTAACCCATCTTCCTCGGTTGAATCAGGCATAAACATTGAAGGAACCAAATCCATATCCTCTTGGTTTAAAAAAAAAAACAAACTTCGAATTTGAATGTTATAGTAGTGTTGTGACTTCCTTAGTACTTGTGTGTCTCTTTATACTTGGCTCCAAGGTTTTCTTTAACTATTTCTTCTTCCTCTTTAATAGGACAGATGTGATGACAGGTTAGTGACTGATCTCGAAGAAACTTAACTTTTAATTAAAATCTCCAAAAGATATGAGTAGTTGAGATTAAATGTTTGATAATTGTATTAAATAAAACTTCGACGCTGTTCATTTAGTGGCTATTAAATAATCACGTTAAAAGGGGATGGGAACATATGTGTTAAAGGTGCTTGAAAATACATCTAAACTTCATTACACATCACCCAAATTTCCAACTCGAATTAATATCTGTTCCACAATAATTCAATTCTCCCTAAGTTTCTTTAAAGATAGATATATAGATGTTTTAGAAATTTTGCTTCATATAGATAGATATGTTTTATAAATTTCGATGCAAAGTTAGACTGATATTTACAAATATAACTCTCTGATAACCATTGTTTAGTCACAAAGTCATAGCTCTCAAGAACAATAACTAAATTTGAAGGATATGTTTGATATTCTAAATAGTTAATTAAGTGTAGAAACTCTAAAAAAACAACACTAACGTATCATCTGAAAAGATTTACTTGATTCTTCACTTGAATTTTCAAACAACGCTAGCATATGCCGATTCCGTTTCAAATTAAATATCGTTTTAAACTTTTATTTTGTTTTAAAATAAATATAAAACATTAAATTTTATTACAAATAAATATTAACTAAAAATAAGTGAACATGTACATTTTTTTGTTGAAAAAAATTAAAACGATATTTATCGTAAAACAAAAAGAAAAGAATTTGACATATATATATAAATTTAAAAATCAATTTTGGTCCGGAAAAGACTTCGATCGCTAGAGTTTAAGATTTTGGATCTGAATATCAAAATCTGAATGAAGACCAAAAATATTGATTTGTGTCAATTATCATTATTATGACTGTTCAAAGCAACGAGCAAGCCACGTGTTAAAATAATATAATAAGGGCATTTTTGTTTTTCTTGAATGAATGTAAAATTTATTCAATCAAAAAAAAATTGTTACAACGAGTGTTTCATTGTTTTAAAACACCTTTAACTCCAAAAAAATTGAAATAAAAATGAGAAGAAGTTTTTTATGGTGTTCTAATAGCAAAACCAAAACATGAGTCATCCTCATACTTTCGATCTTCCAAGTTGCGTATCGAACTCTCACAATCTTGTCAAGGAGTTTCGAGATCCTCACTAGATAGATTTTGCTTGTCAAGGAGTTTCGAGATCCTCACTAGATAAATTTTGCTAATCACAAGTTTGTGAAGTAGAACGGAGACTATAAGAAATACATAATTAATATTTAAATATTAATCATAAAAATTTAGTGTAGAGAAAAGGAGATTAAGACATATTTTTGTACTGTATTTGATATATTAATGTAAAGCCCAATTATTAGGGAGTGTAATTGCAGATGATATAACGTGGACACTAAAAAAACCATAGAATGGTTTGCAATAATTATTAGTGAAGTAAAGATTTTGTATTTAATATATTAAATGTATTAAGTTTAGGGTCAAGATTAGGTCTGACATTTTGGTGAAGGGGTCCCCTTAGTGAAATGTCCACTTTGGTATTCTTGCACATTCATATATGCTGGTGATGATGAATTAAATGATGATAACATGATCACGACAAAAAACAAAATGATGATAACATGATCATTAAGATGGTTTTACCAATGGTGTTAATTAAACTTCTGAGTTATGAACCGATTCAAAAAAATTCTGAACTAAACTGATTCCAACCAAACTCACCTTTTTTTGTTTCACTATTTCTACATCCAAAAAAAAAAAAAAAAAAAACTCATCACTGAAAGAAACTATATTTTGCATCAGATTGTTGGAATATACTTATATTAGTGCTGAGCCCATTTTAAATTGGGCGGTGAATCACCTTGACTAGTTAGCCCAACAGATTTTAGGAAATTTGATTTTGTCTTTACTTTTCATCAAATTTGATTTTCACCTTGACCAACCCATCGTTTTTCTAAACTTCAAGGTTTTTGATACATTTGAATAAGCAAAATTGATTCTATTATGATTTTCCCCAATCTTGAGAGAGACTCTTCTGCTCCACTGCATGTGCTTTGACCGACCAAACCGGCCAAACAAATCAATACGACTCCGAAACCAAACATAGTGACATAACTAAAGCGCAACGGTTTTGACAAAATAGTGATGACCACTGTGACGGTAGTAACAAAGAGGGAAATAACTAAAAACGAAAAGCCTCTTTTCATTTGAATCAAAACCCTAACTTATCAAAAAAGATTCTCCACGTCTTTCCATAACTACATTAATATAAAAAGAGGCACCAAAACATTACAAAATACTACAACCATTGCTTCTAACCTTAAAACCCCCAAACCGCTCAGACCGACCTAACCACCGATCTAGAGAGCATTAAAAGAACAAAACGCAACTTTCATGGAAACCGCAGAAGCAAGATATTTTACGCTAACACTACTACTACAACAACAAGTACAACAACCATTTGTTAGAGAAGCCTTACTTCCAACCAGAAACGTTTTGATTCTGAATTTGTTTCTCTTCTGTTTCCTTTCCTACCCGATTTTACTCAATCAACTTCGATTACTTTTCGAGTTCTTCCAAGTTTCGGTTTTGTCGACGCTTTTAAATTTTCTTTAATTAACAAAAGAAAGATTTACTTTTAAATTTTAAGCCTTGTTTAGTTAATTTAATTAATTATTTTTTCAGCAAATATATTCAAAGGATATAATTTTCTTTAATTAACAAAATGTAATATTGATTTTAAACTTTCAATTCTAAAATTTTGAATCCATAAACTTTAATTAGTCCGTATTTACCCGTTATAATCAGCTTTTTAGATATGGTATAAGAACTAAACTTAGACCATACAAACAGGTGAATAATCAGCTTCTATGGTTTGGTTTCTTTTTAATTTCTTTTTTTGTTTTCAGTTTTATCCGTGTCTTGAAACTTTATAGTGAAACATAAACAACATTGGAACATCATCGACTGAAAAATTCGAACATAAAATCTTCAGCGACTCATTTACTTTGTCCCTCTAAACGTCGTCGTTTAATTGATTGATAAGCCCAATTTCATTTGTATATATGTCCAAACATCTATTTCAAGGCCCAAATTGATTGATAAATTATTCTGGACATAAAAAACGATAACCGTGGTCAAGTGACACATGCATGGTTTCAAAAACTTTTGTAATAAAAACATTGTAAATCGTGCATATAATAAGTTTTCAGAAATTTCTATATGATGTATGGAGAAACTTCTGAGAATTTATTCATTAATGTTTGTATGTTCTGAATTGAGAATTTTTATCAGTGTTTTTCACAAATTCCTTAATGGTAAATGGTTTTAGTTTCTAGCTAAATAATAAAGAGTTGCAAGTTGTAACAAAATAAAACAAATTAATGTCGCATACTCGAGCGACTAAGGTTTCAAAAAAAAAAAAAAAAAAAAAAAAAAAAATTTGAGCGTTTTCTTTGGAGATTTCTTTACGTGATTGCATATGCTCGTATAATTTATCTGTAATTGTCAGAAGTTTATGTAATTAAAATATTTTTTTTCTCTCCAAAATATCAACTATAAGACTAATGAATAAATTCTCAGTCAAATTAAATTTCTCATAAAGTGAGATTCTCGATCACTAATAACGATTTAACTTTCAAAATATTCTACATTGAAAGTGATTCAATTTTTTTTTTTTTTTAGAAATGCAAGACGTTTTGTTGGGATCCTCACAGACGGAAAAAGATTGCAATCAATTTGATAATGATCGAGTAGTGATAATGTCTTTATAGGTTTCTCGCAATCTTAAGTTTCTTAAACATAACACATCATGGGGTTTAAAACTTAAAAGTTATAATCATGTGGCTATGATTATTTCAAAAAGAAGCCACAAAGTCTTAAAACGAAAGCACAAGTGACTGAAGTGAGGATCCCACATGATGATTCATGTTATATTAACGACCAAAACCGCAGCCATCACAACTTGAGGGGGAAACACACACAAAGCCAAATCCATTTGTTCGTCTGTCTCGCATTCTTTTATGAGATAGCAAATATATTTGTTGATTATCTTTTCTTTTTCTATCAAATGTATAAAAGGATATCCCTTGTAGCTCCTATAAAATTTGTGGCTTATGCAATTTGGAGGAAAATATAAGGACATTAATTATTTTGATATGGATTTCGTTTGTACTATCTATCTACATTTTCGACCATATAAGAATTGATAAGAAATAATACTATCTACTAGCTAACTGTGATTTAATTTAAAATTCAAAATTATTATTTTAATGGATTTGTTTTTTTTTTCCATAAAGAGAGAAATGTTTTATGGGATTCCTTGTTTTATTATGTTTGCTAGTTTTGTTAACTTCTTGAAAAATAAAACTTCGAAATTTTTTGTAGAAATTATTCTCAGTTATTAGTATCCAGAGCTTAACATGCATACGCATTCCTTAATTTTTTGTTTTCCAATTTTACCAACCTCATATAGTCTTATTACACCGTGATTATTATGATTAATGAAAGGTAGTATCCATTCTCATTTTAGCTACTTTTTTTTTGTTTTTGTCGCCATTTTAGCTAGTTTAAAATATTTAAATTTACAGCTTATATATAACTTATTTTTATGCGATGAAAAGAGTCTAATCAAATCATTTTAGATCTGAATCCAGATTCAGTAATCAGTAGTCAAAACTATTCAATATTTCACTCATTTAACTCCAATTCAATCAAAATTCTCCATTTGGACCGCACATCTGAATCCTTACAGTCTTTTTACATATAAATCCAATTACATATCCCAAAATAAAATCTGCGCACTATATAAATAATTACGTCCATATTGTATACTTTTCCATGTTTATTTGAAAAAAGACAGAAAGTTCCCAGAGAATCCAAAACTTTAGGGACCCAGTAAAAAAAGGAGAAAGGCAAGGGTAATATGGTAATTTACATAGCTCCTCTCTCCCTCCAAAAAATCTCAACGACCCAAAATCTCTAACCTTTTAACTAACGAACGAGAGCGTACATCGCTCCAAAAGAAATTCCAAAAAAAAAAAAAAAAAATCGATTTTTCGTTTAACCCTAAATTCGAAATTTTCTTTCGTTCAATCTCTTCGCCGTCGGACCCAATAATCCGTTAACCCGACCCGGAAAAAACTTCAAAAGCTCCGATTTTGATGTAAAACACTAAAATACTGCCCAAAACATGAGTTCACTACAATGACCCGTACCGAACCCAAGCGGAGCCGGAGCTCCAATTCCAATTCCGAGAATTCCGGCGACGGAGGCGGCGGCGGTGGTGGAGGAACCACCGCGATGAGGGTTATCGTTCCGTTACAAGGCGTGGTTCAAGGTCGTGGCGGGTTGTTCTTAGGCTCTGTGATTCCTTGTGCTTTCTTCTACTTCCTCCAGTTTTACCTGAAACGAAATCGGAAAGACGACGAGCCCGGTTCCGGCGACCAAAACTCGGCTTCGTCTCCGAATTCGGATTCTAATTCGGGTTCTCCGGACCCGACCCGGTCCCAATCCGCCGGACATCTCACGGAGCTTACTGGTTTGCCCCGTTCTCTCTCTCGGATCCTCCTCTCGCCGAGAAATTCAGGTGGAGCTGTTTCGGTCTCGGGTCGTGCTAGTTGTGTAATCAAAGGAGGAGATTCGCCTTACTACGTTGGTCAAAAACGGGTCGAGGAGGATCCGTATGACGAGTCGGGTAACCCGGACGGAGTTATCGAACTTGGTTTAGCTCAGAACAACAAGGTATAATCAGAGTTTTTCAATTTTTCTCACTTGTTTGCGATTTTTCTGGATTTGACTGTCTCTTTCTTCAAACAGTTGAGTTTGGAGGATGATTGGGTTTTGGAGAATCCAAGAGAAGCCATTTCAGATGGATTGAGTATTAGTGGCATTGCTTCTTACGAGCCTTCTGATGGACTTATGGAACTAAAAATGGTTGGTCTCTCTAACCCATTAAAGCTTTCAACCTTTTTGAAGGAGATCTCTGGATTTAAAAATTCTGTTTTCTGGAATGTCTTGAGACAATCTTGAATCTTATTGAGATGGTTAAAATGTCTTTTTGTTTGAGGATCTTTATGTGTTCTTGAGAGAAGTTTTTTCCTGGATTATGAATGAACAGGCTGTTGCAGGATTCATGTCTGAAGCAACCAAAAACTCGGTTTCTTTCGATCCATCACAGTTAGTGTTAACTTCTGGTGCATCATCCGCCATGGAGATTCTTTCCTTCTGCTTAGCTGATTCCGGAAACGCCTTCCTCGTTCCAACTCCGTGTTCCCCAGGGTAAAATTTTAGTTCTTAACTCTTCCACTGTTTCACCGGATAATGCTATGAGCCTATGAATGAGAGATGTTGAATCTTTAGAGGGGCGTTCTCTTGTGCAGGTATGATAGAGATGTTAAATGGCGAACGGGAGTGGAAATCATACACGTTCCTTGTCGAAGCGCGGATAATTTCAATATATCGATGCTCGTGCTTGATCGAGCATTCTATCAAGCCAAGAAGCGAGGTGTCAGAATCCGCGGCATTATCATCTCGAACCCTTCGAATCCCATGGGAAGTCTGCTGAGCAGAGAGAATCTCTACGCTCTTTTGGACTTTGCCCGCGAGAGGAACATTCATATAATCTCAAACGAAATCTTCGCTGGGTCGGTCCACGAGGAAGAAGGAGGAGAGTTTGTTAGCATGGCTGAGATAGTTGACACGGAAGAGAATATCGACAGAGAAAGAGTTCATATCATCTATGACCTCTCGAAAGACTTGTCTTTCCCGGGACTCAGATCCGCCGCCATCTACTCGTTCAACGAGACTGTTTTATCCGCTTCAAGAAAGCTCACAACGCTCTCTCCCGTCTCATCTCCGTCCCAGCATTTGCTCATATCCGCAATCTCCAATCCCAAGTTTGTTCAGAAAACTGTGAAAACCAACAGGCGGAGATTGCAGAGGACCTACACAGAGCTTGTCAAGGGGCTGAAAGAGCTAGGGATCGAGTGCACGAGAAGCAACGGAGGTTTCTTCTGTTGGGCGGATATGCGAGGATTAATTTCATCGTACAGCGAGAAAGGCGAGATTGAGCTGTGGAACAAGCTCTTGAACATTGGCAAGATCAATGTAATACCAGGATCTTGTTGCCATTGCATTGAACCGGGATGGTTCAGGCTCTGTTTCAGCAACTTGTCTGAGAGAGATGCGCCTGTAGTTATGAACCGCATTAGAAAAGTTCGTGAAACATGTAAATCTCAAAATTGATTACGCTATTTGATTATTTGTTCTGCTCTGATGACTCTGCATAACCCGGATTTGGTTTGATATTGACTAAACCGGAAAATACCAAGCCTGGAAATTGTGCTACTGATGCATATTCAGGATCGGCTCAAGGTCAGAGATGGTTTGGTTAGTGAACATTTACCAATCCCACAATCAAATCGACAAAAAATCGATTTTTTTTATTTCCCTGTGAAAAGAATACAATTTCAGTTAAACCGGAAAATCCAAAATCCCAAAAGAATGAACTAAACAGTAAACCAATTTTCTCATGATCCCATTCCATTTCTGATCAATTCAAGAACCTGCACAACCTCTGCCATGCTCGGTCTCTTCAATGGATTCTCCGTCGTGCAGATCAAACCTAACTTCATCACTTGAATCAGCTCATTCTCTTCAAACCCTCTCAATCTACTGTCAAAACAACCAGAAGCCGAACCGGTTTCCAACAAATCCCTCACGTGATCCCTTAAGATCAAAACCTCGTTTTCCGATGGCGACTCCACCGGTTTTCTGCCTGTAACAAGCTCAAGAAGAACCACACCGTAGCTATAAACATCACATTTGTCACTCACTCTCAAACTCTGAGCTAACTCCGGAGCTATGTAGCCAACAGCATTGTGGAGCTTGGTCAAACCGAAGCTGTTCAAAACCGGAAGAAACTTCTCCAAACCGTAATCTGATAGCTTTGCCTCGTATCTTTCGTCAAGGAGTATGTTCCTAGACTTTACATTGAGATGAAGAATCGCCGGTTTACAATCATTGTGAAGGAAAGAAAGCGCCTTTGCAGTTCCTAACGCGATTTCGAATCTTCGATGCCAATTCAGCTCGGTGTTTCCATGGCTGCTGCTGCTGGTGGTTCTATGGTAGATTCTCGGGTGTAGATTATCGTAAAGGCTACCGTTTGGAACAAACTCAGAAAGAATCAACTGCATCGTCGAGGAGAAGTAGTAACCTTGAAAAGAAGCAAGATTCGGGTGACTTAAACCTCCAAGCCTTCCGATTTCTTGCTCGAACTCTTCTTGGCTTTCGATTCTTCCTAAAGTCTCCAGCTTCTTCACCGCAATGGAAACCCCGCCTTCGAAAGAAGCTCTATAAACCGCTCCAACCGATCCAATCCCGATGATGTTATCCTTGTCGAGCAAAGCTTTCGTACCCGCCTCCCAATCTTCATACTTTGAAGGCAAACTCTTGCTGAACAGAACAAGCTTCCCGAATGTCACGCCGCCATTACCAGATTCGGTTGAAGCTACGGTGGTTGTCGTGGTATCGAAAGCTACTACTTCTTCTTCTTCTTCGTGCTTTTTCCGTCTTTTACGAGCTCTAAGGTTCAGGACAAGCACTAGACAGATACCGACCAAGATCATAACAGCAGCGATGATAACAATGATAACAGAGGTGCTTAGAGCTTTGGTCTTTCTTGATCTTGATCTTGATCCGGTTCTGAGAGAACTGCACGGTGTTTCGAGAGGATCACCGCAGAGGAAAGGGTTGTTGGAAAACGAAGAAGCCATAGAAGCTTGGATCTTTGGGATAACGCCGGAGAGATTGTTGTAAGAAACATTGAAATGCGTCAGTTTATTCAAATTCCCGAGGGAAGACGGAACAGGACCCGAGAGCAAATTCTCCGAAAGATCGAGGAACTGGATTCTCGAGAGGTTCCCAAGATCAGGAGGAATGCTCCCGTTGATCCTGTTCCGATGCATATCAAGAATCTCTAAGTTTGTTAAGTTGAATATATTCTTAGGGATCTCTCCTTCTAAAGCATTCCCAGAAACATCTCTGCAACAAACAACAACAAAGATTAACAAAACAAAAACCGAGATTGAGGAATAGTAAGAGATTGAAAGACTCACAGTTCAAGAAGTAGTCTGCAATTGGATATATCCTCTGGAATTTCACCAATGAGATTGAGATTATGCAAATTCAAAACCTGTAGATACTCCAGATTTCCGAGCTCTCGCGGTAGCTTCCCGTCTATAGAGTTATCTCCTAATCTGATCACAGAGAGCTTCTCCATCTTCCCGATACCTTCAGGTACACTCCCGTTGAGCCTATTCGATTCCAAGTCCAAAAGCTTGAGACTTTTGCATCCGGTTATACCGTTAGGCACATTACCGGTTAACTCATTCGAAGAAGCATCCAAAAACTCCAAACTTTCGCTGCAACCAACGATCTCACCAATCTCCCCTCTAAACCGGTTTCCAGAGACATTGAAATAAGTCATGTTCTTGAATCCAAGAACCTCGAAAGAAGCTAAACCGTCGAAAGAATTGCTTCCTATGTCGACATGGCTCAGTCTCTTGCATTTCGATATCTCATCAAACACATCACCAGACAACACGTTTCTTCTCACAGACACAAACTCGAGAACCGGAATATCGCAGATCCTAGGCAGCAAACCGGTAACGCCATTGTAAGAGAAATCGAAACCGATGAGATTGTTACAGTTAACGATTGATTCCGGGATCGATCCAATGAGATTGTTGTGAGACAAAGAAACGAACTTGGTCTTGTAGCAGAATTTAAACAGAGAATCCGGAAATTCTCCGACGAAACCATTTTTCGACAAATCTAATAACCTTAAATTAGGCAAGTCACCGATAAACTCCGGAATCGAACCAGACAATGCGTTGGAACTGACATTGATCTTCCATAAAGTCTGTAACTTTGAGTAATCCAAAGGTAAGTTACCAGTAAACCTGTTGCCAAACAGAGTCAAAACCCTCAGAGAAGTTAAACCGGACAATGCCGGAGTTAGGGTCCCGGCGAGACTTGTGTTCCAAAGAACGATCTTGTCGACGAATCCTTCTGGGTTACAAGATACGCCATTGAAGCTATTACAGATATCGTCGTCGCCAATGGAGACCCAAGAAGCTAAGCTGTTGTACGGATCTTCGATGATTTTGCCTTTGAACTGAAGCAGAATCTCTCGTTCGGTTGCTGAATCGGACAAGTTAATGTAAGCGAATGTGAAGATTAGCCAAATCAGGAACCGAGACTTCCTGATTGGCATTGTCGGTTATCGGATCCTAAACCGAACCCAAACCCGGTTTTAGAAACTGCGCTATTTCAGTAGCATTTCTTCCAAAAATCTTGAAAATTGACGAAGAAGATGAAGAAGTAAGTAGCTGCATTTAACTAAAACCCAGGATTGAACTTAACATTTGCCATTTTTCGGCATCTTCAACGGCTAAATAAACGACAAAACCAAAGTCAAGAAAAGAAAGACCTCGAGAAGCGATTTTCAAGAATCACGGAATCAAGAACAACCCATTATCAAGAAACATAGAATAAGATCTGGGTTTTATGACTTTCCGAACCAAACCCATTAATTAACACAAAAAAACACTTTTAGTTCAGCTCTGGAACAAAAAATAGAGAGAGAGAGAGAGAAAGAGAAGATGAGTGCGTGGAGAGTGTGCCTTGGTTGGAAAGTAAGCAGGTGAAGCAATTTAATACTCTCTCTCTCTTTCTCTCTTCGGCGAAGGTTTTATTTTCTCTCTCTATGAATCTATACATCTGTGATTCTGTGGCTTCCACCATGTGTGAACAAGAACCACGTGCAAGCTTATATGTATCATGTATGTGTGTGAATAAATACATACTCCTATATATATTGGACGGTATGAAATTTTTAGCGGTAAGCTGGATCTTTTAGCGGTAAGCTGGAGTGATAAGTTGTTATAAAATAGTTGAAAACTGTAAAAAATAGTTGTAAGCAAAAACAGTATAAAAAACTGAGTGTATTACTTTCTGTTTTTATGATTGGTAATTATTACTCTCTCCATTTCACAAAGAGTGTCATTTTAACATATTTCACACAAATTAAGAAAACAATGAAAAGTTCGAGTTTACTATTTATTAGTACACTAAACAAACTTCTCTCTCTAATTAACACATTGAATCAATAGGGGTAAAACTGGGTTTTAATTTAAAATTCTGCATTGAAAATGTAAACATGAAATAAAAATAAAACTCCAAAACGACACTTTTTGTAAAACGGAGAAAGTAAAAAAGTATAATTTGTATCGCAGTTTTATGGTAAAGTTTTTGGTTATCATTCGAACCCATTGTGTGTATGTGTTTATTAATTTAAGAGTGAGAGGAGGGTGTCGTGTCTGTTTGTCTGTACCATCAGCATTTATTCTCTGCCTACACCAATCAAACCTTCATAAATATAGTTCACAGCCTACAAAACCACAAGAAATAAATCTATACATCAATGAGTATTTCTATAAAATTGATCATGTTTTCATATTCTATAAAATTATGAATTATTTGAATCCTTAAAATTGATCATGTTTTCAGATCGAATTCGTTGAGTGTAGATTATTAGTTTTTTTATTCTTCCCGGGATGTAACTATAGTTTATGTTATTGTTCAAAAAAAAAAAACTATAGTTTCTGTTAATAGTACGTTAGTATTTTATTTTATTTTAAAATAAGAGCTTCAATTTCCAATTATGCCTTCTGTCGGAATTTATATGTATACTCCTAGAAATAATAATGCTCGCAAGTTTTCAATATTTAATTCTCTGTTTTCCGCTGTTTTTATATACACAGCAATAACAATAACAATAGTACTCCTATTCCTATATGATAAATACTATATAATATATGGCCGTTGTCTTTTACTTTGCATAGAATTTATAATCTGACCGTTGGTTAAGTACGGAACTGTTATTTTTCGTATATTTCGAAAACTCAAAAGTCTGACTTCTGTTCGTAAGATTCTTAGATTCTTCCCTTTTTCGACCGAAATTGACCAATGGCCATAGTCCCATGTTTAATCAAAATCCAATCAAATTAATCTTATCTATTTATTAGAGAGATAAATTTATTTAAAGTATTAATAAAAAGTAAAATAATTTTTTTATAATTTTCTTAATATGTTTGAAAAACTGTAAAATGATACTCCCTTCATTTTATAATAAATACTGTTTATAAAACAAAAAGAGTAATTATTAGGAATCTATCATGGATGTTAAGATGAAACATAAATATATAAAAGACTTATGAATCTTAACTATCATCTCCAACAAACATGTTAAACAATCTCATATCGTAAAGTACATGAACCAATTCATCTATTATAAACTAGTACTCCCTCTAATTCTTAAAAAAAGTATTTTTGAGGTTTTCACACATATTAAGAAAATTTTACAAAAGACTTTTCTAATGTTGTTTTTATTAATTATTACTTAAGTTATTCTTTAAATATTAAATGTTATAAGGACAAATTAAATAAAAATGAACAATAACTACACCTAGAAAATTGAAAACTTCTTTCTTTTTGAAACAATTTTTTTTTCAAAATCTATATTTTTTGAAGGAATATTCAATTAAAAACCTAAGGAATATTCAATTAAAAACCTATTGTCAAGAACATGTTTTTATGAAATTGTGAAACTTTAGTTCTATTTTGTGGATTAATGTGAAGAATAGTACCATAACTAAATGTAAGACCAGCCATCCACATTGAAGGGGAATAAGGAAGAAGAATGGTTTCAGTATTTTTCTCACCCAATTTATAAAGGGAACCAATTAAAAAAAGTGAAAAACAGAGAAACGTTTTGTCGGTATATTTTAACGTTTTGAAAATGGAAATTTATAGTTCGAACAAACCGGTTCTCTATTAAAACCGATTGCTACAGATTTCCGGTTCAGATAACTAATTTAATTTTAAATTAAGTCAGAACCGAATGTTCTGTCTGGTTCTCGTCTCTTCTCTCTCTCTCGGGCGAGAGTCTCATATACTACGATGAGTTATCATAGCACACACATATCAGTCATGTAGAGTATATAACTATATACTATATAGTAATACAAATACAGACGCATTGAAGTTCTGAAATCTGACTTTAAAAATCGGTTTTACCAGTTTTTAAATTAAAACACCATACATCTTACAAACAAACTAAGAGAGAATTTAGAAAATCATAGAACCATTTAGTTATTGAATTATTGTTCGAACTTTAGTATCTTATATATAAACTCTTTATCATAGAAAGTAATTTTCTCACATTTGTGATCTTTTGTTGTCTGATGAAAAATATTACTACTCCTGTTTTTTTTCATAGTTAGGGTTGTACACATAAACTAAAAAATCTTCTATAATATCTATTGTAATCTTGTTAATTATTAATAAAGAATTTACTGAAATTATCTTTAAATACTAATATGTTTTCTCAATACGTTTGAATTATATNGCAAGTGTGGGAGCACATTCTGTGGAGACCATAGATATCCGGAGAATCACGGATGCGAATTCGATTTCAAAGGAGAAGGAAGAGATGCAATTGGCAAAGCTAATCCGTTGATGAAGGCTAAAAAAGTGGAGAGAATCTAAGTAAAAAGTAAGCCAAATGTTCTTGCTGTTAAAGATCCTTGTGTTATATGTATAATGTATATTAGCTCTGGTTATGTTTTGTTTGCTCTAGGGAACTGTTAGATCGGTTTGTGCTCTTGCTATTGATTTGGATTTGGTGGAGTCTTGTTCTGTAATAATAAAAATGTTCATAGAACTTGGTTATATCAGAAATGTTTGGTCTTTCTTTGGTTACTAATTTTAGCTAGAGAAAGTTGAGTTGAAGTAACTCTGATTTGTTGCTTAGGTGACTAAAGAAGTAAGTTTAGTTTTGTAAAGCATTTTGCAATAAGAAAGAAATCACATAATAACCAAATCGAAAAGGATTTTCTTAATCAAGGAGAAATCATAGAACCAGAACAAGTGTTGATATAAGGGACATTCGTAATCAAAGGAGATTAATTAAGCGATAAAACGCGGTTACTTTGTAAGATTAGAAATCATGGTTTCTTTCTACTACTTCTTCATGCTGAGGATTTTGTCTCTGAGAAGCCTCCTCATGATCTTACCAGAGAGAGATTTGGGGATTGAATCCACGAAATGGACGGCTCTGATCTTCTTATAATGAGCCACATTTGCTGCAACAAAGCTAAGAATGTCTTCTTCTTTCTCTTTCGCTTTTGGATTCATCACAACACAAGCCACCGGAATCTCTCCGGCTTCCTCGTCCGGTAACCTTTTTCATTAATAATTTTGTTTGAATTAACCTTTCTTGAAATTTTAATATTTAGCTTAAAGAAAATATAAGGCAATATATATACACTCACGGCACGACTGCAACGTCTTCAACAGATGGATGAGTGAGGAGAATAGCTTCAAGCTCCGCCGGAGCAACCTGCCGGAAAATAAACAACTCTGTTTTCAGACCCACAATGTTGATTGATTCACTTACAGAAGACTGAACCGAACCAATCCAAATTTTAAACCGTAACCGGATCGAAATATTGGTAATGGTCGTTTTGTACTTAATAACCAAACCCAAACTGCAACCAAACCGAACTGAGTCAAGTAAGGTTTTGTTGCAAACACAATTCTAACCTAAATTACCTGAAAACCTTTGTATTTGATAAGTTCTTTGATGCGATCAACGATGAAGATATCTCCATCATCATCAATGTAACCTATGTCCCCTGTGTGAAGCCAACCTTCTTCATCGATCGTCTTCTCCGTCTCTTCCTTGTTCTTGAAGTAACCTTGCATTACACATTGGCTCCTCACACAAAGCTCACCAGGAGTGTTCTTCGGTAGTGACCGGCCGGTGTCTGGATCTATGAACTTCACCTCGAGATTCGGAAGTATAAAACCGACAGAGTTTCGTTTCGCGATTCCTTGTCCTTTATCAGGATCTCCATGAGTTAACGTAATGCAACTATGCTCCGTTAATCCATAAGCCTAATGATAGCACCGTTTATTCAATAGAACCAAGAAAAACATCAATGTGACCAATCCGGTTTAATCAATAACCAAAAACGAAACGAAACCTAACCGGAAACCGGTTGAGACATATCAATTAGGAAATAAAACAGAGAGGTTTTAGTTATACGTACCTCTTGGACTTGGACATTAGGAAACTTGGCTTCAAAGGCAGTGAGAAGCTCAGGAGCTAACGGAGCAGCAGCAGTCATAACAGAACGGAGTTTAAGCTTCGAAAGATCAAACTCATCGACAATCGGATTCTTGACAAGATTCAATATAATCGGCGGAACAATAGGCGCAAACGAGACCTCGTGTGCAATCAAAGCATTCAAGAAAAGCCTTAGATCGTACCGACTCATAGCAACAACTTTGCCTTTGTTCTTCATCGTTGCACAACAGATTCCAACGATACCGTAAATGTGAAAGAACGGAATCAAACCAAGAGTCACGATCTGGCCGATCATTTCAGACCGGACGCTGAAGAGAGAAGAGCAAAGATTTGCTATGAGGTTGCGATGTGTGAGCATTACTCCTTTTTGTAACCCTGTTGTGCCTGAAGAGAAAGGAAGTGCACAGAGATCTGTCTGAAGAATCTCTAATTCTTTGTTGTTGTCTCCGGATTTGTCTCCTGCTTCTAGAAGATCTTTCCAGTTCACTGCTCCTTCGATCTTCTCGTCACCTAATACGATTACTGGTAAACCCAAAGTCTTCACCTGTCCAAAATCGGATAAGTAGATTTTAACCGAATCAAACTCAAACCGAAATAAGTACCAAGGTTAACCGAAACGAATTATATCTTAAACCAACCACTATGAAAAAAATTCACTAAAAAACCATATTCAAACCCTAATTTAGTCCAATTGAACCGAATTAACCAAAGTACATTCAATTTTATTCGTATTTTTTAGTTTTTTCATTTAAAATCAAACTGAATTTAAACCGAAACTTTACCAAATCACCGAACATTTAACCACGCTTAACTGAAATAAATACGGTTTTAACCAGTGATAAAATTCTACATGCCTATTACTGAAATAACCAAACCGAACCGAATTATATGCGTGATGTTAAACATTTATGTGCATATACAAAATCATAAACAAGACATATATGTTTTACGGTACCTTTTCGTAGTTAGTAGAATCAGTGATGATTCCTCTAGCACCAGAAGCTTCAACTTGCTTCTTGATCTCCGAGACAAGAGCCGTCGGATTAGCGCCGGAGAAAACTCCACCGGCGGACATAATGCCAAGAGCAATAATCCCATACTCCGCGACGTTTGGTAGAACCACAACCATTACTTGACCTTTCCTAAGTCCAAGCGAGGTCAACGCTTTGGCTAGCCTCTTCGTGTCCCTCACTACATCACCGTATGTCACGGCTTTACCCGTCACAGCTTCTACGAATGCCACTTTCTCTGTGAATTCTTCAACTCCTTGGAGCACAAACTCAGGCTTAACACATAGATTTAAAGTAAATCTCATTAGGATAGCCAACTAAACCGAAACCAAACCAAAATTAGGACAGTTAACTAAAATAATCCAAACCGAATCAAGAAGAATAGACTAAAATATTATTATATAATTAAATTAGAATGATTGTTTACTCATATTTTAAAAAGTTTTCATTAGTCTGAAACCAATTTCAATCCATACCAGTGTAAGTTTGTCGGGAATGGGCACAGATGGATATAGACTGCGAAAGATGTGTTCATTGTCTTGCTTTTGACCCTCCATTTTAGATGGTGATTTGAATTTGGTTTACGTTTTACGAAAGAGTGAATATAAATAGGAGGATAATGTCTTGTTCGTATGTCATGTCATGTGTATGTGTGTGCAAAAACCAATGTAGGTAATTAAGAGGAAAGTAGAGGATAAGTCCTTCTTTGACTCTCTTAGACATAGGTGAAGTTTTGTTGAGTCACGGAAACGTTGTGAAAGATCTGATTTATTCTTGAAAAGGAGCCCAAGAAAAAAAAAAAGTTCTTTAGAAGTGTTTGTAAAGGCCCGTATTTGTTCGTAAAAGCCCCAACTTACAAGGTTCAAAATATGATCTTTGGTCAATGGGCTCTTACAACATCTGAAACTACAAATTAGTATAATTAGACTTATATATATATATATATATATATATATACAATTGGAAATGTTTTTTTTTTCTTTATTTGTAGTTAATTTCATTCCAAAAAATACAATATTGTTTGTATAATAATTCTTTTCTACACTCTAGATTACGAAGGTCCCCAAATTAATTACACCTAGTGTTTGTTGATTCTCCTGCAAATTATTTTACTATAACTTATGATATATATTTTTTCTGTTTTGTATCGCCTTGTTTTAATTGCAACTAAACATTGGTATTACAGTAAAACCTCTATAAATTAATAATGTTGGGACTTCAAGATTTTATTATCTTATAGAGGTATTAATTTATCTATAATTAATAATTATTAATTTATCGATAAATTAATAATTTATTAATTTATAGAGATATCTTCGGTTTGAACTTTTAACGTTTATCAAGAAACAATACAAAATTGTTTTTGAAATTATAAAATTAATTTAGAAAATATCATATCAAAGAATTTAAAGATAAATCAACAATGTTTATAAACTTAAAACAATAATTTAATCATATTTTACTATATTACTTTGGTTATATATATATATATATATGCTTAGATGTGTAATTATTAATTTATCTTATTATTAGGACCATATATTTACATAAGAGTTTCAAAAAAATTATTATCTTATCGAATTTTGCTAATTTTTACACCGGCCCGACTCGGGACCAGCAAAAATTATTAATTTATAATGATTATTAATTTATCGAGTATTAATTTATAGAGGTTCTACTGTAAATAACTCTTATGGCTAACAAGTGGTGGTAAAGTAGTGTGATAAATTGATGAAAATAAGCACATAAAAAACTCTTTAGAAAAAATTATTATTACTCTTAAAAATAATGTTACACAATGCATAATTTTATATGGTGATGAAACATCGATTCACTCTCTCTGTAAAAATCGCATATTTACTTTACTCATCTTCCGATAAACAAATACTACGCGACCACGTGGCAAATGGCAATGCCTATTTCATTGCACTAATTAAAGTCCGTTTCACCCATCTTGACATGCTTCAGTGGGGTCCAACTTCGATTCGAAACTTTTTTCCCGGCTGGAGAAAAAGACAAGGATATCCTAGCTTCGCCAACAGAATGACGACCAAAAGTGAGGGTATAATAGACTATTCACGTAACGAACAAACGGCGGAGGATTTTAAGAGGCGCGTGTTAATCACGCGTCCACGTCATGATTTCTGGAAAGTTTGGGTGAAAAAGGGGAGATCTGATTTTCCTCAGCTTAGCTATGGATTTCACGTGGGTTGGCTTAAGATAAAGACATTAGACACGTGGCTCATTCTGACCGTTGGATCGTCGTGTGGTCGGTTTCTAGTGCGAGGCATCATCGTATTAGAGTGGAATGCACGCAAAGGTTAAAAGGATGGACAATTCGAACACGTGTCATCCGAGCTGGACAGTTGAGCAACCAATGAACTCACGGCTATTTGACACGTGCTGATATTTTGTTTAGTCACGTGCTCGTATATTACAAAGATTCTGATCTTTTCACACAATTTAGAAAAATTTGGTAAATTTCTTTTATGCCTTTTATTAATACAGTAAATCAGTTTTTTTCTCTAATTAATAGATTATAATAGTAGGGATAAAACTGAGATTTAGTTTTAAAAAATTGTATTAAAAACATAAAGTGACATTTTTTGTGAAACAAAAATCAAGAAGCAAAATAACACTTTATGTGAAATGGAAGGAATAGTACTTTCGCCATTAAACGATTTAAACAATAGACACAATTACATTTTGATTTTTTTTTGTTCTAAACTAACAAATGAACGGATGTAATGTCTCCTAGAAACTATGTAATAATTTTTCCTTTTGGAAAACAGTAACATGCGCGAGTCATTGTCGTCCATGTGACCATATTTTAATAACAGAGCCAAATCGAGAAACTTAACAAGTGTTTGCGTATATATACACGAATACAACTCTGATAGGGTTATGTGAAAACGTGTTTTGTGCTCTGCTCTTTGAAAAAGGATCAACTTAAAGAGAGAAACTGAGAAAAGTAGACAGCATATGTGCCAAACAAAATCAAAAAGAGTCTTGTGATCATATATAAACGTCACCGTTTGTAGGGAAAGTGAGAGAGTAGATGTGTTTTGAAAGGAGAAGCAGAGAGATTAAGACGACATAAAGTGAGAAATGGCGATGAAAGGTTATTTGGATGAGTATGAGAAGCTTGTGATTAGGATGAACACTCCCAGGTTTTGTGTTTTTTAATTCTTGTTTCTTTTATTATTCTATGTATGGATTATGGATACAGAGATCTCTGAAACATTTTGATATACAGAAGTTGTTGGGTTTCATATTTTCTTATCTTTGGGTTTTCGATCTTTTTAGACGAAATTAATTCATTTAAATTTGTTTTCGATCAATTGAAATGCATTTGAGTCTGATCGGTGGTGTCTTCTTCTAACTTGGTCTTCTCCGTTTGAAAATTTTCCCAACTTCTTTTTTCATAGATTTTGGAAAATCTCGAAGACATTTTTTATATCCAACTTTTGTTATCTTCAAAATTTTCCAATCTTTAATATTTTAAAATTTCCATAAAGGGAAACTTACTCCTTTTTTCCATAAAGATTGACAATTTGAATTAAAAATATTACTACAGGGTTGTGATCGACAATGAGGTTTGTTCTTCTGCAACAATCGTCAAGGCTAGTCCTTATTTTAAATAACTTACAACCATACAATAAATTAATTAAAGGTTTAATAGTTTATAAATGGAATTTTTATCTTTTTTTTTTTTTTAGGTTGACAGTTCGAGGAGAAATGGGATATTGTTAGAGGCCGTACAGATTCTGACAGATCTTAACCTCTCCATTAACAAAGCTTACATTTCCTCTGATGGAAGATGGAACATGGATGGTAATTAATTCGTAATAATAAGATGTCAAAAAATTAAAAGTCATAATAAACTCACCAAGGAGAAATTATAGATTGAAATTTCATAAATATTAATTTTAATAAACGTTTTCCGAATTTTTTGGTTGCTAGTATTTCATGTGACTGACATAAATGGAAAAAAATTGAATGATCAGAGCGTTTTGAGCTACATTGAACAGGTAACTATTACTCTTGATATTTTCTGGTCTCACAATTTCATTTTAGTCCAAACTTTGGTTTAAACAATATTTGAATCCAACAACTTGGATTCACAAATGGAAACTTTCCCCCCTAGGGTGTTAGAAATTTAAGAAGTTGGACTGAAATAGAAACTTTCATCTTCTGTAAGTGTTAGGAATTCTAGAACTTGGATTCAAAAAATGAAAACTTTTTTCCTCTGTTTGTTGGAAATTCAAGAATTTTGATTAAAATATAAACCTTTGTCTTTGAATGTTGGGAATTCAAAAGAACTTGGATTAAACAATGGAAAAAACTCAAGAACTTGAATCAAATTAGAAATTTATTTGTCCTTCAAAAACTGAAACTTTTGTTGTCTTTTGGGTGTTGGTTTTAACAATCAATTCAGACAGTATATTATGGAGAAAGTATTGAAGTTAACGGTTTAACGACCCTAGAGTTAACCGGATCAGACCGTATCGGATTGCTATCTGAAATGTTTGCGGTTCTCTCTGATCTAAACTGCAATGTAGTTGATGCTAAGGTCTGGACACATAATGGCAGAGTCGCATCCATAATTAATGTCAAAGACTATAGCTCGGGATCTCCGGTCGAAGATTCACATAGAATCTCCAGAATCAAGGCACGTTTAAGACATGCCTTGAAAGGCGATAACGGCGTTGCTAGAACTTGCGTTTCAATAGATTTTACACACACTGAAAGTAGACTTCATCAGTTAATGTTTGAAGACAGAGACTACGAGAGGAGACCACAGGACGACAAGTCTCCTGTTGTGGTTGTAACGGTTCAGAATTGGGCCGAGAGGAGTTATTCGGTTGTTAACGTTCAATGTCAAGACCGGAGAAAGCTTCTTTTTGACGTGGTGTGTACGTTAACCGACATGGAGTATGTTGTGTTTCATGCTACAGTCAACACAGCTTTAGACCAAGCCTACTTGGTATGTTTCTCAGCCAAGCTATCTTTTGTGCAGTGAACTCGAATTATATAAAAAGTGTTTTATGTTTCAGGAATTCTATATTAGACACAAAGATGGATCACCAATTAGTTCAGAACCGGAAAGGCAGAGAGTGATCGAGTGCTTACAAGCTGCGGTAGAAAGAAGAGCATCAAAGGTTAGGAATGGCGTAAAAATCTGAACTGATTGATCAAGTTTCAACCTTATGATCTAAAGTTCTTATGTTTATGTTGTTAGGGTGTAAGAATGGAGCTAAGGCAACCGGATAGACAAGGTTTACTAGCGGAAGTAACTCGGACTTTCAGGGAAAACGGTCTGAATGTTACAAGAACAGAGATATCGACGAGCAACGACATGGCTACGAACATATTCTATGTGACGGATGCAGATGGGAATGAGGCTAAACCGAGATTGATTGAATCGGTTAGGGCGAAAATCGGGTTCGAGTCATTGAGAGTAAAGGAAATGCCATGCGTGGAGAATAAAAAGGGAGATGAAGGAGACCAACATACAAAGGCAGTATTGGTTTCACTTGGGAGTTTAGTTTGGAGAAATCATTTCAACTTTGGTCTGATTAAATCGTGTTCTTAAATCTAAATTAGGCGTTAAGATCTTATTAGGGTTTAGGCTATATGTGCCAAGCAAAGTTAAATATAGTGGAAAAGGTTTTAAAGTTCTTCAATGTTTTAGTCATTATCTTGTACATAGAAAAAGGGATCGATTAGAAATTTGAATTCAGAAATTTCTCGCTATATTGTTGATTTGGAATGATATTTTAAAAGAATTTAGGTGTAAAATAGGTTGTACAAAGTTTTCTAGTACTAGGTTTTTTTTTCTGGGGGGTTAAATTGAATGTAAATTTATTTCAATCAAAATCATGTTTACAATAAATGCATTGCTAAAAGCTAATTAACGTTTACACGAAGCTTGGGCAAACTTGGTTTGATAATTTTTGAGAAGCTTTTGTTGATTTCTGTAGATTTTGAGATTATAGAATACAAGTTAAATTTATGGAATAAAACGATACTAACCTTTTCACTAATACTAATTACTAAAAATAGGTTAAACTATTCCTCTTTTTTTGAATTATATGTCAAATTAATTCAAGTAAAAAGGATGCAGTGATTAACTGATTATGCTGAATTTCCGAACAAATGATAGTAATAGGAAATCGTAGAAATTGCTAGAAATGCTAGAAACTATTCCTCTCTTTACTTTTTCTGATTTTGGACTTCATGATTTTAGATATTCTATTGTTTATGGTCTAAATTGCTAACATGTGTTACATATATCTGTAAATTAAAACACACTTAACCTAACAAAGAACACACTTTAAATGGGATCGTATGCATTGATGAGCATAAAACCAAAATTTACTCCTTTTCTTTTATATATGCATAATGCTTCGCTGTGTTGCTTTGTCGTCAATGTGTGTAATTATATCTATTTCTCGATTGGAGTATCTGTATGTATAAATGTAGAAATCTTTTTCTCAAATTAGCAGCATTCTATATAGCACGCAAGATATATTTTATTTTTGTTAAGTCAGTTAATCATAAATTTTCTTCATAGTTTTTATGTCGCTGGTTTATTAGGGATGATATTGTTGGATTTATTAAAGAATTTTGATTGTTAAATTGCATAATTTTAAAAATAAACCGAATATGTGTTTTGATCATTAGAGGTGTGAGGTGTCATTAGTTCAGTTTGTTTTTACACTGGGTTTAACTTGCATGTCAACTTAATAGCAAAATAGTTGAATAACAAATTAGCGCAATCCGTGGTTCTATTGTCAGTGCTTGGGCAGATCCGTGGCTTCCAGTTCACCCACCAAGACCCCCTCGAGCAATGATAATGCAGCCACAAGAGTGTATGGTTTCTGAATGGATTAATACCACAAAGACAGGTTGGGATGAAATAAAAGTAAGACAAATGGTAGTTTAAGAAGACGCTGACATTATCCTGAGTCTGAGATTAAGCAATAAAGCTTCTACGGACTATTTAGGCTGGCATTACAATAAATCAGGGATTTATTCAGTCAAATCGGCTTATTGGCTTCATACTCATTTACCAGAAGCACACCAACCTCTACCACCGCCTAGGAATTTTATCCTAAAATCTTCAATATGGAAACTCAATACACCACCAAAACTGAAACACTTCTTTTGGCGATTATCGGCTAATGCTCTACCGGTTGGCTATGTCTTAAGATATCGACACATGAGTAATACTGCAGTTTGTTCCCATTGTGCAAATGATGTTGAATCTCCACAACATTTATTTTTTGAATGTCTCTATGCACAACGGGTTTGGCGAGCTTCTGGATATCCTCACCAGATAGTATATGATACAACAGCCTCCGTTACTGAAAAGCTAGAAATCATGATTATGGAACGTAATAATCTACCTCCAGAGATTTCTCAACTAGCAATCTGGATCTTGTGGAGATTATGGAAGAGTAGGAATGTTGTTCTGCATCAACGACGCCAAATTCCCTGGTACAAAACCATACGATTAGCAAAGACAGACACAAAGGAATGGATTGATGCTCATGACCACTTAACTCAACTAGATACTAGCCAAATGATCACACGGCCAATCCACAACAAAAATTCACACAGATGGACACGACCAACAAATCTTTGGATTAAATGTAACTACGATGGTTCCTTCATCCGCCAACAAAATGCAAGAGGCTTTTGCGAGATGCAGGAGGTAACTTCATTGGTGCTGGACAAGGTGAAACTAGCCCGGTTCTAAATGCAATGGAGAGTGAAGCGCAAGCTTTACTGATGGCTATGCAATTCTGTTGGTGTAAGGGGGTTAAAAAAGTTATTTTTGAAGGTGATTGTAAAGAACTAGTGTCTATCATCAACAAGACTACTATGCACTTTGGTTTCTTAAACTGGTCTAGAGATATATGGCATTGGATGGGAAGATTCGAAGAGGTCGCATTTCAATGGACACCACGAGAAGGAAACATGCCGGCGCATACTCTTGCAACATCACCAATACCGGGAGAAAATAGTTTTATTTATCACAATAATGTTCCTTATGTAATTTCTAATGTTTTACACTATGACTATTTAAGCTCTTCAATATAAGGTTTTTTCAGAGAAAAAAAAAAACAAATTAGCGCAATCAATAAGATAAAAAAAATAAAAATTAAATAAATTTAAAATGCTAAAAAATTATTATTTATTAGATGAATAAATGTTTGTAAATTTGACCCAAAACAAAAAAATAAATGTGTGTAACTAGTTATAAATTTGAAACGTGCGGGATGGATTGAAAAATAATTTGTTAATTTGTTAATTTTTATCATTTCGTGCTTAATGTTGTATATAATATATATTCGGTGGAATCACTTTTTCAAAACGTAAAAACGTGAAAAAATTACATACCATTCAAATCCAGTGTTTATGTAAAAACAGTTAATTTCTAACAATCAGTATATTTCGACTAAAATTGGTATATATTCCTTTTAAATCTAATCTGCACCTTTAGATATGCTACAAACATTCAGTTTTTTTTTTCTGCTACTGCTCATTACTATCTAGAAACATAAACATTTATCTGCGTAATTAACATCAAACGTTGTTTTTTTTTTTTTTGGTAGAACACGTTGACTTCTTAATCTTACCTGTTTTTGACATGTTCTCGTAGGAGCTAACTATTTGAAAATTCATTCTAATTTTTAAGATAAAACAATCAAATACAATCTCACTAGGCAAATTTATTTTTAAATAGACGGATACGAATGGATGATTCTTTACTTGAATTTTTTTTTAAATCCTACTACATATTATTTGAGAAGTCACTTTAGTTAAAAAATCTGATTTGTCAATTGCACAATGAAAGTTAGTGTATTTCAAAGATGACATATAAATGTGACATGTCAAGTTTCCTAAAATAAATGAAATGTTTTGATTGGTTGAGTTAAAATTAAAAATTATAAAATTAAAACTTGAATACACTAGATTATAACATTAAAATAAAAAATTTAAATTAACAAAAAATAATAATTACTATGATTTCAATTTTTTTTACATATATTCATAATAAATTTCATAAAATATGATTACAAATTTTTTACAACAAATATATATTATACTTTTATATAAAATAATAATATATTATCCAATAGGATAGTAAATACGTTATACCATTTTTATCTCTTATTCTTTTTTAAATAAATAAAAAGTTTATATCATACTCATATACAGTCTTATTGTATATTGAGAATTTGAGATAAAAAATAAAATAAAATATAACCGGATAAAAAATAAGAAGTAGAAGTAAAAATAAAAATAAATCTCTACAGTTTTGTTTTTCAGTAACACTCTCGTGATTTGTTTTACGGAGAAATTTAAAAACTTAAAAAACAAAATTTATAATGCATATGTGTGCATGCCAAGTTGCCAACCATAAGAAAATTATTTTATTCATCAAACCAATTCTTCAATATTGGAATCAAACCAATTCTTCAATATTGGATGAAGAGAGGAGCGGAGAGCTACCGGAGAATTTAATAAAATATGATTTAACAAATTTCATAATAAATATATATTATAATTTTTATTGAAAAGTAAAATTACTAATAGATTATCCAATGTACTATATTTATTTTCATGATAAAGTCAAATATTAAATTTTAAATTTTTAAAAAATTATTTGTAATTTTTGTTAATATTTAATATAAATTTTATTTTGAAACCATATATCATAAAATGCAGAAAATAAGAAATTTTGATTAAATAAAAAACGATAGAAACAGTTTTCTTGATTGTTCTTAAAAGGCAAAAATTGCATCGTGTAAAAACATAACGTTTGTTAAACACTAAAACTGTATATTTATAAAAACATAACGTTTACATAATATATAAAAAATTAATCAATACTTAAATATTATAACTATTTATGTATATAAAAAAATTATACATGTACATGTGTGCAGGTCAAGCATAAAAACTAAAAAAATTATTATATGTTTTAATATTTTTCAGTTTATTTAGTTATCATATTTATACTTTTTATCTAAAGAAGTATATAAAAAATCTTTGATAATGGCTTTTTAATCTTCAATTTCTATTGAAATATATAACATTTTTTATTTGATCTATCGTTATTTTTTATTATTAAATATTCATATAATGTTAATACATAATTAGTATGTACGAATTGATCAATTTTAATAATATTAATAATATATTAAACATATAAAATATTTTGTTGTCCGCACAATGTGCGGGCCGATCACCTAGTATATATTTTAAAAGACCATATTAAAATTTAAAAAGAGGGATAAATGAGCATACTTGTCATCTGTCATGATCATAACTTAAAAACTCAAATCGTCTACTCCAAGAATCTTAAATTTCCCTCCCAAGAACATATAAATATTTACACATAGTTACACATACACACATTGTTATAACTTGCGCAGCAAGAAACAGTCATGAGTATAACATATACTTAAGAATTTAATAATATTCTGCTTGGGAGGAGTTTTACAATAACTTCACACAACAGACTTTTTCCACTCATTTTCCCGGAAAATTACTCTTCATTTCGAATTTCCCTGGAAAGTTACTCTTTAATTGATATAGATAGAGATCCCTATAAGATGGCGTTCAACATTATAACCAATGGCATGGAGATCATCTGGAGAACGATTGTTTCAACATCTGGAGATACTTGATGGTAACACCATAGACAAGAACAGAGAATGTGGTAATCTCACAAGATATTACTATGGTGATGACGATGATTGTTTTAGCTTTTATGGTGGTTTTCATGAAGCTGGTTATGATGGTGATATATGGAATGTTGATGAAGATTATAGCCAATGCAATCAAGATGGTGGTGATGATGGTATTGAAAACCATGATGATGATCATCATGCCCATTGTGATGATGATGGTGATGATACATTGAAGAGTAGGATTGAGACGAGAGACGAGCAGAGAATCTGTTTGTCTGACATTTTCACAACTCTTATTATTATTATTTTTTTCTCTGTACACTACGAAGAAACCGTTGTGATGTGTACATAGGTTTGGTTGTTGAGCATTGACAAGATATAATCTTGCTTTCACCAGTTAGTTATGTATCGATTTGTAATTATAATGCAGAAACAAGAAGAAGAACAGAAAGATTAATAATACTTTCTGACATTAATAAGCTCTTTTTGACATTACAATGCCCTTACAAAACTAACCTCTCCCTCAAGGCTGAAACGTCTTTTTCGAAATCTGAAATCTACTTAAAAGGGAGCTTCTTTGAGTTATGGCCACTGAAACTGTGTCAATGAGTGTTTAAAAGACACGACAGTAAGTAACATGAGAACGTAATCAATAGAAAAGCTACTTTCAAGTTGGACACAGCTGAATTTTAAAAAAAACTCTCTGTTCTTGGTTTAGGAAGGTCAAAACTTACTGGATTCCACTTGGGCGTTTATGTGACATGCAAGTTATTTACAAAGTTAAAACTGAAACACATCTAAGAAAAGAAAATTCTGATACACATACATATATTATTCTTAAAAGACTTCTCTTAAACTCTACTTGCTTTCGTTTACCTTTGGAATTTTCTTGTTCAAGATTCTAGTGTTATCATGTAACCTGAAAAAATGATGGATGTATTTTTAGTTTAGAATTCTAAACAGATCCATTGATATGTCCCATGGCATTTATAGATTCAGAGCTTAGCTTAGTCAAGAAAGAGCTGACCTGAGTGCTCTAAATATCATCGGAAGTCCGAATCTTACAAATGGGTGTGTCTCCTTCCCCCGCCTTTTAAACGATGATGATGTCTGCTTGAGAAAACCGCAAACGGAAAAGGAGGGAGAAGCAGTTCCAGGATTACCTTTCTGCACAAGATTCCGATGTACAAATCTCTCTCTCGTCGACCACCCAATCGCAAACCTCATCTTCTCGAATTGGGTTCAGGTGATTGTTGGGTTTCTTCTCACTCTCTGGCTCGGATGCTTTTCAGTGCAGACCGTTTTTAGGGATCTTTGTTCGGTTCCCAAGCTTGATAAGGTACTCGTTGGATTGGATTGGCCATTGATGGAGCTAAAGAAGAGACAATTTGCAAAGATTTGCTGATTTGAGTTTGAGCACTGATTGAGAAAGAATCTTCTTTTTTTGTTTTTCTTACCGAGTTTTCTCGAATCCATATTTCCCGCCTTTGCCTTACCATCGATATCTTGGCAGATACAAGTCGACGGATTCTCATGAAACTCGCCTCTACCGGCTCTTACTTCCTTTTGGCTCTCCCATGAATCCTCTCTGAAATGTTCTGACTTGAGAAGCAAACTCCTCCCAAGTTGTGTTCCCTTTGCTTAAAAACAACTTGGACAGCTTTTTCGCATTCGGTCTGATCGTCGGTTTATGCCCAAAATATCTCCTGCATAAGATCACGAATCTTTCAACGCACCAAAATCTAATCAAAACTTAATGAAAGAATGAAAGAAAGAAAAGGTTTGGTAAACTACCTTCTACCGGCTAATATTTCCAAGCGCAGCCATTCGTGAAGAATCAGAAGAAAATGGTTCTAACTCCATTTTTGTAGCTATAGTGTCTTTTGAATAGAAATGTGGGAAAAGTGCTTTCAATGGAGCCAATGATTCTTCACCTGATGCAACATATATATATGTTCTTATCCAGTAGTCTCTCTTGGGTATCGCTTGTGCTCTTCTTATCCATATACCCGTGACTAATGATCTTGATAAGCTGAGTAAAATGGGTATCGCTTGTGACATGAGTATCTGGAGAGACGGCTCTGAGACAAGGAGAAGAACGCTTCTTGGGTTGATTCATATGGTCCAAGAGAAAATCTCAAGCGATACCCATTTTACTCAGCTTATCAAGATCATTTTGCTTCATCTTCTTTACTTATCAAGATCACGACTCCAATCACATTCTCAGAATGTTGATTGAGTTTTGGGGATTTTATACGATTAAACCAAAAATACAGTCAGAAGAGACAATTTGCTGATTTGAGTTTGAGCACTGATGAGAACGAACGAAAGAAAAAAAAAACAATGGTGAGTAAGAATCCTCACCGAGATCGAAGAATGAAACATTTTGGTTTCATCATGCGAATCATTTTACAAAAAAGAATCCCCAAAATTCTTCTGAAAAGACGAAAAATACAGAGAGAAGCAATGAAAAAAGGACAAACCTTGGTTCCTTCGTCGAAGGAGTTAACCCGAGAGAGAAAATTATAGATATCTCTTTTGCAGAGTTTTTCCGGGAAACCACCAAGGATTTTCTCCAGAATCAGCCTGTAATCTGGAGGAAGAAATCCGGTTTCTTGTTAATCCAATTTCCTCCAAACTTGATCTACATTCAAAACACTATAAGATTAAATCCGATTTTATCAAAGAACGAGCACTTACTAAAGATCTAAGCTTACTTCCGTCGTGATCTAAAAAAACAAAAACTATCACACGAGTAAGGACATCTAGAAATACAGTACACCACATCATTAACCAATTAAAGAAATTTAAGTAACAAAAACCAGTAGACTCAACACCAATTGTTGGCAGAGAGAGACAGAGAGATCTTAGAACCAAGTTTAAGAAGACCGGTTCTCAATACCTCTAAGGTGACTATTCCATTGTTATGAGTGTGTAGAGCCTCTTTATGATGCAAACTGGGTCATTGATATGGAAAACGTAGATGAATAACAGCAGCATTGATTCTAGAGTAACATTCACCAATCCAACATATTATTCTTCTCACTACTGTTAACACTTTGAAACTTTCCTGCAAGAAACTTGCTCTACCACTCCTCTTCTCTCGTGGATAAACTGTTTTAAGAAAGCATGTTCAGAAAGCTTTTGTCTAATCCTATCATATTAGAGACCAAACTTATTGTCGAAGCATCTCCTGAGAATCCACAACTCCTCATTTCCTTGATAAGTTCAGCTGCTGCTGCTTTGTCACCATCTCTGAGGTGTGTCCTAATCAGTGTATTATAGGTACCGCTATCTGGGAGAGGCCCATCTTCTTTCATTTTTCGAAATAAGGCATTCGCTTCTTGCATTAAGCCTTTCTTACACAATCCAGAGATCATTGTTGTGTAGGTTACAACATTAGGCTTCACTCCTTTGTGGCTGAGACTACTAAACAGATCCCAAGCATCTTCCACTTTACCAGCCTTGCACATCCCTTCAATGATGATATTATATGTGACAATATTGAGTTCCATTTCACTCTTTTGCAGATCCTGGAATATGACCACCGCTTTCTCGAGCTTCCCGTTATTAGAAGGGATACCAGCAGAAACCATCTGTTTGAAAACTTCCTGGGCATTCTCACAGTCGCCAGATTGGAAAAAGCCTTTGATGAGAGTGGTGTAGGTGACTCTGTTGCCAACTAATCCTCTTCGAGACATCTCGCGAAAGAATTCCATAGCATCTTCTACCTTCTTGGACTTGCAAAATGCATTTATAAGAGTATTATAAGTCACCACGTTTGGGAGACAACCTTTCCTAACCATCAAAGCAAACATCTGTTTGGCCTCCACTAGACGATCTTGCATGCAAAGTCCGTTGATCAATGAATTGTAAGTGACTGTATCAGGATTGATAGACCTTCCGATCATTTCCTCGTACAACTTCTCGGCCTCCAAAAGTTTTCCCTCTTTCACAAACGCATTGAACGTAACAACGTCAGGGTTGATTTTCCTCTCCATCATATCACTTAGTAGTCGAGAGGCATCGCTCCATCTTCCGTAATTACAAAGGCAACTTATGAGGGAGTTGTAGGTACAAACATCAGGTCTAATCCCTTTGTTCTGCATTTCACTGAATAGGTCGAGTGCGTCATCCACATGTTTGTATTTGCAGAGACCATCAATGACTGTATTGTAGACCACAACATTCGCCTCTATTTTGTCGGCTTCCATCTTCTTGAGCAGATTCAAAGCCAAATCAGTATGACCTCTCTTGCACGCTCCATTTACTACCACACCGTAAGTAACCAGATCTGGTTGACATCCTTTCACAACCATCCGTTCAACTAAAGCCACAGCTTCTGAGACTTTGTTGTGGAGAAAAAGCCCATGGATCAGAGTGTTGAATGTGACGGTGTTAGGTGTACATCCCATTTCCACCATTTGGTCAACCAAAGCTACGGCATCAGAAAGCCTATTCCCGTGACAGAAACCATTGAGCAGCGAGTTAAGCGTGACAATGCTGGGATCATAGCCGAGTTTCATCATCTTGCCAAGAATAGCTAACGCGAGAGAGAGCTGAGAGGAGCGGCAGAAACAGTTGATGAAAATACTGTAAGTATACAGACTATGTGAAATTCCCAACTTTTGCATCTCTTCGCCCAGAGAGATGACAACATCGTACTTGTTCATCTTCGCGATTGCACTCAGCAATTTATTGAAATCAATAGTGGAAGGAAAAGGACGAGACTTTACCATCTCACCGAACAAACCAATCGCATCATCTAGCTTTATATCACGAAGCCCATTTCTCAAAATCTCTCTGTAATCGTCACCGAGACCTGAGAAAGCTCGTTCCGAGCAAAGGGAGAACGAGGGAGGAGCCATGACAGGATTACCTTTCTCCAGACTACTCCGATGAGCAAATCTCTTGGCCGTAAGCGCAATCGCAAACCTCATCTTCTCGATCGCTCTGTAAACCCTAACCGCACATGAACAGTGTGTGTGTGTGTGTGTGTGTGCGAGTTTTCCTTCAACTTCAATCACTGTGAGAGAGAGACTTCTTAAACCGGCCGGTTCGGTTAATTTCAATACGAGATTATGAATCTTGTTTAATTTAATTAAGATCCCTTTCATTTTCGTGTTTGTTTTTTCCTTCAACCACTGAGACAGAGACAGACTCTCACGAGGAGGAGAGTGTGATTTCTTAAACCGGCCGGTTCAGTTAATTTCAATACGAGATTACGAATCTTGTTTAAGTCAACTACTAAGATCCCCTGTCTTTGGGTCAAAAACCAAGATCCCCTTTCATTTTCGTGTTTTTCATTAATTAGCGTGTTCGAGGAAATTAACAGTTTAAAATTTCATAACCCGGTAACGTCTCATTTACAAAATATGAATGTGAATAATTTTGGGTTAGAGATGATAAAAAAAAATCAGACTGCACAAAGAATTGTTTTGTTTTGGCTAATTTAACTGAAATGTTAATCTTTGATACTTAGGAAGCTCTTTTGCTTCATACTCCTTCAAAAAACTACACTGTAATTGTCTACAATCAATGGAGAACAGAGAATCTGCTGCACATCAGGTTTGAGTATTCAATCTTGAAATTGTTTTATACGCTGATCATCGGAAATCAGTTTATATTCATGACCCTTTAACAACAATGTCTCATTACAAAATAGAATTAATGTGAATGATTTTTTTGGCGGGTCCGTTAACCCCAACGAGTTCGAAGAGATGACGTCTATTAAGAATCATAGAGATTTTCTCTTGGACCAAATGAATCGACCCGTGAAGCGTTCTTCTCGGCTCTGAGACAAGGAGAAGAACGCTTCACGGGTCGATTCATATGGTCCAGGAGAATATCTCTATGATTCTTAAGAGACATCATGTCTTCGAACTCGTTGGGGTTAAAGGACCCTTGAACGCCAAACAAAATCTAAGCTCTGCCGGAGAAACTCCATGTGAGGTGTTTTGAAGAAAACCAGAGGAAACGTTGCGAAACCCATTGTGACACCGAGATGCTCCACCACCCCACTCAGAATATGGTCGAACCCAGAAGAAAACTCACGGAGATGATTTCCTCTAGACCCAAAATCTCCCGGGTCGACCCGAGACGGCTCGGATCTGCTCCAGACACTCCTGTCACAAGCGATACCTATTTCCTTCAAACATCAACGCATCATTCCCAAGGGAACATGGTCGCTCAAACTATTCTCTCAAGGATAAACTGTTTAAGAAAGCATATCGAGAAAGCTTTTGTCCAATCTCCCAACATACAACATATCAATGACCAAGCTTATTGTTGAAGCGTCTCCAGAAAACCCGCAGCTCCTCATTTCTTTGATGAGCTCAGCTGATGCAGCTCTGTCACCATTTGTTAGATGTGCCCTTATTAGCGGGTTATACGTGCCGCTACTTGGCAAAGGCCCATCTTCTTTCATTTCTCTAAACAAGGCATCCGCTTCATTCAGCAGGCGTTTACTACACAACCCTGAGATCATTGTATTGTATGTTATAACATCGGGCTGCACTGCTTTGAGCATCAGGCTATAAAACAAATCTTGTGCGTCTTCCACATTACCAGCCTTGCACATCCCGTGAATGACGATATTATATGTAGTAATATCAATATCCATTCCGCTCTTTTGCATATTCTCGAATACCACCAATGCTTTCTCTAGCTTCCCGATATCACAGAATCCATCCAGCAGAATATTGTAGGTCATAATACTGGGAGGCACGTCACTAGAAACCATCAGTTTGAAAACTTCTTGGGCATTCTCGCAATCGCCATTTTGCAAAAACCCTTGAATAAGAATGTTGTAAGTTATTGTATCCCCAACCAATCCTCTTTGAGACATCTCGCGGAAGAGTTCCATGCCATCCTCTACCTTCTTAGACTTGCAAAACCCATTTATAAGGGTATTATATGTCACTACGTCTGGTAGACAACCCTTGCTAACCATCAGATCAAACATTTTTATGGCGTCGTCTAGGCGATCATGCATGCAAAGCCCGTTTATAAGTGAACTGTAAGTGATAGTATTAGGATCTATAGACCTTCTGATCATCTCCTCGTACAATTTCTTGGCCTCCAAAAGTTTTCCCTCTTTTGCAAACGCATCGATCAGTGCGTTGAAAGTGAATGTATCGGGGTTGATTTTCCTCTCAATCATATCACTGAGTAATCGAGAGGCATCGCTCCATCTTCCGTAATTACAAAGACAACTTATCAGGGTGCTGTAGGTAACAACACTTGGTCTAACTCCTTTGATCTCCATTTCTTTGAATAGGTCGAGTGCATCATCCACGTGTCTGTATTTGCAGAGACTATCAATGACTGTGTTGTAGATTATGACATCAGCCTCTATTTTCCTTTCCTCCATATTTCTGAGCAGATTCAAAGCCAAATCTGTATAACCTCTCTTACATATTCCATTTACTACCACACCATAAGTAACCAGATCTGGTTGACATCCTTTCAACACCATCCGTTCAACTAAAGCCACTGCTTCTGAGACTTTGTTGTCGAGAAACAGCCCATGGATTAGAGTGTTGAATGTGACGGTATCAGGTTTACATCCCATTTCCACCATCTGATCAATTAAAGCTACGGCATCCGAAATCCTATTCCCGTGACAGTATCCACTGAGAAGCGAGGTAAGCGTGACAATGCTAGGCTCAAAACCAAGTTTCATCATCTTCCCAAGAATAGCTAAAGCAAGAGGAAGCTGAGAGCAGCGACAGAAACTGTTTATGAAAATATTGTAAGTATAGAGATCATGTGCAATTCCCAAAGTCTCCATCTTCTCGCCCAGAGAGATGACTACATCATATTTCTTCATCTTGGCAATGGCACTAAGCAATTTACTGAAATCAACAATGGAAGGGAGAGGACGAGACTGTAACATTTCACTGAACAAACTAATTGCATCGCCTAACTTAATATCCTGAAGCCCATTTCTGCTCAATTTCTTCCGGTAACCATAACTAGCACCAGAGAAAGCTCGTCTCCAGCAACAGACACCGCAAACGGAAAGCGAGAGAGAAACAGTTCCAGGATTACCTTTCCGCAGGAGACTCCGATGAACAAATATCTTCGCCGTCGACGTAATCGCTAACGATCGTCTCATCTTCTCGACTTGGCTTCAGCTGATTCGGAGGAAGCTATCGCTCTGTAAACTTCGGTAACACCCTAATTTCAGATGATGAACCCTTTGCGAGAGAGAAAGAGCAAGGTTTCAACTTTTCGGCGCCGTTGGATCATTGTTGTATTTTGACGGTCAAGATTTCATCTTTTAATTTCCCGTGACCGGCTCAATTTGTGTTCTCTGGGACGGTTTGGTTTTACAATTTTTAGTCATCACTTCACTTAGAAAAACCGAATTTTTAAAGTTCCATTTAAATTTAAAAAGCTAAAAAGCCCGCTTTATCAAGTATGGAAAAGTTTAGTATGGTTAATATATACCGGATACTATGTATAGACAACATAACCATAGAAAATCAATCTAAACCAAATCGGTTTGTCCTAACCAAATCGGTTTGTCCTAACCAGTATAACATTTTCAAAAACGTTATTGTTAATTCTGGACATGCTTGCTTAAAGACATACTTGAGGTGAATAAGCCTTTCTTTAATCCAGACGGAAAGATCTTTCATATCAGCTAATGAGCTAGAAACGTAATGCAACACAAAAAGAAAAAGCAAAGACATAAAATGCGATTCTATTGAGTATCATCAACATGTACCACGCACGAGTCGACATGAACATTCCTTCAATGGAGCTAACCATTGACTCAACTCACTCCAGAGACAGAAAAGTACCTGAAACCAGAGAGCAATCAAGAACATAACAAATCTTGAATCACCAAAACTGTAATTAAATTTTGTTATATAAAAAAAAAAAGAGACTCAGACATTCGAAATGAACAAAAAAGCAAAAAATGCTTACCCTGCTCTGGAATCACCTTCTGGTTCTATTATCAGACCTTACTATTTAGGGGCCTAGGCATTGATTCCCTTAATCCACTTCATGAAACAAAAGACATGATCCACGCTAAGTAACAGTATATTCAACTGAGCGTCAGAAAAATTACTTGTGAATTGTGAGGGAAACTCATAGGTGTGTCTCTGTGTTTGTGATCAGTTCAAACACTTTTCTGGCCTCATCTAATCGATCGTGCATACAAAGCCCACTGATCAGTTATTGGCTAGTTTACAGAAAGCTAATCAAACATATTCATTGAGAAGTAAGCACTTGAAAGAAAGGCTTATTCACCTCAAGTACGTCTTTAAGAAAGCATGTCCAGAAAGCTTTTGTCCAATCTCCTGTCATCCAACATATGAAAAACCAAGCTTATTGTCGAAGCATCTCCTGAGAATCCGCAACTCCTCATTTCCTTGATAAGTTCTGCTGATGCTGCTTTGTCACCATCTCTGAGGTGTGTCCTAATCAGCGTATTATAGGTACCGCTATTTGGGAGGCGCCCGTCTTCTTGCATTTTTCTAAACAAGGCATCCGCTTCCTGCTTTAAGCCTTTCCTACATAAGCCTGAGATCATTGTATTGTAGGTCACAACATCAGGCTTCACTCCTTTAAAGGTGAGGCTGCAAAACACATCCCACGCATCTTCCACTTTTCCAGCCTTGCACATCCCTTCAATGATGATACTATATGTGACAATATCAAGGTCCATTTTACTCTTTTGCAAATCCTGGAATATGACCAATGCTTTCTCTAGCTTCCCATTTTTACAAAGCCCATCCAACAGAATGTTGTATGTCATACTATTAGGAGGGACACCAGCAGAAACCATCTGTTTGAAAACTTGTTGAGCATTATCACAGTCGCCAGATTCGAAAAAGCCTTGGATAAGTGTGCTGTAGGTGACCGTGTCTCCAACTAATCCTCTTTGAGACATCTGGCAGAAGAGTTCCATGCCATCCTCTACCCTCTTAGACTTGCAAAATCCATGTATGAGAGTAGTATATGTCACTACATTTGGGAGACAACCCTTGCTAACCATCAAATCAAACATCTGCTTGGCCTCATCTAAGCAACTCTGCATGCAAAACCCATTGATCAGTGAACTGTAAGTAATAGTATCAGGATCTATAGACCTTTTGATCATTTCTTCGTACAGTTTTTCGGCCTCCAAGAGTTTACCCTCTTTCACAAACGCATCTATCAATGCACTGAACGTAACCACATCGGCGTTGATTTTCCTCTCGATCATATCGCTTAGTAGTCGAGAGGCATCGCTCCATCTTCCGTAATTACAAAGGCAACTTATCAGTGAGTTGTACGTGAAAACATTTGGTCTAATCCCTTTGTTCTCCATTTCACTGAATAGGTCGAGTGCATCATCCACATGTTTGTGTTTGCAGAGACCATCAATAATTGTGCTGTAGATCACGACACCCGCCTCTATTTTGTCCGCTTCCATCTTCTTGAGCAGATTCAAAGCCAAATCAGTATGACCTCTCTTACATACTCCATTTACTACCGCACCGTAAGTAAACAGATCTGGTTGACATCCTTTCACAGCCATCCGTTCAACTAAAGCCACAGCTTCTGAGACTTTGTTGTTGAGAAAAAGCCCGTTGATTAGAGTGTTGAATGTGAAGGTATTAGGTTTACATCCCATTTCCACCATTTGATCAAACAAAGCTACGGCATCAGAAATCCTCTTCCCGTGACAGAAACCGTTGAGAAGCGAGGAAAGCGTGACAACGCTGGGATCATAGCCGAGTTTCATCATCTTCCCAAGAATGGCTAACGCGAGAGAGAGCTGAGAGGAGCGGCAGAAGCAGTTTACCAAAATACTGTACGTGTAGAGATCATGTGAAATCCCTGACATTTGCATCTTCTCGCCGAGAGAGATGACAACAGCATACTTCTTCAGCTTGGCAATAGCACTCAACAATCTACTGAATTCAAGAATCGAAGGGCGTGGACGAGACTTTACCATCTCACCGAACAAATCAACGGCATCGTCTAGCTTTATATCACGAAGCCCATTTCTCAATCTATCTCTGGAATCATCACAGAGAACTGAGAAAACTCGTCTCCAGCTACTGAAACCGTAAAAATTACCTCTCTCGGGAATATTCCGGTGAACAAATCTCTTTGGTGTCGACGAAATCACCATCACCCTCCACATTTTCTCGATTTGGATTCAGCTGATTTGGGATCCGTGAGAAAGAGACTCGGAGAGAAAGCGAGAGAGAGAGAGAGAGAGAGAGAGAGAGAGAGAGATTTCGTACCGAGTTTAATTTGGTTAATACCGAAAGGAAAGTCATGACTGGGTTTAATTTGGTTATACCGAAAGGCGAGAGTATTTGGCCCTCACTATTCAAGCGCCGTTGGATTAGATTTGGTATATGACGGTCAATATTTCATCTTACCAATTCTACTTTCAGTAACCAACCGGTTTACTCTGTGCTCTCTGGTACGGTCTGGTTTTATAATATCTAGTGTCACAATCGATTTTAATTCAGTCTCCAAGAGTCAAAAAAAAGAGTCATAATGATAGAAAACCAATATAAACCAATTCGGTTCTTATTTCATCCAGTCCAATAAACACAATGTTTTTTTTTTCTCATCAGAGAGATTTAACACAAATCCTTTTTGAAGTCATCACACTCTAATATTTAAGATCCAAAACAACAACAATCAAGTTGGCTTTGCGAAAGAAATTTGATCCCTAAACTTGGAGATCTCGCTGCGGATCATCTCTTCAGCTTGTGGCTTCACAAACATACAAGTAGTATCCAGTTTCAGTACTTGAATTATGAACTTCTGTGAAGAAGGCAACGAACTGTTCAAATGTACAATGAGCTGCGCCATGGGAACGTCACTGCAAGTAAAAAGAAAACCAAAGATTTGGTTAAACCCCGAAGATGAGAAAAATACGCAATTCGTTAAGAGTATCAACAAGAAAGGTAAAATCTTATACCAGGAGATGAAGATTCCTTTGATGGAGTTAACCATTGATCCAACCAGGAACAAATCTTGAGAGAATCACCAAAAACTGCAATTAACATATAAACTGCAATTAACTCGAAATTCTCAAAATTCAGCCATAGGTACAACAACTCAAGCTCGGTTAATTTGTGATTAACATCATTGAACACTAATCTTAATTTCGATTCACACTGTTTTGACTCTAATAGGATCCACGATAAGGTTGAAAGTTGAAACCATATGCGAAGAAGATTCAGTACAAGTGAAAAAGCTTTGCAGTTTACAAGAAACTCACCCACAAATCTCAGAGATTCCAATTTATTTAACACGAAATTCAGAAAACCAAGAAGCAAAATCAAACCAGAAAACAAAAGGATGAAGAAGGAGAAGGAGAAGAATGTGATCGAGAGATAAATTGGGTTTCGTTTCCAGTCGCCACAGAGTGAAGAAGAAGCAGAGCAAACCCTAACCGAAACATTATTTAGGGTTTTAGGAAATTTATCGGTAATTAGAAGAAATCAACGTCGAGAGATTCAGAATCCAACGAACAAACAGGAAACCCAAAATCACGGGAAAGTTCTAAAATAATCTAACCTTCTGATTTCATACAAATTTCGTTCGATTCAGAAAGTTTTATTCGGAGAATCAAAAATCTAGAGAAACACAATTCACCACGATAATGAACGAGATCCTTCAGGCTTCAAGATAATTGAAGAATTTGTTAATTTTTATAAGTACTTTAAGCCCTACAAAAGGGCCTAAACAAAAAAGAAAGCCTCTGAATAAGTTAGAGGGTTTCAAATTGAATGCCCCAAAAAATATTAACACTTCTGCTGGTGGTAACACTTAACTGCATCACCACGATATCAGAATGTTCTCTAAAGACTAAAGATTACACAAATCTCTCTAATGCCACAAACCATAACAGCATCCACAGTAATAAACATACGATAAACCTTTCTTTTTCCATGTAACAGTGCTCTGTCAAAGTAGCAAGAGAGGGTTTGATAAAACCGCTGTATCTTTCAGCAGTGTGTCGCCTTCAGTCCTCGTAATCATCCAGTGTTGAATAGATTAACCTGAAAACAAGTAACAACCCTAAGTTTTAACTGTTTCTTTAATCTGATTTCAGGATTGAGCAAGAAGACAGCGAAGAGGTTTATTTACCAGAAAATGGTGAGAAAGAGCGTGAGGATCATGTAAGCGAGCTTGAAGAGCCGTTTCTTCTTTTCCCAATCAAGCAAGTTGAAGATCTCTGTGACGTCTATCAAATGCTGTTTTTTCGAGTAACTAACATCGAAAAGAAATATACTCTTTTATATCAGAATCAGCTTGGACATTGGATGTTTCAAAAAGTCTGAGAGTTGTTTTAAAAAGAGACTCACAGATGGAAATTGTAGTAGAGATAAGGGACACAAAGCAGTGCCATGAACCAGTGACCCGTTACGAGGTAGAGTAAACATAGAACTCCTTGAAGAACGAATTCTGGTAATACCACAAAGTTTATCCTTGATGCAGAGTCGTAAGGGTTGATGTAATCAAACTCGAGATCAGCTAAGCAAATAAGCTGCAAGAAAAGAAAAAAAATTTCAGTTTTCTTCTAATTACACTGAGTTTATCAATAAGCACGGTCGCTTTCACTACAAATATGCATATTTGTCTACTTCAGTTTCTGTCTATCACAAGCAAGGAACAAGAGAGAGAGACTTCGATGATCAAGATTCCAATATAAAATGGCTTATACTGCTTTATCGAGATGGAAACATAAAAGAAATCCGGTTTCTTGTTAATCCAATTTCCTCCAAACTTTATCTACATTCAAAACACTATAAGATTAAAGAACGAGCACTTACTAAAAGATCTAAGCTTACTTCGTTCGTGATCTAAAAAAACAAAAACTATCACACGAGTAAGGACATCTAGAGATTCAGTACACCACATCATTAACCAATTACAGAAATTTAAGTAACAAAAACCAGTAGGTTCAACACAAATTGTTGGCAGATGACAGAAACTAAATACGGAAACCTTAAAGTTTCTCTATTTATCACATTTTCAAAGCTCAAAACCAATTCTTACAAACGATTCTATGTTGCTAAGGACACGAAACCCTAAATTTTCAGTGCTAAAAACTTCTTCTCTCCATCGAACAAGCATAAGCAGATATTTTAGGTTTCTTGTTCAAAGTGGGAATGGGATCGAACCTGGTAAACAATCAATCCGACAAGAGTGATAAGGATTAAGAATGAAATTATCCATGTCCAGACATCTCCCATCCCTCTCTTCCTCCTGAATCGATTCCGCTGTTTTCTTCTTCTTCTTCTTCTTCTTCTTCTTCTTCTTCTTCTTCTTCTTCTTCTTCTTCTGTGTCACACCTTCTATTGTAAGCTTCTAGATCTCTAAGATGCTATGAAGAACAGAGTTACGGAGAGATAGGTTTGTGGTCGGAGAATTCAAGATTTCCTGATCGGAGCTGTTGTGGAAAAGCAGGTACGAGAGACTTCCGGTTTTTGACCTTTTTCTGTGGACCGAATAAAATTCTCGGTTTATATAGGTTTTTATTTTCCAATAATGGTGATCGTACCGGTATCGGTTAAAGCGGTACGAGTTTTTAAGCCCATGGGTCAATCAATTTAAGCCTTTTTGACCTTTTTCTGCGGACCGAATAAAATTCCCGGTTTATATCGGTTTTTATTTTCCAATAATGGTGATCGTACCGGTATCGGTTAAAGCGGTACGAGTTTTTAAGCCCATGGGTCAATCAATTTAAGCCCAATTAAGAGACAAGTGAGTTGTATTGTTTTCAGACAATTAAAAAAAAAAAACTTTTTTTGTTCTCTTTGAGATTTTACCGAATGTGGGACCCAGAATTCCTTCAATCATCTGTGATTGATAAAAGCCAGCTGTTTTCTAGTTGCGAAAAACAAGCTTCAGCTTTTCGATGTGTGTCTGTTTTTTTTTTCTCTTAACTAATTTTGTTTTAGACTTTTAGTTATGTCTCGATTCATGTTTTAAATAAGTGGCCTAATGTGGAAGCTCCCTTAATATAATAGTTTACTTAAAGGTTTTTAATGCTTTTACATCTGGAGGTCTGGTTTTCGATTCACAGCATATGCGATTTTCCCAGGTTATTAGAAATAGCCAGATACGGAAGAACGGATCTACATCAGCTTATTAGAGATAACCAGATAAGTAAAAGACTGACGAAGATATTCATGGTAGGCCCACATTTCTATGGTGGATCTTTGTAAAATAATTAATTTGTTCGTTAAAAATATCTTTATAATTATTTGCATAATTTGCATTTACATGACTAAAAAAAAGTGGCCTAATTTACTGCCACCTTTTAAACTTTAAAGATATTTTAGTAACTTAAAAAAGGGAAATAGAATATGAAGTTTTGTAATCACCTTTTTCTCTCACCATTTCTTTTTTTTTTTTGCTCACCATTTCTCTACGAAAAATTTAATAGTTTCTTCATAGAACATACAAAATTTTTTTTTTTTTTTTTTTGCAAAATTTATATTTTATACATGGTTTTGCCGCAAGATTTTGGACCTCGATGTGATTCTTATACTGGGTAACTGAATTCTCGTTATTATCCTATATACGTAAACTCGGCTTACAGTGTTAGGAATACATAGGTTAATACTTATTTCTTTTGCAAAATGTACAGGTAGAATGAAACCATCGAATATAAATAACATTAATGTATTCCAAATTATGCGGTTTTGTGACTTCTGTTTTATTATTTTCATGTATTTTTATATAAATTTTTTTTTGCTAGATGGTTATATTTTTATCTTTTTGTTGTTTGTATTGATCAGCTCTACACACAAACGTAGTGGAGTGGTTGGCGTAGAGAATTCTAAATTCTAATACAAGCTTGTGAATGAAGCAAATTAATTGTCACCGTAATATCATTAATAATTCTGATATAATCATCTTTTAATTAATATTATTATTAATTTTCTTGTTAGTGCTTTTACTGTAATCATTTAGATACAATACAATCATACAATCAACACTTTCTTTGTGAAATACACGCATGCCGACATACAAATAAAAACAAGAAATATATTCATAAAAAGAAAAATTAGTACCTGATTTGGTATATTAACTTAACAACGGCTAGTTGTTCTCAATAGATCATATTATTCATTTCGTTACACCATTCGTAATAGTATTTTTAAAAGATATGTACGTATAATCAAATCTAAAGTATATGGTGGTTATGTGAGTTAAAGATTATGTGGTACTTTAGCCCCCCCAAAAAAAGATATATATGTGGTTTTAAAATGTGCATGTAGGATCACCAGTGCAACTTTTTTCTATCAGGGACAAAAGAAAATTATAAAAAAATAAGACAATAATAATCTTCTTTCTTTTTTATATTCAAATAATTAACATGTGTTATACGATCAAAACATTACCATTTTAAAGCATTTAGTGTTTTTTTTTGTAATTTTCTATAATTTATTTTTTTGAAAGAAAAATTTCTATAATTTTTGTTAGCATATGTTTTATTAATGCAAACTTTTTATTAATGCAATTCAGTGTTTCCGTTCACGTCTATAGAATAAGATAGCAATCAATTAAACGTTGATTTGCTTTAAAAAAATCATGGAAACAAACATCATATATTATACAAAACAAAGATAAAAAAGTTTATATATCAGTTATAGAAAGAAAAAAAGGAAAAAAAACAAAACAAACAGACCACCATATCACACCCTAATAAATCGACTGTGTTTTAAGACAACCTGAAGCTGAAGTTACAAATTTTACAAGATGATCTCCAGATTCTTGCGGATGAAATGTAACACAACGGATAATTTTCAAATTAAGGACCATTCATTTTTTAAATGATTGGAATGATTTTTCAACAAAAAACAAAAAAAATAGTACGATTTTTTTTTTTTCACAAAATGATCGTATTCATAAGTGCATTATACGATCGTACACAAGAAGGTGGGAAACAGTTGTGACGTGTGGCTATTTTGACATTAAGACATTGACCAATTAAAACTTGACTCCTACTAATCTCCACTTGATTACTTTAGATATTGTTCTATTTTTTATTAAAGTTTTCTACATTTTATTTATCCCATCTCTTACGTACGTATATCGTTTTTATAAAGAGATTAAACTTTTTAAAAATTGGTAATACAGTATTCTAATATTCTTAATAATTAAAAATTCCACAAATCAGTATGTAAAAACTGTAGATATATGACGTCAAAAAAGATCCATAGATATACACAGAACGGATGTGCAGTTTTGTTTTTAAATTTACGGATTTAATTGTTTTTCGTGATAGACTACAAAAAATAAATATGTAGATGGTTTAAAAACGATCAATCTCCATTGACAATTCTATACCTAAATTCACAGAGCTAGAAAATACGTATGCAGTTGTAGAAAATAAAAAAGAAATCTGACCCAAACATTCTTTCATTTTGTAACCCTACGTAATATGTTATAGATCTTATGAAGGAATTTGATTCCTTTTTCGGGAGACTGACATTTGATTAAGATAGCTCATTGAGTTAACAATAATCTAGATATATGGATACTATGGATTTATAAATAGTCAAAAGTTCGACAAATAGATAAGTTTCACTATTGTGACGTCAAAAAAGAAGACGACAAGTTCAATTGTTCAATGTTGGATCATGAAGCAATCATAAATCAGCACAACAATTAAATAAAACCAATATTCACTGCGATCTGCAAAATTACAAAGTCCAATATGAATTTGTGATAACTGCTAAGTAATTAACATATATGAAATGTCTGTTATTATGCTCAAAATTCCACTACAGATAACACTTAGATTTATAATATAAGCTAGCAGAAGTAGAGTACAAATAGATAATCTACAAAAAAAGAAGTAGAGTAAATAACTCTAGAGAGAAAAAGGTAAGAGTAAAAAGAACAACGAAGAAAAAACATGAAATGAGTGTTGTAACAACCATGAGGCTCATGAATACCACACAAGACAGTTAAAAAGGTGAGTAAAAAGTCGTTACAGGGAGAGAGTAAGAAGTCAAATAGTGGGTTTGAGCGTTATCAAAAAGCTGCGATACAACTTATACCGTTTTAATAGTTACTAATCATAAAAACAGTATGAAAAGTGTTACTAATAATATTATATTCGGTTTTTTTGTACTGTTTTTGTTTACAGCTATTTTCTTACAGTTTTCAACTATTTTATAAATACTTATCACTGCAGCTTACCGCTAAAAGATTTAGTTTACCGCTAAAAATTATGTATTATTTTTTATTACCAATCGGATCCCGTATTTAATTAAAAAGGTAATCAAACAAATTATCTACACTAAAAAAATATACAAAAGAATTCAGTAAATTTACTTATAACCGAATAATAACATAAGTAGTAATGTAGCTATTAAATTTCACTGCATTAACAATTTCAAGCAGCAAAATAATTTATATTCGAATATATAGATAAAATTAACATATAAATTTTTTTAAAAAAAATGAAAAGAGAGATTTTTTTTGTAAAATGCAGTTATACTATTCTGAGTACAACTTTTTTTGTTAGAAGGGTGTGAGTAAATGTGTTTATTGTCTCGTCACCATATAAATTCAGTAACTAATTTTACTGGATTGTGGAAATGAATAAAGAATCATTTACTAAAGGAGTGTCCTTTTGGTCAACAACACACACACTCTCTCTCTCTCATTCACAGTCTATCTTTATCTCTCACACACAGAGACACAGTCTCTATAGAAACAAATTAAATTCCTAGGTTGCCCTTTTATGCCCACATTCTGAATATATCCCACATAGACAACAAGACACAAATGGAAACCCCACTCATCATTCTTGTATTTTTCCTTTTTTATTATATATAAAGTAAAATCTATCAAATTAACACACACACACACAAAAATTCACTCATTTATTAACACTTTCACACAATTATCTACTTTAAATCATTTAATGATTTTGTACTGTGGGCTGCTTATGTCATGAATGATTTCCCTCAAATTATAATCATATGGGTGGTTACTGGTTAGTTCACAACACGAATTATACCATTCCAAAACTCTTTAAGATACCAAATTTGATTACGTGGATAGTTGATACTATAGAATAGTAGTAGACTATATTATAAAAATTAATATAAATATAAAAGTACTATAGAATAATAGACTATATTATAAAAAATTAATATAAATATAAAAGTATTAAATTAAGGAAAAGAGGAAACAGACGAAGACCTCTTCCACACAAGAACCCAAACAATTCACTCAAGAAATTAAAAAAAAAATATATATATATGAAAGCAGGAGACATCCAAAAAAAAATTGAAAAAAAGGGATTATTTTTTTTTTTCAAAAAAGGTGTAAAATAATTAGAAATAAGAAACCTTTTTATAAAGAGCGTGAGTTACACGGACCAATGAGAAGGAAGTGAGAGAGTCTAACATCCAATGCTTTGTTTCCGTTCTCGTACGACGTGGGACTCTGGTCTCACCTTGTTCCTATCAAACGTTCCATTCAATGTTACATTTTCACTCCACGCGCATACCTCAAGCGCGTGAGATTCACTCTTTAAAAACTCTCTCGTCTCCCTTATTTTCTTTCTTCTCCTCTCTCTCTCTCTCTCCTGTCTCTTTCTTCTCTTTGAATTTTCTTCAGAGTTTTAAAAAAAAAAAAAACCGAAAGAAACGATCAGTGAGAGCAGAGAGAGAAGAAACAGATTATTAATTTTTTTTTAGCAGAAGGAAAGAGAGGAAGTGAGTTTTTTTTTTGTTTGGTCTGATTTTCACCATGAAATATTACCGGAGCTCCGATTATCTCTTGCCGCCGGCGGACTTTCCCGGCTGAAATTTAACCTTTTTTTTTTACTGCTTTTCGTTTAAAGACAACAAAAAAACCCAAGAATCATTGAATCAACAACTCCCGCTTAAACCCTTTCTAGAGAAAAAAACAATTCCCAGAATTTTTTTTTCATTTTCCGGGAATTTTTTTTTCAATTTTCTATTCCGAGGAAATTTCTGTAATTTCGTTGATTCTCTGCTTAATTCAACGAGGAGGTTTTGTTAAATTTCCAATCGCAATGGCGACGACGACGACGACGAACGCGACTCAATCGCAGTCACCGCAACCGCCATTACCGTCGGCGGAAGAATTAGCGTCCAAAGCGTTACAGAAGCGTTACGAAAGGTTGATGACGGTGAGAACAAAAGCAGTGAAAGGCAAAGGCGCGTGGTATTGGAGCCATCTCGAGCCAATCTTACTCCACAACACCGACACTGGTCTTCCCAAAGCCGTCAAGCTCCGTTGCTCCTTATGCGACGCCGTTTTCTCCGCCTCCAACCCTTCCCGGACCGCCTCCGAGCATCTCAAACGCGGGACTTGCCCCAATTTCAACTCCATACCCAAACCCATCTCCACAATCTCCCCTTCTCCTCCTCCGCCGCCTCCGCCGCCGTCAAATCGAAAACGAAATTCCTCCGGCGGAAGCTCCGTCGCCGTCGAACCGCTCAATCACCATCGCCCAGGGTCTTACCATGTGACGCCTCTCACCGTCGTTGATCCGTCGAGATTCTGCGGCAGAGATTTGCAGTACTCGGCGTCTTCTCCCGCCGCCGGGTTTCTTACGCAGCAGCCGCATTTGATGCTTTCCGGTGGAAAAGACGATTTGGGTCCTTTAGCTATGCTTGAAGACAGTGTGAAGAAGCTCAAAAGCCCCAAAACTTCGCAGACGCAGAATCTAAGCAAAACCCAGATAGAGTCGGCGCTGGATTCTCTCTCCGATTGGGTCTTCGAATCCTGCGGCTCGGTTTCTCTCTCCGGCCTCGAGCATCCGAAGTTGAGAGCTTTTCTGACGCAAGTTGGGTTACCGATCATCTCGAGGAGAGATTTCGTCACCGGGAGACTGGATTTGAAGTACGAGGATTCGAGAGCAGAGGCCGAATCGAGAATCCACGACGCAATGTTCTTCCAAATCGCTTCCGACGGGTGGAAATTCGAGAGCTCCGGCGAGAATCTCGTGAGCCTGATCGTGAATTTGCCCAACGGGACGAGCCTGTACAGACGAGCCGTGTTCGTTAACGGAGCTGTGCCGTCTAACTACGCGGAGGAGGTTCTGTGGGAGACGGTGAGGGGTATTTGCGGGAATTCGCCTCAGAGGTGTGTTGGGATTGTTTCGGATAGGTTTATGACTAAAGCGTTGAGGAACCTTGAGAGCCAGCATCAATGGATGGTGAACCTCTCGTGTCAGTTTCAAGGTTTCAACAGTTTGATCAAAGATTTCATAAAAGAGCTTCCTTTGTTCAAATCCGTCTCTCAGAGCTGCTCGAGGCTCGCCAGTTTCGTCAACAGCACGGCGCAGATCAGGAACGCGCTGTGCAAGTATCAGCTGCAAGAGCAAGGAGAAGCTAGAATGCTGCATTTGCCTTTGGAATGTTCCTCGTTCGAGCCATTGTATAATCTCTTTGAGGATGTGCTTAATTCCGCTAGAGCGATTCACTTGGTGATGCATGATGATGCTTGTAAGGTCGTTCTAATGGAGGATCACATGGCTAGAGAGGTTGGTGAAATGGTTGGGGATGTCGGGTTTTGGAACGAGGTAGATTCGGTTTATTCGCTGTTGAAGCTCGTTAAAGAAATGGCGAGGAGAATAGAGGAAGAGAGGCCTTTGATAGGGCAATGCTTGCCGCTTTGGGACGAGCTAAGGTCGAAGATTAAAGACTGGTACGCTAAGTTCAATGTAGTCGAAGAGAGGCAAGTAGAGAAGCTCGTCGAGAGGAGATTCAAGAAGAGTTATCACCCGGCTTGGGCTGCGGCGTTTATACTTGACCCGCTTTACTTGATAAGAGACAGCAGCGGGAAGTACCTTCCTCCATTCAAATGCTTGTCGCCGGAGCAAGAGAAAGATGTCGATAAGTTGATAACAAGGCTTGTGTCTAGAGACGAGGCGCATATCGCGATGATGGAGCTGATGAAATGGAGAACGGAAGGGCTTGATCCGGTTTACGCACGGGCTGTTCAAATGAAGGAGAGAGACCCGGTTTCAGGGAAGATGAGGATAGCTAATCCACAAAGCAGTAGACTAGTTTGGGAAACTTATCTTAGTGAGTTCAGGTCATTGGGGAGAGTAGCTGTTAGGCTTATCTTTCTCCATGCAACTTCTTGTGGTTTCAAATGCAATTCCTCTCTTTTGAGATGGGTGAACTCTCACAGGCGATCACGAGCAGCCATGGATCGAGCACAAAAGCTAATTTTTATATCGGCCAATTCGAAATTCGAGAGGCGGGATTTCTCAAACGATGAAGAGAGAGATGCTGAGCTTCTCACTATGGCAAATGGTGAAGATGATGTGCTTAACGATGTTCTCATCGACACATCCTCAGTGTGACTTGTTAATTTTTTTTACTTCTTGTTTCGGTTAGTTTTCTCCGGCTTACTTCTTTTAGTTTTCATTAGAAGAACTTGGGCCATTTTGTAGGATTGCTTGAATTCATTTTTTTTGTTTTTACTTTCTTAATTCAATTTGTACTTGGCTCCTTTAGGAGGAGAAGAAGAGAGCCATGTCACTGTATTTCTTTTAGCCTATTTCGATCATAATTTTAGGCGATTTTCCCTTGTCTTTTCGACTTTAGCAATGATCTTGAGACTGGTTTTGGAATTTCATAAATATACAAGTGATTCTTGTAAATTTGTTGTCTTCATCATATTACCATTTGAAAGTTCCATGTTTCTTGGCTTGTGTAGCAATGAAATATAATGTGTTTACGACTTCTATTTCGGTTTCTTCTCTTGTCGTAATCATCAATATATTGGTTCAAAAGCTCAAATCTTTGTAGTTAAGAACATTAATGGAACATTAATGGCATCAACAGAAGATTCAACGACAGCTTCATCTTCTCTATATTGTACTACATTGTAATGATCCCTTCCTCTGTCTCTTTTGTTCTTTTTCTCATTAACGTTAATATTCTTTAATCATGACTCGAACCAATGTCTTTCCATTTCAAGAAATTGACTTGATAAAAAATAGATTTTTTAATTTGAAATAATTTTCACGTTCTTTCTTCATCATAACATGTTAGTTTCTCTTGATGTGGACGACGAAAGATGTAGACCTTTTTGTCATCCAAGAACATAACCGGGGTTTTCGGGTTTTCGCTTTCACTACCATTGCCAATATGATTATGATTATCTATCTATTTAACTATTAATCTATAATATTTTTTTACTACATGCTTATATGTGGATCCCCACAAGGAAAGCAAGTTTAGTGGGAGGTTCTTGCATCAAAATCATAGCTTTTTGATGTTCTATTGGAGTTGTGAAAGTGAAACTGTCGAAGTAGAAGAACAATCTTAAAAAGCTTAGACCCCCAAATCCAAAACCTTGTTTTTTTTTTTTTTGTTGATTGGGGATTACAAAAACTTGATTTGATTTTCATGGATAAAGCTCCAAGATTCGATTCCTGTAGATCTTGTAGCACCACTATGTGTGTGTTTTATGTGTATACCCATAATTTGTACTGTTGTGAATGGTTAAAAAGGTCAAGTCTTTTGTCCTTTTTACCTAAGCTCATGATTTGTACTATGGTCATTTTTGGAATTAAAACAAAAAAAATCAAATCTTTTGTTTTGTGCAAACCCATGATTTTTTACACTCTTGTAAATAAATGGTAGTAAAAGAACTAAAAAGTCAAGAACTGCTGTTTGGAAAAGTTTTAGTTGTTTTATATCTTTTGATATGCAAATCTAACCTCCATAATACTCATCATAGCTTTATCAATAGTACTGAACTTTGAAATTTTAGTGGTAAAAATGTCATAACTAGACTGACTGGACAACTAAAGTGAAATTACACAAATTGAGTAACAATAAAACCACCAACAAATAAAAATATAATAAATAATGAATAACTTTAATAAATGTAAAATATATTAAGAAAGTAAAGAAAAACACATCCATTTTGGATGGTGTTTTACCAGACAAATAGATAAATCTAAGTACTCTCCCTTTTTTGTGTGACAATGCCTTGTCAACAACCATTTTCTTACAAACATGTATGTGTCTACTATATTCTACATTATAAGCTAGTATAGTATTAATATTTTCCAACTGATGATTATTAATCTATCAATTTGAAAGTGTTGAAAATAATTGTTATTGAGTGCAAGGAAATTGGTTTGCTTTTAAATTATTCATCAAGGAATCATTTTTACTTGCCCAAAGGAGGGGTGAAAAAAACACATAAAGTATATTTTGATAATTATACCCCACAAACAGCATATTATAATGAAAAAGAATACACTTTAATTTTGTTTTGATAACTTTATACTTGATTGGTATTAGATTCATCTTACCCACCTCCATTACCTGTTGATCTCAAGAAAATTCAAAACTCACAACTACACAAAAAAGTTTGACAAAAAAAAAACAAATTAGCTTAGTTTTTATACAATTACATTAATATTAAAAACTTCTCCAAAATACTATAACTTTAAAATATTATCAGATAATTTTTTATATTTTGTTTTCGAATAATACCATACCTTAAAACAAAGATACCACTAATATCTTTATAAATCATGAATACGACTAAGGACAAAACCTTATGATTATTTATTGCATTACAAACCAAAAGATGAAAGTAAAAATAATTTACTGAGGAAAACAATACCAACTTTTCGAAATTTTTTTACTTTGAATTCTTTTTAAAAAAAAATAATTTGAAAAATTGTTCCAATAAATGAAGTTATTCCACTATCATTCCATACAAATAATTTAAAAAACAAAAGCACAAAACAAGATTATAATTTTTCTTAATTTTTTTATGTAGAACTCTTATATATTAATTATATTTTTGTACTTTTATCGTTTTAAATAAATATTTATGTAGAAAGCGGTTATATAATCCAAAAATCATTACTTAAATCACAAAATAATTGTTTGAAAATGGAACTATGAAAGAGTCGGATGTTTATTTTTATTTGTTAAAATAATAAAATGTAAAAAAAAACTCAAAGAAAAAATAGATCAAGAGTTACAAATATTTGAACAAGATTAGTTTGTTTGATTATTTTGTTGCAGTTTTATTTTCCTGAAGACGTCGATTTATGGACTTAGTTAATATATTTTTAACATAAAATCAGTATTTTTGAATTAAAACAAAAAACAAAAATGCATAGACGCCAAAGAAAGAAGTAAAAAAGTTACGACCTCAAAAAAGTAGTTGGAATTATTGATTTGGTATTTTGGTGGTAAGACAGAATTTCCTGTCGGCAAATGCTGACTTCTCACCAAATCTCTCTCTCTCATTATTTGAATGTTTTTAATCGATTTTAAATTTTATTTTAGTGTAAAAGATTTTTAAAAGTTGAAAAGAGAAAATTACAATGATATGGTAGAGGACAATCTTTTTTAAATACGCAAGAATCTCGTCCTCTCCCAATGCTTCTTCATCATTATACAAAAAAAAATCGTTTTTTCATATAAAAAAACAAAGAAAGTAGATTCGTTTTCCTTGTGACATATTTTAAACAAATTTAGGATTCAAAACGTTATATTAAGTTTTTTTATTTATATATACTATGAATTTAATACAGCTGACTCTTTTCAACAGCTAATGAGATTTGATGAAAACAGTAATTGCTTTTACTTTTTAATTACTTGAGATGATATAAAGTATGTAGTAGAAAAAAATGTAATTCTATTGGCTACCTATATAACCCTCTTTTTTTTTAATTACAGATTACAATTAGTTTACCTGTAAAACTTTTTAATTACTTGAATTGATATAAAGTATGGGGTATATAGTTTTTTCACATGGCAAATTGTTCAATCACAGTTTATCATATTAAATAATGACATAACATATACAGTACATTAATTTGATGATTACGCTAATGACCCTGGTGACATGTGGCACGATATGATTAGCAGAAATGGTTTGCTGTGAGTGAAGAAAGAATTACATACCTCAGTAGAGAAGAAACAACAAAAGACAAAACACTAAAGCTCGATTAACACTAATTAAATCCACTTAATTATGTCGATAATCCATTTCATGGAGTGTTTCATGGAGCGTAGCAGATGATAGCTTCTCATGTGTAAGAAAAATGGCGTCGTTCACCTGACAAGTTCCTCTGTTTTTTTGGCACGTGCGGTTAAACGTCCGAAGTTTTGACTGGAATCTCATTATGAAGTTCTCTGCATTGATGACGCGATTCTCCTTCTCTGAATGACATCAAGAATCTCGAGTTTTTTTTTAAAGAATATATTAATAGTATTAAGTATGTAGCATAATATTAAAATATTTGCAACTGGTTCGTACAGAAATAATTGTATTTATTTACAAATGCCAAATTATTAAATAGGTAACGTAAAGAATAGAGTTCTTCATGTAGATATGTCCCTTTGTTTTTTTTAAATGTTTGTTTACAAACTAGTGGTGATTTTATTGATCTTATAGCTACGACAAATATTTTTGTCTGTTTGTTTTATTTTATTGTTGTTGAGGTGGGCACACAAACCAGAATACTAAAGAGAATGTTATTGCTGAGCTAATTAATAAATAATACACTATCAGATGTAAAAAAAACAAAACTATGCGCTATTTGCCTATTTCGGTGCAAAAACGATATAGGTATAGAGAATATAAATCTTTAACAATAAAGAAAGTATAGAATATAACTACAAGATGAATTATGTGATAAACTAATTTTCTATCTTTGTTTTGTTCATGACTATATAAGGATGCACACCCAAAAGTAATAGATATATAATAAATAAATGTAAATAAACTTAAAAAAATAAAGAAAGTTAAGATTTTTTGCGTCAAAAACAATTTTTAATAACATACTTTTACTGTTATAAAATATTGAACACATCTCATAAACATTCAACATGTGAACTCATTATAGTTTGCGTGATTACGATACATGTCAAAATACATTTAGAATTTTTTTTTTTTTTTTTTATATAACTAAAACGTAATCTGAGTTTTTATCATGGAATTGATTTTCATAGAGCGTAACACCATTTCAACTGCACAAATAAAAATAGTTAAATAATTTTATGTTTAAAAGAAATCGATTCCAGACATATACAAGTAACTCTTCCTCAAGTTAGTAAGCATTAGCCACAACCACATAGTTATTTAACAGTGTTTGCACCTTTAGAACTAAATGTTTATAATTATTATCAATATTGTTAAGAAGAATGTTTGCACCATGATGTTACACACAAGATATGGAATTAGAGTTTATAATTTTTCTATTTCATCAATGAAGATACATAGTTTTACAGTGTATTTTTACGTTTTATTTCATATATAATATACAATTTTCTTAGGAGTCCAAATCGTTACTCCTTGTTTTAGTACTATATTCTTCAAAATTTTAGAGAGAAATATAGAATATTAGTATTTGAAAAGAGAGACCATTATTACTTACGGGGGGTTGATATGAAATGCATGATGATAAATAGAGATTATGTCTATTTTGAATTATGACTTTAGATTTTCTTGTGGAGCATGTGATGGAATTATTTCATCTAGGTTTCCTTGTTTGTAAGCAAATCATGGTTCAACACTAACCGTTAAAAAATCTTTAGAAAATAATAATTATAATCCCACTAACCCAAGCCAAACAAAAATCTCATTAACTTCATAAATCAAGGTTTGATTTTTTTTGTTTTGTTAATAACATGTTGTATGTGAGTTTGAGTCCGGATCGCGACAGATCGAGGACATTAGCACAACGTAAACGACATATCTTGGTCAAATTAGGGTTAATCAATCATCACAAAACTTTAATTCTTTTTTGGTAAAAAAAACTTTTGATTCTTTAAACTTACAAAAAGGATTGACATTTATCTACTTATCGATTAAAGTTCAATAGTAACAACACCAGCTCGTTGAAAAACAAATATCAACAACAAAATTCAGAGTATTATATATAGTTTAAACTTTGATATAATGATATAAAAGTTTGAAGTAAATATGCGGAAATATACAAAACGTGTTATGAGAAAGCATTAAGAGAGTGACTGAGAATCTACTCTCTTTCATAATTGATATTTGTTTTTGAGAGACAAATCACATTCATCACTTTTTCGTAATTAGGTATGAAAGATTCTAGTTTGACAAAATGTATGAATTAAAGTTAGAAAGAAAAAAAGTTACTGCTCCTCAACAAAACTGACACATGCAAAATTTTTTTCCAAATTGGCACACTTCGAGACTTCCTGCATTAGCGCATCTTTTAAATGAGTTATAGGATAGAATTCGATATAATTCTGATGTGATCTGTTGTGTATTTACACAATAACCAAGAGTTTATATATGCATTTTGGTTTTAACTTTTATGGCTCCACCAATTTTTTATTTTTCCAACTGTTGAAATTCATTGAAAATAAATATTACATTAAGCAGGCATGAATCAAAATTCATCCGGAGACAAAGCCGGCGAGTCTAAAAAACTCCCAAAAACCAAAGCTCCAATGAAAGAAAAAACTTAGCTCGCAAGAGGGAAGCAAAGTACAATCTAGTAAACAAACAAACCAATACAAATTTTTAAAATTAGGAAAGGAAATGACAAGTTAACCGGACTTTTTAATCACAAAACTGGCGGTTTGAACCGAGAGAAATCACGAATTTTCGACTTAACCGGACTTTTTAAAGATACAGAGATAACCACAAAAAATTCCGAACCGTGTAAACAAACCGTTATTTTTATAAACCGGAATTTGGGAGCCACGCAAAATTAGGGCCTTGGTCTTGTCCTTCTTCTTCTTCTTCTTCTTCTTCTCGTCCTTAATTGACATCGGGAAATTCGGAATCTTCAGGCCGAGCAAAAATGGCGGCAATCAGGACGATGACGAACATGTTCCTGCGCGAAATAATCCATCACCCGCTTCTCTTTCACTCTTCTTCGAAATCGTGTCAATTTCTTTTGCCATCCCTCCGTCGCAGTACCCGAACTGTTCTGGTTCACTCAAATCCACGATTCGGATCATTCCGATGAGCGGCTTCGACCTCCGGTGGAGGAAATGGAGATCGGAAAGTTTCGTCACGGTTGTCGCAGGTGCAACAGATGCTTCATGAGGCGGAGGAGAGGGCTAATTCCGCTGGCAATGAGCCTACTCCTCAAATCACTCTAGGTAAGCTTTTTCCTTTAGCCATCTACTAGTTTGCTTGATGGGATTAAAAAACAAAGAAGATTGATCAAAGTTTCGAGGAAATGAAACTGGGTTTAGTTTGTTCTGATAGGTAATGAAGGATTCTTATTTCTGATTGACTCTTGAAAATTCTAGAGAACTGAGTTTTAAGTCATGAAAGCCAATGATAATCTGTATACATGAATCTCAAAATCGGCTTCATTGTTCTTCGCATTAGATTAAGCTTCAATGATCCGATGCAAATTTTGTAGATTTATGTATCGACAATGTTATAGTAGTTTGATGGAAGCATTTAGAATTTGATGTGTTCATAGTTTCATTTGTATCTGTGTTTGGTACTTGCAGACCATGTTACACTTAACTTTGCTAGAAGTGGTGGTCCTGGAGGCCAGAATGTGAACAAAGGTCTGACCTTTTCTTCCGTTTTTTCATTGCAGTGTTTGAATACTTGACGCGTCTTCACTTGTTACCAATTCTTTGTTATGTTTTGGTTTTCAGTGAATACCAAAGTAGATATGCGCTTCAATGTGAAAAACGCTTACTGGCTAAGTGACAGGATCAAAGAGAAAATCATACAGACGGTTTGTTTTTACACTATTAATCCCCTTGTACAATACTACGATTGCGAGTTTTTAATCTCTTTCATGTTCCATGGAGCAAGTACAGATAATTGTGAGGGTGTTAGTTTGATATTTGGAGCTGATCTTGTTGCCTTGTTGGGGGGTATTTAGCTTTTGTTGTATGTCAACAGGAGAAGAATCGGATCAACAAGGACGGTGAGCTTGTGATATCTTCAACCAAAACAAGAACGCAGAAGTCAGTAACCTAATAACCTTGTCTTTCTTGTTCCATTTTCAAGCAAACTCTTAGTTTCTAACAGTATGTTTTATGCAGAGGCAACATCGACGATGCACTTGCTAAACTACAGGTAAAAAAAATACTAAACGACTCTATCGAATGCCGCCGTCTTTGGTCATGGTGTTTTGGTTTAATCGTATAAAATTCAACAGGAGATAATTGATGCGGCATCATATGTTCCTCCACCACCATCAGAAGAACAGAAGAAGAAAATTGTAAAGATGTAAAAATCAACCAAACCAAACCAAATCCTCTTTCCATATGATCCCATCTTTCTCCCTTCAATCCTCAGATCTTGACGCTGTGAGTTCTGACATTTTCAGGGCTGCGAAAGCTGACAATAAACGACTTAAAAGCAAAAAAGTTCTCTCGGACAAGAAAGCTGCAAGAAGAGACCGCAGTAGTTGGGATTAAACTTTAAACCATAATACAGTGGAGTCCAGGTTGATTCTAAGAGCTTTAACTTAGTTGGTTATGTTATTTTCTTGAAGTTTAATGTAACAAAACTTCCAATACAAATTTGCAATATGTTTGGTTTTATGTACAAATCACTCTCATACCAATCATAAACAGGGAAAATATCAAACATATCATTCCACACTTTTTTGTTATATATAATATATATATATATTTTATTTACTTTCTAATAACATGTTCTTCTCCTGATCTTTGATCAATATGCTTGATCCATTTTCTCTTGTTGTTAATATCACTCCTCCCAGAGCTTCTCGCCGCAGCCACATGAGAGATTTCTAGACCACCAGAAACCGGAAGGGTCACCGTTCTCACAACTTTCCGGTCGCTAAACGCTTTTGTCCAACTGAAACACGAAGTGCTTCTCCGGTAACCGCTACTGCAAACCACAACTGCTCCTCGGCTGCCAAAAACAGCGTTTCTCAAAACGTTTGCTGCGAAATCCTTTTGATCCCAGTCAGTTACCAAGAAATCGATATCTTGTAGCTTCTGCATCGTGTTCTCTGAGTTTTCTTCTTCCTCCTCGTTCATAATGATTGTCTCAGGCAAGTAAGAGCAAGACTGTTGTGCCATGGCTTGAAGATAAGCGGTTTGTGATCTCGCGTTTGGTACAATACAAATGTGTCTTGCGTTTGTGTGTTGGCTCGCTACGTTTAAACCGACGCTTATGGCTATGGTATCTCCTTCAGACCATGTTTCCACGATTAGAGTCGCGTTCCATCCCGCCGCCATCGCCGCCACTAGCTCCGCCGCTCCCGGCGTTCCAAGATTCTCGCACTGCACAAAAAGTACCGAAAAAAAAATCAACAACTTTTACTAATCGTAAACAAAGGGCCCAAAACCTGCAAAGATCAAATATTCCCCGTCTTGAAATCTCAAATGGTTCGAAAATATTGTCAAACGGTCGGAATTAATGAACGGAAGATGTGAAATTTACCGATTTAACGGTGTCGATGTAAGCCTTTGATGCTGTTTCCGGTGACCAAATAAGTTTCATCTTCTTCTTATTCTTTCTTTCTTCTTTTGTGTGTTCTTCTTGCTTGTTCGTTGGGTCTAGCGTAAAACCTCCCGAACGATGTTTGCTTTTATAGTAACACAAAAGAGACACAAGAAAAGTCTTTGTTTGGTATTTTATTGCGGAAAAACTGAAAAAGTGTTCCGCGTGTAACAGTCATCAGACAATGCCCCTTATACTTCTGGTTTATTTTGTTATAGCCCAAATATTCTTGAAATACGTTAGATAATCTCCATAAGTTTTTTTTCGTGTTTCTTTTTCCAGCAATCCTAAATTAAAAATCTAAACTAACCTCCACTGACACCCCATCCGTATCCTTTTTAAATTTTCCGTTCCGTTTCCATTTCCATTTAAAAAAAATTTCGTTCGGAACCATTTATTTTTTTTCAAACGGGTACAGAAAGGGAACGGAAATGAGATCGGATACCCGAACTTCTCAAATTTTCCAAATTTTCCCAAATTTTCCCGAAATTTCCCGAATTTTCCCGAATTTTTCCAAATAATTACCCGTTTGGGAAAATATTTTACGTAAGAAAATTTTCCGAATCCGTCCCGTTTCCATCCGTTTCCATCCCGTTCTTATGAATTCTTTTTTGGGAATTGTTTTTCAATTCTCAAATTTCCCGTTCCCGTCCCGTACCCGTAAATTTTCATCCTAATTCCCGAAATTTTCAGAACTAATACAAACCGCAACAATTTAGTAATAAAAACTTTGTCAAGCAAAATCGTTATCATCTTTAACCAACAAAGAAATGGACTTTGTCTGTCCTGTATTTTAAAATACAGCAGTTGTGACTTTTGAGTAGTAACAAAGTAGTAACATCCAAAAAGTTGACATGGGATGGGAGATAATATAAGGGTTGAATCTGTAAGACACCATAAAGTGCGGGGTCTATTATTATATTAAATCTATCCCGAATATGAATTATTCTCTGTTTCTTTTCTTGAAGATAGGTTGTGTTGTTAGATCGTTGACATTAAACATTTTGTCCAGGAGAATCCGACGTGTGAGAGTTTTGGATTTGGATTATAACGAAATTAGACTAATTAATCTTTAATTAGTAGTCGGAACCGACTAAAAATTATTATATTTAACAACAAAATATCTGAATTTTCCATCGTTTTGGTACAGTAGATACTGACTATCCCCAATTGAATTGACTCGGTACTATGTATATTATTTATAACGTACTATGGAGGTTGTGGTGATTATTCTTCATTTATATAGTTTATTTTCATCATAACAAGATTTTATTCTATCATTAGGTGTTAGTTAATTGGATTTCCCTTAAGTTAATGATATTTCCTCCACCCACGTCCTTTGTTAAACCAAAATCAGACCGATTCTTCCGTCGCTGGTTTTTGATTTGGTCGGCAACTCGTTTTGGACATTTATTCGCCAAAGAATCAATAAAGTTGAAAGTTGATCCTGTTCAGTGTTCATACACAACTTATAAAACGATATGTATATAGATTTAAGTTCCATTAAAAACAACAATTTCGGTTAGGTTATAATCAAATTGGAATACAACATCATACTAATCTTCACAACAGACTCACATATATTATCAATATATATATAGTCGGTATAAGATCCTAAAAACCAAAAAAAAAAAAAAAAAATTATGATGGAACTTATAGAAGATATATATATTATTACCCAATATGAGAGATATACGCGTGCACATATTATAAACACACAACACAAGCAAGGGGATGTATATAAATTAATAAATATAGTATTATGTAATATACGTGCACATATTACAAACACACAAATATGAACTCAAAAACAGGCTAAACAGCTGTTTTACTTGGTCGTACAGTGTTGATGTAAGAAGTTGCTTTCACATTATTAATGTTTTTTTTTTGTTAGGTGGATGTTTTCATTTCGATATTTTCTTTCTAATGTAGAAACAAGTTTCTTCAGTTTTCTTGTCGATCTCGCTAAATTACAAAAAAACAATTTCTAAACTTTTTCTTTTCTTGCGTTTTTTTTTAATATAGACATCTTAAAATTTAGCAAATCTATTTTCTCCTATGCTTTTTTTTTTGCTATGCGAATATAGTAATATGCCAATACATAGTAGTTCTGAAAATAAGCAACGGTTTATATATATGTAGTATCTTTGATGATGAATTTGAATCAATGTATTTTCTAGCTACCTCAAAGAAGATAAATCAAACACGTGAAAGTTATCCTCATTGTTAGTGCTTTTTATCACATGATGAATCATGAGATCAGAAGTTATAAAAGTTTTATACTATATACACACTGATTGTGCAATTTTTAGTGATACCAAATGTGTGTTGTTCCCCATAAATCAGTCCTAATTAATAGTGGGGACTAAGTCACGATAAAGAATTTTGTTGTTCTTTCCATTTTGAAAACGACCCTAGAGGCTTCGGTTAAAAGAATATTAGGTCATGTTCCCACTTTGATCTTTCCCACTTTCTCCAAATTTCTCTTCTATTGGATGAGGAGAGGATTTATGATAAAATTCACTTTCCACACAACCGATGCCAGATTGTTTTTTCTTTTTTATTAACTAATGTCTGATAAATCGCAACGTTTGTAATTATACTTGTGTGCAAGTTGATATTTCCAAGGAAGTGAATATCAAATCACGAGTTCGACTAAATTTGGAAAAGAAGATTAACTTTGCATGTTCACGGTTCAAGGATCCTAAGGACTAATTAAGGTATACGTAATCCCAAAAAGAATATTGCATGTAACTTCTTCGTCAATTCCAACTTATTATAAGTTAATAATCTTAAAGTTATGCCTAGATCTCTTGCAGCTTTTTATATATATATTTCTTTTGAACATGCTTTTATATTCTTTTTGCATGATAAACAAAGATATTATTGATAGAGGTAAGAGAACAAGGTCGCATCATGATTTTTAGATTGTTTATATTCCGCGGGAAACTGAATTCCCGAGCCGACTTTTTTGCAAAGGAAGCTCGGAGTCGTGATCATATATTTCCGTATTTGAATTCTTGGTTTTCAAGTTGGTTGACCGAAAAGTTTAGCGCCTTCGACATCTGACATTAATATAAGTTCGTTTGTTGCCAAAAAAAAATAAAAAAATAGAATGTAATTAATATGAATTGTTAATTTATAAAATGAGTGACCATGCATGAAAATATGATCTTTTTAAAACTGATTTATTAATCTATTAGGAATTATGAGAACTGTTACATAGACGATTCTACAAAGATCAATTCTACCGTCTTATGAAGATCCATATGAAGATCTACGCCTGACGGTTCTGTTTGCACCACGCTGAAGATCTCTTATAAGTCTGTCTCCATTAGTTTTTAATAATTTTTCATTAATCTGCATAATTAATAAGAAATCGCGTTATTTGGGATTTAAAATCCAAATCTCTTTGGTGTAAAATTATTAATGAACTCTGGATAAGAGGCTTCCACTCTAGAAAAATATGATCTATGATGTTAAAATCGATGCATTATGAATTTTATTAATCAATGATCATGCTGGAAATTAACTACTATGATCTATGACGTTAGAATAAAAAAATCAATTTGGATTCGGCTGTTACTTTGGAAGAAACCTATATATTTTTTTTAATTTTTGAATCAAAATTTTGTTTTTCTCATTCTTTTTAAAATAGATTCCATTCGATCAAAGTTTTTTAGGGTATATAATTCGGACATTTTGACTCGTTTATAGAAACTACAAAGTAAAAACCAGATACCAGTTTTGTATTCAATGGTATATAGTTCAACTTAAGAAGATTGGTTTTTTCAAGTTGCAAAACCAAACTTGGATGTTTTCCTTTCCAAAAAGATTCTAGAAATTTTGGAAAAACTGAAAGATCAACATCCAGTAACAAAAATAAAATAAAAATTGAAAGATCAAATATACGACGACAGAATATCAAACTGGAAAGGAAATGCATAGTAAATGGGCCAGGCCCATACATTTCCTGATAAGATTTATAATCAAACGACGCCGTTTTAACTTTCCTTATTTGTGCTAAAATGAAGGCTAACTCTAACGCTAAGGCCGTCGTCACTCACACAGAGAATCAATCACATAGAGCATGTCAACAGAGACTAAAGAAACCCGACCCGAGGAAGCTAGACCCGATAACCCGGAAACCTGTTCTAATGTGGATCTATCCGGAGAAGCTCTCGGAAAGCTTACCGCTTACGACAACGACGTCGTTTCCGATGCGTCGGCGACGGAGACAGACCTCTCACTATCGGCGAGTCAATCAGAGCAACTCCTCGAAGACGGCCAAAACTCACTGGACGATAACTCGCCATTGACGGAGCTTCAACCTCTGCCTCCTCCTCCTCCGCCTCCAGGTACAATAATCGAAACACGCATCTCGGAATCGCTTGGCGAAGAATCTTCCGATCTGGTGACGGAGCAGCTATCGCAAAACCCCAATGCGGCGGAGCCTGGTCCTAGGGCAAGAAAACGTCGCCGTAGGAAACGATTCTTCACGGAGATCAACGCTAACCCAGCTTTCTCCAGAAACCGCCGCAACAGCGTCGGAAAAGAGGTGGATTCCGAAGCCCTAATCGCAATGTCGGTAGGGTTTCCAGTAAATTCGCTCACGGAGGAAGAAATCGAAGCCAATGTGGTTTCGATTATTGGAGGTAAAGAACAGGCGAACTACATCGTTGTGAGGAATCACATTATCGCACTGTGGCGATCTAATGTCTCGAATTGGCTAACTAGAGATCACGCCCTCGAGTCCATACGCGCGGAACATAAAGCCCTAGTCGATAAGGCTTACAATTTCCTCCTTGAGCACGGTTACATCAACTTCGGGCTCGCTCCGGTCATCAAAGAGGCGAAATTGAGGTCCTTTGATGGCGTAGACCCGCCTAATGTTGTGGTTGTGGGAGCAGGTTTAGCAGGTTTGGTGGCTGCTAGACAATTGTTGTCAATGGGATTTAGGGTTTTGGTTCTTGAAGGTAGAGATAGACCGGGCGGGCGGGTCAAGACCCGGAAGATGAAAGGTGGTGATGGTGTTGAGGCAATGGCTGATGTAGGAGGAAGCGTTCTCACCGGAATTAATGGGAATCCGCTTGGGGTTCTGGCGAGGCAACTCGGTTTGCCACTTCATAAGGTCAGAGATATTTGCCCATTGTATCTACCTAGTGGAGAGCTTGTTGATGTTGGTATTGATTCTAAGATAGAGGCATCGTTTAATAAGTTGTTGGATAGAGTTTGTAAGCTTAGACAGTCAATGATAGAGGAGATTAAATCAGTAGATATACCGTTGGGTGAAGCGCTTGAGACTTTTCGATTGGTTTATGGTGTAGCCGAGGATCCGCAAGAGAGAATGCTCTTAGATTGGCATTTAGCAAATTTGGAATATGCAAATGCTACATTGTTAGGGAATCTGTCAATGGCGTATTGGGATCAAGATGATCCGTATGAGATGGGCGGTGATCATTGTTTCATACCAGGCGGGAACGAGATATTCGTACACGCTTTGGCTGAAAACCTGCCGGTTTTCTATGGGAATACTGTCGAGAGCATCAGGTATGGGAGCAACGGGGTTCTGGTTTATGCAGGTGATAAGGAGTTCTACTGCGATATGGCTCTTTGCACTGTTCCGCTAGGTGTTCTGAAGAAAGGTGCGATCGGGTTTTATCCCGAGCTTCCTCAGAAGAAGAAAGAAGCGATTCAAAGACTGGGATACGGATTGTTGAACAAAGTAGCGATGTTGTTTCCGTATAACTTTTGGGGAGAAGAGATAGATACGTTTGGGCGATTAACCGAAGATTCGAGCACGAGAGGAGAGTTCTTCTTGTTCTACAGCTACTCTTCGGTCTCAGGTGGTCCATTACTTGTAGCACTTGTAGCTGGAGATGCAGCAGAAAGATTCGAGACAATGTCGCCTACTGATTCAGTTAAACGGGTGTTGCAGATACTACGCGGAATATATCACCCAAAAGGAATCGTTGTCCCTGATCCGGTTCAAGCTCTCTGTTCCAGATGGGGACAAGACAAGTTTTCATACGGTTCTTACTCGTATGTTGCGGTAGGATCATCTGGAGATGATTATGACATTTTAGCTGAGAGTGTTGGAGATGGAAGAGTGTTCTTTGCAGGCGAAGCGACTAACAAACAATATCCAGCTACAATGCACGGAGCCTTCTTAAGCGGAATGAGAGAAGCAGCAAACATACTTAGAGTTGCTAGAAGAAGGGCATCATCATCGGCTTCAAACCCTAACCAGAGCTGTATCGACAAAGAAGAAGAAGAAGAAGAAGAAGAAGAAGAAGAAGAAGAAGACGAGGAAGAAAACAGCTGTTTGGATCAGTTATTCGAGACACCTGATTTAACATTCGGGGATTTCTCGGTGTTGTTTACTCCGAATTCAGATGAACTCGAGTCCATGTCATTGTTGAGAGTTAGCATCCAAATGGAGAAACCCGAATCGGGTGTTTGGCTTTACGGTTTAGTAACTAGGAAACAAGCTTTTGAGCTTGGTGAAATGGAGGGAGATGATTTGAGGAATGAATTCTTGCGCGATAAGTTAGGGCTTATACTTGTAGAAAGAAAGAGTCTTTCTCAAGAAGGGGAATCGATGATCTCTTCACTCAAAGCTGCGAGATTGAATCGGCAGATCTTTGATTAGTAGTAAAAAAGTAGGTTTTATATTGAAAATTGTGTACTGAGCTACGTCTACGTCTTCTTATTTGTAAATTGTTGTTCTTTTTCTTTGTTCCTTTTGATTTAAAAATATTCCGATGATCCACGCAAAAATAGAAATGAAAGCTTTGTTATTTGAGAAAAACTTTTCCTTGTTTAAGCTTTAACTGGTTGCAGCGGACGAAACAGACTAGTATATTAGTTATTTAATGGGCTAGGCCCATTTATATCGGCCATATATCTTAAACGACGGCGTATTTTCTCACTCTCTCCTTCAAATTACAAACCGCTTACACAGACATCGTTTAGTTTCGTTTGTACAGAAAACGCAGAGAGGATTTGTCGACAAGAGACCCGACCCGATAACCCGTAAAAATCGGAAGATGGGCAAGGATGGTTTGAGCGACGGCCAGGTCTCTTCAATGAAGGAAGCCTTCACGCTCTTCGACACCGACGGCGACGGCAAAATCGCTCCTTCCGAGCTCGGGATCTTAATGCGTTCACTCGGCGGCAATCCCACGGAAGCCCAGCTTAAATCAATCACCACCACCGAGAACCTCTCTTCTCCGTTCGATTTCAACCGATTCCTCGATCTCATGGCGAAGCATCTGAAAACGGAGCCGTTCGATAAACAGCTTCGCGATGCCTTCAAGGTGCTCGACAAGGAAGGCACAGGATTCGTCGCTGTGGCGGATCTGAGGCATATACTCACCAGTATCGGCGAGAAGCTGCAGCCGAGTGAATTCGATGAGTGGATCAAGGAGGTTGATGTTGGATCGGATGGTAAGATCCGGTACGAAGATTTCATCGCTAGGATGGTCGCTAAGTGAGATCTAATCTTTAATTTTGAATTCGAATTTGAATTTTTTAGTTCGAATTTTACTCCTTTGTTTTTATTTATCTGTTGGCTGGATCGGATCTTAGGGTTTGTTCAGAAATGTTAATTGTGATGCAATTGGGAATTGTGCGATCTCTAGATTTTAGCCTCAGAATGATAAATCTCTTATCTTTATGCTTCTGTAATTCATTTGATTTGGATCAAGGAATGTGATTGATTTATATCTCTAATCGAATCCTGGAAATGTCATAGATGTTCATTGGTTCTTGAACTTGCCTTCATATTCTTTGCATCAAAATCGTTGCTTTTTAGCTTGAATTTCGTTTGTTCTACACTATGTTATCGTCTTGTTCATTAACTATGATTGTTGTGTTGGGAGCTTGGGATCTTGTTCTTTGATTTGTTTAATATCATTTGAATTTCGTCTAGTTATGTGCTGTTGGGTTTCCATGTTGAAGTCACATGTAATGGCAGAGAAAGGATTATAAAATTGATGTGCAGATCACTGAAACACAGATCATCAGGAAGAGTCTCTCTTGTCATCTTTTTAGTGTCTTCTTCTTCTTCTTCTTCTTCATGTTCTGCATCAAACCGTTGCTCTTTGAGCTTGATTTTGGCTTTTCCTACACGATATTATCGTCGTCATGTTCATTTCTTAGTTCCGACTTCCGTGGAACTGGTGATCTTGAAATGGTATTAGAGATCTTGCGTTTGATATTTAGCTTTGTTTGTTTAATATATCCTTGAAAAAAGAAAGGTAATGTTTAATATCCTTAGATAGCCTAAAACGATAGCGAGCAACACAATTTGGTGCGGCATTTTTTAGTATAATACACATTGCCAGAAATAAATTGAAAAAAAGGTAACTGGTAAATTATACACGTATATATTTCCCAAAGTTGAAGAAACAAACAAACATTAGGTGTGTCAGAGACAAAAAGTTAGGCAACACATGGCCTTTTGAGTTTTGACATCTAAATCTCGGGACAGTAGGTTAGGCAACACATAACCTTGTTAACCTTTTAAACCTTCATTTTTTGACCTCTAAATGTCGGATTAAAGAGTTGAGAAGAGTTTGGTTTTGGTTCTTTAATCTTTACTAATAACCGAACCAAAACCTAAATAACCAAATCACGGTTCGGTTTTCAATTACAGGCCTATGTTTTAAGCAGAGTTCTCTCTTATGAATTATACTTGCAACAAAGTCTAAAACTGAAGGAAATTACATACTTGATGAAGAATCAAACATTATTTGTTTAGAGATTAAACAGTACTAGTTGGTAATAGTTAAATGGATTAATTTTCCAAAATCCCATAAAAGTGGAGTAATTACAAAAATGGTGTAGACCACTAGACTACAAAAAGGCGTAATTAGTGTGGTCCATAAATCTCTACGTTTATGTTTCAACCGAGGATTAAATAAATCGACATTTAGAACTATACAAGCTCAGTACTGTTTTAATTAAGTGGATAGACTCTCTGATCTTCTAAGTTGCCACATCACCAGAATCAATAAGAAAATTATTTAGAGATGCGATCGAACATACTCAAACTAACTATTTAGTTACGTTAGTAAACTCTTGAAGTCACATGCTTTGAATCAAATATGTAACAACTAATCTTTGACTTTAATTCAGATGCGATCGAACTCAGAGTCATAATCAAATTTTAATTACGTTTGCATGATTAAAATAAATAAGTACAAATATCTCATAGATGCGATCAAACTTACGACTTTTAAACCCTTGATTTCAATTTCTCTTTCTTTGGCTTTCACAAGTGACTTTGCACACTCAAAGGCGGCTTAAAGAAACCACAAAGTCAAAAACTCTCTCACTCAATAATGGCCGAACCATCTTTTACTCGTATCTCTCTCTTGTTCTTCGGCTTCCTCCTTCTCTTCGGCACTTACTCTTGGCTCTTTGGACCCGACTCAGGCTTCTTATCCGGTACCCGGGTCCGGAAAACTCTCGGGTCGGATGCTAAACCCCGCGTTGACCACTCTTCCGAAAAGCCTCATCATCCACTTGATCCACTAACGGTGCGTGAAATCGAGAGAGTCCGATCCATCCTCTCGGGTCACGACCCGGTTTTCGGTTCCGGGTCGGCCACGATTCACTCCATGGCTCTCGACGAGCCGGATAAGACACGTGTCCTACAGTGGAAGAAAGGAAACCCGCTTCCGCCGCGAAGAGCTGAGGTCGTCGCGCTGTCGAGTGGTCAAAGCCACGTGATAACTGTTGATCTTGATTCGGGTCGGGTCGTTTCTGATTTGGTTAACCCGACTTCTGGGTATCCGATCCTCACCATGGACGACCTCATCGCGGCTTCTCAGGTATCGAATGGGTTTCTTGAGTTACGGTTTTAGTTTTTTTAAACAAAAAAAAATTAAAACAACAAAATCTGAACTTTGTGTTTTTATCTCCTTGTTTTTATACATTTCTAGTTTTCAAATGAATATTTTTAGCTTTTTGTTGTCTTTTTCGGTTTAGCGCATGATTAGGTTTCAATTTTTTTGAATATTTAAAATAGAAAACGAATCGAATTAGATATGCTTTAAATTTCATATCGATTTTTTTTATCGGTATGTGCGGATTGGATCGGTTTGATAGATCTAGCACTAAATTTCACGTGTCAAGTGTCAACAACATTTAACCAAAAAACCAAGACCAAACCGATTACTTCCACTCTTCTAAACCGGTTTAATAATTTTTTTTTACAAAATGCAGGTTCCTCTCAAGAGCATCGAATTCAACCGCTCAATCGAAGCGCGTGGGGTTAAATTTTCCGATCTGGTATGCATAACGCCGTTCGCCGGATGGTTTGGACCGGATGAAGAAGGACGTCGAGTTATAAAAGTCCAATGTTACACGTTACAAGGCACTCCGAACTATTTCATGAGACCCCTTGAAGGTCTTTATGCAACGGTCGAAATGAACACATTAGAAATTATCAAGATCGTCGATAAAGGCCCGGTTCCGATTCCTAAAGCCGCTGGTACAGAATAACGGTTTGGTGTTGAAAATAAACCGGTGCATATGGATCGAATCAACCCGATTTCGATGGAGCAGCCGGATGGTCCGAGTTTCCGGGTCGAAGATGGACATTTGGTTAAGTGGGCTAATTGGGTTTTTCATGTTAAAGCGGACCATAGAGCCGGTATGATCATATCTCAGGCCACGGTTCGTGACTCGGAGACAGGTATATAACACCGTAATTCAATGATATACATCATATATGACAACAAAAAAACACACACAAAATATGATGTTATGGTTTCGCGACTCACACTCCTAATAATGTTTTAACTTTGTGGAGAGAACAGGTGAACCAAGAAGTGTGATGTACAAAGGATTCCCATCGGAGTTGTTCGTACCATACATGGATCCGGACGAAGCATGGTACTACAAAGCTTATATGGATGCGGGCGAGCTCGGCTTAGGCCCCACGGCAATGCCGCTTGTGCCCCTCAACGATTGCCCTCGAAATGCTTACTATATCGATGGCGTTTTCGCCTCCCCAGACGGAAAAGCCATCGTCCAACCTAACATGATATGCTTGTTTGAACGCTACGCAGGCGATGTCAGCTGGCGACATTCTGAGATTCTTATCCCCAATGTCGATGTATGTCCTAACCATTTAGTATGTTCGAGTAAAAGTATTATAATGTCACGATCTTTGCTTTTATTTTGAATTAGAATTGAATCCTAAATTGACCACTTAACAGATAAGAGAGGCAAGGCCAAAAGTTACATTGGTAGCTCGAATGGCAACTTCGGTCGGAAATTACGACTATACTTTCGACTGGGAGTTTCAGACCGATGGTTTGATCCGCGTTACGGTATATATGTCAAATGTCTAACCTTTTTTTTTTTTGGTTTTGTGTTGTTTATGAATATTTGCTCTCAAGTTATCTTATAGTTAAATGCTATTGAATGATAGGTCGCGGCTTCAGGGATGTTGATGGTGAAAGGGACATCTTACGAGAATGTAGATGACTTAGGTTATAAAGAGGATGATTCTGGACCGTTGATCTCTGAGAATGTGATTGGAGTCGTCCATGATCATTTCATAACGTTTCATCTAGACATGGACGTTGATGGACCGACCAACAATTCTTTGGTTAAGGTTCATCTAGAGAAGCAGAGAGTTCCAGAAGGAAAATCGCCAAGGAAGAGTTACTTGAAGGTCAAGAAATATGTTGCCAAAACCGAGAAAGACGCCCAGATTAAATTGAGCCTCTATGACCCGTATGAGTTCCACATTGTAAACCCAAACCGAAAGTCTCGGTTAGGAAACCCTGCCGGTTACAAGATCATACCGGGCGGTAATGCAGCGAGTTTGCTCGATCACGACGATCCTCCTCAAATTCGAGGTGCGTTCACCAATAATCAGGTACTTAATTTTAAGCTTTGTTTTTATTACATATGAGATTTTTGATTAGTTGAAATTTCGGACGCTCAATGTGTCCAAATGGTTGGTTTAACCAATGCAATTGGTTTTATCGGTTTAGATATGGATAACTCGGTATAACCGGTCAGAACAGTATGCCGGAGGAGTTCTGGTTTACCAGAGCCAAGGCGATGACACACTACAAGTTTGGTCAGACCGGTACGAAACCAATTAATGCACCATACATACCAATTGAGTCATAAAGATTTTTGGTTTGAAACATTTCTGTAATCTTTTTGTTCTGTGGTGAAACAGGGACCGTTCTATCGAAAACAAGGACATAGTGTTGTGGTACACACTAGGGTTCCATCACGTACCGTGCCAAGAAGATTATCCGGTTATGCCAACCGTCGCGGCTAGCTTTGAACTTAAACCGGCCAATTTCTTTGAATCCAATCCGGTTCTTGGAGTTGCGCCCTTCTTTGAAAAAGACTTACCAGTCTGTAGACCATTTGCTTCATCTTGATCGGTTCTGTCTCGTATAGAATTTAGATCAGATCAAATGTCCGGTTTAGCAATATGCTGTTGAAGTTTGTTTACCTTTTTGTAACAAAACCAAGGCGTACAACAAATAATTCTTAGAGAAAATCCATATAAGAACAGTTGGTTTTGTTTTATTGAATAAAACACGGGCTATAATTGAGTTCAGCTTATTTATAAAGAAACAAATTGTTTGATCAATACAGACACGATGAGAGAAGATATACGAGGGCTATATAATGCGTTTGGAAAAATTACATCTTCATTTGCAAAATTAAAATTTATTACATTTCTTTTGTTCTATAAATAAACACAAAGTAAAGATGTAAAAAATTAAAAATTTTACATTTTCTTTTGTTCTGTTATAATCTATTTTTTCAAGTTATCTAAAAATTTATTTTGTGTTTGAGGTATAGAAATTTAACGGAATAAACAAAAGAAAGTTGTGAGAAAAAAGAAAGAAAGAAATATTCAATTTAAAAATTAACAAAACAAAAGTTGTCAAAAAAATAAAATAACAGAACAATTTTTTGTGTGATGGAAGTTGAAAAAGAATCATAATCAATACACAAAATGTCATCTTTATCATCCATACCTTATTAATAATATTAATAATGATTTGTGTTCACTTTAGAAGTAGGTAAACGACCATGACACATAGTCCAATGGTGTGGACAGGTGGTGTTATCGCCGTACAATCTGGATTTATACTGGACTGTGTGCGTATGTGAGTGTGAGTTTTAAAAGACAAAAAAAGTTGTTAAACAATTTTTTTTTGAACATTTTGTTAAACAGTTGTTTTTCATGTAAGAAAGTATTAAACGATAAAAGATTAGTTGTCGAAATATATATAAAAAATGATTTTAAATGGGTAATTTTTCTAAAGAATGATTTTCTTGGTTGGTGGGCCTAATTATGCATGATTTCTGAACACCTTATTCAAGTGTGTTTTTTTTTTCTTTTTCTTTTCAAATTCACTTTCGACTGATTCCAATCATTTTCTCATGAAGTCCATCTTGTCAAGCGTCCTTCCTGCTCCCGAAGATCCCATTCTCAGTGTACATACTTTTCAATCCAAAGGCTCTAAGGCTCTACATCGATCTTAATTTTTCTGTTGCTTCGATCTCATTTTGCCATTTTGTGAAAGAGTAGATCTGATTTTTTTATAACGTTTTTTATTTTATTTTTATGATTATGAAAACAGGTTATTTTTGGTTATAGAGATGATCCTAGTCCAGTTAAGTTAAATTTGAGCGCAGGTGCTTATCGAACCGAGGTAATTTTCGGTTTTTTTGCTGTCTAAGTTCCATGGATCTTCAGAGTTTCAATGATTAAGTTAATTACTAATAATTTAACCCCCAAAAAAAGTTAATTACTTATTAGCCATGCTTTGTTTGCAAACATTTTTTCTTTGGATTGGATAATCAATCAAGGAGTCGTATTGTAAACATATATTGGATTGTTAACAAAAGAAGAAGTTAATTAGCCATTTTACAAGCTCAGGTTTCGATTAGATTAGTCTTGATTATTAAAGAAAAAGTTATTTATTTATTATTTTTTTTTTAAAAAGGAAGGAAAGCCTCTTGTTCTTGAGGTCGTGAGAAGACCAGAACAACAGTTAGTGAATGACCTGTAAGTTAAAATATACGTGAATGATATAAGACTTCGATTGTTATAAATTCACGTTTTTGAAATATTCAATATTTACAGTTCTTCATAGAATATTTTCGTTTGTGTTTTCCTTGTACATTTACAATTAACATATCATTTAAAATGTTATGATTGTGGGTTCATTTGTGTAAATGCAAAAAAAAAAATAAAAAAAAAATCAAAGCCTCTAATTTTCTGATATTTTTTTTTTTTTTGATAAAAATTCTGATAATTTTTTCTTCTTTGTTAATTATTAATTTATTAGCCTATGATTTTTATGTCTTACCTCAAGGTCACGGAACAAGGAATATCTTCCACTTGATGGACTTGCTGATTTTAACAAATTGAGTGCCAAGCTAATCTTAGGTGATGATAGGTAAATACGTTCACTTCTATATATCTTCTCATTTTTTGTTTTTTTTTTTATTGTTTATTAATCCGAGGTTTGATTTGAGTATCTTTTGTAGCTAGCTGCTGGATTTTAGGTCTATGATAATTTCGAAATCATATAAGGTTATTTATCAATCTACTATAAAGATTGTTTTTGTTTTGGGCAGTCCTGCAATGGTGGAGAATAGAGTTGTTACAATCCAGTGTTTGTCTGGTACTGGTTCTTTGAGAGTTGGAGCTGAGTTTCTAGCAAAACACAACCAAGAAGTAAATAATTTCTCACTAATTTTTATAGTTTTGTTAATGGCCCATTAGAATTTGGTAAATGAAACCCTTAACATTTCAGAATTATGCAATACGAACCCTATACTACAAAAAAAAAGTCATATTTTTAGGAATTTTGGTAATATTAATGTAATATAGAGTTCGTTTTGCTTTTCTCATTGCTTTTCAGCGTGTAATTTTCGTTCCAAACCCGACTTGGGGGAACCATCACAGTATTTTCAATTTGGCGGGTTTGTCTGTAGAGTATTTCCGTTACTATGATCCCAAAACCCGAGGAATCGACATCAAAGGTTAATTTTATAGTTCTGTCACGAACTCTCTGTCTTTCATCTTCCTCATTGTTACATTTTATCAAAGTTTACTTCCATCTTGATTATCTTGTGTTTATTCCCACTCACAACTTTCACCAAGTTTTCCTTGATATGACACAAATGATGTTTAGTGTTATACTAACCATAAAAATTATTGATTTCAAAACAGGCCTGCTCGAGGATCTTGGCGCTGCACCTTCTGGAGCTATAGTAGTACTGCAAGCTTGTGCGCATAACCCAACAGGAGTTGACCCAACATTCGAACAATGGGAACAGATTCGGCAAATAGTGAGATCTAAAAGCTTATTACCCTTCTTTGATAATGCATATCAGGTATGTCATAGAAGTACATATTTGGTTTGTTTCTTTGTTCCACAAGCAAATGAAACTCTATTATAGTTCTTTTTTTCCTTTGAATTTTCAGGGTTTTGCTAGTGGTAGCCTTGAGATAGATGCACAAGCGGTTCGTATGTTTGTTGCCGATGGAGGTGAATGTTTGATAGCTCAAAGTTTTGGCAAAAACATGGGTCTTTATGGTGAGCGTATTGGCGCTCTTACCATTGTAAGCAACCACACTTTTCTAGTGTCATCGTCATTGAGTCAAATAGTATGATATATGAAATCTATTGTTTTTTCGCGTTCGCCTTACAACAAAGTGTATTATAATTACCTTCTTGGGNATTCACATATATATAAAACTGATTAAATTATTTTTACTTTAAACAATTTCAAAATCATCTTTAATAAAATTATTTATAGATTTTTCATCCTGTGCATGGCGCAGGTTATCACATAGTATATATATATAGAGAGAGAGGGAGTATAGTTCTTGTTGTGTTAAAATGCGTATAATTATAACAAACATTGTTAGAGTTTGCATCATGCGGGTTTGAATATGGATAGTGACGCATGGACGACATTTGCATGGACAATTAGACTACTTGTCTTGGTCTTATAATGAATTTAGAATATGCTCAAAAGATTGTGTATATATACATTTTTTGGCAGTGATATGTACAACGACTGGACCATTGAGCTTAAAGGAATGATTAACCGCATACTTACCATGCGCCAGCAGTTATATCAAGCTATACAAGCTAGAGGTTTAGTTTAATGCCCTTTTTTTTTTATATTTTCCTCAACTATTTTTGTAAATATTCTCATATATATTTGAATGATTCATAAGCTTTGATTTGTACCATTATTGTTCTTGCAGGCACACCTGGTGATTGGAGTCACATTATCAAACAGATTGGGATGTTTAGTTTTACCGGATTGAATGAGAAGCAAGTTCGCTTGATAGCCAAAGAGTATCACATTTACATGACCTATAATGGGTGAGAAAGACTATATCACTTCTCTTTAAATGTTTTGAGTACTAATTAAGAGAGTAGTTACTGTATTAACTAGAAATAAAGTATATTTATTTTCACTACTTTCATGAAAAAACTTGAAGCTTCAAAGTGAGAATTGTGTATAATTAATTGCAGGAGGATAAGCATTGCAGGTCTAAGTTCGAAGACAGTGCCTCAACTCGCTGATGCTATACATGCTGCTGTTACCCGCATCACCTAATCTATAGCGATTCTCTTCTTTGTTGTTTTATGAACATCCTTCTTCGTTTACATTAATTTCACAAAGAAGCATACTATATATATGGTTTGTTTTTTATGGATTGTTAAACCAACAAAAAGGAGGATTGTTGTGGCCTCTAAATCTGATCATCTGAGAAAATCTTAAAACGAAAAAAATTATAAGCTTTTCTCAGAATTTGGTTTTTGCAAAGAGAAACGCACATATTCGACATCAAAGTAGCAGAGGGATAGAGAGATCTTAAAACCAAGTTTAAGGAGACCGGTTCTCAATTATGAGTGTCATTCACCAATCCAACATATTATTCTTCTCACTACTGTTAACACTTCAGAAAGCTTTTGTCTGATCCTATCATATTAGAGTCCAAACTTATTGTCGAAGCATCTCCTGAGAATCCATAACTCCTCATTTCCTTGATAAGTTCAGCTGATGCTGCTTTGTCACCATCTCTGAGGCGTGCCCGGATCAGCGTATTATAGGTACAGCTATCTGGGAGAGGCCCATCTTCTTTCATTTCTTTAAACAAGGCATCCGCTTCCTGCATTAAGCCTTTCCCACAAAATCCTGAGATCATTGTATTGTAGGTTACAACATTAGGCTTCATCACTCCTTTGAGGCTGAGATTACTAAACAGATCCCAAGCATCTTCCACTTTACCAGCCTTGCACATCCCTTCAATGATGATAGTATATGTAACAATATTGAGTTCCATTTCACTATTTTGCAGATCCTGGAATATGACCAGCGCTTTCTCTAGCTTCCCGTTATTACAAAGCCCATCCAACAGAATTCTGTATGTCCAAATGTTGGGAGGGACACCAGCAGAAACCATCTGTTTGAAAATTTGTTGGGCATTCTCACAGTCGCCAGATTGGAAAAAGCCTTTGATGAGAGTAGTGTAAGTGACTGTGTTGCCAACTAATCCTCTTCGAGACATCTCGCGAAAGAGGTTCATAGCATTCCATTATTACAAAGTCCATCTAACATCAGGCTTCATCACTCCTTGGAGACATCTCGCGAAAGAATTCCATAGCATCTTCTACCTTCTTAGACTTGCAAAATGCATTGAACGTAACGACATCGGGGTTGAGAGGCATCGCTCCACCTTCCATAGTTACAAAGGCAGCTTATGAGGGAGCTGTAGGTGAAAACATCAGGCCACCTCAGGCCACCAATGGAAGATGACAACAATGGAAGGGCGTGGACGAGACTTTACCATCTCACTGAACAAATCAACGACATCGTCTAGCTTTATATCACGAAGCCCGTTTCTAAGTAGGTCCATATAATATAGTTATAGTATATGCTAATGCTTGAAATTGTATTTAACCAGAATGCCATATTACTTGTTATTGTCAGTCTTAACACTTAACACTGCTGCTATAAGTCTCATATGCTGTCATGATATGAGCTGCTTACAAGATAATTACGTTCAAAGGAAGAGTTTGTATCAAGTGTGGAATAATAGAAATAGAAAGCAAATTAAAATAGTGGAGATCGGAGAAGATTAATAAGCTCACATTATTCTGTGTTTAGATAATAGGAAATAGAAGGCATATACAATTCGAGGATCGCCAACCTTTTACGATACATAAATAAATCAGCAACAAACTTATTCAAATATTAGCACGAGAGTCTTAGCATTTTTGCTACATACACGACGATATTGAAAACATGGCAAACAACACTTAGGTGTGATATCATTTCGGATATGCTTGTTGTTGGACTTTTCAAGCCCATGTCCAACTCCCCCATTAGTATGATATTGTCCGTTTTGGGTCCAGGTGGCAAAGCCCGCACATATTTGTCTTTGGGTTCCTTCCCAAAAGGCCTCCAACCTTTCGCGAAACCTGGCACCCATCTTGTACCGCCGTACTCACCAACAGAACTCTTCACCTAACCCTTGCAACCCTTGCTGCACCGCTAGGAAGTCTTTCGACACAAGGCACCGGCACCCTTAATCGCATAAGTTACCTTGAGGGCTCTTCTCCCACAACGAACAACCGGCCCAACCCACTTCTCCAGGTCCACTTTTAGAACCTGAGCTCTGATACCACTTGTTGGGCTTTTCAAGCTCATGTCCAACTCTCCCATTAGTATGATATTGTCCGCTTTGGGCCCAGGTGGCAAAGCCCACACGGATTTGTTTTTGGGTTCCTTCCCAAAAGGCCTCATACTAATCAGAGTTGGACATTACTTATATATTAGACCATTACTGTCTAATCTTCCGATGTGAGACTTGGATTGAAAACCCAACAATCCTCCCCTCAAGCCAAGTACCACACAAACGCTTGGCCTCCAACCTTCCGTGAAACCTGGCACCCATCTTGTACCGCCGTACGCACCTACGGAACTCTTCACCTAACCCTTGCAACCCTTGCTGCACCGCTAGGAAGACTTTCGACACAAGGCACCAGCACCCTTAATCGCAAGGTTGCCTTGAGGGATCTCCTCCCACAACAAACATCCGGCCCAACCCACTTCTCCAGGTCTACCTTTTTAGAACCTGAGCTCTGATACCACTTGTTAGGCTTTTCAAGCTCATGTCCAACTCTCCCATTAGTATGATATTGTCCGCTTTGTGCCCAGGTGACAAAGCCTGCACGGATTTGTTTTTGGGTTCCTTCCCAAAAGGCCTCATACTAGACAGTAAAGGACGAAGATAAAGCCATGATCATGTTGTGTTCATTGCCTCCTTCGTATGAGACTCTGCTAACAGCACTCACGTGCAACAAGGAGACAATATCTTTGGAGACGGTTGCTGTTTCGCTCCAATCTCATTATGAGCGAAGACAGAAGCCAGGAGCAGATGGTTCTCATGGTGATGGATTGTTTGCGAACAATCAGGAGAGAAGAAGGCAGATGAACAAACAGGATGGGACAAGCAGTGGCAGGTCAAAGTCAAGAAACAAAAAGAAGGCCATCTGTTATGGATGTGGTGGCGCAAGTCATTACAAACGGGATTGTCCAAATAAGAGAAAGAACAAAGGAAAGTATGCGAATGTAGCGCAACAAGGAGATGATTCAGGGGATAACGATTTGCTTGATGTTATGTCAGGTCATCATGTGGATTCTTGGGTGATGGATACAGGTGCGTCGTTCCACATGACCTCTAACCGGGAGTGGTTCGAGACGTACAAGGAAGGGAATATGGGGTCGGTTCAGTTGGCGGATGACAGGGTCTGTGGCATCATTGGTAGTGGATCTATCAAGTTCAGGATGCATGATGGAGTCATTAGGACGCTTACTGATGTGAGACATGTTTCCTCTGTCAAGAAGAATTTGATATTGTTGGGTACTCTTCACAGAAACGGATTCAGATTTCATGCAGTTGAAGGAGAAGACGTGGTGAAGGTGTGCAAGGGATCGATGGTAATGATGAAAGGAACGATGACAGGAGGAAGCACCTATCGTTTGGTAGGAAGTGTGGTTGTAGGTGGAGCTGCAGCTGCAGTATCTGAATCAGACATCACGACTCTATGTCACATGCGTATGGGACATATAGGTACGCATGGGTTGAATGAGCTCCACAAGAGGGGTCTGCTGGGAGGTATGAAGAATTGCAAGATGGATTTTTGCAAGTTCTGCGTGATGGGAAAGCAGTCCAAAGTGTCTTTCAAGACAGGTCTACACACGACAAAGGGTCTTCTAGACTATGTCCATTCTGATGTGTGGGGACCAACGCGAGAGCAGTCATTGGGAGGATCTAGATACTTCGTTATCTTCATTGATGATTTTTCAAAGAAGGTGTGGGTATACTTCATGAGGCAGAAGTCTGAGGTATTTGAAAAATTCAAGACTTGGAAGGCTGAAGTTGAGAACCAAACGGAGAAAAAGATGAAGTATCTAAGATCAGATAATGGCACAGAGTATACTGATGGGAAATTTGTCAAGTTCTGTGAGGAGCATGGTATTCAAAGGCACTATACAGTGAGGAAAATGCCACAGCAAATCGGAGTCAGCGAGAGGATGAACCGAACTATCGCTGAGAAGGCTAGGTGTTTGAGGTTGAATGCATGACTTGCAAAGCAGTTCTGGGCAGAGGCAGTAAACATGGTGGTTTATCTCATCAATAGATCGCCAAGGAGCTCTCTTGAAGGAAAGGTCGCTGAAGAGGTTTGGACTGGGGTAGATATTGATCTATCAAACTTGAGGATTTTTGGATGTCCAGCCTACATGCTTATACCAAGCGATGAAAGGTCTAAGCTGGATTCGAAATCCAAGAAGAACATCTTTCTAGGCTTTGAGAAAGGTGTTAAGGGCTTCAAGTTATGGGATCCTGAGGCTAAGAAGAGAATTTTCAGTAGAGATGTGGTGTTCGATGAGCAGTACATGGTGGAACAGGCGAGGTCAGAACCAATGTCTGTTATGTTTGAGACTGAAAACGAATCTAGGAAGACTCAGGAGGCGTTTAGTAAGGCTAAGCAAGTAGCAGCAAATCCTGAGAAGTCTCCTGAAGATGAGCAGTAAGTTCAGCAGGAGGATGAGAAGGAAGAAGAGCAGGAAGAATAACAGGAAGAAGCAGAGGAGAGTGGTGATACAAGCAGACCAAACAGGATCAAGAAGGCGCCAGTAAGATATGGTTTTGAAGACATGGTCGGTTTTGCTCTTTCTATTGAGTCAGATGTTCCATTGACTTATAAAGAGGCTATTGCTAGTCTGGATAAGGAGGAATGGACATGGGCTGTGATGGAAGAACATGAGAGTCTAAGCAAGAACCGTACTTGGGATTTTGTTCCTTTACTAAAGGGCAAGAAGGCGATTGGATGCAAGTGGGTTTTCACTAGAAAACCAGGGATGTCTGAAAAGGAGTTTATGAAGTTCAAGGCAAGGTTGGAGGCTAAGGGTTCGTGTGGTCCTTGCCTTGAGGGGAGGATTGTTGGGATATCAATCCAAGTCCCACATCGGAAGTTTAGACAGTATTGGTCTAATATATAAGTAATGTCCAACTATAATTAGTATGAGGCCTTTTGGGAGGAGCACAAAGACAAATCCGTGCGGGCTTTGCCACATGGGCCCAAAGCGGATAATATCATACTAAAGGGGAGTTGGACATGGGCTTGAAAAGCCCAACACTTGTTTATGCACTTTTAAGTGCTGTAAGAGAGTCCTTGTTGCATAAAGTAGAACACGCCTTGGTGCATTGTTCCACCGCTCCATTCACAATTTCATTTGCGTCTAGTCATCGAAACAAGACTCAGATAGATTAATTCTCTTGTCATATTATTCTAACAAAAGTGATAATACACGCTTGGAAACTTTTCTTTACCGGAGTTCTTGAGAGTGGTTATGGCACCACACACAGAGAATGCACACCCCAACTTGCAGTATTCATTGACAGCATCACCTGGGGTTAAAAAAAATGAAATCTACGTCGATCTTGTAACAATTAATAGAATAAAGCACAATTAGTAATACACTATAACAGTGAGCTCAATTTACCAGAGTTTTCGAGATTGTTAAAAGGAAATCCCGGAGGGCAACGATTTCCTGAAACAATATTGCATCCATTCAATCTTGCACAAGTTACCCTTGGCTGTCTACCAGCCAACCTGCACGCATTATAGAAATTTCTGGAAGCAGTGCTCGGGCAGCAGGTCTTTGCTTCTACTTGAATTTGCGCCATGACAAGAGTCATTATGAGCACACTTAAAATCACAGTTCTTCCTTCCATATTTTGATTGATTACTTGTTTGATCAGATACTTAAGAGGAAACACTTACTATTAAGCTTGTATCGATCGATGAAATGGTGATGAAACTAAACTTACTTAAATACTAGTTGTTCTGCAATTTCAAATCGAAAAATTATTTTTAGAAGACTCTAGAGTCTACACACATGCAACCACATGCCTCACGACCACCTTGTTTCTTTCAAACTATTATTGCACCTAACAACTCCTAGCAATCTTTCACAACCACATGCGCTAGAGAATTCATATTGTTTTCCCCTTTCTCTTTTTTTTTTTCTTCGAGAAACTGTGTCACTCATGTTTATAGAATTATAATTAATCTGTTCTCCTTAAATTCACTATTTAATTTTTGTTTTGTTAGATATATTGAGTATGTTCGAAGTAACCGTATCATTATGTAAGAGCTACTCTAGAATTTATTATTATGTACGTTCTTATAGCATTTCGTCCAGCTGCAACAATTTTGAGATTTAGAAATGGAAAATTGTGGTCTTCAGTGATAGTTAACAAGAAGTTTATTTTGTCATTGGCCTCGAGAACGCGATTTCCGTAAAACCGAAGAAAACTGTGGTTTACGATCGGTTTGCGGAATGGGATTAAAACGGATCGATAAACCTCATATGAATTGATCAAATCTTTCTCTTGGACACACAGGCAACCACACGCTTCACGACCAACTTGACTCTTTCAAATTAAATGAATGGGGCTTTTTTTCTTAAATTCGATATTCAATTTTTGTTTACTACATTTATGATGTTGTTTACAACCTCATCCACTATCCATTTATGATGTTGTTTAGGCCTCTGTATAAGTGTGATTAAAAGTTATCAAGATTCTGTACAGAGCTGATCATATGATTTAAACAAATCTTAATTTATCACTAAGAGTTTTCAAAAATAGAAAAAAAGAGATAAAGAAAATAAAGAAATGTCGTCTTCACATACGAACGAGAAATGATGGAAGAAAGCTTTTTTTCTTTTCAAATTATTAGCATTCAAGATAAACAACTACTAGCAAGTTAACAAATGACATGCGATTTTTGACGAAAAAGTGTTTGAACACATTTTTGACACAAATTTTTTGAAATAAAATTTACTGATTCACATTTTTTTGGCGAAAAATTCGCGAAATCAGATTTTTAACGTAAAGTTTTTAGGATCACATTTTCGACGTAATTTTTTGGCGGAAAATTTACGGATCCCTTTCTTTGGTGAAAAATTCATGGATCCACTTTTTGACAAAAATATAACATCATCATCGTTATACCATCATCATCAACAAAAAAAACTTTTGAAATCCTATTTTGGTCTTCGACATAAAACTTTTGGAACAAAATTTACTGCATCAAGTTTTTTAATGGGAAATTTGTGATATCAAAATTTTGACAATAAGTTCTGAAATCATATTCTCAATGTAAAAATTTTGGAAAAAGATTTACAATTCAAGTTTTTGGTGATAAATTTGTGGCAATCGTTTTTTGATGAAAAGTTTTTACAATCACATTTTTGACATAATTTTTGAGTCGGGAAATTTATTGATTTACATTTTTGGCCGAAAATTCGCAAAATTGGATTTTTCACAGAAGGTTTCAAATCACATTTTCGACATAACTTTTTGATGACAACTTTACAGAATCACTTTTTGGCGGAAAATTCATGAAATCAAATTTTTGAAATCACATTTTAAACATTAAATTTTAGCGGAAATTTTATATATTCACTTTTGGCGAGAAATTCAGTTTTTGAATCACATATTTGACGTAATTTTTTTGGTGAAAAAAAATACTGATTCACATTTTTGGGTTTTTCACGAAATTTTTTTGAAATCATATTTTTTGCGGGAAATTTATGGATTCATGTTTTGGCGGAAAATTTGGAGAATGTGATTTTGGTAGGAAAATTTTGGAATCATATTTTTGAAGTAATCATATTATTGAATTTATATATTTATATTTTATTCATAATTTAATTCATTAGATAAAAGTTTAAGATATTTTTGTTTTGATTTTATTTTTTTAATTCAATGGATTAATGGTTAAAACATTGGAATCCGTCAATCCATTATAATTTATCTTATTTCAAACCAATCCATTTGACCTATTAACCCATTTAACCCATTAGTTTATTTGAACCTATAACTTCAATTCATTTGGTTGACTTATTAGGTTTTTATCCATTTTGACACCCCTAATAATATTACTAAGTATATAATTTGTCTCAAAAGGAAATTTTGGAACTTATACTACCATCACATCTTGTCTCATTTGCAAATAAGAACATAAGTTTATATCATATGTGAATATTTTCTTATTATAACGCAAAAATTCGGGATCAGAAATGGGACGAAAAAGCACGAGATGGAATATAATTTTCAGAACTTTTATTACAATCTCATCTTGTCCCATTTCCAAACCAAAAAAAATAATATGTTTATATCATATGTGAATGCATTCCCATTATAAAGCGAGAATTCATTACCAGAAATATGACGGAAAATGACGGGGATGTTAAAAAAAAACTATAATAAGATAAAAAAAAAATATGAAGAAGAAATAGAAATCAAATAAGACGAAGAAGAAAGAGGAATCATTTTGCTTGGTTTCATGTTTATTCTTTGAAGTATTTGAATTATGTGTCGTTTCTATTTTTCGCTATATCTAATTTCTCCAATATATTCAAATATTTTTTCACAAATTAAGAAATTTTACAAATATATTATTCTATTATGCGAACCAATCACCTATTTATTACAAATGAAATTTTTTATTATTAAATATTATAATTAGCTTACTTTATCAAAACTCTCATATCCACGCATACATGCGCACCAACCACCTAGTAATAGTTACATAAGATCTTTATTTGAGATATTTGATGTCAAAAAAGTTACATAAGATATTGATTCGGTTTATAATCTTATTCGACCCAATCTAAAAATTAGATATTTGAAGTTTTCAAATTTGGATTAATCTATTTTTGATTTAAAATTTTGAATATCACAATCTTTTTTTTTAGAATGACTATAATTAATATATATTAAAATATTTATGAAAATCAAATAAAAATTTATGAATTTTCTTTTTCAATTTTATTTTAAAATTTTATTATTATTTTAATTTTTTTAGCTATTTTTTCATAGATCTGAACCAGATCTGAATGCCTCTGAGTATTAGCGAATTCGGATCCAAATTATTCATTTTTCGATTTGAAAGATCAAGATTCAAATCTTAATATTTTTATATTTTTGGGTATCCAATATGTGCCCATCCTTAAAATTTTTTTTTTTTTGTCAACCTTTTGATTATTACCTTTAAACATCAAAGTACTACATCATAGTTTCATGATATTACATAAGGGAGATTTTTAATCCTAGATTCTTTAGCCAAAACATCAGCTATGGTAACAACATTCCTTGGTACCTTCAAGAAACTATAGTTACAAGCACCAGTAGAAAGATTTCGGATGTCTTTGATATATGAAAATAGAGAAGAATGTTCCCAACTTGACATCTGACAGGAGGCCGAAGACGAATCTATTAGGAAAGAATTATTCAAAAAATAGAGAATGTTTTCATGAAACTTTACTTCATTATGTGTATTTCTATAAGCATCCACACTATCCCACACAGATTCAAATCCTTCTTCGAAGAAGCTCTTAGGAAAAAAAGAATTAGTCAAAAAATTTATATCCACACCATGGTGAATGTTTCCTTTGTTTTATTTTTAGGTCATGACTCGTGCGTGGGGCGGAGAATAGAATCCGATTGTGATACATTTGAGATAGTCTTTACTGAAAAGATGATTTATTATAAGGTGGGAGAGATAAATCATTACAGCAAAAATATCTTGAGGTTCATATAATATAGTTGTAGTATATGTTTGAAATTGTAAATATCTTTAGGTCCATATAATATAGTTATAGTTTATGCTTGAAATTGTATTTAACCAGAATGCCATATTACTTGTTATTGTCAGTCTTAACAGTTAACACTGCTGCTAAGTCTCATATTACGTTCAAAGGAAGAGTTTGTATCAAGTGTAGAACAATAGAAAGAGAAAGCAAATTAAAATAGTCGAGATCGAAGAAGATTAATAAGCTCACATTATTTTTTATTTAGATAATAATAGGAAATAGAAAGCATATACAATTGAGGATCGGCAACCTTCTACGACACATACATAAACCAGCAACAAATTTATTCAAATACTAGCACGAGAGTCTAGCATTTTTTTGGTACTCAGATGATATTAGGATCAAAAGAAAAATACACATTTATGAAATACAGAACATTTTAAGTTTTATAAAAAAATCATAAAAGTTTTTCAAAGTACTGACGCAAACAAGAGATTCTCCTTCCGTTTGCAATTGGCTTTTACGTTTACAACCAGTGGTAGCTTTGGGAGAGGGGGGGTGATTTGACCCCTATGAATTTTTGTAAAATAAGTAATTACATGTATTTTGAAAAGAAAATTTGGTGAAATGTTGTAAAATTTGCTTATTGACCCCATTATTTGTTAGGCCTGTTACCGTATCACTAGTCAAATGCCCACTTTTCATAAGTTCAACACTTCTATTTTCAATAAAATATCGAACTATTTTTTTTATATACACTTTTTCTTTTTAATCATGTTTTTCGTTCTTTATAATATTATCTTAACCATCTAGATTTCTACTTTAAGTTATAAATAAATAATAAATATTAACTATTTCCAATTTAATTATTTTCATATATTTAAGAATTTCTCTAATACTTCATTTATATTTTACTATGAATTAAAATTGACCACTGTTTACAACTACAGCTAACAATTTGTTTTTGCTTAAAATGCTTATTGTTTTCAATTTATTTGCAATAGTATAAACGTATATAACCGCAAACCAAAACAAACCCTACATATACTATACGTACTACATAACATACACCGAAACACAAGTGTCATTTTTCTTCTTCTTAACTACATGAGCTGAGTTGCACAAAAAAAAAAAAAAAAAAAAAAACTACATGAGCTGTTGCACACAAAAAAAAAAAACTACATGAGCTAAGATATAGTTGCGTTGAAATTTGTCTCGAATATATTTCAAATCAAAAAAAAAATTATTTCGAATATATGAATGAAACATAATGAATATTGTCACCTTATTCCTCTGAGATTTAGTTAGTAGAAGAATGTTTTGCTCATTGTGTTTTTAATTTTTCAAATTTTCAATGTACTTACATTTTAAGTGCTTGAACAGTGGGCTAGCTGTTAAATTTATTTGTATATTTTTTTTTGCTAAAGAATTTATTTGTATATTTTTAATGAAAAACTTAGCTTTATATAATGTAAGCCTAACTAAGTTCAAAGACAGTGGCAAAAAAAAGTTCAAAGACACTGCCTCAACTCGCTAAACAAATCAGTTTAAGTTTTTCTCAGTTTTAGTTTCTGCAAGACAGATTCGACATCAAAGTAGCTACAGTATTTGATTTTAGCCTACATATTTACTAATAAACAAAATATATATGCCTAATTAGTACTCTTTCCGTTTCAAAAAGATAAATTTTTAAAAACTTTTCACACATATTAAATAATAAAATTATTGTTCAATCATAAATTCATAAACTTTCAACACTAAACAATTTTCTATGACTTTAAACTAATAGTAATTCATGAAATACAATTATTTTCAATAAATACTTTTAAAAATCTGAAATTTGTTATCATTAATTAGTAAAAAATACATTAAAATACCTTTATGTAAGGCCTTTTTCAAAAAAAAAAAAAACATTTACCTTTATGAAACAAAACAAAAAATAAAAGCTAAAAGAATTATCTTTCTGAAACTGAGAGAGTAATTAAAAAAAAAAACAGTGGCCTTCTAATTTTACAAAATAAAATTTGTGGCAATAGTCATGCCTTTCCAACACAACATGAAGCATGGCTCATCATATTTATTTAAGAAATGAATATTTTAGCTGCTCAAAAAAGGCAATTTTATATTTAAAAAAATCTTGTTTGGTGAACCTAATTATGCTTTGACTCCACAGAACACTCCTTTAAGTAACTGATCAAAGTTTTGTTTTTTCAAATTCACTTCAACTGAGTCAAACATGAATTCTATCTTGTCAAGTGTTCTTCCTGCTCCCGAAGATCCCATTCTCAGTGTATCTAAACCTCACTCTAAGGCTCTACACATCGATCTTACTTATGTTTTTTTTCGATCCATTTCACCATTGTATATAACTTTAATATGATTTTATTAGTGTACAAGTTTTATTTTATTTTAAAGTTTTTATTATTGTACAAACTACAGGTATATTTTGCTAGTAGAGATGATCCTAGTCCGCTTAAGTTGAATTTGAGCGGAGGTTCCTATCGAACTGCGGTAATTTTGGTTTACGTTGCATGGATCTTCTATATATGATTTTGGTTAATTAGCCATATTACAAGCTCAGGTTTTGATTAGATTAGTCTTTTCTTGGGTTATTTTTGCTTATAAAGGAAGGAAAGCCTCTTGTTCTTGAGGTTGTGAGAAGAGCTGAGCAACAGTTAGCGAATGACATGTAAGTTATATATCCTTTAATGATAGTAAAGACTTCGGCCTTTTTGAAAAATTAAATATTTTCAGGTTTTTATAAAATATTCTCGTTTGCGTTTTCTGTTTATGTTCACAATTTAAATTTTAAATAAAATGTAAACATAATCTAAACCTAGAGTAATTAAATGTAAACACAATCGAAACTTGTATTTTTCTGATTCCTTCTTGGTTTAACCTCAAGGTCCCGGGACAAGGAATATCTCCCACTTGATGGACTTGCTGATTTTAATAAATTAAGCGCTAAGCTCATCTTAGGTGATGATAGGTAATAAATTCACTGCTATATATTTTCTCTCATCTTTTTTTCTTTTCAATGATTAATCCGAGGTTTGATTAGATTTTCTTTTAAGCTGCTGAATTATAAGGTCTTTCATATTTTCTAAACCCTTTATGTTATTTATCTTTCTACTATAAAGATTGTTTTTGTTTTTGTTTTGGGGCAGTCCTGCAATGGAGGAGAATAGAGTTGTTACAATCCAGTGTTTGTCTGGTACTGGTTCTTTGAGAGTTGGAGCTGAGTTTCTAGCTAAACACCACCAAGAAGTAAATAATTCTCACTAATTTATATAGTTTAATTTGTTAATGGCCATTAGAGCTTGGTCAAAAAAATACTATTAACATTTAATCTAGTGGGTTGTACTATAGTGATATATTAATACTTGCATTGCATGTTGTTGAAAATAAAATTATTAACAATTCAGAAAGATGCAAAACGAATTAACCATATACTCCCATTATGGTAATATAGAGTTACTTTTTTGCATTTTTTTCTGAAAGGTTGGGTTATAAAATCTTCCATAAAAAACTCATAATTATAAGCTTGAATTTATGAGCTTTCAATGATAATTATTGCTTTTCTCATTGCTTTTCAGAGTGTCATTTTCGTTTCAAACCCAACTTGGGGGAACCATCCCAATATTTTCAATTTGGCGGGTTTGTCTGTAGAGTATTTCCGTTACTATGATCCCAAAACCCGAGGACTCGACATCAAAGGTTAATTTTATAATTCTGTCTACAAACTCTCTGTTTTGTGTTATACAAATCATAAATTCTTGATTTCAAAACAGGCATGCTCGATGATCTTGGCGCTGCACCGTCTGGAGCTATAGTGGTATTGCAAGCTTGTGCACATAACCCAACAGGAGTTGACCCAACATTCGAACAATGGGAACAGATTCGACAATTAGTGAGATCTAAAAGCTTATTACCATTCTTTGATAATGCATATCAGGTAAGACATATAATAAAAGTACATTTGCTTTTGTTTCTTTTTTTCTACAAACAAACGAAACTTCTGTTAATAGTGTTCACACACGGATTCATACAAAAACATATGAGTTTATAGTGTTTTTTTTCTTTCGAATTTTCAGGGTTTTGCTAGTGGTAGCCTTGAAATAGATGCACAAGCGGTTCGTATGTTTGTTGCTGATGGAGGTGAATGTTTGATAGCTCAAAGTTTTGCCAAAAATATGGGTCTTTATGGTGAGCGTATTGGCGCTCTTACCATTGTAAGCAACCAAAAACTTATTTAGCTTCATCGTCAGTATAGATAGTGTGATATATGAAATCTATTGTTTTTTTTCTTTTCGCGTTTGCCTTATAACAAAGTGTATTATAATAACCTTCGTGGGTCTAATCTCTAATGTGAAGGTATGTGACTCAGAAGATGTGGCTAGGAAAGTAGAGAGCCAAGTGCTATGTGTTGTGAGACCTATGTATCTTAGTCCACCTATTCATGGAGCATCCATTGTTACCACAATTCTTCAAAACAGGTAATTGTTATATCCTCTATATATTAATTGAGAATTATTTTCAGAGAGTAGACTTATTTTTTGAAGTATTTACAATATATTTCTTAAAAATGAATAAAACAATAGCTTAAAAAAATATTATTTAATGAAATATAATTTATACACAATTTATTATATACACAATACTTATTTTGATTATGCAAAAATATGTTTACAATAAAAAAGATTTCGATATGTGTGAATTTAATAAAATAAAATAAAAATTATAACAAATTAAAACTAAAATTTAGGTTACGATAAAAATACTTTGATATGTGTGATTTTAACAGATATCCATATTTATAAATATTTTTGTTTGGTTGTATGGTTTGTTAATAGAACCATATAAACTAACCAAATAATATAAATATTTAAACTTGAAAACAAATTAAAAATATTATTTCAAAAAGTTGAAATATTAAACTATATTATTCACATATATATAAAACTGATTAAATTATTTTTACTTTAAACAATTTCAAAATCATCTTTAATAAAATTATTTATAGATTTTTCATCCTGTGCATGGCGCAGGTTATCACATAGTATATATATATAGAGAGAGAGGGAGTATAGTTCTTGTTGTGTTAAAATGCGTATAATTATAACAAACATTGTTAGAGTTTGCATCATGCGGGTTTGAATATGGATAGTGACGCATGGACGACATTTGCATGGACAATTAGACTACTTGTCTTGGTCTTATAATGAATTTAGAATATGCTCAAAAGATTGTGTATATATACATTTTTTGGCAGTGATATGTACAACGACTGGACCATTGAGCTTAAAGGAATGATTAACCGCATACTTACCATGCGCCAGCAGTTATATCAAGCTATACAAGCTAGAGGTTTAGTTTAATGCCCTTTTTTTTTTATATTTTCCTCAACTATTTTTGTAAATATTCTCATATATATTTGAATGATTCATAAGCTTTGATTTGTACCATTATTGTTCTTGCAGGCACACCTGGTGATTGGAGTCACATTATCAAACAGATTGGGATGTTTAGTTTTACCGGATTGAATGAGAAGCAAGTTCGCTTGATAGCCAAAGAGTATCACATTTACATGACCTATAATGGGTGAGAAAGACTATATCACTTCTCTTTAAATGTTTTGAGTACTAATTAAGAGAGTAGTTACTGTATTAACTAGAAATAAAGTATATTTATTTTCACTACTTTCATGAAAAAACTTGAAGCTTCAAAGTGAGAATTGTGTATAATTAATTGCAGGAGGATAAGCATTGCAGGTCTAAGTTCGAAGACAGTGCCTCAACTCGCTGATGCTATACATGCTGCTGTTACCCGCATCACCTAATCTATAGCGATTCTCTTCTTTGTTGTTTTATGAACATCCTTCTTCGTTTACATTAATTTCACAAAGAAGCATACTATATATATGGTTTGTTTTTTATGGATTGTTAAACCAACAAAAAGGAGGATTGTTGTGGCCTCTAAATCTGATCATCTGAGAAAATCTTAAAACGAAAAAAATTATAAGCTTTTCTCAGAATTTGGTTTTTGCAAAGAGAAACGCACATATTCGACATCAAAGTAGCAGAGGGATAGAGAGATCTTAAAACCAAGTTTAAGGAGACCGGTTCTCAATTATGAGTGTCATTCACCAATCCAACATATTATTCTTCTCACTACTGTTAACACTTCAGAAAGCTTTTGTCTGATCCTATCATATTAGAGTCCAAACTTATTGTCGAAGCATCTCCTGAGAATCCATAACTCCTCATTTCCTTGATAAGTTCAGCTGATGCTGCTTTGTCACCATCTCTGAGGCGTGCCCGGATCAGCGTATTATAGGTACAGCTATCTGGGAGAGGCCCATCTTCTTTCATTTCTTTAAACAAGGCATCCGCTTCCTGCATTAAGCCTTTCCCACAAAATCCTGAGATCATTGTATTGTAGGTTACAACATTAGGCTTCATCACTCCTTTGAGGCTGAGATTACTAAACAGATCCCAAGCATCTTCCACTTTACCAGCCTTGCACATCCCTTCAATGATGATAGTATATGTAACAATATTGAGTTCCATTTCACTATTTTGCAGATCCTGGAATATGACCAGCGCTTTCTCGAGCTTCCCGTTATTACAAAGCCCATCCAACAGAATTCTGTATGTCCAAATGTTGGGAGGGACACCAGCAGAAACCATCTGTTTGAAAATTTGTTGGGCATTCTCACAGTCGCCAGATTGGAAAAAGCCTTTGATGAGAGTAGTGTAAGTGACTGTGTCGCCAACTAATCCTCTTTGAGACATCTCAAGGAAGAGTTCCATGCCATCCTTTACCTTCTTACACTTGCAAAATCCATTTATGAGAGTAGTATAAGTCACCACGTTTGGGAGACAACCCTTGCTAATCATCAAAGCAAACATCTGCTTCGCTTCCTCTAGACGTTCTTGCATGCAAAACCCATTGATCAGTGAACTGTATGTGACAGTATCAGGATCTATAGACCTATTAATCATCTCCTCGTACAAGTTTTCGGCCTCCAAAAGTTTCCCCTCTTTCACAAACGCATCGATCAATGCACTGAACGTAACTACATTGGGGTTGATTTTCCTCTCGATCATATCGCTTAGTAGTCGAGAGGCATCGCTCCATCTTCCATAGTTACAAAGGCAACTTATGAGGGAGCTGTAGGTGAAAACATCAGGTCTAATCCCTTTGTTCTCCATTTCACTGAATAGGCCGAGTGCATCATCCACATGTTTGTGTTTGCAGAGACCATCAATGACTGTGTTGTAGATCACAACATCCGCCTCTATTTTTTCAGCTTCCATCTTCTTGAGCAGATTTAGAGCCAAATCAGTATGACCTCTCTTACATACTCCATTCACTACCACACCGTAAGTAATCAGATCTGGTTGACACCCTTTCAGCACCATCCGTTCAACTAAATCCACTGCTTCTGAGTCTTTGTTATGGAGAAAAAGCCCATGGATCAGAGTGTTGAATGTGACGGTATTAGGTTTGTATCCCATTTCCACCATCTGATCAAGCAAAGCTACAGCGTCAGAAATCCTATTAGCGTGACAGAAACCATTAAGAAGCGAGTTAAGCGTGACAACACTGGGATCATAGCCGAGTTTCATCATCTTCCCAAGAATAGCTAACGCGAGAGAGAGCTGAGAGGAGCGGCAGAAGCAGTTGATGAAAATACTGTAAGTATACAGATTATGTGAAATCCCCAACATTTGCATCTGCTCGCCGAGAGAGATGACAACATCATACTTCTTCATCTTGGCGATGGCGCTCAACAATTTACTGAAATCAACAATGGAAGGGCGTGGACGAGACTTGACCATCTCACCGAACAAATCAACGGCATCGTCTAGCTTTATATCAAGTAGAAAACCACCTCTAATCTTCTCTCTGTAATCATACCTAGCAACAGAGAAATCTCGTCCCCAGAAACAAAAACCGCAGAGCGTAGTAGGAGCCGTTCCAGGAGGATTACCTTTCTCCAGAAGATGGCGATAAACAGATCTCTTGGACGTAATCGTAATCGCAATCGATCTCATCATCCTCTAGCTTTTTGCTTCGAAAACAGATTCTCCTTGAAACGAGACTTCACTAGTGACGGAAACAAGAGGAAATCACAGGGAGAAAAGAAACCGTACAATCTCTCTGCCTCTGTATAAATCAACTAGGCAAACTTGTTACTCACCTTTTTTTTTTTTTTTTTTTTTAGGCGAGTAGATTTGAGTTAAAGTCGGAATGATGCTATTTTTTTGAAAAAAAAGAGCTCTTCAGAATTATTTTAACCTTTTAAAAGATATTTCAATTACTTATATTTCTAAGTTTAAATTCTGATTTTTATTACATATTTAATAAGTTTGTTATTATTTCGAAAAACGGTTTAACGCATAAAAAACACTAGGTATGTCAATTGGACTGGCCCGACCCGAAAATATATTGAGTCTAAATTCTATCCGGTCCGGCCCTAACAGGATTATCGGGTTATTTTGGGCATTTCAGACTTTTTTAGAAAAATAAAAATAAATTTCAAAAACAAAATAAACTAAAAATTAAAAGTATTTATTATAAATAAATCCAAAATGAAAAAGATTTTGAAATCCAATTTAAATTAAAAACAAAAATTTGAAAACAAAAATTTGACTTAAAAATTCAAATAAAGTCTAATATCATATAGAATGTAGAATCGAGATGAGAATCTTCAAGATTAGAACTTTCTTTTACATCTTCTAAATTTTTATCGTCATCAAAAGGTACTTATAAATGATAAAATGAATAAACTATAATAAAAAAAAATTATTGAATGCTATAAATATTGTTACATGGATCACAAAAGATAAATCTATCCAACCAAGTGTGTGTACATATAAGTGTTTCAACAAAGTTTTGAAACCCAATTTAAATTAAAAAATAAAATTTGACTTACAAATTCAAATAAAGTATAATATCAAATAAATAGATGTTTAATCTAGATAGTAAAAAATGTAGAATCGAGATGAGAATCTTTAAGATTGGAACTTTTTGTTACATCTTCTAAATCATTATCGTCATCAAAAGCTATTTATAAAAGATAAAAGGAAAAGTTTATTAGATTTTGGCAAAACATAAAAAAAATTATTGAATGTTAAATATTGTTACATGGATCACAAAAGGTAAACCTATCCAACCAAATGCATGTACAAATAAGTGTTTCAACGTGCCTTGGTAAAAAAAATATAGGGCTTTTCGGATAAGCCCGAGTCCGGTCAGGTTTAAGCCAAAAAAACTATTAATCCAAATGGGTTCAGCCCGAAAGGCCCGATTTTTTTTGGACTTAAATATCTAAGTCCGAACCCGATATTTTTTCGGGACTAATTGACATCCCTAAGAAACACTATCGGCTAAGAAAATAGGATTAGGGTCTCTCAATTTGGTATCAAAACTATCATCGGTACTTCTACTGTTTTTTTTTGTTGTTGTCAAACTTTGATTATATTAAACTTAAACGATTACACCAAGTAGAAAAAAACTTTGTGCCAAAGAGTAATGACTACTTGTTACAAAAATAAAAGACAAAGCATTAAATAGATAGGTCATTATTGGCAGAAGAACTACATAGAAGCCTTTTTGATGAAGGTAATTCTACTGCTTTTAAAAGTTTCTACTGCTTTTAAAAGATTCATGCCAGACGGTCGTGGTGATAATAAACTCAAAACTTACACCTAAAAACATTAATGAATCCTTGAGGGGATTCCACTATTTCAACTTGGGTTTCATTAGCGTTATATACAAATGATCAAATCCTGTTGATCAACTTAATCATCGAACCAATTTTCCCATTAGGCTAATATTCCGGTTTATAGTTTAATTTCCGGTTATGTGGATCCACTATGTGATTAGAAGACTAAAATCTTCAACCACGTTGTCAAATTTTACTATTTGCCAAATTCCAATTGAACCATTTCGGTCTGGATAAACCGGAGAATGAAGTCTTTAATTACAGTACTCAAAAGTCAAAACTCAGATTATGCTGACACAAAAAGGCTGAATCTAAAAGCATAATGAATATATTACAAAGAAAGTAGTCAAAAAAATATTCTTGGCATAACTATGGGGACAGAACCTGAAAGATGAAAAACAAGTAGAAGCTAATTGGTTCAAGGCTTCTGTCTGAAACGTTTAGGTCTTTCCTCTTCTTCTTCTCAAACCAGTCCAGAGTTCTAATCAAATCCTTATCTCAAGATGACTAATTAATGAATGTAAACACATGTTTCAAATTTTCATTCTTTTTAAAAAAATCCACGTTTATCGATGTCTCAGTCTCAGATATAAATATTAGTACTCCCACTGTTTCACAAAGAGTGTCATTCTACTCTTTTTCACACATATTAAGAAAATTGATAAAAATCCTATTCTACCCCTTATTAATACACTAAACTCATTTCTCTTTCTAATTAATACATCAATATTACAAGGTCAAAACTGGATTTTTGTTTTAAAAATTGCATTGAAAATACAAAGTGACACTCTTTGTGAAACAAAAACAAAACCTTAAAATGACACTCTTTGTGAAACGGAGGGAGTAGTAAAACTTGGTCTGTCTGGATTTAAATTTCTTCGAGAAACACTGAAATCAAAAAAGAATTGTATACGGAAAACAGAATCGAGAGTAAAAACCAAATGAAAAAAGTGGGTTCGCAAGGAAATACACAAGCAATGGTATCAGTCATAAGTTAAGACACGACAGCAGCCTAATATTACACACACATATAACATGAGAACATAAGAACTGCGTTGTGAAGTAATCAGAAGAAAAACAACATAAAGAATCTGATTCACCTCAAGGATGCTTTAAGAAAGCATGTCCAGAAAGCTTTTGTCCAATCTCCCATTATGCAACATATGAAAAACCAAGCTTGTTGTTGAAACATCTCCACGGAAGCCGTAACTCCTCATTTCCTTGATGAGTTCTGCTGATGCGGCTTTGTCACCAGCTCCAAGGCGTGCCCTGATCAGCGTATTATAGGTACCGCTATCTGGGAGAGGCCCATCTTCTTTCATTTCTCTGAACAAGGCATCCGCTTCTTGCTTTAAGCCTTTCCCACAAAATCCTGAGATCATTGTTGTGTAGGTTACAACATCAGGCTTCATCACTCCTTTAACGCCGAGGCTACTAAACAAATCCCAAGCATCTTCCACTTTACCAGCCTTGCACATCCCTTCAATGATAATATTATATGTGACAATATCAAGTTCCATTTCAATCTTTTGCATATCTTGGAATATTACCAGTGCCTTCTCGAGCTTCCCGTTATTACAAAGTCCATCTAACAAAATGCTGTATGTCACAATATCACGAGGCACACCAGCAGAAACCATTTCTTTGAAAACTTGTTGGGCATTCTCACAGTCGCCAGATTGGAAAAACCCTTTGATAAGAGTGCTGTAGGTGACTGTGTCGCCAACCAATCCTCTTTGAGACATCTCGCGAAAGAATCCCATAGCATCTTCTACCTTGTTGGACTTGCAAAATGCATTGATAAGAGTATTATAAGTCACCACGTTTGGGAGACAACCTTTGCTAACCATCAAAGCAAACATCTGCTTGGCCTCCACTAGACGATCTTGCAAACAAAATCCATTGATCAATGAATTGTAAGTGATAGTACTAGGATCTATTGACCTTCCGATCATTTCCTCGTACAGTTTCTCAGCCTCCAAAAGTTTCCCCTCTTTCACAAACGCATCGATCAATGCATTGAACGTAACAACGTCAGGGTTGAATTTCCTCTCGATCATATCGCTTAGTAGGCGAGAGGCATCGCTCCATCTTCCATAATTACAAAGGCAACTTATGAGGGAGTTGTAGGTAAAAACATCAGGTATAATCCCTTTGTTCCCTATCACACTGAATAGGTCGAGTGCGTCATCCACATGTTTGTATTTGCAGAGACCATCAATGACTGTGTTGTAGATCACAACATCAGCCTCTATTTTGTCCGCTTCCATCTTCTTGAGCAGATTCAAAGCCAAATCAGTATGACCTCTCTTACATACTCCATTAACTACCGCACCGTAAGTAAGTAAACTCGGCTGACACCCTTTCAGCACCATCCGTTCAACTAAATCCACAGCTTCAGAGGCTTTGTTGTTGAGAAAAAGTCCATGGATTAGAGTTGTATATGTGACGGTATTAGGTTGATATCCCATTTCCACCATTTGGTCAACCAAAGCTACGGCATCAGAAATCCTATTCCCGTGACAGAAACCGTTAAGCAGCTGGGCTCATAGCCGAGTTTCATCATCTTCCCAAGCATAGCTAAAGCATGAGATAGTTGGGACCGGCGGCAGAAGCAGTTTATCAAAATATTGTAAGTATACAGATTATGTGAAATCCCCAACATTTGCATCTGCTCGCCGAGAGAGATGACAAGATCAAACTTCTTCGTCTTGGCGATGGCACTCAACAATTTACTGAACTCAACAATGGAAGGAAAAGGACGAGACTTTACCATCTCACCGAACAGATCAACGGCATCGTCTAGCTTAATATCAAGTAGAAACCCACCTTTAATCTTCTCTCTGTAATCATACCTAGCAACAGAGAAAGCTCGTCCCCAGAAACAAAAACCGCAGAGCGTAGTAGGAGCCGTTCCAGGAGGATTACCTTTCTCCAGAAGATGGCGATGAACAAATCTCTTGGCCGTAAGCGCAATCGATCTCCTCATCCTCTAGCTTTTGCTTCGAAAACAGATTCACCTTGAAACGAGACTTCACTATTGACGGAAACAAGAGGAAATCACAGGGAGAAAAGAAACCGTACAATCTATCTGCCTCTTGATCTGGAGCATGAACAGTGTGTGTGTTCTCCAACCACTGAGGAGAGAGAGAGACTCAGGGCATAAAAACCCGACTTTCACGAACCGAACCGAACGGAACCGAATTAGAAGGAACCGAACTGATCTAAATATCCGAATGGATCTTATATTTCTCTATCTGAAAACTCGGAATCGAACCGGGAATCGAATGGATACGTGAAATACCCAAAATATAATTATATATCCAAAATATTTCTAGTATTACACTTTAAATAATTTAAATACTCAAAATTGCAATTATAAACCAAATATATTAGTTATGTTTAGAACAAATAACTAAAATACTCAAAATATTTGAAAATCTTGAGTTATATTTATCAAATTTTAATTATTTTAGATCATTTGGATATTCGGAACCGATCCGAACCCAAACGGAACCAAAGCAAATCCGAACCAAAAAAGTAAAATACCCGAATGGGTTCTATTCTCTAGAACCGAAATATCTGAACCCAAAAAAAACCGATCCGAACATGAACGGGTATCCGAATGTCCAGCCTACTCACGAGGAAAGAGTGTGATAGGGTGACTCGGGAAACCCGGTTTAAGAAACCTACCGGTTAATAAACATGAAGCCGGGTTTTTTATATTTTGTCAAAAACTTTTATTGTGGTCTTCGGACGGATTTATCGGATGAAGGACTCAACTAACCTTCAAAAATAAAAAGAGATCAATCTATCCTTCCAATAATTTTCATACCCTTCCTCTCTTTAATAAAATACTAGGTGATTGGTCCGCACCAAATGCGGATTATAAAATATTTTATATGTTCAATATATAATTAATATTGTATATTGAAGTTGATCTATTTGTACATAATTAATTATGTATTAATAATAACATTATATGAATATTTAATAATAACAAAATAATGATAAATCAAATGAAAAATATTATAGATTTCAATAGAAATTGACGATAAAAAGTCACTAATCAAGATTTTAAAATACTTTTTTAGATAAAAAGTGTAAATTGATAACTAAATAAACTGAAAAGTATCAAAATATATAATAATTTATTTAATTTTTATGGTTAGAATGTGCATGTATAAATTCTTTTATATACATAAATAATTGTAATATTTAAATATTGATTAATTTTCTAATATATTATGTAAACATTATATTTTTAGACATATACAGTTTTAGTGTTTAACAACGATTACACAAACGTTTCATATCGTTTTGTGTCTTTTGAAACTGATTTTTTTTTTCTACCGTTTATATTGATATATAATTGCAAATGTAAAAGTTATATTAAATAATAATTAAATTCTTATAATATGTCTTGGATATTATCTATACTATGCTTTCTTTTCTTCTTACACAATATAATCTTGCTAATATATATATATTTTAAGTATTTTTTTTCTTTGACCTATTGCTAATTAAATCAAAATAGGTTTTACAATCTTTACTTATCTTAAAAGTGGGTAGATGGTTGGTTCGCACAAATATTTTCTTAAAATATACTTTATTTTAAGTATATTTTCTTCTTACCACCTCACCGTTTTTAGGATATATATAGATTTTTAAAAAATTATAAATTTTTTAATAACAAAAATTAATTAAAATTAGACTGTAATCAAAATTAACAAAATACATGCACGACAAGTTCGCATGCGACTTTGACTTTTGGATAATTAATATTTATATCCACACTTATTTGTGGAAAAATCGAAATATGACTTTTATGTGTTAAAAAATAACAAAGTAAATATGTATATTTTTATAATGTATAGTTGAATTTTAAAAGGAAATAAATATGTATATTTAAGCATGTAAGTATGAGTTAAAAATAAGTGAATTGTAATATTTAGGTCTTGGTTAGTTTTTTCTATATTTTCCGCAAACTTTATTTTTTTACACAATGCAGTTTTTGGCGTTTAAGAACAATCACGAAAACCGTTTCTATCGTTTTTTATTTAATCAAAATTTCTTATTTTTCCGCATTTATGATATATGGTTTCAAATCAAAATCTCTACTGTATATGAGTATGATATAAAGTTTTTATTTATTTTTTAGAAAGATAGAAAAAATAGTATAGCGTATTTACTATCTTATTGGATAATTTACTATCATTTTTGATATAAAAATAATATATGTATTGGTTGTAAAATTTTTATAATCATAATTTATGCAATTTATTATGTATATATTTTAAAAAATAGAAATCATAATAATTATTTTTTACTATTAATTTAAATTTATTAATTTTAGTGTTATAATCTAATGTATTCATATTTCAATTTCATAAATTATTTAATTTTAACTCAACCAATCAAAACATTTCGTTTATTTTAGGAAAGTTGACATGTCATATTTACATGTCATCATTAAAATGCACTAACTTTCATTGCGAAGCTGACAAGTAAGCATTTTTCATTAAAAGTGATTCTCAATTAATAGGTAGTAGGATGAAAACCCTATTTTATCTTTACTATACAACACACCATTTAACACATCTAAAAAATTAATTCATTAAAAAAAATTAGAATCTCCAACCAATGAGAAATCAGCAAATTAGACCTAGATCTAAATTCTCTCTCTTCTTCTTCTCCCATCTGAGACGCGATTCCGACGACGACACCATTGAAGACATCTCGAGCTCTTTTACGAGAGCTCCGCCTCCATTGAAGCTAGTTAGGTATTGCATTGGGCATTTCCGGTGAATAGAAGTGTGTTGATGATGTATAAATCATGTATATAAGTCGATGAAATATGTAGATATCAAATTGGTTTTGTGTTTGCAAATTGAGATTGAATTGAATTTTGTAATTAAATCCATTAGATATGCATATTTTGATTTCTAATCATGATGTATGCGTCGATTAGGACCATGCATTGAAAAAGAATGGATTGTAGCTCTTGAATCGTAGCAAATCGTAAGTAGATTAAAAACCCAGATCAGCCTGAAATCATGTGATTTGAGTTGCAGGCGATAGAACAACTCGGTAAAACTGGTATTACTAAGTATTAAATGATAACTGGGTAGATCTGGTATTACTGATTGATTGTTCCGGATGAAATATTGGGTTACTAATGGATTTTTTCAGATGAAATATAAGAATTGCAAGTTTTACCTCCAGATTACACCAAAAAAGGAATAAATCAAGAAAGAAAATTTTAATTGGCTTAAGAACGATATCGAAGGATAAATACTAAAAGAGTGCCAAGACGAAACTTGGTAGATGGTTTGAGCCAGTTGAGATCAATAATAGTAGTGAGCATTTGTTTGTGTTTGAATTTGTATTTCTTTGACACTCTCTGTTTTGTACAACTTCTTAAACTTATTTTCGCAATAGTACAATTAAGTTCAATTTTATTTCAAAAGATTTAGAATTTAATGAGAGAAACAAATAAATCACACTAAGCAAAAAATTATACATTATATAAGTAACTATTAAATAGAAGAAACATATAGTAATTAGATAAAAAAAATATAGCATTATAATTGTTATTAGAATATGTACACAACAAACACCTTATACTTTTATGATCACTTTGTTAATATTAACCACATTAGGATGCAAAACATACAAAAAATGTGATTTAAGATATTTTAATGCATAAAAGCTTTGGAATATACTTTAATTGATTAATGATCGGTACAACTAAAAAAAAAAATATTTTATGGCAAAGTAATAGTAATTAAAATTAAAAAAACACCAAAAGTAACATTGTTTGGAAGTAAGTAATACTGGAATATTAGGTATAACTATGTGAAAAGTAACCGCTTTTTTATTGCCATGTGTCAGTTCACATAGCAACATATGTGAAAAAAACGGCGCACATGTGTTTTAATGTTATTTCTCATTATTATATTATATTTATATATTTTTAGTTTATTTTATTTTTTCTTTTTTCTCCAAATTTTCATTCTAGGGTTTGTTCATCTTTTCTCTGCTTCACTAACACCTCCATTGTAACAATTTCTAGAGAGTTTCCAAACTCCATTGTAACTCGAACTTTTTGTTATTTCAGATTTAATACTTGATTTCGGATATGTCTATAGATTTTGGGTTTGTTGTTTGTTTCTGATTTCGAATTTTTGGGTGCTTCTGATTTCGAATATCTGGGTTTTTAATTTCTAATTTTCTGGGTTTTGCACTTTAGTAATACTGGGTAACACTTGGTACAACTGCATTTAATAATATTTGACAATAATTGGTACAACTAAAACAAGAACAATATATGATTCTGACTAAATAAGATGTGAAAAGTAACCAATTTGTATGTAATGCCCATAAATAGAGGTGCGTTGCTAATGTAAAATCTGTGTTTTCTACTCAAAATCTTACAATCCAAATTTAATTGTACCAAGTATTACCAAGTGTTACTTTTCGTTTCAGATTTTTTGAAAATTAGCAAAATTTGAGATTCTGAAATCTTTTTGGGTTTAGGTTTACGTTTTGATAGTGAATCCGACACTAGAACGAAAATAAAAATCCGATTTATCCTTTCGAATTTGCCGAAATTGGATCGCGAGGAAGAAGAATGGAGGAAAATCGATTTTTTTCAAACTTCACAAAAAGATGGTGTTTGATCTGAAGCGAGTTGGACTATATCCGATTTATTATAATTCGAATCGGGATAGGTTTTATCCACCCATTTAATTGGATATGCTTGGTTGGGTCAGTAATTTCTTTAAGTTTTGAGGGATATTAAAGTAAACAACCTATTTTCTGATTTAAAATAAATAGAAAACAATATACAAATAAGTGAAGGGTTATTTGAGACCTCATTTTATAGTCAAAGGCTAGTGGAGCCATTGATTCGGACTCTACCTATTATTTCAGTGTCATGGTATGAGAAATTTTGTTGATAATTTCTACCATTTTGGTCACTTGACAACACCCAGATCTATTTTTAACAGAAAGTTGTATTAATGTTTTGTTAAGCATCACCATATTTCTAACACATCACATATGTAACAATATCTCAACAAATCTGGTTTACATGTCGCATGTTGTTACCAAACTAAAAAAAGAAGAAGCCATATGTGTGCACGAGTACCTGAGAAAATTGATATTTACAAAGCTAGCTTTGAAGCATCAGTAATTTCGCTTTAGAGCATATTTTCAAACTTCTAAAAAAGATTTTTTGCTTCAATCAGGACCAGTTTTGAAAATTTGGGAGCTTAAGTAAAAAAAAAAAAATGTTTTAGAGGGTTTTGAAAATTTTAAAAGTTTTAGGGGTTTTTTATTACTAATAAAATAAAAGTGGGAGCTTTTTTGTAATGTTAATAAACTGAAAAAATTTGGGGGGCTTTAGGCTAATGAAACATTAGCATAGCCATGAAATGTTTCATTAGCCTATGCCCAGGGCTGGCCCTGGCTTCAATATGGTAAAATCTTTATAGCAAAAATTATATATATATATACTAAGAGTCTATGACACTTACATCATAATTGATAGCACTTTTTCCAGCCACTGATGTTTGTAAGTTTTCTACGGTTGATTGAGAGGTTTGGGCTGCTGGCTTAGAATAAGCTTTAAAATGCAGATTCAGCTTTGCTTTCACATTCTCCACCTTCTGTTCAGAGGTACTCTCATCCAGCTTTGTAAAACAATACTCTAAAAGTGATAACTTAAACCTAGGATCAAAAACAGTGGCCATTGCCAGAATCGGACTATAGTCATGCCAATACTTATCAAATTTTTCTTTCATAGCCTCAACCATATTGACAATAACATCTTCTTCACTGTTCTCGTGAGCTTTCAGCCAATACTCAATCTTGTACACTTGCATAAAGTACAGATTTGAGGTGGGATAAGTTGAACCTGAAATCAGGTTGGTTATCTCATCAAAAGGTTGCAGCAGCTCACAAATTTGCAACCCTAGTTCCCACTCTCTTCATGTGGGAAGAAATTTGTAGCTTGGATCAATGCCTTGATAACTATCAAACGCCAAACGATATTGGATAGCTCTGTCAAGCATTTTAAACGTAAAATTCCTGCGCATCGGCACATCTAACGTCAAACCAGCCTTAAGATTAATCCCAACAGAATCCACACAACTTGCAAACAATTTACCACGAGCCTCTAAAGCTTCAACATATTTGATACTGTCTCTGATTTTTCCTAACGCATCACCCATCACCTTTAACCCTTCTTGAACAATCAGATTTAGAATGTGGGCAGAGCATCTTACATGGAAGAACTCTCCACCACATAACATATCATTTTGTAGAACCAGCTGCCTCTTCAAAATGTTTTGCATGCTATCGTTATTACTCGCATTATCTAAGGTCAAAGAGAATACTTTTCTCTCTATCCCTCACTCTTTCCACAGCTCTACAATCTTCATAGCTAATTCTATTCCAGTATGTGGAGGAGGCATAGCACAAAAGGACAGAATCTTATTCATTAACTTCCAATGTCTATCTACATAATGAGCGGTCAAACAAATATACCCTTCCACAGTTATAGCAGACCATAGATCAGATGTGAAGGAGATCCTACCAGGAATTTCAGACAATTCTGCCTTTAACTTTGACTTCTCATTCTCATAAAACTTAAAAACGTCAGCTGCAGCAGTATTTCTACTTATAAATTTCACATCAGCATTCAAATATTTCCAGATCAACCTAACTCTACCATATTCAACATAGGAGAAGGGGAGATCATGCTCAATTATGCACTTTGCAACCATTTCACGGAAAACAGTTTGATCAAACTTTCTAACTTGTAGTTTCCCATCTCCAGAAACCACCAAAGCACCTACATCACCAACTCTAGGCGTTTTGATGCACACTAGTGAATGGCGATTATAGTTAGATGTACCTAGCTTGTGTGGTTCATAAGCATAGTATTTGGTGCAGTGGTTGCACTTTGCTCTCAGTTCAGAGACACCTTCACTATTAACCTTAGTGATGACAGTGAAATTATCCCATGCAGGTGAGTTTTTTGGCCTCTTGCTCTTACTTGCCATAGAGTTATCGGCATTTGAATTTGGTAAACTTGACTCCTCGCTAGCAGCACTCGGATTCCTTTGACGGCTCGGCTGTTCCATTATCGTTGATGTTCAAGAACGTCTCTTTCCCTTTCTACTGCTCAGGAATGCAACAAGACTCTTCTGCTTCTGGTTAACTCTTTTTTAACAATACTGCAGCAAGAAATTATATCACAGGCATCAAAATCAAAGTCTTGATATATCTTAAAATGGAAAAAGAAATAACTCTTTTCGAACACTAAGCAATTCTTGATACAAAAATTCACAATTCCCCAATAACTTTTCAACACATCAAACACTAAACGACATCGAGAAAATCCATCTGGAAATTGGATAAGATAATTGATTAGCTTACACTTGACAAGAAGACATCAGAAGAAACTTAAAACCCAAAAAAAAAAAAAAAATCAACCTGATTGGTTAATGACAGAAATCGAGAGACTAGATACAACTCAGTAACGAGATTCTTTAGTAACCAGATTCTTAAGCCAACAGAGAATTCAAATCTGTTCATCCTTAATTGTAAGAACTTAAGAAGAAACATCGAAGAAGCAAAGTGATGAATTTCTACCAAATCCTCATATCGAGAAGCAGAGTTGATGCAGGAAAGGAAAGGAAGCTAAGAGTACCTGGAATATCAGAGCTGTTAAGACCGCAAAAAAGACATACAGGTCGATGATTTGCGACTTCGGAAACGGGTTCGTAACTTCGTACAAAAAAGAAGAAGAATGAGATTTCAGAAAATCCAATGAAAATCCAGAAACGTAAAGGAAATAACAAAGCAGAATGAGAATAGTGGACCTTCAGATTTGTTGGTGTAGAGACTGGAAGAGAATGGAAGAGAATCAAGAGATGAGAATCTGAGACAAAGAGAATAGGAGAGGAATTAGGTTTCGGCGTAAGAATGAAGAAGTGAAAGATATTATTTGATTTTTTTCTTATGTTTTAAAACAACAGATAGTTTTAAAAACTATGACCCGCACCCCCCGTCGCTTATTTGATTTCTTCAGATTGGCCGACCCGCACCCGCCCCGCCGCGGATCTAATGAGACTGGACCCGCGGTTTATGAACCATATTGACAGGGCTACACAAGGAGAAGAACATAATCCGAGCTTCAAAGAGAGTATATAATTGAATTTGTTAGCTTATTGCTAATTTTTATGTAACTAAATAGTTGTGTGGTTATGTATAAATGCTTCGTATAAATCAAGTAGGCAAACATGATCGTTGCAGTAGCCCTGAAAATTTCGAGAATCGGGACGGAAATTTACGGGTACGGGACGAGAACGGGATATTTGGGAATTGAAAAACAATTTACAAAAGGGAATCCATAAGAACGGGACGGAAAATTCTCTTACGTAAAATATTTTCCCAAACGGATAATTATTTTGGATAATTCTGGAAATTTCGGGAAAATTTGGGAAAATTCGAATTTTTTTTGGATATTCGGGTAACCGATCTCATTTTCGTTTCCATTCCCATACCCTTTTTCGTTCCCGTTTGAAAAAAATAAATGGTCCCGAACGGGAACGGAAACGGGACGGGTGGGAACCGGGAACCCGTTTCGAAATTTGCAGGGCTAGTTGTAGTGAGTAACTTGTTACTCATCCCTCTTTTTTTTTTTTTTTTCAGGCGAGTAGATTTGAGTTGAAGTTAGAACAATGCTATTTTTGAGAACAAAAAGAGCGCTTCAGTTTTATTTTAATTAAAGACTTCATTCTCCAGTTTATGCAAACACAAAAAGGCTAAATCTAAAAGCATAAACACCCTCCATAGTGAATATATTACAAAGAAAGTAGTCAAAAAAATATTTTTGGCATAATTATGGTGTAACGATTCGGGCCCGGTCCATTTGAATAAGTTTAAATGGATTAATTTGGCTACCTATGTCACCAAAGTGCACTTATCTTTTCGGTCAGTGGTCTCGAGAGAACTCCACAGTTAAGCGTGCTTATGCTGGAGTAGGACTAGGATGGGTGACCTTCCAAGAAGTCTTCTGCGGAACCGTGTGAGTGAGGTCAAAACACGGGGAAAGGTCATGTGGTGATTGCAGGGTCAGTAAATAAGTCGGTTAGGGTCCGGGAAAAATAACGCACCGACCGTCGGACAGGGGCGGGGCCCACGAGCCCAACGGAGAGATGGGTGACTCGCCGGTAGGGGCGGTCGGGGCGTTACAAGTGGTATCAGAACCAAGGGAAGTCAAACTGGTTATGTCCCAGGAGACTGTCTTTGGGTTTGAGGGTTAGAGTTCACACTAGCGGGATCAGAATTCGGGGACGAATTCCCGTTTAGTGGGGGAGAATTGTAACGATTCGGGCCCGACCCATTTGAATAAGTTTAAATGGATTGATTTGGCTACCTATGTCATCAAAGTGCACTTATCTTTTCGGTCACTAGTCCCGAGAGAACTCCACAGTTAAGGGTGTTTGAGGTGGAGAAGAAGTAGGATGGGTGACCTTTTGGGAAGTGATTTCCGAAACCGTGTGAGTGAGGCCAAAAAACACGGGGAAAGATCATGTGGTGATTGCAGGGTCAGTAAATTATTCGGTTAGGGTCCGGGAAAAATAACGCATCAACCGTCGGACAGGGGCGGGGCCCACGAGCCCGACGGAGGGATGGGTGATTCGCCGGTAGGGACGGTCGGGGTGTTACAAGTGGTATCAGAGCCAAGGGAAGTCAAACTGATTCTGTCTCAGGAGACTGTCTTGCGGTTTGGGGGTTAAGGCTCACGGCGAGGTCAGAATTCGGGGACGAATTCCCGTTTAGTGGGGAAGAATTGTAACGATTCGGGTCCGGCCCATTTGAATAAGTTTAAATGGATTAATTTGGCTACCTATGTCACCAAAGTGCACTTATCTTTTCGGTCAGTGGTCTCGAGAGAACTTCAAAGTTAAGCGTGCTTATGCTGGAGTAGGACTAGGATGGGTGACATTCCGGGAAGTCATCTGCGGAACCGTGTGAGTGAGGTCAAAACACGGGGAAAGGTCATGTGGTGATTGCAGGGTGAGTAAATAAGTCGGTTGGGATCCGGGAAAAATAACGCACCGACCGTCGGACAGGGGCGGAGCCCACGAGCCCGATGGAGGGATGGGTGACTCGCCGGTAGGGGCGGTCGGAGCGTTACATATGGGGACAGAACCTGAAAGATGAAAAAACAAGTAGAAGCTAATTGGTTCAAGGCTTCTGTCTTAAACGTTTAGGTCTTTCCTCTTCTTCTTCTCAAACCAGTCCAGAGTTCTAATCAAATCCTTATTTCAGGATGACCTAAACGTTTAACGATGTCTCAGTCTCAGATATAATTATTAGTAGTAAAACTTGGTCTGTCTGGTTTTAAATTTTTTCGAGAAACACTGAAATTAAAAAGAATTGTATACGGAAAACAGAATCGAGAGTAAAAACCAAATGAAAAAAGTGGGTTCGCAAGGAAATACACAAGCAATGGTATCAGTCATAAGTTAAGACATGACAGCAGCCTAATATTACACACACATATAACATGAGAACATTAGCACTGTGATGCGAAGTAATCAGTAGAAAAGCAACATAAATTAACTTGAGAGTTGCTCTACCGCTCCTCTTCTCTCGTAGATAAACTGTTTTAAGAAAGCATCTCCAGAAAACTTTTGTCTAATCTCCCATCATGCAACATATTAGAGACCAAACTTATTGTCGAAGCATCTCCTGAGAATCCACAACTCCTCATTTCCTTGATGAGTTCAGCTGATGCTGCTTTGTCACCATCTATGAGGTGTGTCCTAATCAGTGTATTATAGGTACCGCTATGTGGGAGAGGCCCATCTTCTTTCATTTTTCTAAATAAGGCATTCGCTTCTTGCATTAAGCCTTTCTTACACAATCCTGAGATCATTGTTGTGTAGGTTACAACATTAGGCTTCACTCCTTTGTGGCTGAGACTTCTAAACAGATCCCAAGCATCTTCCACTTTACCAGCCTTGCACATCCCTTCAATGATGATAGTATATGTGACAATATTGAGTTCCATTTCACTCTTTTGCAGATCCTGGAATATGACCAGCGCTTTCTCGAGCTTCCCGTTATTACAAAACCCATCTAACAAAATGTTGTATGTCCAAATGTTGGGAGGGACACCAGCAGAAACCATCTGTTTGAAAACTTTTTGTGCATTATCACAATCGCCAGATTGAAAAAGCCCTTTGATAAGAGTGGTGTAAGTGACTGTGTCGCCAACCAATCCTCTTTGAGACATCTCAAGGAAGAGTTCCATGCCATCCTTTACCTTCTTACGCTTGCAAAATCCATTGATAAGAGTATTATAAGTCACCACGTTTGGGAGACAATCCTTGCTAACCATCAAATCAAACATCTGCTTGGCCTCATCTAGGCGACTCTGCATGCAAAACCCATTGATCAGTGAATTGTAAGTGACAGTATCAGGATCTATAGACCTATTAATCATCTCCTCGTACAGCTTTTCGGCCTCCAAAAGTTTCCCCTCTTTCACAAACGCATCTATCAATGCATTGAACGTAACTACATCGGGGTTAATTTTCCTCTCGATCATATCGCTTAGTAGTCGAGAGGCATCGCTCCATCTTCCATAATTACAGAGGCAGCTTATGAGGGAGTTGTAGGTGAAAACATCAGGTCTAATCCCTTTGTTCCCCATTTCACTGAATAGGTCGAGTGCATCATCCACATGTTTGTGTTTGCAAAGACCATCAATGACTGTGTTGTAGATCACGACACCCGCCTCTATTTTTTCCGCTTCCATCTTCTTGAGGAGATTCAGAGCCAAATCAGTATGACCTCTCTTACATACTCCATTTACTACCACACCGTAAGTAATCAGATCTGGTTGATAGCCTTTCAGCACCATCCGTTCAACTAAATCCACTGCTTTTGAGACTTTGTTGTTAAGAAAAAGCCCATGAATTAGAGTTGTGAACGTGACGGTATCAGGTTTACATCCCATTTCCACCATTTGGTCCACCAAAGCTACGGCATCCGAAATCCTATTCCCGTGGCAGTATCCATTGAGCAGCGAGGAAAGCGTGACAACGCTGGGCTCATAGCCGAGTTTCATCATCTTCCCAAGCATAGCTAAAGCGAGAGAGAGCTGAGAGGAGCGGCAGAAACAGTTTACCAAAATACTGTAAGTGTAGAGATCATGTGAAATCCCTGACATTTGCATCTTCTCACCCAGAGAGATGACAACATCATACTTCTTCAGCTTGGCAATAGCACTCAACAATCTACTGAAATCAACAATGGAAGGGAGAGGACGAGACTTGACCATCTCACCGAACAAATCAACGGCGTCGTCTAGCTTTATATCACGAAGCCCATTTCTCAATACCTCTCTGGAATCATCACTGAGACCTGAGAAAGCTCGTCTCCAGCCACGGAAACCGCAAATTGAAATCGAGGGAGGAGCAGTTCGAGAATCACCTTTTTCGAGAAGATTCTGATGTACAAATCTCCTTCTCGTCGACGCAAACGCTAACCTCATCTTCCCGATTTGGCGTCAGGTGATCGGGTTTCTTCTCACTCTCTGTGCCTATCGCTCTGAGAATTTCAGTAATCCCTAAAAGCACATGAACAGTGAGTGAGTGTTCCTCAACAAGTGAGAGAGAGACTCCTCAAACCGGTTTAGTAAATTCTTTATTAGCCTATTGAGCTTACCGGTTTGTGATTTATTTTTGGTTTATAATCATTTTGGTGGGGAAAACCATTTGCGTTTATTTCTTTTTCAAAAAAAACTGACAGATATATATCTGACATAAGTCGTATGAATTATTATCCCATTTATTTCCTTTGCAATTTTGGAAAGGAGCATTTGTTTATTTTCATTTTCATCTAGCAGAAACAAGTACATTTTAATTATCAGATTTCTATAATGAAATATCACATAAAATAATAAATCCAGTCGTCACAGTAGATTAAACCTAAGAATTCAGAGAACCATACTGGAATCAAGACAAACTGATATACAAATAACAATGTCCGGTTTAAACCGGTATATATAAGAACAGGGACTTGACGATAATAAACGTGAATAAACAAAACAAAAAAAAAACTTTTTATCTTTTTTTTTCACTTTTTATCTTTTATTCTTAATATAATAAGTTAATCAAAAACAAACGATCCCGGAAATTATTAAACTAATAATAAACCAAATTAAAAATCAGAAAACCAGGTAATTTCGGTAGAGTGTTTTCAAAAGAAAATGGTCGAAACCAAAGACAAGATCACGGTGGTTACTCCATAACCGGCGAGCTTGTTCCCAGCTCCAGCGTCTTTTCCTTTATTTCCTGCTGAAATTAGAATTCGATATAGAAAAATCGTTAATTCAGAGTTCAGACCAATAAAAAATAAAAAATAAAAATATTTCGTCCCTTTTGTTCAAGTCAATATCGCAGGCAACAGAAAAAGTACAAGAAAAAGCTGGCATTCACACTTAATTTTGTTTTTTTTAGAGGAAAAAACAAAAAATATCGAAAAATTAAGAGAAATCTGGGAAATTTTAAAAAGTCGATTTAATAGGTTCTTGACTTGACTAACATCATTTGATTTGATTACTAAATTCCGACTAATCATTCGAATATCAAATACTAGATGATCCATCGAACAAGACTTGAAATTTCGATTTCCTAAAAATTGATAAACTACAGTTTGATTTATACCTGGAGGAGGTAAAGAACCTTTAGGCGATGAAGCTCCAGAAGCTGAAAAAATAAACAAAAACATTATTTCCTACAATTAATATCAAAATCAAAAATCTCACATTCATAATCTCAAGTCTCAACGAGTAATATTTCAAATTATGTCAAATTCCAAAACAAATTCAAATTCTGCAAAAATTCGAAAAGAAATTTCACACATTGAAGTCAGATTTCTGCATCTGAACAGACAGATCCGTAGGCAAAACCCCAAATTCGAAATTCCTAATTTCATAGAATCGGAGAGATCTGGAGAAAAAAGTCAGAAATTACTGGAACAAGCGGAGAGATCAGCGTCGACGTCGCATCGACGGCTGATACCGAGAGCTTGACTAGAGTTGACGTGGAAACTAGAGAGAAGACCAGGAGTGTTGTAGATGGTGCAGAGACAGCTAAGCTCCTTCTCCACCGTTTCCTTGATGGAGTCGCAACAATCCTTCGAAGGCTTCGTCGTCGTGTTCAGGGCACCGAAGCAGGGGAATAGCTTGTTCACGCACGTTGAAGGCTGTTGCGCTTCCGCCTCCGGTAACGAAATCAGAGCTATCGCCGTCATCGCCGCCGCGAAGATCATCATCGTCGCCGTCGAGAAACGCGTCATTTCTTCTTCCTCTTCTTCTTCTTCTCGGTTTCTCTTTAGTAATTGTGCTTTTGGGGTTACTTGTGGCTTTTGTTTTTGCTTTCGTTTTGTTTTGGTTATAAATACTTAAAACTTGTTTAAGAAACCTTTCGCATTTTACTTTTTTCAACATTATTAATTGTTAGTAGTAGTATGTGTCTTTTTCGTTTTCTTGAGAAGGTTATCTCCAGTAAATGTAATTAATTTCCGTTAATTTTATCGAAAAGATGTTTATTATTATATTTAATGATCATTTGATGTAAATTATCTAGATTTACGTATTCCTTGTTGTTGAGATAATTGAATAAAAGGCGAAAGACTAGGGGTGTATTGGATTAGGAATTTTAGAAGATTTGTTGGTTTTTTAAAAATCTCCTATTATTGAACTAATGATTTCTAAATGTCTTATCAAATTCTATGTTATTCAATTAAGAATTATAAAAAGTAAATCAAATCCACTGTTATTGAAAATATTTTAAATAGTAGATTTTAAGAGATTTAGAATGATTTTAAGATGTTTTGATGGAGTTTCCTAGTTAAAAATATAAAATTTCAAATCTCATGATTTTAGGTGGGATTTGATATAACTCCAATAACAAATCAAAACAAATTACATAATTCAACCAAATCATATAAAAACTCATTAAAATTCAAATCATTTCAAATCACTTCAAATGTGGGCTTGATTGGTTCTCCCGCTAGCACCCGCAAACGCAGCTTTTGCGGATGGTAGTGGTTGTTGGCGTTTGGCAACAATCACACAAAACGTTTTCTACCGCTTCGAACTGCTTTGTGTCGCTCAAAATCAAAAGCTCCTTCCAGCTAACGTTTGCGGTTGCGGGCGATTGCAGGTGGATAATTAAAAAAATTAAAATTAAAAAAACACAAATTTTATTTAAAATTAAGATATATATATATATATATATAAGAAACTTTTAAAAAAATTGAATATTATAATTACAAATAAATTAATAAATTTGACATTTTTTAAATAATATTCATTAACAATCTTTCATAATTTTATATGTATAAGATCTATAAACTCTAATTATTTTGATAAATTTTCTCTTCATCACTAATGTATATATAACACCTAAAATTTTTTTCATCTAACATCTCCATACCAAAAAAAAATAATTTTTCTATTAAAATCATAACTTTCATCCAAACTAAAAAAAATTGAGAAATAAAAGTAATAATTTTATAATTAATTATGTTTAATTAATAATTTTATACTTTTTTATAATAATATGATTTTTAATATTTTTATAGTTATAATATTTGTTTATATTATTAATTTATTGTTTAACCGCTATTACACCCGCGAGTTAACCAGTCGTAAATATCCCGCAAATGCACTTGTTTCTAACCGATGTCCCTGTCGTACAACCCGCTTAATAACGCTGTTAATCGCAATCGCCCTCATCTGCAAACTCTCGCAATCGCAACCGCAATAGCTGCGTTTAAACCAGTCAGGCTCTTAAGAATAAGCATGTAAATATTTAACCACAATTACGATTTAGAGGGGTAAGCATGTAAATATTTAACCACAATTACGATTTAGAGGGGTAAGCATGTAAATATTTAACCACAATTACGATTTTACACCTCCATGCGCCGAGTTGTTTTGGTTTTTTTTTTTACATTATTTTAATTATTATTGGTTCATGATGACTTTTGCGTGTGCTATTCAGCTGAGTTTTATTTGATTCGGATAATTTTTATCTAATCATCGTTGATTATTAACAATTATTTATTGAGATTAACGTATATATCATCCCACATTTTTCCATTCACGAGATCCCTAAAAGTTCAGTCTCTACTGCTTTCACAAAAATACTATCGAATTCTTCTCGATTTTGACTCAACAATCATTATGTACTCGTACACAATCAACCACACAAGTCGCCGAATAGGTGTCGTTACTGCAAATACGGCGGACCATAGTTTTTCTCATTTTGTTCGAAATCTGAGTCTGAAATCTCCTTCGTTCTGTAATTTGGTAAATTATTCCTCTCTCTTCTATACATGATAATTTTCATCTTAAGTATACTTTCTGGTTTTTGTTCATGAACATGAAATCAAATTTTCTTTTATTTCATAGCACAAACCAAAAAAAATTCGAGAAATTTGTTCAAAATATGATTCGTCCCTTGCATGTTGAATTGTTTAGGTAGTTCTTTATTTTAGGCCCGTATGGTTTCTCGGCAAGCTTTTTTCAATCCAACTGGGAAATAGTTGGCCCAGCCATCACTTCGGAGATAAAGCTCTTCTTCTCCTCCGGGGTACTACCAAGAAAAATCAACGAGACTCACGTTAGGCTCATCCCTAAGATCAAATCTCCAAAAACAACAGCGGACTATAGACCGATTGCCTTCTGCAATGTCTATTACAAGATTATTTCAAAGCTACTTACCAGACGACTACAACCAGTGCTTGATTCTGTGATCTCAGATAATTAATCTGCATTTGTACCTGGAAAAGTAATATCTGACAACGTGTTGATTACACATGAAGTGCTTCATTCTCTCAAAGCGTCAACAGCTACTAAGTACTGCCCAATGGCTATAAAAACAGATATAAGCAAGGCCTATGATAGGTTAGAATGGGGATTCATAAAATCAGTCCTAGACAGGTTTGGTTTTGATCCTAAATGGACTGAATGGGTAATGCAATGCATCTCGACTGTCAACTACACTTTCCTAGTAAATGGAGCAGCCCAAGGTTTGGTCACACCAAGTAGGGGGATAAGACAAGGAGATCCCTTATCACCCTACATTTTCGTCCTATGCAGTGAAGTACTCACGGGCTTATGTCAACAAGCACAAAGAAATGGGTCTTTACCTGGAATTCGTGTGGCCATAGGAAGTCCGATGATCAACCACTTACTGTTTGCAGACGACACTATGTTCTTCTGCAAAACAAGCAAGAAAAACTGTGATGCGTTAAAACTCATTCTAAAAAAATATGAGCAGGCTTCAGGACAACTCATTAACGAGAAGAAATCCACAATTACCTTTGCTTCCAAAACACCTAATGAGGTTAGGACAAAAGCAAAGAGGGACCTGTGTATCTTCAAGGAGGGAGGAGTTGGGAAATATCTGGGACTCCCCGAGCATTTTGGAAGGCGGAAAAGAGATCTCTTCTCGTCCATCGTCGATCGCATTAGACAGAGGGCCCTCAGCTGGTCGACAAAGTTTTTATCTGGGGCAGGAAAACTGACAATGCTTAAATCAGTATTATCTTCTATGCCTACATACTCAATGTCATGCTTTAAGCTGCCAATAAGCCTATGCAAGAGTGACACAAGACTCGGAATCCACCAAAACCTCACGCACGATACAAGGGACTTAAAGCCGGGTGTCGATTGATTCCACAACCAACGGGGGTTAGAGGTAGGACCCCAAGGGCTATTTCTCGCGAGGGATGCAAGTCTCTACACGAAAACTCAAGTGATTGATTCCACAAAACACTCAAGAGCTCGCAAGAACACAAAAGAAGTGATTCCACACAGCTCCAATGAACAAATCACAAAGAATACTTTGTAAAAACTTTATATTTCAAATTCAATGGTTTTTTTACAATGAACAAATGAAAGAGCTTATATAGAGCTCGACCAATGCTAGTTTAAAACATTAAATGAGAAAATAAATCTACATAATTACAAATAATTCAGCATAAATGATAGAACAATCAAAGGCTTGATTGATATGGCCTTTAATGCTCGATTTTGGCCAAATGAGGAAGACATGAAGATGCTTTGTATCTGGACAACTTGGGCATGAAGTAATGACGCCTTGGAACATTCTGGACCAAGCAAATGGTCTCTAAGCAGGCTTGATCGAATAAATCAAGGAGATATATTCGTTGGACCAGAATTGATGTAGTTGGCTCCGTATATGGAAAGTTGAGTTGTGGAGTGATTCGACTAATCCTCTGGCTGCTGGAGCATGGTGAGACGTCATTGATAGCTTCTGAGTTATAAGGAAAGTCGCCTGGTCGCCATAAATACGTTTGACAAGTGCTAAACCGTTCATGGTTAGAACTTGCCCGGAATAGAACCAAGTTGACCCGTTTTGGGAAATGGGGAATAACTTGAGAATCCCGTGGGCATATCTTCGGATATTGGGCTTACTGGAACCATGAGAGACCCAATAATAATATCCAAGTGGTATCAGGTCGAGAATGCGCCGGAGTTGGGCTGTGTAGCTCGATTTCTGGCCTAGACGCGTAGTTGGACCCGAAACAAGTCCACCGACTTGTAGGATCAATAACTTCCAAGTCTGAACCGTTATTGGTGTGAATCCAATTCGACGAGCTTCTTGATTGAACCAAGATTCCATAACAATCCGGTTCGTAGCTTAGTTCTTCCTGGTCCGATCGGAATCCTCCATTTAATGCACGTATATCCGACTCGGGTAAGCTTGGCATCACCCGTTTTGCAAGTTGAATAACTTCGTCATAGGAGCTCAGCTTGAGCTGATTCCACTTCGGCGTGAATCTCTGATGAGTCAACTTTCTGGAACAATTTGATTCGCTTCTTAACTTCTTCTGGTTGGTTAGATATGCTCCATTAGAGTCGCACGTGTCCTGGTCGGACCCTTGGTGGCTTGAGTGGCATGTTTGATGGAGCTCTGGTTCAACCACCGGTTTGATGATTACATCAAAGAAAATACAGTCAGCACTAACGAGGTTCTGGTGGGACTCCAGCATGGAAAAACAAAGCATTAGTTGGGTTTCATGGAAGACACTCACCAAACCACTGAAGGAAGGCGACTTTGGTCTCCGAGACATCCGTAGCTTCAACGACGCAATCCTGGCTAGGCTCAGTTGGAGAATCATGACAAACCCAGAGTGCCTCCTATCTAGAGTTCTAAAAGGAAATTACTGCAGTGAAACCTCCTTCCTGGACACAAAAACAACAAAGGCTGCCTCTCATGGATGGAAGGGGATCATTAGAGGCAAAGAATTACTGATGAAGCATATAGGGTTTACCATAGGCGATGGAAAGGATACAAGGATCTGGGACGAACCATGGATCTCCTTAATCGAACCTCAAATCCTTGTGGGCCCTGCAACAGAAAGTACAAAAACTGGAGGGTCTCAAATCTTATTGATGAAGAGACAAAAGTCTGGAACGCAGACAGAATAAGAGAGCTTTTACCTGGTATAGCTGAATCTGTTCTGTGTCTCCGACCAAGCACAACAGGGGCAAAAGACAAAATGGCATGGCTCCCTAACGAGTCGAGGATCTATACAACAAAATCAGGATACCACCTTACTTATGCTGAGACGTTCCCACCTCTGGTTCACCCCAACCCGAATCAAAGCTTCCAATGGATCCCTGAAATATGGAAGGTTCTTTTTGCTCCGAAAATCAAAATCTTTCTCTGAAAAATCATACAAGGAGCCATCCCAACGTGAGAAAATCTGTTGAGCCGTGGAGTCATAGAAGCGGCATGTTGTACAAGGTGTGAGGAACTAGAAACCACAAGCCACCTTTTCCTACACTGCTCTTATGCTCTGGAGGTGTGGATTTTGTTCCCTTTCTCCTCCGAAGTAGACACCATCTCAATCTCGGATGTCATAGTAGGGCTTGAAGCTGCAAAATCCTGGATTTGCCTACCACCGACAGGGATCACAGCGGGGCCGGTCTTCCCCTGGATCCTCTGGTCTTTGTGGATAGCCCGCAACCAAGTCACCTTTGAAGGCTGATTTTTCTCAGTAAGGGAAACAATAACTAAAGCCATCAGAGATGCCAGGGAATGGCAATCAGCGCAAGCTTCGGATTAATTCCTTCGCCCCTACATCACCGGGATAACCCCCCCCCCCCAACGAACCAAGGATCTGAAATCATTTGCCATACGGATGCGGCTTGGAGAAGCGAGACGGCAACACCATCACCGGGGCTCACAGTTGGAGAAACCAGTCCTCTCCCCACTCATGGCGGAAGCCCTCGCCATCCTTGCCGCGATCAAGATCGCACAACAAGAAAAGTGGAAAAAAATCAGAATAATCTCTTATTCCCAAGTTGTAATCGGAGCAATCAACTTCGACAAACAGCTGAAGGAGATCTACGGAGTGCTCTTTGACATCAAACAACTCTCTTTCTCCTTTGATTCTATCATTTTCTGTTTTGTACCAAGAACTGCAAATACCATTGCAGATTCTCTAGCTAAACAAGCGCTTCATGTCTCTTGTAATGTGTTGAACACAAGCTCAGTGGGCCTTTAATGAAGCTTTCTTAGCTGATCAAAAAAAAAAGATCCACAACGATATGCAAAGCTTTTAATAGACATATATATAGGTTATTGACAATATTTCAATTACTCGCGAGATAATTACTCTTAGCCGTCTATGTTGTATTGTATAGTCCAATTCTCATGTTGTCCAACATTGCAGGGAAATGGCTAACAACGAACTCCCTCAACAAATATTTGTAGACGGTTAAGAGCTCGCAGGAGATATGGTGAACTCCTACTTCAAACTGAACAATGTAAAACATTTTTAGACTTGTATGATAACAATGTAACAATGTTAAACATTGTTTGAGTCAAATAAACCTGACGAATCAAATAAACAAATTTTAAACGTGTATGATAACAATGTAACAATATAAAACACTAGTGGTTGGTCCGCGCTTCGCACGAAATTTTTTTGTCATTAATCTTTAGTTGTATTTTTTCCATAGTATAATTATTCTACTATTGTGTTGGTTCATTATACATAATCTATTCTTTGGATATATCTTTTAGTTGTTATAATATTCGCTCACGTCAAATGTTGATCTATGCTTTCGTACTTTCATTTTGCAGCAGGATTTATATATATATATATATATTATTTATGTTTTTTTTAATGTTATTTAATACTTAGTAATTCTCGAATATTCGTATGTGTTTGATGTTATGGCCATGTTTTGCTTTATTTTGTTACTCACTGTGTTGTGTTACTTAAATTATATGGAAATAAATTTGAATATTTCTTCAAGTAGAGTTTGTGTTAATTCCGAAGCGGACAATTGAAGAGTGTTTGTATTAATTTTGTTTTCCCTTTCTTCTAAAGGGCAATCATTGTAATGCATGAGTAATTTTTAAAATTAATAACCGGTCACGTTTCTTGTTTTATAGTCATAGCCCCTTATGTAGCCCAATAGCGCAAGAAACCCAACAATTGATCATTATTTGAACCCGATTTTGTTTGGGCTCGTAATTGCCTGAAAAGAACATGAATTTCGACCAATGAGTTGAATTCAATTCCCAGAGACCGAGCGAGAAGCAAATGAAGACCACCAAGAAGGTCCTCCGCTTCACGCCGTGATGATAATCAATGGATACAACTTCTCAACCGTCAACAATCCAAATGATACTATGGACCCAAATCAACTCTCTTATCTCCAACTAACTCTCAATTGCCCTATTCTTATATAACTATACTTGAATCGTATTTAATCACTTGAAGAAAGGACCCATATAAGGTTGTGCTATCTTCTGCAGTTAATTTTGTGTTCAGCTACAGTTGTAGTCAAATTTCCCTTTTCTCCTGTGTATTTGCAAGGTCTGAAAATTTAAAGTAATTAATAGTCTATGAATTTGAGAAAAAGGATTTCAGATGACAATTTCTATAAATATTACATGGCGGCACCGTGATGCTATCGAGAAAAGCTTCCATGGCTGTAGAAGGAAGCGTAGATTACGATGGAAGAAGAAGTCAGAGTGATTTTAAATTGGGCTGAGTGAGGTTGGTATTGAAATTTCTCCCAATTATGTGTTGTCAAATGTAAGAGGATGAGGTGCAAGGAGAAGTGAGGAATAATAAGTATGATTACTCAATTTTATTTTTTTGGATTATTTTGTTAAAAATTAACTAAGCATACATAAATTATACTAATTTTACGTTTCATTCTATACATATTTTTATTAAAGTAAGGTATTTTTAACAACTTAATTTTACTTATTTATCTTTTTATTAGATGTTAAGATTTAGAAACTTATATTTTTATTTATAAATTTAGTTCTAGGATAACTTTTCATTCTATACATATTTTTATTAAAGTATGATATTTTTAACAGCTTAATTTTACTTATTTATACATTAATTTTACTTATTTATCTTTTTATTAGATGTTAAGATTTAGAAACTTATATTTTTATTTATAAATTTAGTTCTAGGATAACTTATATTTTTAATTGTTAGGAGTTTTTTGATATCGTAGTTTTTTTATAATATTAGCGATACAAATTAACCTAATTAAATATTTATAAAAGTTGAAATATATTAAGATAAACATTTTAAAAAGATGTTTCATTATTTATTTGAATTATATTCATATAAATGTTTGGTTTAATTTAGAATATGAATAGTGTCTTTTGAAATTCTTTTTATAATGTTAAAACAAAATGTATAATTAGTATGTATATTAAATTTTCAATTGTTGTTTCAAGTATACATTAATTTTACTTATTTATCTTTTTATTAGATGTTAAGATTTAGAAACTCATATTTTTTTTACAAATTTAGTTCTAGGATAACTAATATTTTTAATTGTTATGAATTTTTTGATATCTTAATTTTTTTATAATATTAGCGATACAACTAAACCTAATTAAATATTTATAAAAGATGAAATATATTAGGATAACCATTTTTAAAAAACTTTTTATTATTTATTTCAATTATATTCATATAAATTTTTGGTTTAATTTAGAATATGAATAGTATCTTTTGGATTTTTTTTATAATTTTAAAACAAAATGTATAATTAATATGTGTATTAAATTTTCATTAAAAATGTATATTAAATTTTTATCAAAAATTTTGTATCAAATTTGGAATTAAAAAAAATTAGATTAAAAAATATGATGTGACAATGATGTAGAGAATGAGGTGTCTTCACGAGAAGAGAGAAAAGTTAACTTTATATATATAAGATTCATACCCAATTTTTTTACATAGATTCTTGGTTTTTAAATACTATATATTGTTGTCACTTCCAAATCAACACAATTTTGCATGTATTTGAAATTACAAGCAATTTTGGTTTTTGATCTCTTATGTATATATGCTTACACATGCATTTAACATTTTACATGTTCAATAACTCGACATAATTTTTTACTTTATTTTGTATAGATCTATTTGTGATTATTTGGTATATACAAAACATTTTCTATAGTTGTGCTTGTGTTTGTAGGGATCAAACGTGATAGTTAGAATGTTATATGATGTATACATACATTTAAAAATGTATAGATGTATATTGAATGGCGGCCATTTGTTTGTGTTTCATTAATTCTTTATTGTGATTTGTTTATATATCCATCAGTAAACGGATTGGCGTATATGTTTTATTGGATTCGAGGAAAATGGCTAACAACGACTTGACAATGCCAAGTTTATATTTCTAACGCATACACTCTATCATACAAGGTACATTATCACTTCAAACTAGGCCTTTTTATAAAAAAGAAATATCACTTCAAACTACAATATCAACATATATTATTTTAGTTTACTCTCTATATATACTAATAGATATTTTAGTTTACAAATATTTTTTTTTTAATAATAGATTAATAATTTGTAAAAACCTATATTCTTTTTATAGTCTTGTTATAATTTTTCAACTTATAGTTCCACAAAATTCAAGTTTACGCGGTTTGTTGAAGTATTTATTATCTATATCACATCCCCTCTTGACCAAGATTGTAATTTGGGTGTTAAGTATAATTCTCCATCGATACCTTTATACTATTTTCTTCTAACTAAAATTATCATAGCATGTTACTTAATTTCTTTTCCACATTTTAGCTCTGCACCAAATTCTTTCCTTTCATTATTTGTCTCGCCTGAATTGATGTTTTTACTCATTTAAGTTCACATAATTAATTAAATATTGACCTTTATGTTGGCAAAAAGAAAAGAAATATATTGACGTTAAAAAAATAGATGTATTCACGATTTCACGGATCTTTGGAATTATATGAAAGCACATGCATGATGCATCATAGGTTTTTATAAATAATATTTTATAGTTTATTCCAAAACATACTTTTCAATTATCTGCTACCTAGCCAATTTCTTTTTGACACGGTCTCATTTTTCAATTTTTGTTTTTTTCTGTACAACAAACATAATTCTTCATGACTAATCAAACTTCTTTCTACATCCACAATTAACCAAAATAAAATAGATATGTTAACGAAAGTAAAAAAAAAAAAAAATGGTACTACGAATTTTTCGGGTCAGAAAGTCTGGTGTGATATTCTTCGGGTCAAACTCGTCATTATTTTTACAAAGTATTATCCTACTCATTTACTATATTACCAGTAATTAATGACTTTTTTTTTTTTGAACCACTTCATCTACAATCCAATATCCAATCCGTTGATTTAATATTTATAAAAAACTGTAGTGTTTTTTAAACATCGCACTTTGGAATTTAATTTACTCCCTTTTACGCTTTTCTAAACTATATTTAAACAAACATGATAAATTATTTTGATACTTTACTTACAGAATTCTACTATGATTAGCCTTTCAGAAAGACTTTCTCCACAAGACTAGTCTATCACCTAATGTGGACCTAGTCTTAGTATCAATGTATAATTAGTTCATTAACCCTCATTTTAGCTTTCTAGAATCATATGAATTGTAATCAATTTTCTCCAATTGAACGTATGCGGACACTCACCTAATTTCAATAATACACACATACCAAAAGAATGGTTAAATGTTCCTTCATCTTAGCTAAAGAACATTGTTCTATTGTTCTATACATTAGCATGCGTTCATCGGATATAATAATTAAATATAAGGATAATTAAGATCTGCTTTAGAATGAAACAAGGGATTAGTAGACAGTACAAATCTAAATACAAGGATAGCCTCTACAGAATATGAATATTAGCGCAATCAGAAAATAATTTCCTATGATAACCGTGGTAAATGTGGTTGCCTAAATGCGGAATAAAAAAGATAATTGTGATTTTATCTTCTTCTTCAGAAAACTGATTTTTTTTTCTTAGGTTCATTCGTTTTTTCTAAAACCAAAAGTCTATAGATTTAGCAGGTAAACCACAAAAGTTAACCATTTCGACAAACCACAAAAGTTTACTTTACATATCTATAACTAAAAATTCATTAAAAAAAAAAAAAAATTGTCGCCACGTAATTATATAACTTTATGTTAATGTCCATGTCCTCAGTATTCACTAATTTACATATATAGACGCAGGCATGCGTAAATGCTCACATGTGAGTGTATATATGGTGTATGAATTGACTAAATTATTATATGGTGTACAACCATCAACACATGCATGCATTATTTTACGCATTTTTGTTGTTGTTTTATCGCTGTATACAATTAGTATATATATATTAATATATATATACCCATTTGCTGGCACGGATCGTTGTTTTATTATGATTATGGATCTGCTATTTTTTCTTTTGACTTTGGTGCTTGGATTATTATGGGGTCGATTGATTATAAATAAATCATTAGCTTTTTCTGTAGTTTGTTTGTGTACTGTATGTCTGTATCATGAGGATCTGTTGCTTGATATAACTATAAATCGACTTAATTTCCGTATATATTAATTTTTCTAATACAACATATCAACCTATAAAGATGGTACATATTGGTACCGCACAAGTAGTCGCATGATATCTGTTATAAACAAATTCGACCTACAACTCACGATAACTGTGTTTGCTTCATGGTATATGACTAGACTTCGACATCTATTTAAACGTGATATATATTGTGTTAAACAATATTTATGGGCTTTTAATGATGGGCTTTTTTTTTTGGGTTAACCAGGTGATGATCTGTGCAAACTTGACTAATGACTGGGTGAACAAGACGATCAAAACATACCCAAATTTTAGCTCAATTTTTGGTCAAATCATATATATAATTAAGCAAACCTCTCTCAATCTAAGCTATCTACATCAGCAATTTTTTTATTTTTTTAGTGGATTTTTATATATTTTTTTAATGGGATTTTATATATTTTGGGTAAGTAAATTTTTGGGTTTCCACACATTAATTTAAAAGTAAAAAACACACTTATTCTAGAAAACACAAAAACTATAAATTCTCTAAAAAAAAATAAAAAATGCTATTTAGAATTAAAAAAAAAAGTGGATGAAATCAATGGTAAAATAATTTTCTTCATCTCGCTGGAAATAAGCGACTGCAAAAAAAAAGAAGTCAATTGAACAGATATATTATAATTTTAGATGTTGTTTTAGTTTTTTTTTATTATCCTAAAACATATGTACACATATTATTATGAAGTTCTCTTAACATAAATTGTGATGTGTTATTTGTTAAAAAACTTATTCCTATACTTATATGTTGTTGTAAGTATATATGTTTCCCTACTCAATATATCTATTCAATTATTATTTTTTATGTCCCTTATTTCTAGAAATCTAGCCTGATAATTTTGGGACAGGTTTCTTATTCCGTCCCGTACCCATCCCGAATTTTCCATCAATTCCCAATCCCGTTCGAAATAACTATATGTTTGGGATCATTTATTTTATTCAAACGGGTATGGGAAGAGTACATGAGAGGAACGAATATGAGATCACGTACCCAAAATACCCATTTAAAAACAAATTAAATTTGAAAACTCTATATAGTTCCTCGAATATTTTCAAAATTTTCCTGAATTTTCCAACTTATTTCGATTTTTCCCATTGAAAAAATATATAAAAACCCACTAAAAAAATAAAAATTTGCTGATGTGAATAGTTTAGATGGAGAGAGGTTTGCCTAATTATATATATGATTTCCAGTTTTGTATATGTTTTATCTACTTCTCATGTTTCAAAATCAAAACGGGCCTTGAATCCAAAGAGTCTGAAACATATCCGGAAGGAATGAACAAAATCTAGAAATAAAGAGACTAAAAACTTCCTAGTCCAAAAACGACCATAACCATACAAATCTCCATTTGGTGCAAAAACCGCATACACCGAGTCCAAAACCAAAAAACACTAATTAGAAAATCTTAAACAACTTGAAAGTTTCTGAGACAAACACCAAGTCAAAAGAACATAGATACTTTCCTTCTTCTACGGCATCCCACCGCCGTTGCCTGATTCAGGAAAACAACAAATCAAAGCCGATTAGAAAGCAAACAAAGAAAAGACATTGTATTCATATATATATGAACATAACTTACATGGAAGAATGCTCTCGGTGAATGCAAACACAGTTGGGTCTACAATTCCAGCAGCTTTAGCCTTTACCTTCTTCCAGATATTAGTAACCACATTATAACACCACCAATTCAATTAAGCAACATCTCATGAACAAATTTTGCACTTTTGGAAAAAATTTGCTATTGTTAGAGTTCAAACCGAAAAATATATGTATAAATTAATAACTATATAAAATAATAAAATTTTGAAGTCCAAACATTATTAATTTATAGAGATTTTACTGTATTGGTTACAAACACAAGTTTATTAGAAAGAAGATAGTCCCTTTTTATTATCAAAATCTCATTGTTTGCTCTCTCTATTAGAAGCTTGGTAAGCTCTAGGTGAGCTTTGTAGTTTTGAAGTTGCTGAATTTTGATCTTTCAAGGGCATTCAGTGAATCCCTTGCGCTTTCTACTTGATCTAGACCACACCACGATGCCTATGCATGAAATTGATCTTCTCGATTCGGCTGAATGAAGAGGAATAGAATGGACATTCAAACTTATTCGCACAGTCCCATGAATGAATGCCTAGAGGATGGTGACGACATGATCTCAGAGTTTGCTAATGTTTTCCACAGTGTATATTCGTTAGTTCTAAACATTAGAGATCAACCCGCGCATTGCGTGGTTTTATTTAATTTAAATTTATATATTATAATTTCATATATTTACATTATTATTATAATTTAAATTTGATGATGTGGATAACTTAGATGGAGAAAGGTTTGCCTAATTATATTTATGATTAGCCACGCACATGTGATATTGTTTATAGTAGGATACAAATTAACGGAGGGTTAAAACCCGGATTATCCTCTGATTATATAAAGAACAAATAAATACTAATAAAAATGATGTAACGTTTTTGGTTCGTGCACAAATCAAACCGTTGAATATTCATACGGGCCGTAGAAAGGAATTGGACCTTTGCACAAAATGAAAAGCGAGCCTCCTCATACGTCGCGTGGACGAAATATGATCGTCAGATCAAAACATATCAACGGTTATGATCTAATCAAACGCCTCTAATCACAAGTTGTAATTCAACGGTCAAAAATAGTCCCGCCATAATAACAGATAAGAAAAAAAGTTAAGTTAAAGATAACGTAGCTAGTAAAAGCAGAAGAGCTCACAGAAAAGAAAAAAATAAAAAAAATTCGAATGGCTTCGCTCTCTATCGGAATCGCCGTCGCGAACACCGTCCGTACAATCCCGAGAATCAATACACGGAGGAGGAGCAAAATCTCCTGCGAATGGGTAAAAAATTTGATCACAATCCAATTTGCTAAATTATGAAATTTACTCTTGCTTTTGATTTTGGCTGAAAATTTTCTTTGTTAATCTTAAGGAAGGATCCGAAAGGTATCTTAGGTCCGGCGCAAACTGGACATATCGCTCGCCTTGAGTTCAAGCGCCGGCTAGAGAGAGATTCGGAGGCAAAAGAGGCTTTTCAGAAACAAATCCGCGAAGAGAGAGAGCGTCGTCAAGCTCTTAGAGAAGTAAAATTGCGATTATACTGGTTTGGGTTTTGCAATTACATCGATGGTTTGTTCACTTGATTTTTGCTTTTTTTTCTGGGTTTTGTCAGTCTAGAGTTGTTCCAGATACTGCGGCGGGGCTGATTGAGTACTTTCTTGATACGGAAGCTCAAGAGATTGAGTTCGAAATCGCTAGGCTTCGAGGAAGGTTAGTGAATTGAATTTTTGATTTGAGTGTGCACACCACTTGTTCGATGAATTGCCCCAATAAATAAGTTTTGCTAGTGCTTACATTATCAAGTGAAGCCTTGTGATATAATATAGCTTTAGGGATCTTGAGATGTCACTATTGTGTTGATTTGTTTATTAGAAGACAGAAAATGTGTTCCAAACTCCAAAATCATTTGTTAACAATCTCATGATTACTGTAAATTTCCAGGTTAACCGACGAATTCTTTGCCCAGATTCGACTTGAAATCGGGCAAATCCGGTTTGCTGTTACAAAGACCGCGGTACGATTTTCTTCCAACAACATTTTTTAGTCCATCGCCGGGGAATCAATCACTGAACTAATCTTTTGTTTTCCGGTCAAAATCATGCAGGAAACTGAAGACAGATTGATTGAGCTTGAATCACTTCAAAAAGCCTTAGAAGAAGGAATAGGTTTTTGCGCCGTCTTTTTCATCTTAATCTCTTCGACTCAACAATTTTTTACTAGTTTTTGATTGCTTCCTGTTGTTGTGTTGCTTTGCAGAGGCTTATGACAAAATGCAAAACGAGCTTATGACGGCTACAAATAGCTTAACCAAGATCTTGACCTCAACCGATATAAAAGCGACAGTATGTGACCTTAAAACACATAAACCCGTAAACATTGTGATGCTTCATGAGATGATCTCGAGACATTGTTTTGATTCTTTTATATTACAGTTGTTGGATATGGTGGAGAAAAACGAGATCAACAGATCTTTGTTGGCACTTCTCGACGAAAACATAGCAAATGCATACAGAGGAAACCAGGTTAGGCTCGGTTAATTGTTGAATCCGACAAAACAAAAAATTGTTCTTGGTTTGAATCCTAATCGAAACTGAACCAAAGATCTCTCTTAGGATCTTTATCTTTACCAGACTATAAAGTGTTGTTCGTCTCATAAATTCAGATGTTATTGTTTTTTGCAGAAAGAAGCAGGGGATTACATGGAGAAGGTACGTGCTTCGGTTCTAAAGTACCTGACGGTATAGGATCATATGAATGAAACATTGGAATGTTTGTTTTGTCGGGTAAAATGTATTTTATATCTTTCTGTTGTTGAGTAAAAATGTATTCTTTTTTTGGGAACGATGTTTATAATAGGGTCATTTCCAGATCTCCAAGTGTGGGTAAATTAATGGAAAGAAAACCATGAAAAAGTATTTTGGCAAAAATAGATTTTGCCTGGACCAAAATGGTTAAAATTCAAAGTATAGATTCGAGTTAGATAATCCAGCTTATGGTTTGGTTATGGTTCAGTTTTTTTCCAGTTTTCGGTTCCATTTGTTTCATAAAAACTTGATTCATGGTTTCATTTGTTTCGGGTACCTCTAAAGTACATAACATTATCTAGAATACCAACAATAAAAAACTTCTTCATATAAACTTAATTATTGCATACAAAACTATATGTAACAAATGGTTGGTATATACAATTATTTATGTTTAGCCGATATTAGCTTACAATGCTTGTCTCCGCTCGCAACTGTTAAAAAATATATTTCTTATTCTCAAAAAAATAGCTACAAAAATTATATATTTAATAGTTTTACGAAATTAGTAGGAAAATAAATTCTTATTCATATAACAACTTTGTTTATTTCCCAAATAAAAAAAGGATAATCTCATAATCTCAATCACCACGATATTTTTGGTTAGGCTCACAACCTGGTTTATATGGATTAGCTGGTTGCTTATTGCATTTTGGCGGTATACAAGCCTATTCATGTTTTTCCATAGCTACATGAAATTGGGACGGGTATTTATTTATATACATACTAATTGTTTAGATTTGATAAGAATACAATCTTTTAGGTAGATTAAATAATATATATATTACTGTTAAATATCTTTTAGAGAATATTTACGGATTGCATAAAGTTAAATTTTTTGATGAATTGTACACATTTTCAAGGAGAAATCAATTCCCCTAAAAAATATTATAAAGATTTGATTAGGATAAATATTGGTAGCTAACAAATCTATCTCACAATTTTAGGGATTATGAGTCCATAACTAAATTAATCTCGTGATTTTAGAAAATAGAAATCCGGATTTAAATGTATCACAAATTGTATATTCGTAGAGAAAAAATATTATTTCGTGAGAATCTTAGATTATATACTATTAAGAGATTGGCAATAGTATATACATCAAACGATCATGAATAAGTTACATAGACGGAAACCAAAGCCGGTTCGGTCAATATTTTTGGCTTACAAACCATTGAACATTGCATTAATTATAAAAGAATGATCGATTTTGCATTTTTTATCATAATTATTAATCGGTTTTGGTTTTCTTTAGATTAAAGGAAAAAATGGGTCATTGTGATGTCTGATGAAATTGGATAGTTATCTGTGTGATTTTGAATGTAGTTGGTTGCTCCTGTTATGGTTGAGTGATGAATCAGTAGTCGAAACAATGTCTTTGTATAATTGTTTTAGAGTTATAGCAATACCTGCTTCATTTAATTGTTTGAATTCTAAACCGTTTGTGATCAGGCAAGATCTTTCAAGAACATTCAAACTAAGGGTCTTGTAGGGTTGTAAAATGTATATCAAGATCTCACGACCAACCCTTTTTTTTTTTTTGAAAAGATAATTTGGCTTTATTTAAAGTCAAGATTACTATGTTTGTATAAAAAACACAATTTTCATGACCAAGTTAAAAAGCACAAGGACAATACTCGCATAACTGCCCAACACTTTGTATGGACTGATACACACTTTTTTTTAATGATAACAATGCTAGTTTAATATAGGACAACATATATTGCAAGTCTAGCACTTTAAAGTCACATGATGTAGAAATTCATAATAGACGATGAGAGATATTTTGTAGGCTCAAGGAACTTAAGATGTTTAAGAGAAACACTAGCATGGTGTCGATCATCCCTGGTGACATGAATCGAATCTTGAGATAAAAACTTAGAGAATTCGAGAGTACGGTAAGATAGTTTAGATCAATGTTGAGATAGATTTACCTCGACGGGTAAAATATCTCTTCATGTAAGCTGCAAGTTTGATAAAAAAAAAAAAAGGTTATATACAACAATAACTTTATGAGGCTAAACAAAAACACATGTTATTTTTACCCTTTAGGCAGCTCCAGCCGTTGTGAGTCACATCCGTCGCAGTAGAAGTGATCGAGTTGTTCAGCTTCCTCCATCACCATTTCTATACAAGACGGGTGAAACCTGAGCCAATGTTAGTTTTCAAAGCATTGGTGTCACAGGTGAAATTTACAGCGAGGTGGTATTTCCGCCATGAGGATACCAAACTAGGTAGGAGGAAATCCAATGGAGTCAATGAGGTTTACCGCTCGGACTACTGCGAGGACCAAAGCGTCAATACGATCGAACGGAAGTGTATGGTCCACCTTGACAGTAAGTACACTGAGCTATATTATGTGGGATCCGATGACTTCTTCTGCCGTTTCAAGTACCAACATGAGCCCCCGATGCTTACACCCGACAAAGTCCCTGTGTATGTATCTCTGAGACTGTTTGTCACCATATTGATTCTGTTACTAGTCGCAAAGAGAATCGATGAATGATGAACTATTGGTTTTGAACTGATATTAGGTGTGGCTTACTGGCTTTAGTGTAAGCATTGATTGTTCCTCTATAATTTTTTACGGAAAGAATCTAGTCGTTCATTTGTAATCTAAAATGATTTCTTGCTCACGGTTTCATAAAATTGTTTGTGCAAACACAAGGAATCAGTTGAGTCAGCGATGCTTTCTAAATTGAGTTTCTTTTTGCAGGTTTTGCAAGTGTGAGATGTCAAACAACCCCGATGAGTTTATGGTGCAATGCAATAAATGTTATGAGTGGTAAGTGCTCAATCGCTTAATTAATCTATAGACAAGCACTTTGCGATCTTTTGATACTCTGGTCTGAAGGGTTGTCTTAACCGTAATGTGCATTCTAATATATATGTTGCAGAAGTTGTAAATTTTACAAAGTCCTGAGAGAGTCACTGTTTAAGAGTCTAGCTTTGGGTTTGCTGACATCTAACCTTCCTTGGGTCTTACACTCATGATGCTTGTTCTTCGAGAGAATAAGAAATGTTGAATGAAGCGTAGTACTCTATTTTACTTTTTTCATTAGAAAAATAAGATTTTGTTGTGAGTCTTCGTCTGTGACACTAATGCTTTGAAAACTAACATTGGCTCAGGTTTCACCCGTCTTGTATAGAAATGGTGATGGAGCAAGCTGAACAACTCGATCACTTCTACTGCGATGGATGTGACTCACAACAGCAGGAGCTGCCTAAAGGGTAAAAATAAAATGTGTTTTTGTTTAGCCTCATAAAGTTACAGTTACTATTGTATATAACCCTTTTTTTTATCAAACTTGCAGCTTACATGAAGAGATATTTTACCTGTCGAGAGAAATCTATCTCAATATTGATCTAGACTATCTTACTGTACTCTCGAATTTTCTAAGTTTTTATCGCAAGATTCGATTCATATCACCAGGGATGATCGACACCATGCTAGTGTTTCTCTTAAACATCTTAAGTGCCTTGAGCCTACAGAATATCTATCATTGTCTATTATGAATTTCTACGTCATGTGACTTTAAAGTGTTAGACTTGCAATATATGTTGTCCTATATTAAACTAGCATTGTTTTCATTAAAAAAAATGTATTTAGTCCATACAAAGTATTTGCCAGTTATGCGAGTATTGTCCCTGTCTTTTTTAACTTGGTCATGAAAATTGTGTTTTTATACAAATATAGTAATCTTGATTTTAAATAAAGCCAAATTATCCGTTTCAAATAAAAAAAAAAACTGGTTGGTCGTGAGATCTTGATATACATTTTACAACCCTACAAGACCCTTAGTTTGAATGTTCTTGAAAGATCTTGCCTGATCGCAGACGGTTTATAATTCAAACAATTAAATGATGCAGGTATTGCTATAACTCTAAAACAATTACACAAAGACATTGTTTCGACTACTGGTTCATCACTCAACCATAACAAAAACTATTAATTTTTGGAGCAACCAACAACATTCAAAATCACACAGATAACTATCCAATTTCATCATATACCACAATGACCCATTTTTTCCTTTCATCTAGAGAAAATCAAAACTGATTAATAATTATGATAAAACATGCAAAATCGATCATTCTTTTATAATCAATGCAATGTTCAATGGTTTGTAAACCAAAAATATTGACCGAACCGGCTTTGGTTTCCGTCTATATAACTTATTCATGATCATTTGATGTATATACTATTGCCATCTCTAAATATAGTATATAATCTAAGATTCTCACAAAATAATATTTTTATAATATACGATTTGTGATACATTTAAATACGGATTTCTATTTCCTAAAATCACGAGATTAATTTAGTTATGGATTCTTAATCCCTAAAATTGTGAGATAGATTTGTTAGCTACCAATATTTATCCTAATCAAATCTCTATAATATTTTTAGGGGAATGGATTTCTCCCTGAAAACATGTACAATTCATCAAAAATTTAACTTTATGCAATCAGAAAATATTTTCTGAAAGATATTTAACAGTAATATATATATATTATTTAATCTACCTAAAAGATTGTATTCTTATCAAATCTAAACAATCAATACGTGTATAAATAAATATCCGTCCCAAAATAAACTAAAACATATAATTTTCAAAGCAGAATTTTTTTTTAAAAAAAAAGAGTTACACCAGCATCTCGATAGTACCGACCAACTAGCCATGGTTACAAGATGTCTAACACGGCTATCACAAAGTCTGTATTCAAATCAGAGAATGACTTCCCATCTTTCGCAGATTCTCAAACAATTTTCAGTGGTTCACTCAAAAATTGCCTCTTGGTCTGTAAGTTTTCAGATTATATCAGTTTTAGTTTAATTTGACTAAATTAATCTATTATTCTATAGATGAAGTTTTTTAAACAAACTGTTTATGGTCTTGGCATATGTTATTGGCGAAGTTGTAGATGTTAAAGATCTTGAAAATGTTCAAGTGAATGGAAAAGAAAAGAAGAAGATAAGAGTTTATTTTAAGAGACACTAAGTAAGTTTGATGTTTTGTCGTTTTCTATATTTTAATGGTATATATTAACTACTAGTTTAGAGTTATAGCAATACCTGCTTCATTTAAAATTAACAACACGTTTTTGATGTTGTTTCACATGAGATCTTCAAATTATGAATGCATTTGATGCATCTAAAATCATGATCAATCCTGCTTTACCTTAAGCATAAGATTTTCAGAAAAGGTTAGCATGTTTCAAAAAATTATTGTTAGTCAATGTATTACATTGTCGATATTTATCATTGAAATCTAACAACACACCTTAAACTTCGATTTTTTTGATGCAACTAGGTTACTCAATCTCTCGTGACCTAAAGATGAAAAATATGAATTAGTGTTGGAGCAAGAATAATTGTCTTATTTCCCACAGAAATCTGAGATTGATTTACTGAATTCCAGAGAGGTAATGATCCTTAATTTGCATCTATTTTAGCAAATCTTCACCACTAAATCTATTTGATATCATACATTATGTTGTTCTAAGCTTGAAATAGCTTGGAGCCAAAGCAATGTATATTTAGGAGTTATCTAAATATACATATAAGAGATTTAGGAGTTATCTAAATTGTAAGTTTTCCTAATTGATTTAGGAAACTAGTCTTTGGCTTTTCTCTATATAAGAAGGTGCTAAAGTTGTGGCACAACTTATGAGATTAAGAACTTAAGGTTTTGAGTTATTTTCCTTGAGGCAATAAGAGAGTTATTCTTATTAATCTCGTGTGTTCTTGAGTTCGATATTCTACATATCTTTAATGACAGGTTGAGAAATATATGATTATAATAATCTAACTGAGATGCTTTACGTGTAGGCCAACAAGCATACCTACTACCAAAAGGACTTTGAGAATGCTTTGTTTTGAAATCGGAAGAGACACTTAACCATCCCGTTCATCATTTGTCTTCCCCAAACTGACAATTTCTAGGCTGAGCCAACCTGATTAAAAAAAAAAAAACGTGAATAAAAAAGAAGAAGGGAATTCAAATAAAACAATCCCTTCTAATGATCATTAGAAGATACCAACTTTTTTGAATTTGAGCAAAAGTTATCAATCAGCGGCATTAGAGATCAGTGACCCAAAACAAAGATTCTTGCAACACCAAGTGTAAACCCACGATCAGATCTAATAGCTCAATAAAATAGCAGAAATTTAATTGAGATCTAGAGCTTTCTTGAGAGCTTCGGTTTTCGGGGAAACAAAATCGAAGAATATGCAGAGTGGAAGATTGAATCAGTGGGTCGTTTTAAGTTCCTCATTCGCAAGTTACAACAACGTTTCTTAATAAGTTTCTTAATTTGCTAGAGTTACACAGCGAACCTTTAAGTTTCTTAAAAAACTACGGAAGTTTAACGATATTGCATTGAACATGCTTTAATATCGTAACTTATTACCAAAGTCGTAATTTGAACTTTTCCTTTGATCACGGAAATGACATTTCAAATGAGTTGGTCTTTTCTGATGGTGGCAGACAAAAAAAAATGATAGTAACTCTAGACGTTTTATCAAAAAGCTAGTAACTCCGTACTGCTCATTAAATTGGGTTTGACCAAAATATAATTGAAAAATCTTTTTTCTAGGAAAATATCTCTAATCAACTGGCCTGGTTTCCCGGATTCAAAGCTCATCCATCCGCTGAAAAATAAATAGTAACCAGAAACATGTGAATGTGCATGATGAGACCATTGTCGCTATTTCCATTATGATATGGATAAGCACCGCAAATAAACTAATCTACTGATTGATGGGTTCGCCTGTAAATTAAAAACTTCAAAATTCAAATTATTCTACTGCAATTTCAATTATAATTTGTAAGTTTAAAATGACAAAGCATCCGAATTAGTTTGGATTTCAATCTAAGATACATATAGTTATAAATATATATTAAAAAAAACATCTCAAATAAACGCTTATTGAAAAAAAGTAATTAATTAAAAACACAAAGTTGCAATTGTAATTTAGATACAAAACTTTAAACTTTTTTTGTGTGGAAATGATACAAACTTAAACCATTCTCAATTTTACTTGTGGCATATGGATATGTGTTGATCGATGATGACTCATCCTGAAACTATATAATATACACAATTTTTTTTAATAGTTTAATAAATATAAATATATTATTAAAAAACGGATCACAATGTAAAGCTAGATTGCGTCAGTGGGATTTTACCATAGTGACTGAGATTTCTATCTACCGATTGTATGCAAATCCATATTTATAGCAATCCCTCGTATACTCTCTCTTCACTTCACACAAAAAAATACAAAAACATAAGCTAGAAAAGAAACATCATGGAGCCTAAAATTACAATATTTCTAGTTCTACTCCTGTCAACAACCATTCTCCAGTCTTCATCCGCAAACCCAAACCGGTCCGAACTAGACCGGTTCATCGAATCATCATGCCAAACCACTCGCTATCCATCACTATGTGTGCATACTCTCTCTGCTTACGCCACCATGATTCGCCACAACAACGACCAAGATCTCGCCCAAACCGCTCTCACCATCAGCTTGGCTCGAGCCAGATCCGTTGCTATATTTGTCGCCAAACTAACCAAAGAGTATGTTCTCCATACCATTACTTACATTTGTGTTTTATAACCAATAGATTCCTAAAGTCTATGTATTATGACGACATATGTTTCAAAAATTAATTATATTTTCTCTCTTTTGTTTTTTAATCGACTTTTGTTATATATATATATAGATCGCCAAGTTTCAAACGTAGAGAATATTTAGCAATCAAAGATTGCATCGAAGTGTTAGGCAATAGCGTGGACCGGTTAGGCCAGTCGGTTAAAGAACTGGGTCGAGCTGGCCATGCCGTGGCTAGTGAGGACTTCATGTGGAAGATGAGTAACGTTCAGACATGGGTTAGTGCTGCTTTGACGGACGAAACAACGTGTCTAGATGGATTCTCGGGTCGAGCCATGGAAGGCAAATTGAAGAGGCTGATCCGGTTTAAAGTGGTTCACGTGGCTCAAGTCACTAGCAATGCTCTTGCTTTGGTTAATCATTTTGCAGAGAAACGAAGTGTGAAGATTCCCTAAATGGAGTTTTTGTTTTTTTTATGACTAATTAATGTGGAAATTTTGGCTTGTATGTGAAATCTTGAATCTTTCAGAGTTGTGTAAATTGTTATCTGTTTTTGTTTTTGTTTTTGTCGGTCGGAAGAAAACTCGAGATTAACACAAACTTTGTAATATTGCTTTGCGTTATGTATAATATTGTATTTTAAGATAAACATATAGAGGTCCTTCTGCTTTTGGGTAAACTATATATACTTCTTCATATTGGCATAGTCTAACTTCAAAGTAAAGATATTATTGAACGGTATTAAATGCAGTTTTGAGATGCACACTAAGACCAACGCCATTCATTGGGATCTTAACTCTAAAAAAAAATAAAAAAATAATGAAATGGTGATGAATAGTGGAAGAACGGTGTCTTATTTAAGATCCGTTCTTATTGATTTTTATAACACGTGTCACGACGCGATTCGTCGTAAAACTTTTTTTTTTTTTAAATCATGTTTTCCTTTTTTTTAAAAAAATCATTTTTTATTATTATAAAATGTTAAGACCTTCAAATAGAAGAGGATTTCTATTGGGATTGCTCTAAACTCTGTATTTTTTCAATTTTATTTTGCTACGTGTAATTTAAATGAGTCGTCCACTCGTTTAAAGCTCTTTCTTCTGAACTAGTAATTTTTTTTTGTCGACACTAGCCCATAAATTTCCTTTGCCAATTTGATACTACTCTATATTTTTCCTCGCCAAATTGATATATATATGTTTTGAAATTTTTTATCCTTTTGTAGTACAAATTAGCGGAAATAATAAAACATAAATAAGGGAGAAAGGTAGGAGACAAGATTTGTCCAGAGACAAAAGTCTTGATTTGTTTCTAGTGATTTAGGACAAAATTAACGTGTGTTTATGCATAATATTCGGAAAACAACCTATTTTCATTAAATAATTCTGATTTAAATTATTTAATAAAATAAGTCTTAACACTAAAACCATGTACAATACAAGTTTTTTAACAAAGTTTTTTAACCAAAATAAATAATAAAATAATGAAAAGTAAGAAAGAGAAGTAAGAAATGGTTCTTAAATTTCTTATTTAAGATTCAATTCTTAACTTTTAAGAAACTCACTTATGATGTGTCAACTTATGATTGGTTTTAATTTTTTATTATTTAAAAATTATCATTTTATTTTTTTAAGATACTCTTAGAGGATCTTTGCATTGAACATGCTCTAATAGCTATATAATTGATCACATGAACTGTGTAATATATGATGACACAGACTTAACATATCCACTCAGCGTTTTTAATTCTAAAATGGGTCAATGATAATGATTTGACAACATTATTAGATATAGTACTCTTGTCGTTTTAGGTTTTAAAAAATATCAAAAATTTGTTTACCCGATCGAGTTAACAATTTGAATGTACACTGCCAATAAAATTCCAGATTTTAATTGAAAGGAATTTCTGAAATTGACTTTCTTTAAGACCACCTCCATTGGACAATTTTTATGGGTGTTTTTAAATTAAGAAATATTAAAAAAAGAGTAAATAGTAATGAATAGTAAAAAATGGTGTCTTTACATAGACACTAAAGATACTTGAAAACCCTTTACTTGGCATCTTTTAATTGGAATGTACAATATTTTTTGTTTTTTTCTTCTTCATTTGCTAAAAAACACCTATTTGTCCCTATATATTATATTTTATTCATATATTAATTAAACTTTAAGACACTTATAAGAGTATTACCGTTAAGGTTGCTCTAACAAATTTATTACTAGTGACTTAATCTCATTAGTGTCTGTCTTATAGCAAACTATTTTATTAATATCGACAATGACAAACGTCGCCCCAAGAGGGCAGGACAAGAGTTTCAAGTTTCAACGACAACTACCAAATTTTGTGATATGAAAAGTTAAATAAAGCAATTAACTACGATCGATATTTTGTTCCCGCAATTTACGGTTTAAAAACGCAAAATATAAGACGTAGGAAAACCAGTATTCGACAGGCGTTCAAAGATGGCATATTTTAAAGTTTTTTTTTTTTGTGCAAATGCATATTTTAACGTTTTTATTACCTTTTTTTATGATCGTTAAAATAATGAACGAAATAATTCTACCGTTAATTCCTAATAAAATCTTCAAGCATTGACTTCAGGCTTGCCTATTCATTTCGAGTATATCATTTCTAATCCGGTTAATGCTGAAGGTTTGTTCTCTTAAGTTGTTGGCTTTTGAGTTTGTGTTTTTGTGTATTTTCCATTGTTTGGTCATCGTGTATTCGATCTAGTTTTCCAACCCTATATTCCACCATGTTCAATTTTCAATGTAAAATTTCAGATGAAAAAGAAAAAAAAATTCCTAATAAAATCAATCTTATTGTAAATATGCATTTTGGTTCATTTGTGTTCATAAAATGTAGCCTGGTCTCAACTTTGGGCTGGGACTTGATGGGCTCTTTGTATTCTGACTTTATGAATTAAGTTTGCATAAAATCTAATTCTATTTTTGCTATTTCTACCATTCCATTGATAGGTCAAAGTCAAACATCACCTTAATTATTTCTTCTTTGAATTTTCAAAGAATATTGTTTTAGAGTAATTTTTTGTTTTAAAAAAATTATCGTTTTGAAAATTTAATCTATCATTTGATTAAAAAAAAATATATTGAACAATAGAAAATAGAAAAATTGCAAAATTACAATGCTTTCTTTTTAACAGCACAATAAAACATATTTTTTGCATGAAAAGTGTTTAAACAATATTTATATTGATAGGGAATAAATAATTAATATTTTTAATAATCTTCAATATGGTGACATAACGGAGAAGAAAACATATGAAAGTTAATAACACAGAGTTGATCAAAAAAAAAAAAGTTAATAAAACTTAGGGGATGATTGGTTGAAGCTGTGACTGTGACTTTAAAAAATTAAAATTGGCTGTTAAAAATTTGACTTTTAAATAATGACTGTGACTTTAAAAAAAATAAAAGTCATTTTTTATTGGCTTTGAAGAAAACAAACGAAAATAAGAGTAAAATCAGTTATTTTGGCTGTGAGATTTTTAAAGAGACTTTTATGACTGTAGGAAGGGTAAAGTCTGATTGGAAAAAAACTAGACTTTTAAAACTTTAAAACTGATTAAAGTCTCTACAGCCTCCACAGTTTATTTACCAATAGGCCCCTTAGTTATTTACTAGTATTATTGTTTTTTAATGATTTTTGTTTTTTTGACAGACCGGGAGTTTTTTGGGACGGAAACCCCTCTTAAAAAACTGTTTTCTTTATCGTTTGGAAAAAGAAAAAGGAGATTCTTCTTAACTTTTGTTTCATTAAAAATAATGATAAAAATAGAAGAGAAGAATCATAAGCGGGGTCAAAAAAAAGGGGGAAAAGAGGATAAGGCTCTATCACATTCGGGACAACCCATCCACCACGTAATAGCTTCGAAATATTGTTTATCACCGCGCGTCACCCAGTACCGCCTAGTCATAGCACTTGACGGACCCATCGAGGACTCCCTCTCGACGGAGAGTTCCATTCCCCGTCCACGTCCGAACGAGGACATCCATCCTGATCCAGGTTAGTAAACCTTCTCAATAAGCCGTCAATGGACACAGGAGAACTCCATCCTACTTTCGAGTGACATGACTGGTACTAAGTATCCAGGCTAAAACAGCAGATAGTTATTTTGATCCACGTACAAGACTCCTCACACAACCCATTCAAACACTTTTCGATAATACGCTTTCAGTTGAATACGTATGATTTAGACGTCGGAGCGTCTTCAAGAGAGACACCCATTTTTGTCCTTCCCGGAGGCCATTTGACATGTTTTAAATGGACACAAGCCTATTAAGAAGAGGACACACACACGTCGAGTACTCTTCATCCCCCCAAAGGACGAATGTATGAGCCGAATTCATCCAACACCAAAGAATTTACACCTCTTTGAGACATTCCACAAAATGCTTTCGAACAATAACTTATTTATTATGTTTGTGATATAAATTGATCTATTTAATCCGTCTGATAATTTCAAACTAATTAGTTGATTCGATGTGGTTAAAGTTAAACCGAATATTAAGATATGGAAGCAAAACAAAAATTAAGATATGGACACACACACACATACCTACAAGAGGCTAATGTGATACTATAAGATTTCGTATACCTTTTACCAATCTCTAGAAAAGTATGCCTGCAAAACGATTTATGATGTTAACATTTTGGCCATCGTAATTACGTCTACGAAACATCTAATTCATTATGGAAACGAATGTAACAGATATATTATTATGACTATGACTGCACTTTGTGATTCTAATTTGGCGTCTATAACATCAAGATCACTTTATAAAACCAACCAATTATAGTATCATTCATATAAATACAGTGATAGTTGATTGCAAAGTAAATGAGTTTGATATCTTATGGATACTTAAGGAACACTTAAACATAAATGAGTTTTAATTGATGACATTGCTGTGAGATAATCCAAAGCAAGGATTATTTATAAAAAATAAAAATAAAAAATAAATTGAAATAGCTCATGACAAGATTTATTATATGCAAGAAAAGTAAAACACAGAAAAGCTTAATTTAGAACACCAATAACAATAAGATTTTGATTGATATAGCGAGAAAAAAGGAGGAAAGTTGCTTTGAGGCAACTCTCAAGATTACAAACAATTGTCTTTCAAAAAGGATAATTATACTAATGCACTTGCGAAAAACCTTAAACACATGAGTTTCATTAGCCTTGTTTCATTACAATGGACTTGTGTATAAAGATGGTTTAATAATTGCGGGATAACGTACTTGTAAAGTTTTGGAATTAAAAGAGAGAAAAGTTTAATTTAGAACACCAATAACAATAAGATTTTGATTGATATAACAAAAAGAGAGGAGGAGAGTTGCTTTGAGGCAACTCTCAAAATTCCAAACAATTGTTTCTCAAAAATGATACTTATACTAATGCACATGCGAAGAACCCTAAACACATAAGCTTCATGAGGCTTGTTTCACTATGTAGTGGATTTGTGTATGAGGATGGTTTAATAATTGCGGGATAACGTACTTATAAAGTTTTGGAATTAAATAGTTAATTGTTAAAAGAAAAAATTAACCGAACCAAAAAAATCTCCTTTTGCAAGAGAACCAGACTTAACTCTTAATATTAGCTAATCTTGGAATAAAAGAAAAAGAATTCAATCGCTAAATCATGGATATCTTGGAGAGGTCCGAGTAGCTCATTGTGATCTTTCCCTTCATTTAGAAGATTCACAAGAATTTGAGAGTCAGAGTTTTTTATGGTTCTAATTTATATCTACTTACACATATATATGAGATTAAGCCAAAATACAAAAAAAAAAAATTATACGTGCGTGGGGTCGAGATTGTCTTTGTTCCTTGTGAGTACACAATATTGTGATGTTGATCTTGGAATCTTTTATATTTGAAATTCACGTAGTAAGACTATTCTTTCTCATCCAAAAATATAGTTTTAGCATTTTGCTTAAATTATATGAAATAGAGTAGTAAGCTATTCTTTCGATTCGTTCTGAATTTTGAAGTATAAATATGTAGTATTCGGAGTCTCAAGAGCCCATATACAACCTCCCTTTTTTTTACACCCCCGTAGTTTATATCTAATATATATATATATATATTAGGAGAAGATCCGTGCGTTGCACGGATTAGTGATAATTTTAATGTTTAATTCTTAAAATTTATTTTATAAAATTTATTAGTAAAAAATTGTGGATAAATATTAATTTTTATTTTGTAAATATCATGTAGTTTTATAACTTTATATTGAAAGATTGGTGGAATAATAATATTTATAGTGAATGAGAATTTCTTTTCGACAATAATTAAGGACATGTTATTTTATAGTATAACCAATCTGAAATATATTTGTGATGAAATTTGTGAATGTAAAATTAAATGTTAAGATATTTTTTGGTCCTCGTAGATTATCGAAACATATATCACAATTGTCATATTCTTCTTGTGTAGTTTGGATTTATGTTCTCTCTACGTCTTCAATTACAAAATCAACATATAGTTTTCTTGATGCATTTGGATTGAAATCTTCAATTTCAGAAGAGACTTCGAGGCATTGTGTGTTATGTGGTCGACGTGATAGCATAGATTTCCGAATAAAGTTTATTAAACTTTCGGTTAATGTATTTGATGTTGTGTCATCTATATCATGATAAGTGAGGTAGATAATGTTATTTACTTGAAGTATTTGATCGGTGCTAAAACGGATTGTGTAGTTGATGTTCTATTTTTGACGGAGTGGACGTGTGATTTTGAGATGCAGTTTGTTCCGGTTGATTGTGTGAAAGAAATTATATGATAGTGTAATGCATATTTATATATATTCTATCTGAAATTTATGTTGTAATAAAAATGAGTTGTGTTGTAGATTGTTGTTTTGTTCTTTCTATTTATAGATTGTTGTAGAATTTCTATTGCAGTTTTTTGTTTTTATTTTTTTTGTATATTGTATTTAATTATTTAATGTAGTTGGATATTTTTTTTTTTTTTGAGAAGTTTTTCCTTCAAATGTAAATGTGTAGAATTAGGCCTCGGCATTTTAACCGGACCCAAAGAACCGAACCGAACTGAACCGAACTAAAAGGTACCGAACCGAACCGGAACTGACATAATAATCCAAATGGGTCCTACATTTCTATACCCAAAGAACCGGACCCAAATCTGTACCGAACCGAGAACCGAATGGGTATCCGAAATACTTGAAATACAATTATATACCTAAAAATATTATTTTAACCGGACCCAAAGAACCGAACCGAACTGAACCGAACTAAAAGGTACCGAACCGAACCGGAACTGACGTAATAATCCAAATGGATCCTACATTTCTATACCCGAAGAACCGGACCCAAACCTGTACCGAACCAAGAACCGAATGGGTATCCGAAATACTTGAAATACAATTATATACCTAAAAATATTATTTTTAGTTAAACTCGAATAAGTAAAATATTTAAAATTATAATTATAAATCAAATATATTAGATAATTTTAGACTAAAATAATCAAAATATCGAAAAATCTTTAGTTATATTTGTTAAAATATTTTTTTTTTTTGAAAAATTCAACCAAATAACTGAAATATATAAAATATTTGAGTTTTTGTAAAAAATATTTAAATAAATTTTGAGTGATTCAGATACCCGGAACCGACCCGAATCCGATTAGAACCGACCCGTACCCGACCCAAAAAATTATAAATATTCGAATGGATCCCATCCCTCTATACCCGAAAACCCAATATCCAAAAGACCCGACCTGATTGTACCCGAATAATCTGAACGCCCACCCCTATGTAGAATGAAGGTATGTCAGCCCTGAAAATTTTGGGACTCAGGACGGAAATCTACGGCTATGAGACAGAAACAGAAAATTAGTGAATTGGAAAATAATTTTCAAAAGGAAATATGATAGAACGTCCTACAAAATTTCAGAATGATTTGAAAAAATATATATATAATTTTCAAGTTTTTCATTTTTAAACGTGTAATTCGGGTACACGATCTAATACTCATTCCCTTCTCATACCCGTATTAATCAAATAAATGGTTTCAAATGGATAATTATTTTTAACGGGATAGGGAATGGGACGAAAAATTCAGGACAGTACAGGAGGGAACGGGTAACCCGTCCTAAAATTTTCAGGGCTCCTGATGAAAAAGCTTTATTATATGTTATAAGATATCACATATGTTTTTTCTATAGTTATGTAGTTAATTATAGTTTTTCTGGTTAATAAAAATGAAGTACACCTATTATTAAATTAAAAATAACAAAATAAAAAGATGAATTAAATGTTACAATTATGAATTACACATTTCAAATTTTTAATGTATTTATGTTTTTTTTTTCTTTAAATGTATGTGACACATCATCTGCCACATGTCAGCATTTCAAAGCTCACTTCTCAAAAAAACTTTACTTTATTATATAAAATTATTAATAAAAGATTCGAATACCTGCGAAAATATGTACTAAATAGCTCCCTGAAATCTGAATACTCAACTTTTTTTTTAAGTGAACGTAATTATCACTTTATCAGATTACCTAGCATGTTTTTACTTCTAATTCTTATTTCTTAAATTCATGTGAAGGCATTTTATATTGGTGTCAACTATTTTAAGGCTTTAAAATGCCAAAGGAACAATATCTTAATTAAGTTTTATCTTTTAAGATTAAATGGTTCTTATCCAAAGGATTTGTACTAAAGTATACTTTAATTCAATGAGTAACAGTACTATACTAATAAAAAAAAAAGTTTACCATAGTATGTAATTATTGTGTGTTTATAATGGAAATTAATTTATTCCTTTGAAAAGTAGAAAAAGATGATGACAAAAGAAAAGTAATCCTTTAAAAATATCCGTAATTGCTCTTCCTTATCAAATGCAGGTTTCTCTCCCTGTAATTATGGAGTTCATAAGCAAGCATTTTAGAAATAACGATTATTTTAATCACACACAACACAAACAAATATTATCGATAATATCTAAAACCTCTAACCAGAAAAGTCTAAAAAATATCCGGAATTCTTAATCTTTGGAACCTAGCTTCTTCATGATCTCTTCATATCAAAAAGGATTTATGTAATTTAACCCATCACCTGGACTAAATTTGCGACTGTGCAGTAAAAAACAAAATATTATTGACAGTAAGAGTTTATAACTCCTCGAACGTCTTCACTCTTCATATTCAAAAGGGAAACATTACAATGTCTAATAATAATTTACGCATTTTAAAATTGTCAAGAATACAAAATTATAAGTGGGAAAGGCTTAAAAAATTCGCCAGGGAATTAGTCTATACAGATTTCAGTTTATGATCTTCGAATTATCAAAAAGGGCCTAAGACATTTTCGGATAAATATTTAGAAACTAAAGATTTTGATGAATCTTTAAAAGAAAAAGAAAAAAAATCTGTTGGTCAGTGGTCACTGATTATTCAATTTTTTTATTTATCGGCGATATCATCGATTCTATTTGAGCTCTCTATTTATTTTCTTCCGGAAGAATATAGAGCTTCAATAAAATGGGAAATATGGCGGTACCAAACTCTAGTTGGACTAATTAATACATATACAAATTTACAACCACAACAAAAATTCCTCAAGGTCAGGCTTCTCTCACAGTAATTATGGGGTTCACAAGGCAGCAAAGCCAGCAAATGACTAATTCTTACAACTCATAAAGATAATAATAATAAATATCTTTATTACCACAGTATGCTTTTTCTATTGAAATAACTAAAGTGTATGATGATCAGTCTGATGATGATTAAACATATTTAATATATTATGATACACGTATAGGAGATCCGAATAAAACTTTTAAGTAATTCGTCACATTCTCAAATTATTGTCTTATTGCGTTATTGTGTAAATTCGAAAAAAGGTTTCATAGTTAAAATTTCACGCAACCATTGATCAATTATATCACACACGACACAAATACATGAATGAAAACTATTCTACTTAATAAATTTTATTATATATATATATATATAGGAAAAATTATAATCATTTTATCGATTTATGCCATACTTTAGAAATATGGGAATCCATACTCGACGTTATTTCAGAGAAATATAAATTTTGATAATATAATATGACAAAAGCAGACTACGTTAAATATTTGAGCCGGACAATTGGTAAGCTTTCCCACCCAAAAACATCAGCTTCAATCAAATGAGTTATTGGATATGATTGAAAGTTATTAATATACTCAACCAATTTTCTTGTCACAAGTTATATATATATATCGTTATTATGTTATACTCCTATATATTAAATATTCTATATATATACACTCATGTACATCAGTTTCACACATCGACCCATTCCACTTTCAGAAAAAAATCGACGATCCAAAAAGATGAAAATCTTATCTCAAATCCAATTTTTTTTCCTCTCCATTGCTCTCCTTATCTTCATCACATCCTCATCAACAACATATTCAAATCAAACCAACTTAGATTACATCAAAACAGCATGCAACCTCACTCTCTACAAAACCCTTTGCTACATCTCTCTATCTCCTTACGCCTTAAAAATCGATTCCAACCCTCAAAAGCTCGCCGTCACCGCCCTCAACCTCACCCTCTCCTCCGCCAAATCCACAGCCAAATTCATCAAAAACATTCCTCACGGCAAAAACGGTCTAACACGTTTCGAAGCGGCTGCGGTTGCCGACTGCGTGGAGGAGATTGGAGACTCGGTGAAGGAGCTCCAAGATTCGATAAGAGAGCTTGATTCGAGTAACTACAAGGATGATAGCTCGAAATTTGAGATGGTTATGTCGGATGTTGAGACATGGGTTAGTGCTGCTCTCACGGATGATAACACGTGTATGGATGGTTTCATCGGAGGCGGTCGAGCCAAAGCGGTCGTGAAAGATTTGGTTCGACGACATGTTGTTAAGGTTGCTCGGATGACTAGCAACGCGCTTGCTGTCATTAATATGTATGCGTCCACACATGAAAAATGATCATAAATGTTCATGATAAATACACAAAATTGTTTTTTATAACTTTTATTTGCAAATATTGCTTATGATTACAGAATTGTCTACTATGTAGCCGTTATAGGTATTGTGGATTTTTCTATGTAAATAATTTAATAATTGTATGTTTAGATTTTGTATAATTTTGCGTTAATTTAGTTTTCGGATTGTTTTAAGAATATACACATAAAGGTAGTGAAAAAGTCTAAGAGACTGTTGGGCTTTTTGGAGTTTACTCAATGGGCTAGACGAGGCCCATAAATATTTTCAGATTTATCATCATTCTAAATGTAGGTGTCATGGCCGGTCCCAAACGGTAAAGGCAGCAACGCCGCTCCGCAAGGCGATGGAATATGAGACCTTTACGGCGATGCTTCCGACGGAGAAGCCCTTTAAAAGGCTCCTTCTACGCCTTCGGCTGCCGTTTTTTGTTTAATTTGTGACGTTTACTTTTAGAGTTATGCAACCACAGATTTTTTAGATTGCCCCTTCTCAAGTAACCGATTTCTTGGAGAGAAAATCGCGTCACGTATCATAAGACTCGTATATATAAAGTACTAACACGCAGATACCCTAAACGAGAGGACGAAACCTAATTGCATTGGAAACGAATTTGATCAGAAGATCAGAGTTAGAAGATGATGATATAAGGCTAATCTGCGTAGCACTATTTATATAGAGAATACAGCGGCAACCCTAATTCTGCGACTTGAAGCCTAGTAGACAGGAACTTCGAATTGGGCCAATATTTTACACAGCCCAAAATAAGAAATGGCCCCTTTCAAATTGTAGCCCATTTTGGATCGTTTATTCCGTATGTTTAGCTTGTTATTATGCTTATTAATTCGCCTGTTAAGGATGATTATATACGACTCGTTTTGTTGTCACTTTTGAGATCTCTAATATGTTCATTGCTCAAAACAGCCTAGACGGTGACGTATCTCCTTATCCATTTCGACCAATAATAAAGCTCTTCACATTTTGTATAGACCATATAATTCATTTTCTTAAAACGAACGAGAGAAATAAAATATTATTATTTTATCCAACGGTTCAGAAGCAAACCACGCAAAGCCCAGAAGGCTTCGTTATCCCCAAGCCATACGAACAATACGTTAGCCGAAGAGTGAGAGAGTGACCAAATTGATAGAAAGAGAGCAAAGAGGAAGAAGAAGAAGAAGAAGAAGCGATTTTGACGAAGGTCCCAGAGCGATTAAAAAAATGGCTGCGGATGCTCTGAGAATCTCGAGTTCTAGTTCCGGTTCGCTGGTCTGTAATCTTAATGGGTCACATAGAAGGCCTCTTCTTATTCCTCTGTCTCATCGTCCTACCTTTCTGGGTCTTCCTCCTCGAGCTTCATCTTCTTCGATTTCCTCTTCTCTTCCTCATTTCCTTGGTAAAGCTCGTATTGGTCTTGGCTCTTCGAAGCTATCACACAGGAGGAAACAGTTCTCCGTCTTCGCAGTTGCCGAAGGTCTCTCATCTCTCATCTCTCTCAGAAAGCTTTCATCTTTTTCTTACCCAGTTTCAATTTTCGGCATATTTGGATTACGAGTTTGAAATCTCTTAAATGCCTTCAAAGTGTTCGTTAAATTGCCTGTGAGAAGTGTTTCTACTACTTGAAGTTCTGATTTTGATATCTCTCTAGTGTTAATTCTGTTGTATGAATCATAATTGCTTTATGATGTTTGTGCTCTATGCTGAATTGCTTCAATGGCTGATATATAGGAGACGCGAAGCGAGCTGTGCCGCTTAGAGATTACAGAAACATTGGTATTATGGCTCACATAGACGCCGGGAAAACCACAACAACCGAGAGGATTCTCTACTACACAGGAAGAAACTACAAAATCGGTGAAGTGCACGAAGGAACGGCTACAATGGATTGGATGGAACAAGAGCAAGAAAGAGGAATCACCATCACTTCAGCTGCAACAACAACGTTTTGGGACAAACACAGAATCAACATCATCGATACGCCTGGGCACGTCGATTTCACTCTTGAGGTCGAACGTGCTCTTCGAGTTCTCGACGGAGCTATATGCTTGTTCGACAGTGTTGCTGGCGTCGAGCCTCAGTCCGAGACTGTGTGGAGACAAGCTGATAAATACGGTGTGCCTCGGATTTGCTTCGTGAACAAGATGGACCGTCTTGGAGCCAACTTTTTCAGGACTAGGGACATGATTGTGACCAATTTGGGTGCTAAGCCATTGGTGCTTCAGTTACCGATTGGTGCTGAGGATGTGTTTAAAGGTGTTGTTGATCTTGTGAGGATGAAAGCTATAGTTTGGTCAGGAGAAGAGCTCGGTGCGAAGTTCAGTTACGAGGATATTCCAGAGGATCTTGAAGATTTGGCTCAAGAGTATCGGGCGGCGATGATGGAGTTGATTGTTGATTTGGATGATGAGGTCATGGAGAACTATCTAGAAGGAGTTGAGCCTGACGAGGCGACGGTGAAGAGATTGGTTAGAAAAGGAACCATCACAGGGAAGTTTGTGCCTATTCTGTGTGGTTCAGCCTTCAAGAACAAAGGTGTGCAGCCATTGCTTGATGCTGTGGTTGATTATCTACCTTCGCCGGTTGAAGTTCCGCCGATGAACGGAACAGATCCCGAGAACCCGGAGATTAACATAATACGGAAACCAGATGATGACGAGCCATTCGCTGGGTTAGCATTCAAGATCATGAGTGATCCTTTTGTAGGTTCTCTTACGTTTGTGAGAGTTTACTCAGGGAAACTCACAGCTGGTTCCTACGTGCTGAATGCTAACAAAGGAAAGAAGGAGAGAATCGGAAGACTCTTGGAAATGCACGCAAACAGCAGAGAAGATGTTAAAGTGGCTTTAACAGGCGACATTGTCGCTCTTGCGGGTCTCAAAGACACAATCACTGGTGAAACCTTGAGTGATCCGGAAAACCCCGTTGTCCTCGAGCGTATGGACTTCCCTGATCCCGTCATCAAGGTAGCCATTGAGCCTAAAACGAAAGCAGACATTGATAAAATGGCCACAGGATTGATCAAGCTCGCTCAAGAAGACCCGTCTTTCCATTTCTCCCGCGATGAGGAGATGAACCAAACCGTCATTGAAGGAATGGGAGAGCTTCATCTTGAAATCATCGTTGACAGACTTAAAAGAGAGTTCAAGGTATAACATAACCTCTAAAATGTATTCTTCTCTTCTTCAATGTTTCCAGTCTTCTAATTCCTTTGTCATCTTTCAGGTTGAGGCTAACGTTGGTGCACCGCAAGTGAACTACCGTGAGAGTATCTCAAAAATAGCTGAAGTGAAATACACACACAAGAAGCAATCAGGTGGACAAGGTCAGTTTGCAGATATCACTGTCCGGTTTGAGCCATTGGAAGCAGGATCAGGATACGAGTTCAAGAGTGAGATCAAAGGAGGAGCCGTGCCAAGAGAGTATATCCCCGGTGTCATGAAAGGGCTTGAGGAGTGTATGAGCTCCGGTGTGCTCGCGGGTTTTCCGGTTGTTGATGTCCGTGCTTGTCTAGTCGACGGATCTTACCATGATGTGGACTCAAGCGTGCTAGCTTTCCAGCTTGCTGCAAGAGGAGCTTTCCGTGAAGGGATGAGGAAAGCCGGTCCGAGAATGCTTGAGCCTATCATGAGAGTTGAAGTTGTTACACCAGAAGAACATCTTGGTGATGTCATTGGTGATCTTAACTCTAGAAGAGGTCAGATCAACAGCTTTGGAGACAAACCCGGTGGTCTTAAGGTACGAATTTTTTGAAATCGAATGATCGAAAAAAACACAAACTTTGGTCATATGAATCTGATTTTGGCATTGGTCGTTCTTGTTATTTGCAGGTGGTGGATTCTCTGGTTCCACTAGCAGAGATGTTTCAGTATGTGAGTACATTGAGAGGGATGACTAAAGGTCGAGCTTCTTACACAATGCAATTGGCTAAGTTCGATGTTGTTCCTCAGCATATTCAGAACCAGCTATCATCCAAGGATCAAGAAGTTGCTGCTTAAGACAGATTTTGTTTTTTGTTCAGGACTAATCCTACACTGAAATATTATTGTGATTTTGTTTGGTTTATATAGAAATGTAAGCGAATCAAATCTATCAAGACAAGGTTATTATTGTCTTAAAACACATGGATAAGAAAAAGAGAAAATGTTATATCAGAATAGTCTGAAAAAAATAGGAAGAACTCGATTTTGGTGTTGAAAAGTTACAAAAAAAAAGGTAAATGAATCTGCCAAATCAAAATCCTGCATGTGTTTATTTCATCTGGACGATTCCTGAGCTGATAAGCTTTTGGATTTTGTTCATGACCATTGGGTTCTGCATGTGTTTTTGTGCTGCTGCTGGATTCTCCTGGAGATCAGACAGTACCTGTTCAAAGAAAATGTGTGATATCAACATGGTTTCTAATCTGAACAAAACATTGATTTTCTGAATTTGTGAAAAATATCTAGAGAAGTTTTTAAGTTTGTTTCTTTACCTGTCTCATTACAGGATCTGTGAGAATGTTCTGGATTTCCGGGTCTTGCATTCCCTTAGCCTGTAAGAAGAAAGATCAAAATCCCAATTTGCATAACCTATAACTCACTTAAACTCACTTAAGAAAGAAGTTTCATAACAACAGTAGTTAGAATCTAACCTGTCTTTCTTTCAACTCCTCGGGAGTAAGGTCACCACGGTTTGCCTTGTTGATCTGTTGTACACATCTGCAGAAAAAGGTTTACAACATGTTACATACGAACTAAAATAACAGAGTGAATAAAATCTCTCAGTGACTTTACACATGTTATTACCTTCTAACACCGTCGAGAAGTTCCTGGTTATTAGGATCATGTTTGAGACCTTCCTGGTACGTTTCCATTGCGTTGTCATACTCCTTCATGAAGAATTGGACCGCACCTTTTCTGCTGTATCCCTTTGAGAATGTTGGATCGAGCTCGATACATTTTTCCGCATCCTTCAAACCTTCGGGCATCGCCCCCAGTTTCGTGTAACATGCAGCTCGGTTGCTATACGCCTATGTGAAGTTGAAAGAAGCAAACAAGTTATTCAAACAATCAAATAGTGAAACCTTTGTACGCTAAAGCACATATGATGATGATGAATTGGCCTTACTCTCGGGTCTTTTGGATTCCTTTTGATCGCTTCGGTGTAATGTCTCACAGCATCAGGATACTTCTGCTCCTTGAAAAACTCATTACCTGTATTACAAGAATGTTAGCTCAACCTCCTATATACTGAGCTTTACGAGAATCATCCCTCACACAAACAAGATAGAGTTGCAAAGCATATACCTTTCTCACGCTCCTCATCACCAATACTGGGATCAAAATACTCTTGCTGCTCCAGCTCTTTCTTGGCTCTCTCAGCCTCATTCAGCCTCTTCAACGTGTCTGGGTTACGATGCTCAGTGAGAGCTTTCTGGTAAGTCTCAATCACAGGTTCATAGTCTTTCGAGCATTTAGCCATCTTCCCCTGAGCAGTTCCTTTCCTAGTCAAAGCTTTAGCAACCATCTTGTAATCTGACCTAAGCTCTCTACCCCTTTCAACTGCCTTATCACAATCCTTGATGCACTCATCATACTGAATCAAACACAACCACATTGAATTCAACCTCATGCCAAGCAAATCATTCTAGAATAATGAAAAGAAAAAAAAAAAAAAAATAAAAAAACAATACCTTTCCCATCTCCAGATGAACAGCAGCACGATTTGTGATATAAGAGATATCTTCATCATCAATCTCCATAGCCGTGGAGTAATGCTTGATAGCAGTTTCAAAGTCCTTCTTCTTGTAGGCAGCATTCCCCAACTCCTTCTCCTTCAGAGCTTTTTGCTTCCTCTCCTTCTTCTCCTTTTCTTCTCCTCCAATCTCCGGCTCAGGTTCAGGCTCCGGATCTCGTTTCCTCTCAACCTCAGGCTCCTTCCTCGGAGGCACAGCCATCTCGTCCTCCTGAGCCTCCACTTCGTCTCCCGTCTGCGTCCTGAATTGAACATTCAACAAGACTCCGAGAGCTTGCATCACTCTCTGGTCTTTCAAGTAGTGATTGAGATTGCTAGGGTTTTTCTGGATCTCCTGCATCATGTTAACGAAATCAGGCTGTTTCAAATACCCTCTCGTCGAAGGATCCGCCGTCAATTTCGACCACATCTCCGGCCCCTGGAAAGCATCACCAAACGGATTCGGGGCGGCGCGTGACCTCGACGCGGAAGCTTAAGCATCCGATAAACCGGATTTCAGAGCATCGTTGCTAGGATCGATCTCGAGACCTTTCGTATACGCATCGACGGCTTCTTCAAACTGGTTCAGCCCCAAGTGAGCAGCTCCGAGACGGCTATATCCCTTGGCCCAATCTGGTTTTAGCTCAACGGTCTTCTTGGCGTCTGAGAGAGCTTCGTCGTAGTGATTAAGCGAAGCGTGAGCAGCGGAACGGTTTGAGAAGAGGACGTGATTGGTTGGAGTTAGGTTGATTGCATCGGTGAAGTGATTAACGGCGGAGTTGAAGTCACCGGAGGAGAAAGCTGCGTTTCCTTTGGCTTTTGCTTCGTCCGCCATGATTGAATCTGGGAATTTCGCAGAGTTCTCTCTTTTTTTGGTTTGGTGTTCTTCTGGAAGATACCTTGAGAGAGAGTCGAGACTAACGAGGTTTTGGGGAGTGTTTGGATATAAGTAATATCCGAGAATGAGTTTGTTAGGGTTTAAATAGAAGAGATTATAATTTTTTACTTTTCCTTTTTTTCGTAATCCTTTTACCTGTAGAATTTCACTAACATTGTTTTCCTAATTTTTATTTTCCTTTTTTCGTAATCCTTTTACCTGTAGAATTTCACTGACATTGTTTTCCTTAGTTTTATTTTCCTTTTATTTATAAAATTTCACACATTCTTTTTTATTTTTTACTTTCCTTTTGTTTTAAACTATAAATAAAAAAAAACATAATTGTAAATTTGTAATTCTGTAATTTCTATTTAATCGATTTTTTATTTTTATTTTTTTATTTTTCAATTACTTACTTTTTTTTACAACTTTTCAAAAATCTTAAAAATCCAAATTATATAGTTTTGTTTACAACGAACGGCGTTGTTTTTCTCTACATTGCCCGTCGACATCTCTCTCCGGCACGATTGTTCAGTTCTAGTTCCATTATCTGGTCGAAAGATCGGTAATTTGGAATTGGATATTAGATAAAATTCCAATACATCTTCTGATTTGGACAGCCAGATCTCAGAGTTCCTGAAGGTTCGGTAAGGTTTTCCCTCATTTCGTTTCCACTGGACGACATTTATGGTTTCTAGCGATTTCACACTTCCTGCTTGAAATTTCCTGTAAATCTTCGTGATCTCACTTTTTATTCATATTTTGGGTTTCTTGTCGCGTTTTACGCATTTCGTTTTGAGATCTTCCCATTTTTTTGGGTATAATACAAATGCTAGTACTTTGCCCACCAGGTGTTTGTGTTAATTCGTGTACGAGTTTATCTGTTCAAATGTCTATGAAATAGTGATACTTGTCGACTTTTTATTTTTTCATCTGAATTCGTACTTCATATGTCTCCTCGAACATTGGTTGCAGTCAAAGTTAGAAAATTTCGAGAGCAATGTCAGATTCGTATCAACTGATCTTGTTTGTGGTTTATATGGTTGTAGGAGAATATAAAGAAGTACACTTGAGAAGCTAATCTGATGAATGGAGGAGGCTCAAACACTTTGCGTTCAGCATTCTCCTATTGTGTACAACAAGTACGAAACTATGACTATCATCACTACCTCTGTCTCCTCGAACTTCCACCAGAGATGCGTAAAGCCGCATTTGCACTCCGAGCTTTCAATGTGGAAACCGCAAGAGCCATGGATGTTGCATCTGATCCCAAGATCGGGTTGATGAGGTTACTTTGGTGGCAAGAAGCAATCGACAAACTCTACACCAAGAAACCCATAAACCATCCCGCTGCACAAGCTCTGTCTTGGGCGATATCAGAGCATAACATCAGTAAACCTTGGTTGAAACGCTCGGTCGAAGCTAGAATCAGAGATGCTCAAAGAGAAGCAGACGATATACCAGAGAGTATCGAGGAGCTCGAGAAATACGCAGAGGATACGGTTTCCACTCTTCTGTACAATACACTCCAAGCAGGAGGGATTAGCTCAACAACAGCTGATCACGCGGCTTCACACATCGGTAAAGCCAGCGGTCTTGTCTTGCTTCTGAAATCGTTGCCGTACCACTGTACCAGAAACCGTCACCATAGTTACATCCCTGCGAAGCTCGCGGAGAAGCACGGGTTGCTTGTGAAACAAGGAGGACGGTCAGAGATCCTTCTGGATATGAATTCAAGAGAAGGACTATGCAACGTGGTGTTTGAGATTGCGTCTGTGGCCAATGTACATCTCTTGAAAGCCCGTGAACTTGCGGGAAAAGTCCCCGCGGAAGCTAAACCTGTTCTGCTTCACTCTGTGCCGGCACAAGTTCTTCTGGATTCGTTAAGTAAAGTACATTTCGATGTGTTTGATCCGAGGATTCAAAGAGGAGTTCTTGGTGTTCCTCCTCTTTGGTTTCAGTTTAAACTCAAGTGGTATTCATGGAGATCTATGTTCTGAAAAAATCATCTTTTTTTCTTGGCTTTCTTGCATTTCTCTGTTTTCAAAGAAATTACCTTAAACCTCGAGTATGTTTGTATTTCTTGTAATAATACAAATGTTGGTTGGATACAAAATAGAATTTGTTCCCTTTTTGTCTCTCAAAACAATAATATACACTATACAGTTTCATAGAATCTACATATATATGTTACAGTGGAATAAGCCCATCTTCTTGCATTTTTCTATACAACTCATCTGCTTCATGCCACATGCGTTTCCTACAAAACCCTGAGATCATCGTAGTGTATGATACAACATCAGGTTCAACTCCGTTAAAGGACAGGCTACAGAACAAGTCCCAAGCATCTTCCACATAACCAGCCTTGCATATCCAGTGAATGACGATATTATACGTCGTAATATCAAGATCCATCCCACTCTTTCGCATATTCTCGAATACAACCAAAGCTTTCTGTGTCTTCCCGTTATAAAAAAGACCATCTAACAAAATGCTATAAGTCCTTACATTGGGAGGAGAATCCATCCGTCTGAAAATCTCTTGAGCAACATCTACATTCCCCGCTTGAAAATACCCCTGGATTATCGTGTTGTAAGTGACCGTATCGCGAACTAATCCTCTACGAGACATCTCGGTTAAGAGTTTCTTCGCATCATCGACCCTCTTAGACTTGCAAAACCCGTTTATGAGAGTGTTATAAGTCACTATATCGGGGAAACAGTCGTTGCTAACCATCAAATCTAGCATTCGCTTGGCCTCGTCTACTCGGCCGTGCATACAAAGCCCGTTGATCATCGAGTTGTAAGTAAAAACATCAGGAGCTATAGACCTACGGATCATCTCCTCGTAGAGCTCTTTAGCCTCCGAAAAGTTCCCTTCTTTCACAGACGCATCGATCAACGCCGTGAATGTGATGACGTTAGGTACGACATTGCGCATTACCATATCTCTTAGAAGCCGAGCAGCGTCGTCACATCTACCAGAACTACAGAGACCGGTTATGAGAGAGTTGTAAGTAACAACGTCCGCTCTAACTCCATTTCTTTCCATTTGATCGAATAGCTCCAACGCGTCGTTCACCAATCTGGTCTTGCAGAAACAATCGATGATCGTGTTGTAGATGACAACATCAGGTTTACATCCCATTGCCTCCATTCGAACAACCAAATCTATAGCATCAAAAACTCCATTCCCTTGACAGAATCCATTGATCAGAGAGCTAAGCGTGACAACATCGGGCTCGTGACCAAGCTTCATCATCTTCCCGATAACAGATAAAGCAATAGAGAATCGAGAGCATCGGCATAAGCAATTGATTACGATATTGTATGTATAGAGATCATGTTTGATTCCCAGAAACTCCATCTGATTGAAGAAAGAGATCACAAGATCGAACTTCTTCAATTTGGCGATTTTACTCAATATTTCACTGAAATCGACAATGGAAGGAAGAGGACGAGACTGAATCATGTGACGGAACAATTCAATTGAATATTTTAAATCAATTTGATTCGATCTCTTTCGGTAATCACTGGAAGTAGAAAAAGCTCGTCTCCAGTAACAGCAACGGCCAAAGAAAAGAGCAGTTACAAGATTACCTCTCTCAAGAAGACGCCGATTGAGAAATTTCTTCGCTTTCGATGCAATTGAAATCGAAATCGAGATCGACCTGTTCATTCGATTTTGGTTGGGTTTGTTTGTTCATAATCTATGTGTGTCTGTAAATGGTTAAAACCCTGTAATAAAACCCTATTATCTCCATGGGAGGGAGACGATGGGAGAGATATGGAAACCGGTTTAATCTCGGTTTAACGATTTCTAATCAAACCCGGTTGTATTTAGAACTTTAGTTAATTTAAACCGATGGTGCCGACTGCCGTTGTAACGGTGAGAAATAGCTCCGTCTGGGGGTCCCACAAATGTATACGTGTCTCGACTGTGTTTTGCATGTTCTCTCTACTGTGTCGCAAATCAAACAAGTGTGAGACAGACAGCCAGTGAGTGAGCCGTTGATTTTTTGAAAGATCAAATGTTACATTCCAAAATATTCAATCGTCCACATCATAATCATTTTTAACTCATTTATATGAATAATAAAATGCCGTAATTTTAAAACAGTACTACAGATACTAATTAATCTTTAGTCATTTACTCGACGAAGAGAGACTTTCAAAAACTTAATTTCTATTTAATTGATTAAAAAACTATATTACGCTTTTCTTTTGTACAACCAAATTCTTTTTCTATTAATAAAATTCAATTGATAACAAACAAAAAAAGTTATCAAGAGGCCAAGAGGAATATCTTTCAAATGTTTGGTAAAAAAAATAAAAAAGAGGAATATCTTTGCCCACCGAAAAAGCTAGCTATACTATTGAGTATTGACAAAAAGGTGTAACTAGATTTAAAGTTTTGTTAACAAAAAAAAAAATATTGTTCAAACAAGTTTGCTTCATTGTTTTCTATTTAACTAATGTATTATTTAAGACCATTTAGCAGCTATTAAGCTCTATGGCCATCATCGTTTGCTTTTTTTGCTCTCTTTAGTCTTGTAAAGTCTCTCTTTTTTTTCTCTCTCTCTCTCTCTTTTTTCTCTCTCTCTCTATGCCTGCCATGGCTAAGTCTTTTTGTTTTAGATCAACTCTTCTTCTTCTATTACTTATCCTGGTTCATACCGAGTCACGCGGTCGGTTCGAGCCAAAGATCCTTATGCCGACTGAGAACGCTAAATCAGCTGAACAAGAAGAAGACGCTATTGGTACGAGATGGGCGGTTCTCATCGCCGGTTCTTCCGGTTATGGAAACTACAGGCACCAGGTACACATATCTATACATATAAGTTATATGATATAATAAGTATATAACTAATCTTATATTTTCTCTGATATTTCTTTAACAAAAAAATATCTTTTCAGAAAAATTCATTAAAAAACAAAAAAATCTTCTCAGATATTTCTATTTCTTAACGAATTATTTCTCTTATTCGTTATATATTTTTTTTGTTAAAAGAATTCGTTAATGTAATTATTTTACCTTGAGATTTGTTTGTCTTGAACTTAAGAATTATGTGACATGCAAAAATTTATATATATAAATATTTTTTCTTTATATTATATAATTTTATTGAAAATAAGAGCTACAAATATCCAATATGAATTAGTTTAAGCCTTCAACTAAGACCCTGTGGACCTTAATTTATGGTGAATTTCTCCATTTTTCAAACTAGTTCTGCTTTATCATATGTATAAAAGTCTTTCTTTTTTCTTAATACGAAAAAAATATCTCAAGTGTTTTTTGTTAATTAAATTATTTATTTATTGTGTTTTGTTGCTATTGTGTTAAAGGCCGACGTGTGTCACGCATATCAAATACTGAGAAAGGGAGGTTTAAAAGAAGAGAACATTGTAGTTTTGATGTATGATGATATCGCAAACCATCCTCTTAATCCTCGTCCCGGTACTCTCATCAACCATCCCGACGGCGACGACGTTTACGCCGGAGTCCCTAAGGTATTATAGGTGGAAAGCGAGGATTAGTCTGAGTTTTTGTTTGTGGTCCACCTTGCTAGTATAATTATTTAGCTCCTCTCTTAGTTATGCATTTATGTGTTTTGTTTTGTTTTGTTTTTTTTGTCAACTTATGTGTTTTGTTTTGTGCTCTTCTTTAAGTAATTTTGATAATCTAGAGTTACTAGCTAGTCTAACATGCTATATTTTTTGTCCAATTAGCGTCTAACGAGGTTTTAGAGCTTTACATTTATATAGTTTTGTATACTGAAAATTATTTCCTTGGAATCTTCTTTAAATAATTAAATTATAGTTCTTATTTGTCTGTGGGCGCTTAGATTAGTAATTTTTCTTTAATATACTATTGGATCTCTCATGTAAGAGATGGTGACTTAGGCAGTAGCCAACAATTATAGTGATAGTGACTCTAGAGACATTTGGTGTGGTAAACCAAACTTTATGTGTGGGGACCTTTGATTGGTATCTCTCCTAGATTTATTATAACCACTAATTGTTTTCCTTTTATATAGTTATTCCGTTATTTAAGTTTTGAGAAATCTTTTTTTTTCAGGACTATACCGGTCATGACGTTACGGCCGCTAACTTCTACGCGGTACTTCTAGGCGACAAGAAGGCTGTTAAAGGTGGAAGCGGTAAGGTCATCGATAGCAAGGCCAACGATCACGTTTTCGTATATTACTCTGATCATGGTGGTCCCGGAGTTCTTGGTAATTTCATCAAACCTTTAATTTGTGTTTTCAATAAGACTTTCTATGGGTTATACTTGTAATCGATTGCTTATAATGGTGTGTTAATTCATTTAATCTTGTGTCGGTCAGGGATGCAAAACACACCATACATTTATGCCGCTGATTTTATCCAAACGCTTAAAAAGAAGCATGCTGCCGGAACATACAGAGAGATGGTAAAATTTAATATAACAATTTAATTTCTTGAGTGGGTTAATTAGAGTTTCTTAAAATTAAGGGAGTGGTAATATAATTGTACTTGTATAATTGTGATTATCTAATGTAGGTTGTATACGTAGAAGCATGCGAAAGCGGGAGTTTATTCGAGGGGATAATGCCAAAGGACTTGAACATTTACGTAACAACGGCTTCAAATGCACAAGAGAGTAGTTTCGGAACATATTGTCCTGGCATGAATCCTTCTCCCCCATCCGAATACATCACTTGCTTAGGAGATTTATATAGCGTTGCTTGGATGGAAGATAGGTACATATATATACATATGTACCATTAAGTGCTTTTATGTGTATATATATTGGTTTATTTGTTGTTATTCGTTTTGCAGTGAGACCCACAATTTAAAGAAAGAGACCGTTAAGCAACAATACCAAAAGGTACTTGGGAGTTTTTGTTTTACCTGTTTACTCGATGATTGGTTTGAGAATGTGAAATATATAGCGGATCTTATATATCCCGGCGGTGTGTAGGTGAAGATGCGGACGTCGAACTATAATACCTATTCCGAAGGCTCTCATGTGATGGAATACGGTAACAACACTATCAAGTCGGAGAAGCTTTTTCTGTACCAAGGGTTCGATCCGGCCACTGTTAATCTACCTCCCAACGAATTACCGGTCAAGTCACCAGTGGGAGTTGTTAACCAACGCGACGCCGACCTTCTATTCCTTTGGCATATGGTATTGGACTATTCTGTTTTGCTTATAAAGTTATGATATTCGGTTCTGTAAAGATTTGGTTTACTTAGACCATATCGGCTTTGGTTTTACAGTACCGAACATCGGAAGATGGGTCAAGGAAGGATGAGATATTGAAAGAGTTGACCGACCAAACGAGGCATAGGAAACATTTAGACGCAAGTGTCGAATTGATAGGCACGGTTCTGTTTGGTCCCACGACGAATGTTCTTAACTCGGTTAGAGAAGCTGGTTTGCCTTTGGTTGACGATTGGGAATGTCTTAAATCAATGGTAAGAGTTTCACAATCCTTTAAAATCTCATCTCCTGTATATACTTTTTTTTATTCAAGTTTATTTAGCTTATATAACGTTAAAGGGTTAGCTATAAAATATACTTGGGAATTTTCTAGGTACGCGTATTTGAAACGCATTGTGGATCACTAACGCAATACGGGATGAAACATATGCGAGCGTTTGCAAACGTTTGTAACAACGGTGTCTCGAAAGAGCTGATGGAGGAAGCTTCTGCTGCGGCTTGCGGTGGTTATGAGGCTCGCTTCCTGTCGCACCCGTCCATTGTGGGCTATAGCGCATGAGATTTTGAGGGTTGTCATGATCTTCAAGTGTTTCAAGTTCTAATGTTAAGATGATTCCAAAATAAAAGAAATGTTTTTCTTTTGATAGGTTAGTTGTATGTAAATACGTATGTAGCAATAAGGTGTTTCTTCCTCGTTTCTTTTTGGTTTGGGATTTTGTAATTTCTTTCCTAATAATATGATAATCTTAGCTATATAAATTACGTGCAAAAGGCCGAGGACAACGTTCTATATAGTCTATGGACAGTTGGACACCAAAGATGGATGTGTTCATAATCGATTTGCTAAGGTTTAATATGTTAAGTTTTATGGCTTCTAATTCAAGTGAAGACTCTTCGAGATATGGTTCTAAACGTTAATCTCGACATAATTTAATTTTGGGTTAGATCAGTTTTTTATATATTAATTCAAATTATTTTTCACTTCTAATGTGGGATACATTTGTTCACATTATAACCCGTTGTATATATTTTTCAGTTATTTCTCGAGTCAACTAAATTTAAAATTGTTATCGTTATAAAATTCGCCGAAAACAATCATTAGTTCGTTAAAATATTGTCGTCAACAAATGCTTTGTTCTCACAAAGATATAGCAAATTAGTGTTACTGGGAGATGGACGATTATATTNTTTTTGTAACTGGATATTTATATGTTAAGTTTTAAGGCTTCTAATTCAAGTGAAGACTCTTCGAGATATGGTTCTAAACGTTAATCTCAACATAATTTAATTTTGGGTTAGATCAGTTTTTTATATATTAATTCAAATCTTTTTTCACTTCCAATGTGGGATACCTCTGTTCACATTATAATCCGTTGTATATTTTTTCAGTTATTTCTCGAGTCAACTAAATTTAAAATTGTTATCGTTATAAAATTCGCCGAAAACAATCATTAGTTCGTTAAAATATTGTCGTCACAAATGCTTTGTTCTCACAAAGATATAGCAAATTAGTGTTACTGGGAGATGGACGATTATATTCTTTTTACCTTGCTGGATGGTCCAGCGTGATTACATAAACGTTGGGGCTACTGTTAGCATTTAATTTTCACTTTAGGTCTTACTCTACTTTTTGTGGTTTTTTGTTCTTGGTTTTGTCGAAACTCTTTGTTCTTTATGTTCGTATTATTGGATTCATTTCAGAGTGGAAAAAAGTGCCATTAGAATATTTTAAGGAAAAATTAAATTAAATAATTAAGAGAATGTTAGAAAATCTACCATAAATCATTCCAAGAAATTATAGAAATCTTTAATAAATGATAATATATTAATGTTAAAGATATTAATTATTATTGCTCAAATAAATCATAAAAAATAATGGTGGTTTAAGAATTGATTTAGGAAAAATAAACCGAAAGGCTTTTGAATATTCTAGAGATATTGTTTTAGTGAAAATAACACCACTTTTGTTCATGTAAATTCTCGGGTTAATTTGTCAAATAACCAAAATAATAAAAGAAATTAAGCATATAGTCATAGCGTTTGAATAATACAACAACTAACCAAAAACCCTAACTTCTATAATATTGTTGACCAAAATATCCTTGATGACCACTTTTCACGGAAAGAGAGAGACAAATTTCGTACTATTTTATCTTCATCACAGTTCTATACTATCGGTTCGATATTATCATGAAAAATAGTATAAACTTAAGTAGAGAATTGAGAAAATAGTATAAAATTATGTACTATTTTATCGTTTTGATTTTATTTGTATTTGATGGATTTTCTTTCTAAATCATTCTTTCTCCTTTCAAGAAAGAAGAAACAGAATCGCTGATCAATATACATTTTATCTGTTTGAATTCAGCAAAGTTTAACTTTTAATACAGTAATCGCAGAAGAAATCAGCTTAGCTAACATCTTCGTTGATTACATACATACTGCATAGATTAATTACGAAACATAATAAATAGTTTACATAGTTAAATTAACATTAACAAAATAGTACATCACAAAACTTAACACACCAATATAGTATAGCATAGATATCTAGTACAGAAAATAGTATAGTACAAAACTTAACACAACCAATATAGTATAACTTAGCAAAGCCCCCAAACGCAGGTGTCTGGCTCGAGAGGCATCTCGTACTGCAAAGCCATGAGCCGATCTCCCATGAACCAGAGCTGCTATATGTCTGCACGCTGGGAGCATTGAAAGGATTGTCACACGGTTTGTCTTCACCCTATCAACCTGCAATTTTCTTAACAACCAAATAGTATAGTACAAAACTTAACACAATCAATATAGTATAACATAGTTAGCAAATCTGAAATAGAACAGTCAGATTCTAATCTAATCGATGCCCAATTTGGAAATTTTTTTTTGACGAAAGCCATAAAAAGGACGATAGAGAAGAAAGGTCGGAAGGGAAGCGGCAACGACGGCGAGTGCCATGGAGAGAGGAGAGGAGGAGAAGTGGCGGAAGGGAAGAAAAGTGGAAGGAGATCTAGGAGGGAGACAGAAGGAGAAAGAGGGAGGCCAGATCGAAAATTGTGTTAGAGAAGAGAGAAAGGTTCTACAACGGCGGCCTTCACAATAGAGAAGAGAGAAGCACGGCGGAAGGAGGTGGTTCGGTTGGAGCGAGAAGTGGAAGGGAATAGAGGAGAGAGACATAAGGAGAAAGAAATACCATATCTGAAATTATGTTAGTAGAATAGTATAGATTTGAGAGAAAGAGAATTGAACAAAGAAAGAGAGAGAGAGAGAGTCAAAGGCAGTTCCGTATATATTGTAACTAATACAAAGAATATAATAGCCACTTTTTGTTATGGTTAGTTGATAGGTTTTCGGTTTTCATATAGTCATTGGACCTAATTTCCCTAAATTCTTATGGACCTAGATGATGGATGAAAATAAGACAAAAATATGTTTTCCATATATCTGCAATTTAAAAGAGCTAATAAACTAAGGAATAAATAAATGCTGAAGAATTAGGGTTTTTTTTTCCATCTAAACTTGAATTAACATAGTACTTGTTAATATTTAGACCGTCAATCCGATCATATTAAAAAAATTACATCATTTTTAAAATTATTTGCTAAACTTTTAATAAAAATTAAAGATAGAAATATTGAATATAAAATTAAGTTAGTTTTTAGAAATTTTAAATAAAATTTAGTCAAAATTACAGATTATTAGGTGTAAATGTAAGGCATTTTAAATAGAAATTAAAAAAAAAACTCAAACACAGATATAACAGATAATCATTTGGTTTCATAAATTTTAATAACATTCTTGAAATATTAAACTATAATAATTAATTAAGAATTAACAAAATACTTATTGAATACATAAAACGAAAATATAGCATTATTCGTAGATACATTTTTTTTTTTCTCTCAGAGTGGCTTACCTCATTTACTAATTCTTGTAGCTAGCAGTTCTTTTTCCATTCTACAGTTACCCTAAATTAAACTTGTTCCCAGTTCCTTACCTTATAATTACTGCCATAATTGATATCATTGATCCGAAGAAGACATACGAACCAATATGAAATCATTGTCCTCCATTTCTATTTTTACTTTTGTATATAAAGATATGATCTATAAATTGAACTGAACTGAAAAGCAAAATAACAAAATAACTGAAATTTTTTTATCGGAATAAATTAAACTGAATAAAATTTTCATCAAAACATTATAAAATGCTGAAAATTTAGTTTTAATAGATTAATCAAATTTTGTTTTTTATAATTATATTCTCAACGCGCTAGTTGTATATAGCATAATCAATATTTAAAAATAAAAACGTTAAAATTTGATAGATAACATAAATAATAATAAAGATAGCAGAATTATTTTTAAAAACATGAAAAATTACATACCATTCATGTAGTTAAATGAATTTTAAAAACTACATGAAACTTGTAATTATTTCTCATCACGCCTTTCACAAAAAGTTGCAATCATGAAAGTTGGTGTGCATATGTTGTTTTAATTTAAAATTTTGGCGCTAAATAGTTGACTTTAATAGTCAACAAGTCAGCTTAAACATAAATATTTTTCTTGATTATTATATATTTTACATTATTCTCACATATTTACGTATAAATATTCTTAATTAATAATAAAATCTGTAGATACCATTCAAATTGAGTCTAATCAAATTAAAAGGTTTGTTTTGTTAACAAAAAAAATGAATTGGTAGGTTGACAAAAAAAAAAAAAACAAGCTTGAGTTGTAGATTGACACAAAAACAAGTTTAATATTCTAAATATTTGTGTACAATTTTACTCAACATCTATATATCTGATTTTTATTATTTAAGAGACTTTACTTGTCAATGTGTCATTGGGTCTACCTTTTACATATTAATTAGAGAAAGTTGGTAATGGAATTATGAACAAAATTAAAGCTAATTATTAGTTGAATTTGTTGAGTTAGTAACTTAGCATTCGTCGAATACAGAACATGCAGTACTTTTTTTATGAAATTTTAAATTTATTGATCATCTATATAGAACTGAGATTTACATGTGGTACATAGAGCAAATAATTGAAAAATAAAATAAAAAATAGATCTAAACCCAAAAATATTGGGAAAGCAGAATGCTAATGTGATCAAAGGGTGCTCTGTAACGAAATGAGCTGATGCGATTTTGGATAGCTTCATCAATGGCTCGGGTGAGCTGCTGAACATGGTAGGTACATTGGTATAGTAATCAAAGCCACTCAATACATGTTTTTGTAAAAGATAACGGGAATGAGCTTTTCTTATTATCATTAGTATAGACTATATATTATCGTACACATTAATTTTTTTTTTTTGGGGTCAAAATCATACACATTAATTATATGAGCTTTATAATGTAAGATTTATAACTATCGAATTAGAGAAATTTTAGAGGTTTAAAAAAAATTAAAGCTAAGCTACCCGTAGAGCCGGATAGATTGTCTATCGAATTCTTCAAAGTTCAAACCACCAAATTATCATAAGAATTTTTTTCGGGTCGTCTTCTTATCCTTAATTGTATAATTAGTTATTCATAACTAAGCTAAGCTCAAATCAAGCATTTAGGAGAATATTTTCTTTAGTGTGGTTTCCAACTTTTCAATTGTAACAATAAGTTATGTTCTCATCGGACAAGAAACTGACAAGTGACATGATAAACAAACTTCCCCCACGTGGTTGGATTTGTTAGGGCATTTTGTAATGATTAGTGTTAAGAGACTTCTAGCTTTGAAGAAATCTGTCTTCATGCCACGTGGAACGCTCGTACATTTCCCAGCCCCAGCCCCTCAGGGCACCTAAGCCCGTTTTACTAAATTGGACCATTTTGATGCATAGCCGGTAGCCGACATATATTAGGTAGGGCTAAAGCATGAAGCAGATATTTTTTTTTTACAATGAATATATTTTCTATGTGTCTACTAAAACGAAATAAAAATTAACGCTGTTTTTAATTAAAAAATCCCGAGAACAGCAAATAAAAATAAAACCAAATAAACAGAAAAGGATATTTTGAAAAAAGAAGAAGAAAGATTGGTATATTATGATACGTTTATAATTATCGGATAACCAATTTTATAATCCGCAAAGACCCAAAAAACAATCTATGATCCATTTTATTTTAATATTTTTTGGATGTTTAATATTATTTTAAAATATTCACCGGATATCTAATTCACTATGTTTTTCTTAAACTAAAAAACATAGAATTTTTTTTTTTATTCACAAGTTAAAACTTAATGTTGTTCAATGTTGGTCTTTCTTCAGTTTAATTATCAACTCCAAAAACTCGAATGATGTATTGGTCCTGACTAATTTAGAACATTAATTGGTTATAATTAATTAATACTCCTTATGTTTGTAAAAGATAAATGTTTTAGATTTTTTACACATATTAAGAAAATTTTATAAATGACTCTTTTAATCTTGTTTTTATTGAGTATTACTTAAAGTTTTTTTTTTAAATAATAAATATTATAAAAATAAATTAAATAAAAAATAGTAATATATAACTACCCTTAGAAAATTGAAAACATCTAACTTTTGAAACAATTTTTTTTTTTGTAAAATATTTATTATTATAAACATAGGGAGTATTATATAGTCATATACTAGTTGGGTTTATCCGAATTTATTGTAAATTAGCAAACTTCTGCCACCTTTGTCATGCGTATGTAGGTTAGTATAATTCGTTGTCTACTCCATTTTATATATACATTGTATTACAAAATTATTAAGACACTATATGTTCTAGGCTCTAAAATAACATTTGTAATATAACTCACCAAGCGTGACCCTCTTCATGGTACAAAAGTTCCTTTAGATATATCTGGAAATTCTTCTTCTAGAATATAGCCCCTAAAATATAATATTGTGTGTACACATTAAGCTATAATATATCAGTGTATCTGTGTGTGTATATATATTATATTATTTAATTCATAATTGTAACGTGCAATTTCAGCAGGATCTATATGAAAAGTATTTTTCAAATATTGCATACTTTTAGATTCTGAGTGGAAAATAATATGGAAACAAAAAAAATATCAGAGATATTATCACCATTAAAAAGCAAATTATAGTTCGGAAAGTATTTTGTTTTGTTGGTTTTAAAAGAGTGTATAATATTACTTTTTGTTGTTCAAAATATGTTAATTTATATATACCAAGAAACTGTTTCAGTTACAAAAGCTTGGCGAAGGAAATATTACTACTATAACGAAGGAAACAAAGTCTTAGTTGTTCTCAAGTTTTCTATATTCCACTTATGGTTGGTGGGTCAATAGGAATTCACCAAAACTTATTATATATGTTTAATTTTAACAAAAGACAACATTAAGATTCATGTATATATTCTTTTTTTTTTGTTCTCAAACAATTTCATTTTATATATATAATGCATCAAATTTACATGTTTCAAGTTCCAAGTTACAGCATAGTTTTGGAGATTGTTTCTCGCATTTCTAGCCCTTTGATCAGCTACATGTATATATTCTTTATACACAGTCGTACAATATATATTAGCATAAGTGTGGAATAAATAGTAATTTCAACCCAATGTCAAATAGGTGATCAACAAGAGAGACAAGGTGGGACCAAAAATGACACTTTTTAGGATCGCGGACTTTACTTTTGCTTCACTTCTATACTTCGTTCCAGCAACACACAAATTAAATAAGAAAAAACATTAATGCCCAATTTCCAAATTTGTATTAAAAATATTTCGCTGTATTGTTGATGTGAATTTAGCAGAAAACAAACCTTTGCCCTAAAGTCCCTAACCTCAGCCGCAGAACCATCCGAACTTTGATGAACTTACCTAAAGCAACTATAATCTAAATATCACTTACCTAATTTAGATTTAAAAACATTATCCTGTTAGTTGGTTGGTTAGTTAATTAGTTACCAAAATATTTATCCACTGACAAGCTAAGAGAGTTAAAGTCGAAGTCTCAACTTTCACCCAATCCTCTAGAGTATTTAAAAAAAAACTTATATCAGCTTCATCTAAAAAAGACTAACACGTTTGAGATGTCATTTGAAATCTATGCAAATACAAACATATAAAAACTAGCAACCTTTCATCGCAAAAGGAAAATCAAAATGCATTTGACGAATTGAAGTCTTCGAACTTTGAATTTGGAAACCTATATACTATACACCACCAACACTATATCGAATTTATCAATATCTTCTTCTCAAACAAACTATACTGTTGTGTTTGCACTGAATTCATTGAACATGGATTTGAGAACTGTCGAAGACAAACAAATGATGCTACTTAAACTATATCCATCAATGGTTTCTCTCACCAAAATCTCTCACAAATATAAAAACAAAAATCATAATAATTTATTGATGAGTGAAAATGTGATATATTATAAAATTTGATATATTATAATATATTATAAAATTTGATATATATTTTAGAAATTCGAGACCCAAGTAACTAAAAAAAAAAAAAAATGCAAGAAACTGTTAGACGTCAAAAAAGGAAGAAGAAAACGGGGAAACGGTATAGGACCCACATGACCCAAACGGCCTGCAACAGCAAAATTGTGAGATTAATGAATAATGATCCAAACCTATCTCACGCCGGACCGTCAGCCACCACGTCAGCACATTCCATTAGTGGGCCCCTGTTTCCACTATTACTGGTTCAAACTCCAACCTGGTTTAAGAAAAATTAGTTAAAATGAAATTGTACCGAGCCACACCTTTATCGGCTCGGCTTGTTGCACTCTGCTTGACGCGGCTCTTCTCTGAACGGTATAATCTGTAGTCCTCTTTTAGACTTCTGTTACAATTTTTTTTTTGGCTACAATTCTGTTACAGAAATTTAAAATATTTTTTCTTGTAGAAAGTTAAAATACCTATGAAACAAAGTATAACTATACTATTATCCAGTTTTGGTGATATAGATATGTGTTTCATATATTTTTGATCAATCATTTAGTTTATTACATTTCAATTTATTTAGTCAAGTTTTCTTCTCTGCGTCTGTTTATCAAATGAATCGAACCAAAACGGAAGCGAGTATAAGTCTATACGATTACTTTGAATTTTCCAAAAGATTGAAAATGTCTAAAGAGAATGAGTTTGTTCGAAATTTATGGCGTAGAGTAACTTGGTAATCAAACCATAAATTACAAGTTCCGGTCCTAGGCACAATTGTTATCAAAGTATTATTTTTCTTACAGTACAACTCAAACATTGCATACAAATTGAATTCATTATATACTAGAAACCATAAATTACAAGTTCCGGTCATTTTATCGGACCAATATATGATACATGAACTCTGGCCAAGATGATAACTCTAGACTAGTTGGAACGGGTTTATCACCAATATATGTAGTGCTTGTGAAAAAGAGGGTTAATATGTTCGTCAAAAAATAGTTTTTTCTTAAAACTTTAGACGGTCTCCATCAAGAGTTGGTGAGTTGGTTTCTCAAAAATCTTGCTTGAGCCCCATTATCCGCCTCTCATTTCTCCCGAAGCTTTTGCATCAAATAAAGTATCTCACTCGAGGTTAAAGGACATAGAGAGACTATGATTGAGAAGGAGAGAGAGAGAGAGAGAGAGAGAGAGAGAGAGAGAGAGAGAGAGAGAGAGTAGTATAGAATATTAGGACACGGTTGTCTACTTTTGCTTGTGTTTTCTCTCTTTCTTCTTCTTCTTCTTCATCAACATCTGATATTCTTTATTTAACCCTACTCTCTTTCTCTTTTCCCACCCTCTCTCTCTTTCTTAATATCTCTTGGGATCAGATCTCTTTCCGGTGGCTATCTCCGATGATAACTGTCAAATCTTTTCCATTTGCATAACATCTCCTTTAGGGTTATCTCTCTCCTTCTATAGCTCTCTAGCTTTAACTCTATAGTGTATTTGATGAAGTGTTCGATCTTTGCAAGTACAAGAGGAAGGTTCAATAGAAACTAGTTACATATATATATAATAACTCAAATCCCAAGCTTTTTGAAGGGTTTGAGTTGAATCTACCTGTTTTCGAGTTTGTTGAGGTATAGACCCTAACCATTTGAAGTTTCTACTCCATCTTTGATCCTCTCTTTATCTCTACATTTTTGGGTTTTTTCTAGTCTGATATTTACCATTTTTTCTTTCTTGAAACTTGTTACTTTTTTGAATCGGTATCATGATTATGATGAGCATCATCATACATCGTCCTCTCATCCTACTCAATGTTGCTGATGTTACAAGCTAAGCAAAATATCACCCTTAAGAGACTCGTGTGGGCTATGTTTCGGAATACCCAAAACCACAAATACATAAAAGCAGATGATATTTTCCCTAATATTTGTTTTTATTGATAATTTAGAGAATTAATCTCTTATAGGTTAATCAATCTAGAGATATTTCTCCTATTTATCTCCTCGTGGTCTTGACTTTATTTACTGATACTTAAATGCAATTATCAGTTATTTAGCGTATACGGACTATCTTTGCAAGATTAATATGGGAGAGTTTCTTCACCCTATTATCATAGGAAACTATTGATTATCTTATGTATCCCTCTTCCATCTTCAAGAGTGCCATGAATCTAATTAAACCCATTTAATGGGCATAATTGGATAATTCTATTTCATTTTTCTTAAGATATATAGAAAGCTTTTGTTTTTGTTGCAACAAAATTTAACAGCAGTACAAGCTTAATTGTAATCACAAATTAGTTAGCTAGGAAATACTATACACATGAATGTCTAATATGATATATAAAATGTCTATGTGTATTAGTGTATATATGTTTGAATTATATTATTTATATATATATTAGCCCGAGAGAGAACCCTAATTAGTTTCTGCCAAAGTTAACTGAAACGATCAATCACTGCACTAGATCATTTAGTAAAACGTATCTATAGCAATTCTTAAATTTTTACTTTTATGATTCAAAATTTAACAGTCAATATGTTTTCATATCATAAGCAGGATGGATTCGTTTTCAAATGTACCTCCTGGCTTCAGATTTCATCCAACTGATGAAGAACTTGTAGACTACTACCTAAGGAAAAAAGTTGCATCAAAGAGAATAGAAATCGATTTCATCAAGGACGTTGATCTTTACAAGATTGAGCCATGGGATCTTCAAGGTTTGGCCAGAAAATACTACCATTTCTCTTTAGTGATATATCCTATATATCATCAATCAATTAAGGACGTTGATCTTTACGATTGTTGTTTTTTTTCTTTGAGAAAATATAGAGTTATGCAAAATAGGAAACGAAGAGCAAAGTGAATGGTACTTCTTTAGCCATAAAGACAAGAAGTATCCCACGGGAACTCGAACCAATAGGGCGACGAAAGCAGGATTCTGGAAAGCCACCGGAAGAGACAAGGCTATATATTTAAGACATAGTCTTATCGGTATGAGGAAGACACTTGTGTTTTACAAAGGAAGAGCCCCAAATGGACAGAAATCAGACTGGATCATGCACGAATATCGCTTAGAAACAAATGAAAATGGAACCCCTCAGGTATATATATACATATATTGATCCAAAAATATCTTTACCTCATATATAGTTTACATGTATAAAGAAAATTTCCTACAAAATTGATATTTCTTTAGTGTATTTTCTTAAAACGTATTTGAGTAATTCACATTAAGACACTTAACTTCTATGTCCGAAACAATATATCCAAAGTAGATTGTTAAACTTTCATAAACATGTTAAGTTTACATGCTATTTACCAATGTGACTCAAGACATCAAAAAGAATGAGAACCATTGTTCCTTTTTGTTCCAAAAATGCTTACTAAAGTTTATTACAATCAGACATAGCTTACATGTGATGTTATTACACTAAACTTGTCACCATATCCGAATTCGAATTTCATTAGTCTTTCAACTTATATAAGAAAAACAAAAAAATACACATGTATAAGTGGTGGAGAACTTTTGTGCATTTGATGTCGTAAATGTGATCTCATTTAATTGATATATTTGTATAGGAAGAAGGATGGGTGGTATGTAGGGTTTTCAAGAAGAGATTGGCGGCGACAGTGAGGAAAATGGGAGATTACGATTCTTCGCCATCACATTGGTACGATGATCAGCTATCTTACATGGCCTCCGAGCTCGATTCCAACTCTCCCCGGCGGATTCTTCCCAATCATAACCATCATTATAACCGCCACCATCACGAGCAGCCAGTGCCTTATGGTCTCTATGCGTCTTCACCTTACGCACTCAACAACAACCCTAACTTGCGATGCAAGCAAGAGCTTGAGTTGCATTACAATCATATGGTACAACATCAACAACAAAATCATCATCTTCATGAATCTATTTTCCTCCAGCTTCCCCAGCTTGAAAGCCCTAACAGTAATTGCAACTCTCTACCTTATGGATCAAGCAACAACGGTGATAACACAAGAAATATTGGTAAGTTGCAGCAGTCATCAAATCTCTCTCATGAAGAACAACTGCAACAAGGGAATCAAAGTTTTAACTCTCTGTATTACGATCAAGGAGTGGAACAAGTGACTACGGATTGGAGAGTTCTTGATAAGTTCGTTGCTTCACAGCTAAGCAACGAGGAGGTTGCAGCCGCGGCATCTGCTTCTACTCATCAAAACAGCACCAAGATCGACGCGAGAAACAATGCTTATCAAGTGGAAGATGAGGGAATGAATTTTCTGGAGAATGATTCGGAAAGGGTTGTTGAAATGGGAGAAGAGTATGCAAATGCTCATGCTGCTTCTACTTCTTCGAGTTGTCAGATTGATCTCTGGAAATAGTGATCAAAGTGAAGAATAAGATGATGCAAGATGAATATATATATGAAACATGCATACACATGCATTAGTGCTGTGTAGATGATTATGGTGGAAACAGATTTATAATTAAGATGGAAGGGGAAAAACATGGAGTTATTTCCCGGATTATGGAGGTTTTGTACATAATAAAAACCTAAAAAGTATGGTATTTGCTCTCGATGATTCTTGTTACATTATTGAACTATATATATGCTATGCGCAAACATGTATGTATGTATGAATGTATATGCATCAGTGCATCACTAAACTTATATATATAACCATATGAGCTATGGTTTAAATGTGAGACCATTAGTCCTTGTATGAAGGGACAACTATTCCGTTATAATAAAAAGTTTATTCTTGTAGTTTTTTTCTATTGTTATATTGATGTATACTCAATTTATGGCCTTCATATTTTATTCCCGTTTGGTTTTACCCACATGATTATCCCTTTCTAAATTTTCTTAGAAAAATAAACATGCTACTCCAAAAAATTACATTAGCAAAGTTTCGATACTCTTATCTATTTACAATTTATTTACTAGTTACATGTGCATTACAAACCAAATTAAAGAGATAGTTAACTTCTTTCAATTTATTCGACATTACCCTGCATCCCACTTCCTTAGAAAAGAAAAGAAAAAGCGCACAAGAACGTAGTAGAGCAAGACATGTTTAAAACTTACATACACCAAACATAGAAAAACTCATTCGTATACATGATATATACAAAAAAAAAAAAATCATAAATATATTACCAACTGAGTTTGATTGGGATTGACTTACACATTTGAGTTGTGTTGATGAGAAACAACTTACAGGAAGCTTGAAGAGTTAGTAAGTGAAACACACAGAGATATTCTGTATATTTATAAAAGAGTGTGAAGGAGAAGTAAAGATGGCTTAAAGAAGATCAATGTAGTTGATAAAAATTGTTATGACATGTTGGCTCGAGAATATACATATATAGAGGAGGGACAATCCGTGGAAAAAACCCTTTACCAAAAAAAGAAGAAGACAAGCCGTGGGAAAAAAGGAAGATAACAAAAGCATGCTTTGTCATTAGGTTTTTTTATAATTATAATGTTTAATTCAAGGGGGACAGAAAAGACAATATATATTAAAGGTGAAATTATTTTTCCTCAAAGTCATTAGTTCAAAAAGAAACAATCCGTTAAACAAGATTTGAAAAATCTAAGAATATAAGAGCATCTCCAACCCAATACCAAATTTGATGCTAAATTGCATTTTGCAATAAATTTTGCTCTAACCCAATCTCATTTTCAATTGCAAAATGGTATAATGCCATTTTTGGTTTCAAATATGCAACCATCTTATTTTCAATTGCATTTTACAATTGAATTTTTTTATTTATAAAATAGTTTTTCAAATTTTAGATACTTTTATTTTTAAAGTTATAAATAATTATTTTGATGATGATTTTTTTTGATGATTATAAATATTAAAACACTCTAATATATAAAATTAAAATACAAATAACATTATTTAATAGAAAATATAAAAACATAATACTAAATTTAAAATAATTAAAAAGTACTAAAATTAAAAATAAAAGAAAATAAATTTAGTACAACAATGATTGGTTACTTAATAAGTGTATTGTAATGTGTTTTTTTTTTCATTTTTATGTAGTGTAATGTGTTTTTTTTTTTAAATTATAATAATGAAATTTTAAAAATATCATAATTTATAGAAATTTTGAGAGAAAGTAAATAATTGGGTCAATTTGTAATTTTTTTAAAAAATAGGTATAATTAGCAATTAATAATAAAATAGAAAAAGAAAAATATATTAAAAATATTTTTTTTGACATGAAAAATGCAATTATGAGTTGGAGAGAAATCCAATTACATTTTGCAATGAAAAATGCAATTATAGGTCAGAAATGCTTTAACGAACAGGACGATTAGGAAATACATGTGTTTGGATTTAAACCTCAAACTATATATGCAATTTTGTATATCTCTAATTTGTGTTTTGCGACTGTCACATGAATTTGCAGTTAGGAGAGCCATACAACTTATGTGTATATATATATATATATATATATATATTACGAGTTGTAACTTGTATTATACTTCATGAATAAATGAAGTTCATCTACTTTATGTTGGGACTTATATTCTATTTTAACAATTTGTTGGAATTTTTGTTGTGTGAAAGAACACCAGAATATATTTTCTCGAATAACCATTACGTATAATTAGTACTACTATTTACATAATTTGTCAATAAAATTAGCAATTAATAACTTCATTTCATTTTAGTATTGTGAAGAAACATCATGATGTGGCCATGTGGGCGTGCTCTTTGGGATTGACACACGACACGGTCCCGGTCCAAGCGAAAGCATCGGATAACATTGAATTTTTACTGCATAAAGAACAAAAATTAATTATCAGACTTTGATCTGAATAACATTACTCATATTAAGGGTGCATTATATGAGACAAAACCATGTGACGTGTCATCATTAATGTTTTTTTATTGCCGGCTAAAACTTTCATTTCATTCAAATCAAATGTTATCGTCGGTTACATAGGTAACATTATACACAGATACCATGGTAATGGTGCAGATATTGCTTTCCTAGCCAATAAATCAGCACACCTATCACTAATGTTTTTTTTTTTTTAGAGCGTTGACATCACAAATGACAAATCCCAAGATCTCAAGAGTTTTTTTTTGCTTAACAGTTTTTTTTTTTGTTGGCCAAAAAAGTTTACCGTCTTTTAATTTGAATATTAATTATCACTGTTTAATTAAAATGGTAGTTTTGAGAAGCGAACCATCGATCCTTACCAATTTCGCGACTCAAGACTCTAATCAAAAATGTAATAAACGTAAGTACACTGTACACTGTCAATTTAACCAGTTCTTATGATAACCATTTAAGTAGTTATGGGTAAAGAAATATGATAACAAGAGAGATACTATTAAAGATTAATTAACAAAAAGGATAAAGAATTAAATAACGCGAAAATAATATTCTTTGATGGGCTTTTAATATCGATGGGCTTAAAAAAGCATATAAAGTAGAATTTTGACACATTATTAACTTTTCAGTTCGCTTGCTTTCTTATTAGCTCATATTCGCAGGGACAAGCTCTCTCTCTCTCGGATTTTTTTTTAGCGAACGGTTGAAATGCCACTTTAAAAAAAAAATTGATCTGGTGTGCCACTCCTTAATCTAATGTCAATGATCCATTTAAATGAGATGTAAAATTACATTTTTATCTTTAGTCAAAATAAATGGAAGAAACTGAGTAAAAGTAAATCTGAAATCAATTGAGTAAAAATAAAATAATTAATCAGTAAAAATAAAATAAGTAAAAATAACTAAAAGTAAAATCAGAAAAAAAAAATTGAATCTAAGATCTTCTTTCTCTCCCCCCTCGCAAACTCTCTTCTTCTGGTTTCCAAGCTCCTCCCGTGAGCTTCTTCTGCTCCTTCTTCTCCCGTCATCCTCTTCGTGAGACCTAGATCGACTCTTTCTCCACTTCGTTCGACCCAGATTTAGAGTCCTCTTTTTGCCATAGTTGAATATCTCATTTTTAAGGTGAGATTATGTTTTTCAATTAGAGATATTTTTGTAAAATTAGGACTTTAGATTTGAAAAATTAGGGATCTGGGTTGATAACAATGTATTATGGGTAGATTAAACCATAGGTTCGGTAATTTGTGAGAAGAACGTGGTTATGTTAATTAGATTCGATCATATGCAGAACGCGAAACTCGAGCTCGAAATTCCTGGTGTTATGATAGGAAAAATGGTACAACTGGTACAAAAGAGAGGTGTAGTTCAACTGGTACAACTGAGTTATTTAGTTCAATATAGTTCAACTGGTACACATGAGAGGTATAGTTCAACTGGTACAACTAAGTTCAATTTAGTTCAATTGAGTTCAACTGATCGATTATTTTCATTTTATTTTCAGGAGAGCATGAGCATCAACCACACAAACATATATTTTGACTATGGAGGGAGTTATTCACGTGACAGAGGGGAGTTGAAATGGTTATCTAGTAATTCCACCTATGCTATACCATTTAGGAACTTATCTGTGGAGGAGATAAGTTACTCGGCTTTAGTAGATAAGATATGCAGTAAGATTGGGATAGATAGAGCTAATGCACATCTGAAATTGAGTTTCATTCCGTTGGTAAATAAACCGATCAACGAGACAAAGATTTTAGTTGATGATGACGTATATGCTTATCTAACAATGGTGGATAACGAGGGGCTAAGGTCTGTTTTGCATGTGGAAGTAGTCGAAGATTTGGAAACAAATCCAGTTTCTAAAGCGGGTAGGAGTGAGCAAGCTTCTAAAGTGGGTAGTTCATTTGGTGTGAATTATGAGGAGCTGGTTGCAAATGGTAGAGCTGATGATGATGTTTGTAATGTGGTTACTATTTATAGAGCAGACTCAGGAAGAGAAGAACATATGGAGCCGATTATTGAAGAGGTGACAGAGAACGATGGTAATGAATTTATTGATCAGGATATGGAAAACGGTTTGGATGGTATGCATGAATATGTTGAGCTTCCAGTTTCTGTAGAAGTTAGTCAGTGTGTTGAAGAATGGGAAGATGGTATAGGTCTTGAAATTGGTCAAGAATTTTGTTCCAAGGAGGCAGTGCAAGATTTGGTTGACAGAGCTGCACATAAGAATTGTTTTGGGGTCCGTACTTATAAGTCAGATACAAGGCGACTTATTCTAGAATGCCGTCAAAAGAATCAAGGCTGTAAATGGTTTTTAAGAGCTGTAAGGTTTAAGAAATCGGATTATTTCAGTGTTAGAGTATACAGAAAGATGCATTCATGCTCTCGGGCCGTTGAGAGTACAAGCAGTACTAGAAGGAGAGGCACCCCACGACTAGTAGCATCTGTTTTGCAGCAAGACTATCCGGGTCAATTTGACACCCCGGTTCCCAAAAATATCGTGAAGTTGGTTTAGAGTAGAGCTGGTGTTACTTTGTCCTACTCTACCGCCTTAAGAGGAAAAAAACTAGTTGTTAGTGATGTGCGGGGCACTCCTGAAGAAGGTTATAGGATGTTATACTCTTATTTGTACATGCTAGAGAAGGTAAATCCTGGAACTGTAACAAGTGTGGAAGTCGATGCAGAGAAAAAGTTCAAATACCTATTCATTGCTTTGGGCGCTAGCATTGAAGGCTTTCAAGCAATGAGGAAAGTGATAATTGTGGATGCAACATTTCTTAAAACTGTATATGGTGGACAGCTTGTCTTTGCGACATCTCAAGATCCTAATCGTCATCATTACCCCATTGCTTTTGGTGTAATTGATACTGAGAAGCATGACAGTTGGATGTGGTTTTTCAAGAAGCTGAAAACCGTTATACCTGATGATTCTGAAATGGTTTTTATGAGTGACAGACATAAAAGCATCATAAATGCAGTAGTGAAGGTGTATCCCCACTCCCAGCATGGACATTGTATATGCCATTTGTCTCCAAACGTGAGAGGTAAAGTTCAGCCTAAGGTGAACAAAGATCTAGTGGCGGCGAAATTCATCCAATGCGCTTATATTTATACTGTGAGTGAGTTTGAAAGGGAGTATGCTGATTTGAAGAAGAGGTTTCCTGCAGTAGCTGTGTATTTGCATGAGACTGTAGCGTTGGAAAAGTGGGCAAGGTGCTACTTTAAAGGAGACAAGTACAATTTTGACACCAACAATTCTTGTGAATCTCTCAACAGTGTGTTTAAGGAAGTAAGAAAGTACTCTCTCTTACCAATGATTGATGCGATTGTTGAGAAAATGGCATATTGGTTTAACAAGCATAGGAAGACTGCTGCTGATATGCCGATGTCAAAGAAAGTGGTGCCTTTTGTGGATAACAAATTGCATGAACTATGTCCAATTGCTGCTCATTTAGGTGTGGCTGAGCTAAACAGCTTCCAAATTGAATACACCGTTATTGGACTGGATGGGAAGGCTTACTTGGTGGATTTGTCGAGTAAAACTTGCTCTTGCAGAGGGTTGGATATAGACAAGTATCCTTGTGTTCATGCAATCGCCGCAGCCGCAGCACTGATGAAGAAGGGAGGGAGAACTGCGGATATTAGTCTATACGACTTATGCTCTAGATATTACTTGATTGATACATGGGAAAAAGCATACTACAGGACAATTTATCCAGTGCCAAATGAGTCTAGTTGGAGTATTCATAAGGAAATACTAAATAAGTTTGCTTTACCGCCTGATTACACCAAAACGGCAGGAAGAAATCAAGAAAACCGGTTTCCATCCACTAGAGAACGTCGCAGGAAGACGAGTAATAGGTCTGTGTCTAGCAGAGGTTTCGCTTTCTATTTCCAGAGCAGCCAAACTGGCAGCTCAGTTTGATTTATGTGTGTGTTCTGTAATCCTCGGTTTTGTACAACCATGTTAGACTATGTACAACTATGAACCGTTATGTATTTGAGTTTGGTGAATTTGTATGACCAGGTTTAACTAGGTACAAGTATAAACAATTCTGAGTTTCATTTTTCAAATTCCCACTACGAAGTACAACTGGATACAACTAATATCATGAATTTTTATAACTGAACTAACAATTATTAAACCTACAAGCGAAGTTAATCAACGATTTAAGACCTATAAACCCATTTTCAACTATAAGAAAACAATTACTAATAATTAGAACATTAAAATTTATTTTTGATACAAATTATGTTTCGCTCCATCAAATAACCCCTTACAATATAAGGAAAACATCTATATTGTTAAGCGTTTTAGGAATAAAAAATCAAAATATTAAATTCTTCACACATACTTCTATCAAAACGTTGTAAATGATGTTTAATGTTCAAAAACATTTGTACAACTACACCACAATAGTTTAGGGGAGAGTTCAACTAGAAATACAATAAAATTGGAAAAGTACAACTATTAAGAGTTTGGTTCTACTGATTGCTTGTGTACAACTAAGTTATATTTTTTGGGAAATTTACTAAATTTACATTCGGTTTTCAGTATTGCGCCAGCGGGAAGAATTAAAAAATATAAATTTCTAATAAAAATCAGGTCACTTTTCCAAATATATAATCAAAAACCCTAGTTACTTTTTGTTTTTTTTCTTGTTCTTCGACGAGCCCCCTTCGACTGAGAGAGAGAGAGAGAAAGGACGATTCTGAGAGAGGAGACGAGAGGGACGATTCTGAGAGAGGAGACGAGAGGGACGATTCGCCAATTTCAACAGGTCAAGCAATTTCAATTTCATTCGTTCGTGTAGATCTAGGTCGTTTCAGTGAGCAATTTCAATTTCATTCGTCTATATCTAGGTCGTTTCCTCGTTTCAGTGAGCAATTTCAATTTCATTCGTGTAGATCTAGGTCGTTTCTGTTCAGTTTCAAGTTGATTCGTGTAGATCTATGTTCTTTGAGTTTCAGTTCAGTTTCAATTTCTGAATCTATTTTTAATTTCAAAAATTCGAATAAATGGGAAGATTCAGTCCGGTGACCAGTTCCGAATCATCAGCTGAGCTGGATCCATGCCTCATAGCAGATGGTGAATATGGGAGGCCCAAAAATTGTTTCTGCGGTGGAGCCGTTTTTACAGAGACATCCTATACAAAAATCGATCCTGGGAGGCGATACTTCACCTGTCGTCGTCGTGATGTGAGTTATTTATGATTATTCTTTGGTATTTATGTTGGTATTCAAATTTTTGGGAAGAATAGTACTCTATTTATGATTATTCTTTGGTATTTATGTGTAGGACGAAGGGTATCATATTCGGAAATGGTGGGATTTTGTGGTAGACGAAGAAATAGATATCTTACATTCTGAGATTGATCGTCTTGAGGGAAAAATCCAGAACAACGGAGCAAATGAATATCTCGCGGAAAAGGCCATCATAGAAGTGAAGGAAGGACAGGTTCAGAACGAGGAGAAAATTGCAAAGCTGGAGATGCTTCTTCTTCAGATGAACAAGAAGAGAATCAGCGTGGAGATGGCGTTTGGGGTTGTTGCAGTACTTGTTCTTCTACTTAGTTTAATTATAATATTTTTTAAGTAAGTTCTATGTATTGTTTGTATTTTAAGACCTCCCTTAAATGTCATTTTGTAACTCAGTCGAACCATGTATTTCAGTTGTTCTATGTATTTTAAGTAAGTTCTATGTATTGTGCTTGATAAAACTCAGTTGAACCTAGTAAAACCGGGTTGTCCGGTACAACTAACTCACTCGAACAATTTATATCAGTTGTACAACATTCGTTTATGTTCAAATTTGTTGTAAAACTCAGTTGAACCAATTTGTACTAAGCAAACAACATAAACTACTATCAGATCAGTACTATCAAATAAACAACCTGTACCAAACAACATATAGTACCAAAAGATAATTGTCAGGTCATCAAGTACCAAAAACTACCAAGCAAACACCATCAAGTACCAAAATTCAAGAACATAAACTACTTCTTCTTCCCCACACCCTTTCCCTTCTTCTTCCCCGCACCCCTTCCCTTCTTATGTCTGCCGCCCTTATCCTTCTTCTGTACCTCGCTCTCTCTTTTACGTTTCTGCACATGCTCACTAGGAGTGTAACAAGAAGGTGCTTTCATTGTTCACTTCTTCGGAGGTTCGAATTCCTCCTCCTCCTCCTTTCCATCCGCATTATCCCCCTCCTCCTTTCCATCCGCATTATCCCCCTCCTCATCTGCATCTCCTAAAATATATGAGAACTTTTTTATGAACAACAAAGTAACAACAGAAAAATGACAATAAATCCATTAGAGTTAAAACATAAAGTTTTACCTTCTTCGCCCTCACTATGGCTTCGAGCAAGGCTTGGAGTAGGGCTTCCAACAGTTTCAGAACCTTTAATTCGGTGCTCCTTCACAAAATTTTCAACACTTTTCAATCGGTCATCAAAACCATCCACCTTATCATTTACTTCCTGTACCACTTTCTCCATTCGCTCCACCGCTTGATTCAGCCCCAACACCACTTCCTTCAGCCCTAACACGGATGCAACACTTTCATCTTTACTTTCATCTTTAAGTGCATTTTTGGCATCACTATCTAGAGCTCGAGCTGCCAAGTCGATATCATAGAGATCTTTCCACCATATCTTCCTCCCTTGTTTTATTAGATGGTTTCGCCACATCTCAACAATCGGATCAATGAACTCTATACCATCATCGCAATCATCGCCTATGATGTGGTCCATCAAAGCTTCCTCGTCAGAATCATGTTCCAAGATGCTTATGATATCCTGCGAATATCAACAAAAATGTAACAATTAAAAATAAACTCATATCAAATACAAAAATAACCATTTATGAGGACTAACTCTCACCTTGGTATTTCCAATTGCCTCGTTTATGTCTTCTAATGGATAACCTTTCATGGAAGTCTCCAAGAACTTGTGCTTACACATCCTTGGACAGCCCTTCTCCATGGGTACCTCTACTCGAAATATCCATTTAAGCGCATGAATACACTCAAACGCAAAAATCTACACATAGAGTTGCATCATTAATACACTCAAACGCAAATATCTACACATAGAGTTGCATTAAAATCGACTTAAAACAAATACTTTAATATCACAACTAATAGTTACCTCTAGAGGAAGAATGAATCCAGAAAATGTCAATGACTCTTTGTCTTTGACGATGCCCTTGAATTTTTTCATCGCCCTTTTCATCTCCTCCATATAGTCATCAAAAGTATAACGCCCCCATGGAAATGTCTTGCACAATACCAAATCATCAACCACTTTAAGCAAGAAAGGCTCTATATTCCCTTTTACCTTAGATTTCGCTTTCAACACAGTGCATAAGAACAACAGGACAGCTAGCTTCTTCTTATCTAACCCGCTCGTCAATGACAGCATTTTCTCTTCCACATCTTCAATTCTTATATTGTCCTTCCTTCCAAACATCCTTTGCACAAACTTAAAATCGCCTTTTTTCTTATCCCTCAAGTCATCATATACCCTCGGATAGTTGTGACAGTCCAACCCACTTAACAGAGCATGTTCCCTAATGGAATATCTGATCGGTACTCCATTAACCACAAACCAGAACTCCTTCTCTGAATCCGTACAAGCTTGATGAAGTAGCAACATCCACAGACCCATAGGCTTTCGGTTTGGCTCCTCCTCCATATGAAAAATATGCTTGAATTGAGGATGTCTTGTGAACCATGTCGATTCATTTTTCAGCTTCTTTATCATAGACACTGTCTTCACGACAGTACATCTCGATCCTATCTTACATCCTCTGGTATATTGATCTGGAGTGAAGTAGAACTTCTCTGGTTGCAATGGTGGCGTTTCATCCTCCTCATCCTGCAAATTCAAACGTAGTTGAACTTATTGACACGTACTTGAACCTACTGAGACGAGGTTGAACCCACTATCACTTAGTTGAACTAACATAGAAATATTAGCTGAACATATCAAAATGTATTTGAACATAGTTTAACCTGATATCAATATACTACTTAGTTCTCCCAATTGTCCACACATCACTAATCATCCTAATATATTTTCATCCATTCTCCAATATCAATCTAAATTTCAAGGTAACAAAAATGCATAAGACTTGTAAATAATACCTCTTTCTCAACACCAGCCTCTTTTTCTTGCTCTTCCTCGACAAAATGCTCTTTTCCCTCTTTTTCTTTGTTTTCTTCGAGAAAAAGTTCCTTTTCTTGCTCTTCCTCGAGTTAAAACTCTTTTTCTTACTCTTCCTCGACATAAAGCTCTTTTTCTTGCATTTCTTCGAGAGAAAGCTCTTTTTCTTGCATTTCTTCGTGAGCAGAATTTGATGGTTCTCCTTCAAACAATACTAGAGCTAAATCAAAGTTCATCTCTTCTGGAGTTTGTGCGGCTTCTATTGGTTCTTCTTCGATTGGTGAAGTTGTTGTTTCTGCGTCGGTTTTAGGAGGAGGAGAGTTCGGAGGAGAGTTCGGAGGAGGAACATCCATTGCAGCTCCTTTTGTTTCTTTTGCTGCCACAGTTTCAGGAGAAGGAGATCAAACCAACATTAATAATGAATCCCAATTGAACGACAAGAGGAGAAGAACGGAATATATCACAAAGAGAAGAGAAGAGGAGTCATACAAGTGATGCGGAGGAGAAGACGAATCAGAGAGGAGCAAAAGAATCCGAGAGGAGGAGATGTGGAGGAGAAGAAGCGAGAAGAGGAATCGAAGAGAGTACTCAATCGGAGAATAGGCTATGCGGAGAAGAAGGAACGAGTAGAGGAATCGGAAAGGAGGCGATGCGGAAGAGACGATTTACAGTGGTGTAAATCGAAGAATCAAAAATTAGGGTTATTTTTTTTTTGGATTCGGGTTTGAAGTTGGAGAAAATCCGAGTGGAGTTGTAATTTGTTAGATTTTTTAAAGACATAATTGTATTTGTACACTTTTTTATTATAATTTAATCAAAACATAATTATTTATTATAAGAATGGCATATGAGATTGCATTTTGGTCAACAATGGCATTCCAGCCATTTATCCATTTTTTTTCCCATTGGTAATGATTTTTGTAATCTTGGAATTAAATTCTGGGTGAATTAAAATTCATTGATTCGTTAGGGTTTCTGTTCGCTTTATTCTTCTGTGTATTATTTATCGCTATTTTGATGCAATTTTGTTAGGGATTTTTCAGGAAACCGTTTCTGAATCTTTCCAATTTTTTTTGGAGTTTGGAAAAGTTAATAACAACTTTGATGGTGTTTTTTTTGCTATAAAAGGTTTTGATTAATTTGGACAATGATTTACAATAGAGGAAGATTTGTGCCGGTTGTTAGGGATTTTCCAGAAGGTTGTGGTGTTTCCTCTTTGATCAAATCTAAGTTTAAGGTAAAAAGAGTCATCAGATTCTTCTATCCGAAACCGGATGTGACTTGTAAAACATTTTGAATGCTTAAAAGCGTAAATTTGTTTTTTTTTGTTGTAAATGTTCAGAGTAGAAGAACCGTGGAAGCTCATAGAGACTTGCCAGACTTGTCCAGGATAGAAGAGGATGATTCGAATCATTCGGAGACTGGGACTTCTTGCGTAATTGAAGGATTGGATAACGCAAATGACGACGAATCGGTTGGATCTAATGTAAGTGTGAAAGATCATCATCAAGAGAAGGAAGTTATAGGAGAAAGCCAAGAAGATAATACACAAAACCAGGTTCTTGAATGCTCAACAACAGTGAGAAAGACGAGCTCGGAAAAGAAGAGGAGATTGAGTTTAGGTAACTCATCAACCATGGAAGTTGAGTCAGAAGATGTCGTGAATGCATCAAAGAGAGTTATTGTTTCGGGACTCGCAGCTGAGTCGAAATCCCCTTGGAGGCAACCGAGGCACCAAGGTTCAAAAAGATTGAAATGAGTCTTGAGCTTTTCTTGAATCTATGTTTTTTGGTTTCTTGTTTTATATGATTCTTAATGTGGTGAAACCATTTAAGTAGTAAGTAAGACTCTGGAGTCTAGACAATAGTTTAGAAGTAGATAACTCTTTTGTCTCTTCAGAATTTTGTTTTCGTGACTAGAGGGAACTGAGTACAAGATATCATGATTTAGCAAATTCAATTTCGTAATCATTCGATTTCTGTCTCCCGAGATTGAGACAAATACTACTAAATCAGAAATTGAATTTGCCGGTTATGAAATCACCATTGTGATCTTGTTTTCTGGTTTCGACCCACCAAAATGATTATAAAAAAAAAAAAATCACAAACCGGTAAGCTCAATAGGCTAATAAAGAATTTACTAAACCGGTTTCTGGAGTCTCTCTCTCACTTGTTGAGGAACACACACATTGTTCATGTGGTTTTACTTTTTAGGGATTACTGAATTTTACGGAGCGATAGGCATAGAGAGTGTGTGAAGAAACCCGATCACCTGAAGCCAAATCGAGAAGATGAGGTTTGCGTTTTCGTCGACGAGCAAGAGATTTGTGCATCGGAATCTTGTCGAAAAGGGTGATCCCCGAAAAGCTTCTCCCTCGATTTCCATTTGCGGTTTCCGTTGCTGGAGAGGAGCTTTCTCAGGTGCCAGCGATGGTTACAGAGAGATATTGAGAAATGGGCTTCGTGATATAAAGCTAGACGATGCCGTTGATTTGTTCGGTGAGATGGTAAAGTCTCGTCCTTTTCCTTCCATTGTTGATTTCAGTAAATTGTTGAGTGCCATCGCCAAGACGAAGAAGTTTGATGTTGTCATTTCTCTCGGCGAGCAGATGCAAATGTTAGGGATTTCTCATAATCACTATACTTACAGTATTTTGATAAACTGCTTCTGCCGCCGCTCTCAGCTTCCTCTTGCTTTAGCTATGCTTGGGAAGATGATGAAACTCGGCTATGAGCCTGATATTGTCACGCTTAACTCGCTTCTCAATGGTTTCTGTCACGGGAATAGGATTTCTGATGCAGTTTCTCTGGTTGATAAAATGGTGGAAATGGGATGTAAACCTGATACCGTCACATTCACAACTCTGATTCATGGACTTTTTATCCATGACAAAGCCTCAGAAGCAGTGGCTTTAGTTGAACGGATGGTGAGAAAAGGCTATCAACCAGATTTGATTACTTACGGTGTGGTAGTAAATGGAGTATGTAAGAGTGGTCATACTGATTTTGCCCTGAACCTGCTCAAGAAGATGGAAGCGGAAAAAATAGAGGCTGGTGTTGTGATCTACAATACAATTATTGATGGTCTCTGCAAATACAAACATGTGGATGATGCACTCGACCTATTCAGTGAAATGCAGAACAAAGGGATTAGACCTGATGTTTTTACCTACAACTCCCTCATAAGTTGCCTTTGTAATTATGGAAGATGGAGCGATGCCTCTCGACTACTAAGCGATATGATTGAGAGGAAAATCAACCCTGACGTTGTTACGTTCAATGCATTGATCGACGCATTTGTGAAAGAGGGAAAACTTTTGGAGGCCGAGAAGCTGTACGAGGAGATGATCGGAAGGTCTATCAATCCTGATATTTTCACATACAATTCACTGATCAATGGACTTTGTTTGCAAGATCGTCTAGAGGAGGCCAAGCAGATGTTTGATTTTATGGTTAGCAAAGATCGTCTCCCAGATGTGGCGACATATAATACTCTCATAAATGGATTTTGCAAGTGTAAAAAGGTAGAAGATGCTATGGAATTCTTCCGGGAGATGTCTCAAAGAGGATTGGTTGGAGACACAGTCACTTTCAACACTCTTATCCAAGGATTTTTCCAATCTGGAGACTGTGAGAATGCTCAAGAAGTTTTCAAACAGATGGTTTCTGGTGGTGTGCCTCGTGATATTATGACATACAACATTTTGTTAGATGGGCTTTGTAATAACGGGAAGCTAGAGAAAGCAATGGTCATATTCCAAGATATGCAAAAGAGTGAAATGGAACTCAATATTGTCACATATAATATTGTGATTAAAGGGATTTGCAAGGCTGGTAAAGTGGAAGAGGCGTGGGATTTGTTTAGTAGCCTCGGCCTTAAAGGAGTGATGAAGCCTAATGTTGTAACCTACAATACAATGATCTCAGGATTTTGTGGGAAAGGCTTAAAGCAAGAAGCGGATGCCTTGTTCAGAGAAATGAAAGAAGATGGGCCTCTCCCAGATAGCGGTACCTATAATACGCTGATCCGGGCACGCCTTGGAGCTGGTGACAAAGCCGCATCAGCAGAACTCATCAAGGAAATGAGGAGTTGTGGATTCTCAGGAGATGCTTCGACAATAAGCTTGGTTTTTCATATGTTGCATGATGGGAGATTGGACAAAAGCTTTCTGGACATGCTTTCTTATACAGTTTATCCTCGAGAGGAATTGTCAAGCATGCAACATCTGTGAGGTAAATTAACGTTTTCTATTAATTGCTTCTCTGGAGATGCTTTCGACAATAAGCTTGGTCACTGATATGTTGGATGATGGGAGATTAGACAAGAGTTTTTTTTGGACATGCTTTCTTAAAGCAATCCTTGAGGTGAAACCGATTTTTTATGTTACTTTTTCTTCTGATTACTTCTCAACGCAGTTCTTATGTTCTCATGTTATGGTTGCTGTTGTGTCTTAACTTAGGACTGATACTGTTGTTTGTGTATTTCCTTGCGAACACACTTTTTTTTAACACAAGATCAGTGGTGTGATTGTCAGTGCATGATTGTGGTTTTACTTTAGATTTGGTTTTTTTACATCGATTCTGTTTTCCGTATACAAATCTTTTGAATTTGTGTTTCCATGTAGAAATCTTTTGAATTTGTGTTTACTATCCGAAACATTTATTTTTATTTTTATTTTTTACAACATATATGAGACATTGTTAAACGTGGATTTTTTAAATAGACTTTCTGATCATCTCCTCCTCGTGATATTATGACATACAAAATTTTGTTAGATGGTCTTTGCAGTAAAGGAAAACTAGAGAAACCATGGAAGTCGAGTCAGATGTTGTGAATACCTCAAAGAGAGTTCTTGTTTCGGGACTCGCAGCTAAGTCGAAAACCCCTTGGAGGCAACCGAGGAACCAAGGTTCAAGACAGGTGAAAAGATTGAGGTGAGTCTTGAGCTTTTCTTGAATCTATGTTTTTTGGTTTCTTGTTTAATATGATTCTTACTTGCAGGAGTAGAGAAGGTGGATTATCTAAAAGCATGACTCTTTCTTATTCCACTAGACAATAGCTTAGAAGTTAGAAGTAGATCACTCTTTTCTTTTGTCTCTTTAGAATTTCTTTTGTTCCCTTTGTCTCTTTAGATCAGAGGTTTCAGACTAGAGGAATCCGAGTACAAGATCTCATAATTTTGCAAAACTTCGATTTTGTAATCATTCGATTTCAGTTTCATTTGGTGAAGTACCGAGAGATCCTTGACACAGTCCGAGAACGAGACAAATATTAAACCACAAACTGAACCGAGTTTTGAACCGAACCGAACCGAAAATTGAAACTATAAATCAAAATCAGTTTAAGAAATTGAAAATTAACTGTACTTGATGATTTCATCTTTATGAGATTGGGAAAAGAAACTGAACAAATGCAAATTTAAACCAATGTATAGAAATCGAAAATTTAAATGAACTCGGTTCTGGTAGATGAAAATGAACAAATCCTTTCCAAAATTACAAAGGAATAAGTGAAAAATGAATTCATTGACTTATATTATATGTGTCAGTTTTGTTTAAACATGAATAAACGCAAATGGCTTAACCCACCAAAATGATTATAAAAAAAAAAAAAAAAAAAAAATTTNATCGGTTTGTTCGGTGAGATGGTCAAGTCTCGTCCTTTTCCTTCCACCATTGATTTCAATAAGTTGTTGAGTGCTATTGCGAAGATGAAGAAGTACGATGTTGTCATCTCTCTGGGCGACCAGATGCAAAAGTTGGGGATTTCACAGTCTGTATACTTACAATATTTTCATCAACTGTTTCTGCCGCTCCTCTCAGCTCTCTCTCGCTTTAGCTATGCTTGGGAAGATGATGAAACTCGGCTATGATCCCAGTGTTGTCACGCTTAACATGCTGCTCAATGGTTTCTGTCACGGGAATAGGCTTTCTGATGCCGTAGCTTTGGTTGACCAAATGGTGGAAATGGGATGTACACCTGATACCGTCACATTCAACACTCTGATCCATGGGCTTTTTCTCCACGACAAAGTCTCAGAAGCTGTGGCTTTAGTTGAACGGATGGTGTTGAAGGGGTGTCAACCTGATCTGGTTACTTACGGTGCGGTAGTTAATGGAGTGTGTAAGAGGGGTCATACTGATTTGGCTTTGAATCTGCTCAAGAAAATGGAATCGGACAAAATAGAGGCGAATGTTGTGATCTACAATACAATTATTAATGGTCTCTGCAAATACAAACATGTGGATGATGCAGTCGACCTATTCAGTGAAATGGGGAACAAAGGGATTAGACCTGATGTTTTCACCTACAACTCCCTCATAAGCTGCCTCTGTAATTATGGAAGATGGAGCGATGCCTCTCGACTACTAAGCGATATGATCGAGAGGAAAATTAACCCCGATGTAGTTACGTTCAATGCATTGATAGATGCGTTTGTGAAAGAGGGGAAACTTTTGGAGGCCCGAAAACTTTACGAGGAAATGATCGGAAGGTCTATAGGTCCTGACATTTTCACATACAATTCCCTGATCAATGGGTTTTGCATGCACAATCGTCTAGAGGAGGCCAAACAGATGTTTGCTTTGATGGTTAGCAACGGTTGTCTCCCAAACGTGGTGACTTATAATACTCTTATCAATGCATTTTTCAAGTCTAAGAAGGTAGAAGATGCTACGGAACTCTTCTGCGAGATGTCTCAAAGAGGATTGGTTGGAGACACAGTCACTTTCAACACTCTTATCCAAGGATTTTTCCAATCTGGAGACTGTGAGAATGCTCAGGAAGTTTTCAAACAGATGGTTTCTGGTGGTGTGCCTCGTGATATTATGACATACAACATTTTGTTAGATGGGCTTTGTAATAACGGGAAGCTAGAGAAAGCAATGGTCATATTCCAAGATATGCAAAAGAGTGAAATGGAACTCAATATTGTCACATATAATATTGTGATTAAAGGGATTTGCAAGGCTGGTAAAGTGGAAGAGGCGTGGGATTTGTTTAGTAGCCTCGGCCTTAAAGGAGTGATGAAGCCTAATGTTGTAACCTACAATACAATGATCTCAGGATTTTGTGGGAAAGGCTTAAAGCAAGAAGCGGATGCCTTGTTCAGAGAAATGAAAGAAGAAGGGGTTCTTCCAAATGAATATACCTACAATACGCTGATTAGGGCACGCCTTAGAGATGGTGACAAAGCCGCATCAGCAGAACTCATCAAGGAAATGAGGAGTTGCGGCTTCCGTGGAGATGAATAAGATTGGTTTTTGATATGTTGTATGATGGGAGATTGGACAAAAGCTTTGTGGACATGCTTTCATAAACAGTTTATCCTCGATACAATTGTCGAGCAACCCTGTTCCGATTGGAAGCAGCATCTGTGAGGCAAATTAACGTTTTATATTGATTGATTCTCTGGAGATGCTTTCGACAATAAACTTGGTCACTGATATGCTGTATGATGGGAGATTAGACAAAAGTTTTGTTTGGACATGATTTCTTAAAGCAATCCTTGAGGCAAATCCGATTTTTTTATGTTGCTTTTCTTCTGATTACTTCTCAAAGCAGTTCTTATGTTCGCATGTTATGGTTGCTGTTGTGTCTTAATCCTCAAAGAGAGTTATTGTTTCAGGACTCGCAGCGAAGTCGAAATCCTCTTGGAGGCAACCGAGGAACCAAGGTTCAAGATAGGTGAAAGATTGAGATGACTTTTGAGCTTTTCTTGAATCTATCTTTTTTGGTTTCTTGTTTATATGGTTCTTAGTGTGGTGAAACCATTTAATTGTAGGAGTAGAGAAGGTGGATTATCTAAAATCAAGACTCTTTCTTATTCCACTAGACAATAGCTTAGAAGTTACAAGTCTTTAGGTAATTTCTTTTGTTCCCTTTGTCTCTTTAAATCAGAGGTTTCAGACTGGAGGAAACTGAGTACAAGATCTCATAATTTAGCAAAAATTCAATTTCGTGATCACTCGATCTCTGTCTCTTGAGATTTTTGATCAGTTTCATTTGGTGAGGACACTGAGAGATCTTTGACAAATACTATACCAGAAACTGAACCGAGTTTTGGACCGAACCGAGATTAGAAACCATAAACCAATTTAAGAAATTGAAAGTTAACTGAACTTGATCTTATCAGGTTGAGAAAAGAATCTGAAATTTCCAAGCAAAATATTGTTTTTATTGTCAATTTCTAATTTCAGCAGAAAATAAAAGCTCTACCTGGTTTCACTATTGTGATCTTCTTATTTTTGGTTTCATTCAACCATCTTCCTCTGAAAACACTCTCTACCTGAATGATTCGGTTTTCCAATATTTAATCTGATTTATTATTTAGTTCAAGGATTCTCAAAATTGTTTGTTTTTGTTTAATTTAAATTGAAATATTTTGTTTGTTTTGTTGTTTACGTGTAATATAATCATCGATGTCCATGTTTCTATATTTACCGGTCTAAACCGGATATTATCATTTGTATATCGGTTGGTCTCGATTCCAATATAATTTATAGAAATCGAAAATATAAATGAACTCACGGTTCTGCTAGATGAAAATGAAAATGAACAAAGTGCTCCTTTCCTAAATTGCAAAGGAATCCGAATAAGTGAAAAATGAACATGAAAAAGAAAAAAAATAAACGCAAATGGTAAACTAAGCCCCACCAAAATGATTATTTTAAACAAAAAAATAAATCAGAAACCGGTAAAGCTCAATAGGCTAATAAAGAATTTACTAAACCGGTTTCAGGAGCCTATCTCTCTCGGTGGTTGAAGAACTCACACACACTGTTCATGTGCTTTTAGGGATTATTGAATTTTACGGAGCGTTAGGCATAGAGAGTGAGAAGAAACCCGATCATCTGAAGCCAAATCGAGAAGATGAGGTTTGCGATTGCGTCGACGAGGAAGAGATTTGTGCACCGGAATCTTCTCGGAAAAGGTGATCCCCGAAATGCTCCTCCCTCGATTTCCATTTGCTGGAGACGAGCTTTCGTTTCAGGTGCTAGGTATGATTACAGAGAGAAGATTAGAGGTGGGTTTCTACTTGATATAAAGCTAGATGATGCAATCGGTTTGTTCGGTGAGATGGTCAAGTCTCGTCCTTTTCCTTCCACCATTGATTTCAATAAGTTGTTGAGTGCTATTGCGAAGATGAAGAAGTACGATGTTGTCATCTCTCTGGGCGAGCAGATGCAAAAGTTGGGGATTTCACAAAATCTCTATACATACAATATCTTCATCAACTGTTTCTGCCGCTCCTCTCAGCTCTCTCTTGCTTTAGCCATTCTTGGGAAGATGATGAAACTCGGATATGAGCCTGATATTGTCACGCTTAACTCGCTGCTCAATAGTTTCTGCCACGGGAAGAGCATTTCTGATGCCGTAGCTTTGGTTGATCAAATGGTTGAAATGGGATACAAACCTAATACCGTCACATTCACAACTCTGATCCATGGGCTTTTTCTCAACAACAAAGTCTCGGAAGCAGTGGCTTTAGTTGAACGGATGGTGTTGAAGGGGTGTCAACCAGATCTGGTTACTTACTGTGCGGTAGTTAATGGAGTGTGTAAGAGAGGTCATACCGATTTGGCTTTGAATCTGCTCAAGAAGATGGAAGCCGACAAAATAGAGGCGGATGTTGTAATCTACAACACAATTATTGATGGTCTCTGCAAATACAAACATGTGGATGATGCACTCGACTTATTCAGTGAAATGGAGAAAAAGGGAATTAGACCTGATGTTTTCACCTACTACTCCCTCATTAGTTGCCTCTGTAATTATGGAAGATGGAGCGACGCCTCTCGACTACTAAGCGATATGATTGAGAGGAAAATCAAGCCCAATGTTGTCACTTACAGTGCATTGATAGATGCATTTGCAAAAGAGGGGAAACTTTTTGAGGCCCGAAAACTTTACGAGGAAATGATCGGAAGGTCTATAGGTCCTGACATTTTCACATACAATTCCCTGATCAATGGGTTTTGCATGCACAATCGTCTAGAGGAGGCCAAACAGATGTTTGCTTTGATGGTTAGCAACGGTTGTCTCCCAAACGTGGTGACTTATAATACTCTTATCAATGCATTTTTCAAGTCTAAGAAGGTAGAAGATGCTACGGAACTCTTCTGCGAGATGTCTCAAAGAGGATTGGTTGGAGACACAGTCACTTTCAACACTCTTATCCAAGGATTTTTCCAATCTGGAGACTGTGAGAATGCTCAAGAAGTTTTCAAACAGATGGTTTCTGGTGGTGTGCCTCGTGATATTATGACATACAACATTTTGTTAGATGGGCTTTGTAATAACGGGAAGCTAGAGAAAGCAATGGTCATATTCCAAGATATGCAAAAGAGTGAAATGGAACTCAATATTGTCACATATAATATTGTGATTAAAGGGATTTGCAAGGCTGGTAAAGTGGAAGAGGCGTGGGATTTGTTTAGTAGCCTCGGCCTTAAAGGAGTGATGAAGCCTAATGTTGTAACCTACAATACAATGATCTCAGGATTTTGTGGGAAAGGCTTAAAGCAAGAAGCGGATGCCTTGTTCAGAGAAATGAAAGAAGATGGGCCTCTCCCAGATAGCGGTACCTATAATACGCTGATCCGGGCACGCCTTGGAGCTGGTGACAAAGCCGCATCAGCAGAACTCATCAAGGAAATGAGGAGTTGTGGATTCTCAGGAGATGCTTCGACAATAAGCTTGGTTTTTCATATGTTGCATAATGGGAGATTGGACAAAAGCTTTCTGGACATGCTTTCTTAAACAGTTTATCCTCGAGAGGAATTGTCAAGCATGCAACATCTTTGAGGTAAATCAACGTTTTCTATTAATTGCTTCTCTGGAGATGCTTTCGACAATAAGCTTGGTCACTGATATGTTGGATGATGGGAGATTAGACAAGAGTTTTTTTTGGACATGCTTTCTTAAAGCAATCCTTGAGGTGAAACCGATTTTTTATGTTACTTTTTCTTCTGATTACTTCTCAACGCAGTTCTTATGTTCTTCGGAATAATACATCAAAGAGAGTTCTTGTTTCGGGACTCGCAGCTAAGTCGAAACCCCCTTGGAGGCAACCGAGGAACCAAGGTTCAAGACAGGTGAAAAGATTGAGATGAGTCTTGAGCTTTTCTTGAATCTATGTTTTTTGGTTTCTTGTTTAAGACAGGTGAAAAGTAGAGAAGGTGGATTATCAAAAATCATGACTCTTTCTTATTCCACTAGACAATAGCTTAGAAGTTAGAAGTAGATCACTCTTTTCTGTTGTCTGTTTAGAATTTCTTTTGCTCCCTTTGTCTCTTTAGATCAGAGGTTTCAGACTAGAGGAATCTGACTAAGTACAAGATCTCATGATTTTGCAAAAATTCAATTTTGTAATCATTCGATTTCTGTCTCCTGAGATTTTTGATCAGTTTCATACTGAGAGATCCTTCACACAGTCCGAGAAAGAGACAAATATTAAACCAGAAACTGAACCGAGTTTTGAACCGAACCGAAATTAGAAACTATAAACCAATTTAAGAAATTGAAAATTAACTGTACATCTTTATGAGATTGGGAAAAGAAACTGAACAAATGCAAATTAATACCATTTATAGAAATCAAAAATTTAAATGAACTCGGTTCTGCTAGAATGAACAAATCCTTTCCAAAATTACAAAGGAATAAGTGAAAAATGAATTCATTGACTTATATTATACTTCCTCTATTTCTCAAAAATTGATTTTTTAAATTTTTCACAGATATTAAAAAACAATCATTGTTTACTTTTTTTTATTATTTTTGTTTGTTTTTGAATTTAAATTTATTTTCTCTATTACTTTTTGTTTGTTTATTATTTTGAAAAAATATATATTAAATCTAATCCAGAAAATCAATCTGGAACAAAAATAGAATCTAAAACATCAAACGATAGGGAGTATGTGTTAAACATGAATAAACGCAAATGGCTTAACCCACCAAAAATGATTATATATATATAAAAAAAAAAATAGATCACAAACCGGTAAGACCAATAAGGCTAATAAAGAATTTACTAAACCGGTTTCAGACTTTCAGGAGTCTCTCTCTCGGTGGTTGAGGAACGCACACTGTTCTTGTGGTTTTAGGGATTACTGAATTTTACGGAGCGATAGGCGTAGAGAGAGTGAGAAGAAACCTGAAGCCAAATCGAGAAGATGAGGTTTGCGTTTTCGTCGACGAGGAAGAGATTTGTGCACCGGAATCTTCTCGGAAAAGGTGATCCCCGAAATGCTCCTCCCTCGATTTCCATTTGCTGGAGACGATCTTTCGTTTCAGGTGCTAGGTATGATTACAGAGAGAAGATTAGAGGTGGGTTTCTACTTGATATAAAGCTAGACGATGCAATCGGTTTGTTCGGTGAGATGGTCAAGTCTCGTCCTTTTCCTTCCACCATTGATTTCAATAAGTTGTTGAGTGCTATTGCGAAGATGAAGAAGTACGATGTTGTCATCTCTCTGGGCGAACAGATGCAAAAGTTGGGGATTTCACAAGATCTCTATACATACAATATCTTCATCAACTGTTTCTGCCGCTCCTCTCAGCTCTCTCTTGCTTTAGCCATTCTTGGGAAGATGATGAAACTCGGATATGAGCCTGATATTGTCACGCTTAACTCGCTGCTCAATAGTTTCTGCCACGGGAAGAGCATTTCTGATGCCGTAGCTTTGGTTGATCAAATGGTTGAAATGGGATACAAACCTAATACCGTCACATTCACAACTCTGATCCATGGGCTTTTTCTCAACAACAAAGTCTCGGAAGCAGTGGCTTTAGTTGAACGGATGGTGTTGAAGGGGTGTCAACCAGATCTGGTTACTTACTGTGCGGTAGTTAATGGAGTGTGTAAGAGAGGTCATACTGATTTGGCTTTGAATCTGCTCAAGAAGATGGAAGCCGACAAAATAGAGGCGGATGTTGTAATCTACAACACAATTATTGATGGTCTCTGCAAATACAAACATGTGGATGATGCACTCGACTTATTCAGTGAAATGGAGAAAAAGGGAATTAGACCTGATGTTTTCACCTACTACTCCCTCATTAGTTGCCTCTGTAATTATGGAAGATGGAGCGACGCCTCTCGACTACTAAGCGATATGATTGAGAGGAAAATCAAGCCCAATGTTGTCACTTACAGTGCATTGATAGATGCATTTGCAAAAGAGGGGAAACTTTTTGAGGCCCGAAAACTTTACGAGGAAATGATCGGAAGGTCTATAGGTCCTAACATTTTCACATACAATTCTCTGATCAATGGGTTTTGCATGCACAATCGTCTAGAGGAGGCCAAGCAGATGTTTGCTTTGATGGTTAGCAAGGGTTGTCTCCCAGATGTAATGACTTATAATACTCTTATAAATGGATTTTGCAAGTGTAAGAAGGTAAAGGATGGCATGGAACTCTTCCTTGAGATGTCTCAAAGAGGATTGGTTGGCGACACAGTCACTTACACCACTCTTATCAAAGGGCTTTTTCAATCTGGCGATTGTGATAATGCACAAAAAGTTTTCAAACAGATGGTTTCTGCTGGTGTCCCTCCCAACATTTGGACATACAACATTTTGTTAGATGGGTTTTGTAATAACGGGAAGCTCGAGAAAGCGCTGGTCATATTCCAGGATCTGCAAAATAGTGAAATGGAACTCAATATTGTCACATATACTATCATCATAGAAGGGATGTGCAAGGCTGGTAAAGTGGAAGATGCTTGGGATCTGTTTAGTAATCTCAGCCACAAAGGAGTGAAGCCTAATGTTATAACCTACACAACAATGATCTCTGGATTATGTGGGAAAGGCTTAATGCAGGAAGCGAATGCCTTGTTTAAAGAAATGAAAGAAGATGGGCCTCTCCCAGATAGCTGTACCTATAATACGCTGATCCGGGCACGCCTCAGAGATGGTGACAAAGCAGCATCAGCTGAACTTATCAAGGAAATGAGGAGTTATGGATTCTCAGGAGATGCTTCGACAATAAGTTTGGTCTCTAATATGATAGGATCAGACAAAAGCTTTCTGAACATGCTCTCTTAAAACAGTTTATCCACGAGAGAAGAGGAGTGGTAGAGCAAGTTTCTTGCAGGCAAGTTTCAAAGTGTTAACAGTAGTGAGAAGAATAACATGTTGGNCATCGTGAAGTAGATGCATTGTATACAAAAATGAAAGCAGACGGGCTTATGCTGAACGACGGCACGCTATGCCTTAGAGATGGTGACATAACCGCATCAGCTGAACTTATCAAAGAAATGTTGAGCTGTGGCTATGCACCGTCTTTACTTGGAGACAGAGAAGCTAGGGGAAGCAAAAAAGCTCTCTCTTTCTTGTGATTGTCACTGTGATTTGTGCATTTCCACTTGGTGTTTCTCTAATGTCGAGCTGAGAGATCCTCGATTACTTCATCCAAGCATTGAGTATCTTGTTCATTCAAGTGCTATCGAATGGCGACTGCATATGGGTTCTTCATGCATCCCTCACTCCTAATCCGAGATTCTGTTTATGGGTTTTGCATTGCAAAGGGATTTTCTAGATGAAGATCTTTGTGCTCCGTCATCATCATCAGCAGCTCTATCAATGGTGCTAATAAGCATTGCTTCATCGTCTCCTTCTGATATCGGTGCTTGAGGTGAGATTTCTGCCTCCGTTACCTCAAATTGCATTTCCTGGCCCACTCGTGTTATGTTCATGGTTTAGTTTTTCTTTCGAAATCCATTGGTTTGAGACCCTTTTTTTTACTACCGGATTGAAGTTGTTCTGGCTGTTCTGTTATGTCTGAAATGGTATGCAAAGCTAGAATATTTCAAGTCTCGTTTCGCCTTAGAAAGATCTTAACTCCCAAAATTGACCTCCAATACATTTTTAGTATCCCTCTAAAAGGCATTCTTATTATTAGGCTTTCTTCAATGCATCTTGTCGTCTGATTCATGCTTCTCTGACTCATCTAGCTTATACATCAGTTCCGTCTTCTGGTATCTAATGGTAACTACAAAGGTTTTTTTCAGTTTTAAAGATATAACTATCACTTGGCCTTTCTCAAAACCAATGGAAGTGTTACTCTAGAAGCAATCTTTGTTGTTTCTTGCGGTTTTTTTGGGTGTCTTTTTTGAAAAATTTGAGCTCTAAAACCGGTTTGACTTCGCAATGCAGGTACTCAGGAACAGAGGAGTGTATGAAAAAGAGAAGTATTTGGCTAACCGGCATGAGGAAGAGTGAGCATCACTAAGTTTCTCAAGCTTATCAAGATTTCTCTCTTTGTGCATAAACATAAGAAATGTAGGGGAAAAAAACGCGCTGCCAGAGGTTAGAAAAAGCCATGAAGTTGTAAAAATTTCCTTAGGACAAATGAAAATTCTATGAGGAAAATTGCAAATTCGAGTCATAGTGTATTACTCTATTCTTTTATGCAGAGTGTGACATCTTGAGATGGACACATTATTCATTAAAACAAATCTTCTCGCTTGCAAGAGAATTTTTTTTCTTTTGTTCTTTCCTAATAATAATTGACACTCACTTGTATTCATTGAATTTTTGAAGTTTTAATTAAAAAGAATATTTTAGAACTGTGGGAAAGATTCAATCATCGACAAGGCTAAAGGTATTTTGACTATTTGGATGGCCCCATCCATATCTCTTCTTTTTGGAGACATCGTGTGATGGAAATGTATTCCTCTTCCTTATCTTCTGCTAACAGCTTCACAGTTTCACAGTTTTTTTTATTTACTCATCTGCTAACAGCTTCACAGTTTTTCTTTTTTACTTTTGGAAACTCTTTCTCTCTGCAACGATGGGTAGTTGCTTCTCTGTATCATTATCATGTGATCAAGTTGTGAATCAAGTCTCTCAATGGTTATGTGTCAAGGAGAGTTATATTCACAACCTCGAGGAGAATCTCACAGCTTTGGAGACAGCTATGGAAGAGCTGAAGGCAAAGCGAGATGATCTGTCAAGAAGGGTGGAGAGAGAGGAGAATAAAGGTCTAAGAAGGCTTGCCCAAGTCCAGGTATGGCTTACTAGAGTGGAGACCATCGAAAGCCAAGTTAATGGCCTGTTTAGTGTTAGACAGATTGAGCTTCAGAGGTTGTGTCTTTGTGGGTTTTGCTCCAAAAGTTTAAAATTGAGTTATCGTTATGGGAAGCGGGTTTTCGTGATACTAAAGGAGGCTGAGAGTCTCAAATCTAATGGAGTTTTTGAAATTGTTGCTGAGAAAGCTCAAGCGTCTGAGGTGGTAGAGAGACCTATTCAACCAAAGATAGTTGGTCGGGAAAAATTGCTTGAAACGGCATGGAACTGTCTCATGGAAGATGAAGTGGGTATCATGGGTTTGTACGGTATGGGTGGAGTTGGCAAAACTACACTTCTCACGCAGATCAATAATAAATTTCTCGAACAAGAAGAAGCTTTTGATATTGTGATTTGGGTTGTTGTATCAAAGGATTTACAGATTCAGAAGATTCAAGAAGATGTTGCAAAGAAGCTAGGCCTGGCTGGCGAAGATTGGAACCAGAAAGATGAAGACCAAAAGGCATGTGATATACACAGTGTCCTAAAGAAGAAGAAGTTTGTGCTGTTTCTGGATGACATATGGACCAAACTAAATCTACATGGGATCGGAATCCCCTTCCCAAGTAGAGAAAACGGATGTAAAGTAGTTTTCACCACTCGTTCTCGAGAAGTGTGTGGACGCATGGGAGCTGATGAGGTGGAAGTGCAATGCCTGGCTCCTAATGATGCATTGGATTTGTTCAAAAAGAAAGTTGGAGAGATCACGTTAAGAAGTGATCCAAACATACCAGATCTTGCAAATGTGGTTGCTAAAAAGTGTCATGGTCTACCACTAGCACTTAACGTCATTGGCGAAGCCATGGCAAGCAAACGGACGATTCAAGAATGGCGGTATGCGATAGATGTTTTGACTTCATACGCTATCGAGTTTTCCGGCATGGAGGATGAGATCCTTCCGCTTTTGAAGTATAGCTACGATAATCTTAAGGGGGAGCATCTCAAATCGTGTTTGCTATATTGCGCTTTATTTCCAGAAGATTATGAAATCCCTAAAGAAAGATTGATAGACTACTGGATAGGCGAAGGGATTATAGATGGAAATGAAGGTATCGAAAGGGCTGAGAACAAGGGTTACGAGATAATTGGTAGTCTTGTTAGTGCATCATTGCTGATGGAGGTTGAAACAAGTCTAAGTGTGGGTATAATCACAGATTACGTGCGTATGCATGATGTTGTTCGTGAAATGGCCTTATGGATCGCATCTGATTTGAGAACAGAGAAGGAAGCTTTCATTGTGCATGCAGGTGTAGGGTTAAGTGATATCCCAACGGTTAAGAATTGGAACGTTGTGAGAAGGATGTCATTGATGAATAACAAGATTGCTCATCTTGATGGCAGTCCTGAATGTCTTGAACTCACAACTTTGCTCATGCAATACAGCCTTTTGGGGAATATATCGAGTGAATTCTTCAAATCCATGCCAAAGCTAGCTGTTTTGGATCTATCGGATAATAACCAGCTCTCTGAAGTGCCCGAAGGAATATCACAACTAGTTTCTTTGCAATATCTCGACTTGTCGTTTACAAGTATACGTCATTTTCCTAAGGGTCTACAAGAGTTGAAAAAACTAATTCACTTAGATTTGCGGTACACATATATGCTTTCGAGTATTAGTGGGATATCAAGGCTCCATAATTTGAAAGTCTTGAACTTACGTTTTTCTGGTTTTTCATGGGATCTCATCACAGTGGAGAAGTTGGAAACCTTGGAACATTTACAAGTTTTAATCACAGGTTTCCGTCTTCGTCTTCCTCTATCTCTGGAGCAATTTATGAGCTCTCATAGGTTGACGAGTTGTACACGATCTGTAAGGATCTGGAAGATGGATCTGGAATCATCTGGAATATCAATTCCGGTAACTATGGAAAAGCTTCGTGAGTTCACCATCCTTGAATGCAGAATCTCTGAGATAAAGATATGCAACAAAAGCAAGACGGTTTCTCCTCTACACAATCCGAGAAACATATGCTTCTCCAGCCTCTCCGATGTGTCTATACAGGATTGCAAACGCCTGAGGGAATTGACTTGGCTAATCTTCGCTCCGAATCTTAGAACTCTTGTTGTTGGAGGTGTAGATGAACTAGAAGATATAATAAATAAAGAGAAAGCTTCTGAAGGTGAAGAATCAGGGATTGCTCCGTTTCCAAAGCTGGTTTCTATTAGCTTGTTTTATCTACCGATGCTGAAGAATATCTATTGGAGACCTCTACTCCTTCCATGTTTAAAGGAAATCCATGTAGCCGCATGTCCAAATCTGAAAAAGCTTCCACTCAATTCTCAAAGTGGTGAAGATGGACTCATCATAAACTACAAAATGGATAAATGGATTGAAGGTGTGGAATGGGAGGACGAAGCAACCAAAACCCGCTTCTTATCTTCATTATAAAAGAATGGATTGAAGGTGTCTAATTTCTCGTCTTGTCTTATTTGTTTTCAAAGGATCTTTTTTCTTTTTTCTTTTTATGTGTGTTAGATTGGCTTATCAGGAAGCAATCGAAGTGGATGATGCCATTTGGGTTTATTCCAAAGGGACTCTCTCTTTCGCACTCCTTGATGCTTTCTGTGAACTCTCTCTCTCTCTCTCTCTCTCTCTCTCTGTTTGTTTTGTTGTTGTTGAACTCTCTCTCTCTGTCTGTTGCTTTATGTGAATTGTTTCTTGAATTTGCATCGACACTGCTCTCTATTATGGTTACTCTGACTTGTAGCGAATCTTAATTGATTTTTTTAAATAAAATTTCATCTTTTGTTTGGTATATTCATAGAGAAATCTTGGTAAGCTTGAGAAACCAAGTGATGATCTTCCCATTCCTCTCTATATCGCTTAGGAATCCCTAGGATTTGGATTTGGTCTTCAAATGTGGCATATATGGTTTTGATTTCCATTAGCATATCTTCCTTTGAAGGAAGCTTGATCCGACCCGACAAAACACCAGCGATCCACTTGCTTTGCAGCTCAAACATATGGAATGGTAAAACCTGAAAATCCGATTTGTTGAGATGTACAACGGATAAAAATTAAAAAAAAAAACTTGAGGAAAAACGTGACGCCGATTTAGAGCTTTGTACCTTCCATGTCTGCTTGGTACAAGTATCAGCTGAATCTGACCAAGAAGCGACATGAACCTCTTTGGCAAATCCAGCAATGTCTCTACTTATATCAACAGCGCTTGAAGAGCTTCCAATAACCACAACAACCTAATCAAATGTAGCACAATCTTCACATGAAATTAAGCATTATACGTAAGAACCTTGACATTATATGATCTTTTGAAAAACGGGTACCTGGTCTTTGAACGGTTCGGGAATACGATAATCAAGTGTCGAGAGAATGTCGCTGATGTCGAACAAGATTGATTGGGTTTCTGGCAGTCCGGAATGTCTTGAACTTACAACTTTGTTCTTGCATAAAAACAAGAAGACGTTGGTTAATATCTCAGGCGAATTCTTCCGGTCCATGCCAAGACTAGTTGTTTTGGATCTTTCGTATAATATAAATCTGTCTGAATTGCCAGATCAAATATCGGAGTTGGTCTCGTTGAAATATCTCAACATGTCGTTTACAGGCATACAGAGTTTGCCTGTCGGTTTTCGCGAGTTGAAAAATCTGATTCATTTGGATTTGGAAGGCACGAGTAAACTTTCAAGGCACGAGTAAACTGAATTTGAAAGTGTTGAAATTACTTCGTTCTAACGTTTCATGCGGTCCCAACACACTGGATGAGTTACAAGTCTTGGAACATCTAGAAATCCTAACCATTGGAATCATTTACGGTTCAGGTTTCGATCGATTTTTCAGCTCTCACAAGCTGATGCGTTGTACACAAGCTCTAGCAATCAAGAGTTGTCAGTTAGATCCTCTGATATATCGTTTTTAGGTAGTATGGAGAAAGTTGATGAAGTCCTTCTCGATGGATGTACTATCTTTGAGACAAAGATGATGGATAATGCAAGTGTTAGAAGCAAGATGGATATTCCGAAAAATGCATGCTTCATGAGCCTCTCTCGCATTACTCTTCAACATTGCAAACGCGTAAGAGAATTGACGTGGCTGATGTTCGCCCCAAATCTTACAAAGCTTTTTGTTTACGGTGCATACGAGTTAGAAGACATAATAAGCAAAGAAGGTTTTGGTTGTGAGAGTTCAGAGATTGTTCCTTTCCAGAAACTAAGAACTCTACGTTTGGTTGATCTACCGGAGCTGAAAAACATCTATTGGTGCCCTCTGCCATTTCCTTGTCTTACTAAAATCATTGTACTCAACTGCACAAAGCTGAGAAAGCTTCCACTCAATTCGAAAAGCTGCTTAGGTGTTGGTGAAAAGGGACTTGTCATAAAGTACAATAAGAAAGAATGGTTAGGAGGAGTTGAATGGGAGGACAAAGCTACCAAAGACTGTTTTTTACCTTCATGCATAGAGCAGGTATAATTTCTCTTCTCCTCTTTTCTTGTTTTAATGTAATTTTCTGGGATATGAATATGAAGTGCTTTTATTTTCATGATTTTTTTGGTAAGTTTTATGAGATATATAACTAATATTAATTGGTCATGATTAGATTGTTCCGTGATCTATATATTACTTTATGTTTTTTTTTTTAATTTTTGATGTGAGAAAAGACATTTTTGAAAATCATTACTGGGAATATAAGTTGTGTGATGCTGCTAGAACATGAACTATAAGATTAAAGATATAATTAGAACTAGTAATGTTACAATTATGTCCGAAGCTTCTAATGAAGACATAAACCCTCCAACGCCTCAAAATGTACCAAACCATACCCAAAATAGAAGGAAACCAACGTCAATATGCATTTCATGATGAATGGTGAAGGAAACAATGTTTAATTTGTAAATAATCAGGTGCGAGAAGGGGCACCAAGATCGTCCGCAGAGTAAGGATGAATCAAAGCACTGTCCATTTGCCAGACCTTAAACGACGCCGTAACGGTCGCATTAAGGGCGTTGTTGAACAAGAAAAGCTTCGTAGCTCCGTCAATGGCTTTTGTCGGATAAACCCTAGACGTAATACATGTTCTTCCACCTTGTCCGAATCCTTCTACTATTGAATGATCCACCTACACAAAATTGAAATTTAATAATAACACAATTAAATATAATTCTTGTTTAAAAACAAAAACAAAATGAAAGTAATTTATAATAATACTTGGTTATTGGTTTTAAGGATATAAAATTTTACCAAGATTCTCATAGTCAATTTCTCCCCTTTTAGGACCGGTACGAAGCTTCCGTATATTGATTTCACCACATCGTTTGCCGTGGTCGACCTATTAAAAGACATTTTGATTAACCATAATTAAGTCAATATTTTTCTTATAACCGAGGATCTCTATATATAAGCTAGTGTATTTTTTCGAAATCTGCATTTAACAGAAATGTATGGTTAATTAAAATGCAAATGTATGGATTGGATTATCTTTTTGAAAAATTACTTACCTTAAGGTGTCAGTGCAGAAGAAAGTATTGAGTTTAGAATCTTTTCCCTTAGTCACATAGAGATAAACTGGAGTTTGTTCCGATAAGCTTTCGTCAGTAAGAACCGAGAATCCGAAAGGCCCTAAAGCACCACTCACGGTGGAGCCTCCGCTGGTTTCGCAGCTGAAATCGTCGTCGGCCTCCACGGAGTCGTCTCCAAGGACTATTTCGAGATCTTCTTTTTTTATCTCGAACTCAGCCTCTATGTCCAGCTGAGCCGAGGGACCCACATCGACCGGAACCACCGTCCCTGGTTCAACCTTCATGTCGAATTTACTGCTGCTTAGTCTCAAAGATTCGATTTCCTCAACTGGCCATTGGACTAAGTTTTTCCCCGTCTTCGTGTCCAGGACAACAGTTCGTGGAGTGCCCTGTATATGGTTTAATAAAATTTTGATCCTATCTTGGGACAAAAGTAACAAACACAACAAAGCCCTAACTTTCATAGCACGTTAGGTAAAGAAAACATACCTGAACAGAAGACCAACCCTTTTGTACATCAGCAGCTTCACTGTCAGACTCACCGATCCAACCCCACAAGATTCTTCGTCCCTTATTTTGATCGTAAAACGTCTTTGACGCATAAAATTTCCCGTAATCATATCTCAAACCGGTACTGATCCCGACATCGATAGAAGGATAATCAGGGACCCATGTTCCATTTGATTCGTAATACGTCCCAATGGCATAATGATCGATCCTAGTATCGTCCATGCTAGCCTTCACGATATGTTTAACATCTGGTCCGTTGACCGAACTGTCAAGCCCATTAACTTCAGTCTTGGACACCGGGTAAAAGTCAATGCACTCCCACATTCCGGTATCAGGGACTTAGTGCAAAAAGGTATCTAGCATCTCGTAAGTTTTGAAATCAGTTGTGTCATAGACAAGAGATATTCCGGTTCTATTGACCTTGGAGCCGATCGTGATCCGCCATTTTCCGGCTGATGTCTTCCAAGCCGTTGTCGGGTCACGGAAGTCTTTTGCGCCGATTCCTGGAGGCGGTACGAGAACCGGGTTGCCAGAGAACTTGGTCCATTTCAACAAAAGTGGGTCGCTAGGATCCTCTGGATACGCAAGATTTTGAACCTAAAAACATAATAATTACTAATATCATCGATCGATTGGTCCGACCAAATTAAAAAGATTTCAAATTTTCAATAGTCAATTCAAATGTAGTTAATTAGTTCATTAACCGGTTAATTAGTTCAACTGGTTAAAAAGTGCTATTTTAGTGATATTAGACACGAATTTGAATCCAATACTAAACTTGTGAAAGAATTTATTCACGTTTTCAAAACAATCACGAATATTATAATAAAATAAAACCAATATTAAGTCTTAAAACTTACGAATAAAAGATCTAGTTTTAAAAAAAGAATTATTCAAGAAGAATCAATATATACCCTGTCTCTTATACACATCTAGATGTGTATAAGAGACAGCTCGTAATTACATATTCTGTCATCATTCCTCATTACTCGTATTTCCATATTTGATTCATAGAAATCTCTGTCATTAGGCAAGTAGGGTATTGGTCTCTACATATATAAACAATGTACATCTCTAAGAATGAGAGATAGAGAAACTATTTCATCTCCTTCTTGCGGCTCTTGAATGTATCAAGAATCCTTTCCCTTAGTCACATAGAAATAAACTGGGGTTTGTTCCGATAAGCTTTCGTCAGTAAGAACAGAGAATCCGAAAGGCCCTAAAGCGCCACTCACGGTGGAGCCACCGCTGGTTTCGCAGCTGAAATCGTCGTCGGCCTCCACGGAATCGTCTCCAAGGACTATTTCGAGATCTTCTTTTTTTATCTCGAACTCAGTCTCTATGTCCAGCTGAGCCGAGGGACCCACATCGACCGGAACCACCGCCCCTGGTTCAACCGTCATGTCGAATTTACTGCTGCTTAGTCTCAAAGATTCGATTTCCTCAACTGGCCACTGGACTAAGTTCTTCCCCGTCTTCGTGTCCATGACAACAGTTCGTGGAGTGCCCTGTATATGGTTTAAGAAAATTCTAACACTATCTTGGGTCACAAGTAACAAACACAACAATCCCCTAACTTTCATACCACGTTAGGTTGGAAAAACATACCTGAACAGAAGACCAACCCTTTTGTACATCAGCAGCTTCACTGTCAGACTCACCGATCCAACCCCACAAGATTCTTCGTCCCTTATTTTGATCGTAAAACGTCTTTGACGCATAAAATTTCCCGTAATCATATCTCAAACCGGTACTGATCCCGACATCGATAGATGGATTATCCGGGACCCATGTTCCATTTGATTCGTAATACGTCCCAATGGCATAATGATCTATCCTAGTATCGTCCATGCTACCCTTCACGATATGTTTCACATCTGGTCCGTTGACCGAACTGTCAAGCCCTTTCTCTTCAGTCTTGGACACCGGGTAAAAGTCAATGCACTCCCACATTCCGGTATCAGGGACTTGGTGCAAAAAGGTATCTAGCTTCTCGTAAGTTTTGAAATCAGCTGTGTCATAGACAAGAGATATTCCGGTTCTATTGACCTTGGAGCCGATCGTGATCCGCCATTTTCTGGCTGATGTCTTCCAAGCCGTTGTCGGGTCACGAAAGTCTTTTGCGCCGATTCCTGGAGGCGGTACGAGAACCGGGTTGCCAGAGAACTTGGTCCATTTCAACAAATGTGGGTCGCTAGGATCCTCGGGATAGGCAAGATTTTGAACCTAAAAACATAAAAAGTACTAATATCATTGATCGATTGGTCCGACCAAATTAAAAAAGATTACAATAGTCAATTCAAATGTAGTTAATTAGTTGATTAACCGGTTAATTAGTTCAACTGGTAAAAAAGTGTTATTTTAGTGATATTAGACACGAATTTGAATCCAATACTAAACTTGTGAAATAATTATTCACGTTTTCAAATCCATCACGGATATTATAATAAAACAAAACCAATATTAAGTCTTAAAAATTATGAATCAAAGATCTAGTTAAACCAAAAGAAGAAGAAGAAGAGGATAGTTTATGAATCAAGGATCTAGTTAAAAAAGAATTATTCAAGAAGAATCAATATATACCTGTACGAATTTGTCGGTGGAACCGGTGTAGAGCATGACAATAGAACCATCATCGAGGAAAGTGGCCGAACCGGTCCAGACGCCGTTAGCGTCGTACCACTGGTCAGGAACCATGGCTAATGGGAGGTGAAGCCAATGGATAAGGTCCTTTGAAACGGCGTGACCCCAAACAATGTCACCCCACACGGCTCCATTTGGGTTATATTGATAGAACAAATGATACCATCCCTTATAGAACAATGGACCTGGACACATGATTAGCATTTCATTTGTTGCGGTCAAAACTAAAGTTTTCAAATGTAAGAAATTTTTAATAAATAATAAAATCATAGACACCAGCAGACTAGGTCAAAATATATATTATTATGCATGGTAAACTCTTGAAAAGCTAAGAGCAAATGCAATGCAAAAATATTTTAATAGTATCTTAGGAAGAAAAAATATTAATTTTTAAATAATGAAAAAATCTAAATCAATAAGAAGATGACACACAATAAATAAGTTTTTTAAAAGTTAAGAATTGGTTCTTAAATAAAAAATTTAAGAACTACTTGTCACTCTTCTCTCTTACTTTTTCTTATTTTATTATTATTTTTAGTTAAGAAATTCTTTTAAGATTTTTGCATTGATGATGGTCTAAGCGGCACTAGTTTTGTAACATAGAAACAAAACTAAAATGTTATTTAATTTCAAACGGATGAAATATTATATTCTAATATATCTTTTCGGCTAGTTTTATAGAGTGGAATCAAAACCATCGCAATAACTTTTTTTTTTTTGACTGCCATCGCAATAACTATTTATACGCCAGTTTATGCTGATTTTGTTTTTTTTTTTAATTAAAGTTTGTTTGTCAACGGACCAAGTTTAGTGATTTGGGTTACTAGAAAAGATAGTAGAATCTCGGATCACAAAATAGACAGCTAACACACAGTAATTGGCAAGCAATGATTTGTACAATTTGCACATGACTCACGTGGTATACAAATCTAAGCTTACCATTAGGATCTGCAGACGGAGAAGCCAGAAATTTGCCATTCACAGACGCCATTGGATAGAGAAAAAATAGAGAAAAAAACAACAAGCATAAATACATTAAATACCAAATGAAAAACAATAATCTTATATGTAATTTAAAAAAAAATGAAATCGAATGATATATCCCGGATTGAAAATTCTCGGGATTTGAAATTAAAAAAAAATTATTGGACATCGATCACTCTTGCGTAATTACTTAAATCTTGTTCCTTAAGCTATGTTAATATATTTATATAAATCGTCAGGAAATCAAATCTTCAGAAAAATGGGATCAGTAACATTTTTTTATATATTGTTAGGAAACAAAATGAGGAAACAATTTTGAGCTATCTTAGCTATATATATATAAGAAAATCAATAATGATAAATTCAATTATTCATAAATCATAACTAATAAAATAGTCTCTTTTTTTTTTCTTTTTTTTTGTTAATATTTAATACCGTTCATCCAATTGTTCTCAGGCTGGAAATGAAACGCCGTTCGCTGCCACGACAACACAGTATTGTTCCACGAGAACGCTTCCGTTTTCCGGACGTTGCTCTTCTCCGACACATCGGACAAACGAGCACGTGACTCCTCCGCTGTTCCATTGGCGGTGTCACGTACGTATCCATCGTGTATGACGATGACGGTGACGTACAAAGCGATCAAGAGCAAAATGACGGCGATATGGACTTTGATGGGTCGTCTCCGGTGGGTTTCCGGGATCGACTCGGATCTTGAATGGGATATTAATGGCTCTTCTCTGAGTATTACGGGCAAGAGGGCTTCGGAGCTCGCCATTTCTTTTTGCTTCGGATGCAATGGCAAGTTCACTTTATATATTGGAAAATCAACAAAAACGTGATGATCTCAAACTAAGTATATCAGTATTTATATCTGAGACAGGTCTGCAAATCAGAGTTGTGATTTTTATTTGTATTTAATACTCAATAATTTATTAATTAAATGGATTTTAGGTCAATATATTAGATCGATTTGTGCTACTACTACCTATCCTTGTTGTGCACACTGCAAACATTAGCATATATATATACAATATAAATGGGCCAATTTGTAGCTGTTTTCCAAGTTTCTCAAAATGAGAAGCAGTCCTTTTCAATCACACATATAAAAATAAAATTATTTTTGAACTTTTGCTCATGCCAAGCCCTCGGAATTCTAAAAGATAATTTAATATAATTTCAATTTGGTTAATATATTTCTTATAAATATATATGCTGATAACGGTTGAATCATATGTTGACTAAAAATGAAGATGTAAAATTGGAGGACTAATTTCTCTTTTCTTTCAAGTTTTCTATTCTCTTATAATTTAGTATAGAATAATTACTTAGATATTAAAAAAAGGACACGAGCAACACGCGCGAGAGGGACGTGCCGACCACTAATTTGGAGCTAGAAGAATTTTTGTTTTTGTTATTTTCCTGTTGTACATAAACAAAGTTATACGAATATTTTTCTTTCTTACATTATGTCAAATATTTAAGTAATATAAGATTTTTCAAGTTAAATATTAGGAACCTGTTTTTAGCAAGATCTCAGATCTATGAAAACATAGCTTAGAATAAATACTTTTGTTTTAAAAAGTTTTTAGCGATTCATTCATTTGATTTGGTTCATAGATCCTATATCTTTTGATTTTTGTTTTGCTTTTTTCAGTAAGCTTAATTTTGTTTGATGGTTGATCATTAAAACTTTCATCAGACTTATCACAAGTTTGTTTGTCTGTTTTGTCAATATTAATACATATAATGAGAATCACTTGCGGTTAGTGATTATCTTGAATCAAATTAAACATGCATGTTATTATAAAATTTCGACATATCTAATAGATCTTGTCAAAAACATTAATAAAAGAAAAAAATTACTCATAATGTTCATTTTACTACTTTCTTACCAGGTGAATACCGTACATTCTCGTTCATATAAACTAAAATAATGTAAAGTTTTAGAAAAGTCGCTATATATCTCTTTTCCAAATTATGAGTATGATTGGTACTTTCTTTTCGCTATCGACACAAAAAATGTCTTCAGATGATAACCAAATTACAGAAGCTGCTGATGCAATGGTATTCTCATTTATTTTAATATCGCTATTTTGTGATAAGAATATAGTTGGTTATCATCTGAACAAAAAGCCTGAAGGTAGTTGACTTTTTGTTTTTATTTTTCCCCTTCAATTACTTTATATATCCTGGAAAATGTTTTTTTCTCATTCCAGGAGCAATGATCAATGAACGAATCCGATTTTTTTTTTTATTAAAATGAGAAAATAATCTCATTTTTCTTCTCTTCACTCACATGATGAATCAATCACACAGATGACAGATCAAATCAGACCCATTATATCACAACAATCAAAAGACTAAACAAAAAAAAGGAGAAAATTCCCTTATTATTTGTAAAATAATCAGAAGCGGGAAGGAACATCGAGATCATCCGCAGAGTAGGGATGAATAAAAGCACTGTTCATTTGCCAGACCTTAAACGACGCCGTAATAGTCGCGTCAATGGCGTTATTGAACAAGAATAGTTTTGTAGCTCCGTAGATGGCTTTTGTCGGATATACCCTTGAAGTAATACATGTTCTTCCACCTTGTCCAAATGCTTCCACTATCGAATGATCCACCTATATACAAAAATTAAAAATTAATAACAAACACAATTATTTTTAATTCTTGATTTTAGATAATGGTATTAGCCTATTAGGGATATGATACATTACCAAGATTCTCATGGTCAATTTCTCTCCTTTTAGAACCGGTACGAAGCTTCCGTATACCGGTTTCACAACATCGTTTGCCTTGGTTGACCTTTATATTAATTAAAAAGATTTTGATAAATATATGGTTAAAATGCAATTTATTGATTGATTAATTTGTCAAAGAGTTACTTACCTTGAGGTGTCAGTGCAGAAGAAAGTTTTGAGTTTTGAATCTTTTCCCTTAATCACATAAAAGTAAACCGGAGTTTGTTCCGACAAACTTTGGTCAGCAAGAACCGAGAATCCAAAAGGCCCTAAAGCCCCACGAACGGTGGAGCCACCACTGGTTTCGCAGCTGAATTCTTTGTCGTCTGTCACGAAGTCATCTCCAAGAATAACTTCGAGATCGTCTTTCTTGATCCTGAACTCAGCCTCTATGTCTAGCTGAGCGGCTGGACCCACTTCGACCGGAACCACCGTCCCTGGTCCAACCTTCATGTGGAATTTCTTGCTGGTCAATCTCAGAGATTCGATTTCCTTAACTGGCCATTGGACTAAGTTTTTCCCCGTCTTTGTGTCCAAGACAACAGTTCTTGGGATCCCCTGATCATGATTTAAGCAAAATGAATCCCTAACGTGAATCACAAGTAACTAATATATATCAGAGGCCTAACTTTCATACCACGTTAGGTTAATAAGAATCCATACCTGAACAGAAGACCAACCCTTCTGTACATCAGCTGCTTCGCTGTCAGATTCACCGATCCAGCCCCATAAGATTCTTCGTCCCTTATGTTGATCGTAAAACGTTTTTGACGCATAAAATTTACCGTAATCGTATCTCAAAGCGGTACTAATCCCGACATCGATTGTAGGATTATCCGGGACCCATGTTGCATTAGAATCATAGTATGTCCCAATGGCGTAATGGTCAATTCTAGTATCGTCCATGCTAGCCTTCACGATATGCTTCACATCCGGTCCATTGACCGAAGTGTCAAGACCGTTTCCTTTAGACTTCGACACCGGATAGAAGTCGACGCACTCCCACATTCCGGTGTTTGGGACTTGGTGCAACAAGATATCGTGTTTCTCGTAGGTTTTGAAATCGGTAGTATCGTACACGAGAGATATTCCGGTTCTATTGATTTTTGAGCCGATGGTGATCCTCCATTTTCCGGCCGATGTCTTCCACGCCGTTGTTGGGTCACGGAAGTCCTTCGCGCCGATACCTGGAGGCGGTACGAGAACCGGGTTTCCGGAGTACTTGGCCCATTTCAACAAAAGTGGGTCGCTAGGATCCTCAGGATAAGCAAGGTTTTGAACCTAAAAAGATAGGAGTTACTAATATTATTCATTGGTCCGACCAAATTCATATTGAAAAGATTTTAAAAATCAACATAAGAGTAGTTAGCTTAACCGGTTAAAAGATATTACTTTTGTTTTACATGAGTCGAATACTACATTTATACTTGTCAAAGAATTATTAATTTAAAAAAAAAAAAAATTCCATCACAATAGTATCAAAAACCGATTTCAAATATAGAATCAAAGATCAAGTTAACCAAGAAAAAAAACGGGATTTTAAAAAATCAATACCTGTACAAATTTGTCGGTTGAACCGGTGTAGAGCATGACAATGGAGCCATCGTCGAGGAAAGTGGCCGAACCGGTCCAAACACCATTAGCGTCATACCACTGGTCAGGAACCATGGCTAATGGGAGGTAAAGCCAGTGTATAAGGTCCTTTGAGACGGCGTGACCCCAAACAATGTCACCCCACACGGCTGCATTTGGGTTGTATTGATAAAAGAAATGGTACCATCCCTTATAGAACAATGGACCTGTACACATGGTTCACATTTCGTTTGTTGGTACCATATCTCGTCCTTAATATGTAGGGACCATGTACAAATTTATCATAATTTATGACAAAACCCCATAGCTAGTCCATATTAAGACTAGATCTCAAGTTTTCATTTATTAAAATATACAAATAATAATAAAAAAAAAAATCTACAAATCAATTGATATATAAGTTTAACTTTATATAAAAAGGCTAGCATATATATGTTTCAAAAATAAAAAATAATTACGAATTGAATATAGCGCAGCTAGTTAAAAAAAAAGGAAAAAAAGAGAGCAATATAAAGTATTATTGTGCCTCAAAATTTACTAATATATTCTAAGTTGTTGCTTTTTTATATTTTTCCGGGCTAGTGTCTTAGAGTGGAATGAAAACTTGGGCATAATCTTCTTTTTTGGGTTCAAATGGCAAAATCTATACACCAGTTCATGCTGAAACGGTAGAAAAACAATATATGTGTGAACAGACCCAGTTTTAATAGGATCTCGAACATTAGCATAAAAAACAATTTAAAAACCCCTTTTTACTAAAGAAATCACCACTATAAAGAACGACGTTTCAAATACAATTGGGTTGGTAGAACGAGTTAATGCAGTTCACAAAATAGACTCTCAACGCACACTAATGGGCAAGCAATGATTTGTACAATATGCACATGACTCACGTGGTGTATACAAAACAAACAAAACAAAAAGAAAAATAATTGGCTCTCATTACTTTCTGTTCAGATTTTGTCTGTGTACTTTTTTTTGTTCAATGTCTTTGTACTTTTATTTTACCTTTTAAGGTGTAAATTAATAATTCTCTCTCACAATATTTTACTATTTAATTTTTTTTTTTTTTTTGTTCCAATGATATTAATTGTGGTCCGCAAACGACATGCCGTGTTGTCATATATCTACCAATAATTTTTGGGGGGTAATAGATATATCTACCAATATGTTTTCCATATTTAATATAAAAATAAAACAAGGTCAAAGGAAACAAAATGTATACTTCTAAAAGCACAAAAATAGAAGACTTCAATGTAGGATCTAGAGCTTACCATTAGGATCTGCAGACGGAGAAGCCAAAATTGTGCCATTCACAGACGCCATCGGATAGAGAAACAAAAAAAGAACACAATAAATTAAATATGAAATGAACATAATAAATTTTCCTGATTGAAATTGTAAATATTGGATATCATCAGTCTTGCTTAATTACTTCAATCATGCTCTTAGCTTATGATCCAAATATATAAACCGTTACTAAATACAAAAATCTATAGAAAAAGGAAAATGAACATTCTTTTGGTGTTGTTTGGAAAAAAGTGTTTCCACTTTTTATTTTTTTAGCTATCAATATATAAGAAAATTAATTATATATATATATATATATATATATATATATTATTTTTATTTTTTTGGGTTAAATTATCCATATAACTAAATAATATAGGCTTCTTTTTGTTCATACCGTTCATCCAATTTTTCTCAGGCTGGAAATGAAACGCCGTTCGTTGCCACGACAACAAAGTATTGTTCCACGGGAACGCTTCCGTTTTCTGACCATCGGAATTTCTCTTCTCCGACACGCCGGCCAAACGAGCACGTGACTCCGGCGTTGTTTCATCATTGGCGCCATTCTTACTTGCGGATCCGTCGTGTGTGACGATGAGAGCGACGTACAAAGCGATCAATAGAAAACCGGAAAAGACGGCGAGATGGACTTTGATGGGTTTTCTCCGACAGGTCTCCGGGATCAAGTCGGATCTTGAATCGGATAATGGATCTTGTTGGGAGGTGACCGGCAAGAGAGATTCAGAGCTTGCCATTTCTGTTCTGTTTTGCTTTCTTTAGATTTGATGGTTGTAGTAGAATATGGCAAGTCCAGTTTATATATCAGAAAATTAATATATAAAAAAAGAAACAAATCTAAAAGATATATAAAAATATTGAATGAGACAGGAGAGTTAAGAGAGATAACTGGATTGGGTCGGCAAATTAGAGCTGTAATTTTTGTATATATTTAAGGTTTATTTACAGCCAATATTCAATAATTATTTATTAATATAATGGGTTTTGGGTCAATAGATTAGACCCATTTTGTGCTAACTTTCCTGGTTGTGCATATATGTGGAACCTCATAGAAGTAGAACAATCATTTTTTTATTCTAGCCATGATATTGCTTTAACATTTTTTTCATACAGAGAAACTAAATAATTACACAAAAATGTTTATTATAATTAAATATTATATTACAAAATATATAGTTTTTTGAAATATAGATATAAAAGGGCATATTTTATGGAAAAAGAAAATGCACTTCATCCATTTAATGAATATTTTTTGTAGATAGCTTTCACACATATGTAATTAAGATTACAGTATAATATATAATACTTAATGAGAATAAATTTGAAAACAAATATCTATAATTTATTAAATAAATATCGAAATCGATATTTTTATGAACAAACAATTATGGAACGGGGAGATTAATACTACTAGCTAGTGGTTCTAATAATTGTTTTTTTTAAAACTGAATTATATATTGCATATTCGGGTCACTTGTTTTCTGCCGCTCTCTCGTGTACCGTCGGAGCCACCTGATATATCTTTTTCATCTCACTTCGTTGTCTCAAATCCTCAACGGTCTTTTTTGTCATCTGCATTTTTTGAGAATCTTCTCACCAGCGACCCGTCAGTGGCTCTACTCCTCTGTCTCCACCTCTCTAGCGACCCTATTCGTCATCCCGGTGAGCCTTTCCGGTGAAGTTTACATCCCTATCCCGCCCATCAGCTCCTCGGCTCTGCAACCCTTTGCTCTAGCCAATCCGTTTGCGAAAATCTCCGCTTCCACCACCATCTCTCGAAGCTTTGGGCAGCCGACGCCTCATGCTCCTCTCCTCGTAGATGAAATCCCAATGGGGAAAAAGTTTTCCTTCAACGACTTATTTTTTTTCCTTTCCCGGCGCCTTACCAAGTTGGGCCTGACCCTATAGCGAATTCTGTTAGTAAGTGTTTCTATGCAAATAAACTCAGCTATGTTTCACCTTTTCTTCCTATGGGAGAAATCTTTTTCATCTTCCTATCCGAAAGGGGAGAGAACTTTTCCACCATGTTCCTTCTTTATGAGAGGAGGCTTTTTCTCGGATTCAATGCCGAGTAAACTTTCTAATTTCTACACCGATTTGTCATCTTGCATATTGACTTGCACGAAATCTAAAAATGCAACCGGATTTGTTTCAACGAATTTTGGAGGTAGGGAGAGCGACTATGTTCCAACTTTCCAGTTCTACCATGAAATATTTTTTTTTTTTTTTTCATTAATTTTACTAAAAGGTACAATAGACCCCGCAGGGTTACAGCGCTGATGATCACCAGATCGAAGTTTAATCGATCCGCATACAAAAATTAAGAAATAGCTAAATCTAATGCTAAACTTAATAGAGAGAGAACCAAGTAGTTAGCAAAGAGGTTGTTGTAGAAGTGTTAGGCTGTGCCCGAGAAAGCGGATCGAGTCTGCATCGGATCGTTTGCTTGATGCCTTTGATGATAGCTGAAGCCGTAGACGATGATGAGGTGTGAAGTCTCACATTTTGCTCCCTCCAAATCCCGTATAAGGAGGCTTGAAATGCTAGTCTTAGGATGAGTGAGATGTTTGCATCAGTAGAAGGTGAGAGAAGCCAGAGGAGGCACTGATCGAAACCTGTGGGAGGAGAGACATTCGCAGCGGAGTAGAAAGCGTGCCAGATTTCATGGCTGAAGGGACGGTCGAAGAAGATGTGTTGTCGCGTCTCATCTTCCACATCACATAGCAAGCAACGAGAGGGAACCGAGAGACCCCAACTCCTTAGTCTATCTCGCGTGTGCATTCTATTCCTTGCGGTAACCCAACATACCATGAAAATTTTATTGATGTATTTGAGCTTAGTTTTAAATTTGCTATTAATCTATCTTAAAAATCTATCTGCTTTTACTTGTATTGTTTTGAAGTTTTATTGTAGTAATAAAAAAGTATGGATAATTCTCTATTTTTATTGTATTTTGGATGATTAAGATTATGAAATGAAGGGTTTGAAAAAAAAAAAGTTGTGTTGAACGAGTAGTATATCTTAATATTTATTTGTCAACTTTTTAAAACCCACGTTTTCCGCAATGTCTATAAATGGGCCAACCTTATTTATTTTTTTATAAAGAGTAGTCTTTTCCAATTAAACATAATAATAAATAGATATATCAATTATTGCACAAAAATAAATAAATATATCAATTATTAATTTTTGAGCTTTCGTTCATGTCAAGCTTTAGGAAAGGGAACACGAGAAAGGTGAGGCAAGGACGACGGGCCGACCACTAATTTGGAGAAGTTTTTCTTGGGTCCAAGGACATTGACAAAGTTATACCAAGTATTATCTCCGTTTCAAAAAAATATATTAAAGTTTTAATTTTGTTTACAAAAACTATTAAATAACACAAATAAATATTACACAATTAACTATAATTTAAAACCATTTAATTTACATTTAACTATTAAAAACATTATTAAAACATACACATAGAATAAATAAAATCATATTTAATTTCAAAACATTATAAAAATATATATATTATATAAAACAAGATTTAACTGCATATTTTCAGGTTTTTGCGTGATTGTTAATTTAAAAATTTATTAAAACATAATTATAAAACAAATAAATATCATAAACATATACATATTATATAATACAATATATAAATGTATATTTTCATGTTTTTGCATGATTTAATAGGCTTCTCCGAACTAACAGATGAACAAACAAAGATAACTGAATTTTCATACAAGTAAAAAAAAACCAAATTATGAGATAAAATGATACAAAAGTTTCATTAGCACGGATTCTCTCCTAGTATTAGCACGGATTCTCTCCTAGTATTAATAATGGATATAACAGTTTTTTTTATAGTTTTATTAATATGTATGAAAAACTCTAAAATGAAATTTTTTTGTGAAACTTATAGAGTATTTAAGTAAAATAAAATTTCCAACTTTAATATATTAGGAACATGGTTTCAGCAAGATCACACATCTATTAAAACATGGATTTGAAGTAATAATTTTCTTATAGTTTGTTGTTAAATAGTTTTCTTTTAGTTTGTTTTTAACGATTCGTTTGTTTTGGGTTCATATATATATATATATATATATATATATATATTTTGAGGTTTGTAAACTTACTTTTTATTTTGTAAGCTTACTTTTGTTTTGTTTAATCGTTGTTAGTGAAAATTTTATATGGATAACTAGAGCATTTGTGAAATAGTAACAAGGAGCACATACCGATTCACTTATTGGCAATTAATTTAAAATTGAAAATATATGATAAGCATATATTTAATATGGTATTAGAGTCATCCGATTGTTAGACTACTTCGTAAATATTGTTCCCACCAAAATCTACATTTCAGATATTATGGGCGTGAGAATAAGATGTCAGTGAAAGTTTCACATCGGTAATTAGAAAATTTATAAAGTAGTATATAAATGATTTAGGCTAATACAATCATTATTGATTGGTTATAAGTTATATTTTAAATGGTATCAGAGTTACCCGATTGTTGGGCTACTCTGTGAATGTTGTTTGCACAAAATTTTACGTTTCAAATGTTCATACCTGAGCGTAACAGAGAAAGGTATTGTCCAAAATATACAGTTAGAATTTTGTTGAAAGTAATATATAAAAGATTGCTTCGGTTGGACCAATTAACTATATCAATTGGTTTTGAATTATAATCTTATTAGACATATATTTAATCTTGGTTGATCATTATCAAGATATTTTGTCAGGATCAATACAAACGGGAATCACTTTCGGTAAGTGTTTTGTAATTCAACCAGTTATAACTTTATGATAGGTTTCAAAAAAAAAAAAACTTTATAATGTCAACCAGAAAATGATATGCATGTAAACAGATATAATAATGATATTGAACATGTCTAAAAAATAATTATACAGGTATGTATTATACATTATTTTCTTATAATGTATTATAAACAGACAAATATATATATACATATTATATATATAAATGTATTATAAACAGACAAATATATACATTATTTTTTTAATCATGTGCAATATCATTATTATATACATAATGTATATATTTGTCTGTTTATATATATTAAACATTTGTGTATTTGGTCAGGCCACGTGAAAACTTTCATTTTTATATCACATATAAAATCTTATCACGATCGTGTCACATACATGTATGATGTATCCTACAGTGGTGAAGATAAATGATCTTTTTTTGAGCAAGTGATAAATGATCTTTAATTTGATTTAACTTTTAGCTATTGAATTAGTTTGCCACGTGAAAGGATCTTGAAGTCACATTTATAAACAACAAAAAAGATTTAGAAATTTAGTCTCTATTCAGACCTGCCGGTAACCAAATCTCTAATTCTAGAGATTCGATTTCATTTCATAATCCAAATTAGAAGTGCGAAGGAACATCACAAAATTGCATATCAACAAAAAGAAAATCAAAATTGAAACACAAAAGAGACTCGCATTTCCATTTTAAAATGTAACGGAAGTTTGCGTTTTCTATTTTAGAGTAAAACGAAAGTTTCGAATTAGAGTGGAGTAATTAAATAAAAGAAAATGTGTGATTATTTAAGGTGTTCATATTAAAAACCTAATTCAAACTAACGAAAATTTCACCTAATGTCTAATGTCTAATGACCTCACGAAATTTTAGCAATAACCGTTCATATTTAAATGCTTTTACATAAATTAATTATGTTATAATCTGGTGTCTTATTTAAAAACTATTTAGATTATTTTTCAACGTGCAAAAGTTTGAACATTGTGATACTAATTTAGTACATTTACAGTGATCAAACTACAACTGTCGTGCATGGTACAAAACTAAAAACTAAAAACAATACGATTCCAAAATGTGATCACGTATCAAGTTTGATGAAATGTCTAACTCTCTCGATTCAAAGACGACAACCTCTTTCTGTCACTATAGTTTTTTCTTTTTGTTAAAGGATTATTTTTTCTTTGATTTTTTTTTTTTTTTTGGTATAGAATTACAAGATCTCAATTAATAAAAAGGACAAGATCTATAAATTGTTGGACGTGGGAAAGCTAGATCCACATGTAAAAGACACATTCGGTCCCTCACAGGAAAAGACGTGCTTCTGAAAATTATCAAAAGTATGGTTGTCCATTTCGGAATGGATTTTCCAACCCGATCTGTATTATCATTTTTTTTTTTGACTAAAACCGATCTGTATTATCATGAATTTTCCATTCCATATATATTTTTGTTAACATAATAATCTCTTATGTCAATTCAATTAGTTGATTCCACTCGATGATAAATCCATGATAAATATTGATTCCACTCGATGTCTCGGTCCATTCTAGCTCGTCACATGGATGGCGAGGGATACTTATTGGCAGGGACCTCCTTTCAAAACAATTGAGAATAGCTATTGGAGATGGCAAAAATACCTCAGTCTAGAACGATCCTTGATTGTCCCTAGAGTTTCCTCTCAGACCTATGGGCCCTCCAAGTCTGAAATCCAAAGATCTGATGGTCGCTGATCTTATTTATGAAGAAACTGGTATGTGGAATCGTCAAAGAATCACTGAGTTACTACCACTTATGCTACACAAATCCTAAGTCTTAGACCAAGTGCCGAAGGAGCTAAAGATTCTTTCATCTGGCCTCGAATCATTCCGGAGAGTATACAGCAAAATCCGAATACCGTATAGCGGTCTCAGAGACAATTCAACATGACCCTCACCCCTGCTGCTCAGGATTTTAATTGGCATTCGGAGATCTGGTCCGAGCAGTTCTCCCCAAAGCTTAAGGTCTTCCTTTGGAAGTTAGCTCAAAACGCTCTTCCAACGGGGGAGAACCTCCTTAATCGTGGTTTGTTCACAAGCTCTACTTGCCCACACTGTGGTGACCTCGAATCTATGGAACATCTCCTGTTCCAGTGTAACTTTGCTCCGCGTGTATGGCAAAAGGCGCCCTTCAACTTCCCTATCATCTCGTCTCTGTTTAGAGACTTCAAGGCGTACTCATCGCGGCAAAACAATGGATATGCCTGCCACCGACAGGAATATGTGCAACCCCTCTGTTCCCTTGGTTATGTTGGAGCCTCTGAACAATACAGAATCACCTTCTCTTTGAAGAAAGAAGTTTTTTTAGTGGAGGACACAGTTACAAAAGCCATTGCCCTGGCCCGAGAATGGACCCCAGCACAACAGGAATCTAAGCATGATGTTCCTGGTAGTCGTGTTAGGCCTAGACCACCTGTCCTATCAAATGCTACACTATGCAATACTGATGCTGCCTGGGATCCAATTTTAAAATCTGCAGGTTTTGGATGGCACTTCTCGGACCAAGCCAGGAACAACATCTCATCGGACAACTTGGTTGAACCACACGTTCTCTCCCCACTCATGGCAGAGGCTCTGGCGATCCGTGCAACCCTCTCAAACGCTCTTGAAGTAGGCATTACCAAGCTCTACCTTCATTCTGACGCTCATGATTTAATCCGAGCCATATCTTGCCGAGAGCACATCAAGGAAATCTTTGAACTTCTCTTTGATATTCAATCTCTCGCGTCTCTGTTTCTCTATATTTCCTTTGTGTTTGTTCCTCGCTCAGAAAACTCCTTTACTGATGCGCTAGCTAAGAAATCCCGAAAAATCTCTCCGCTGCAAGTTTGTAAGACTTTGTTATCTTAATGAAATGGTTGTTCAAGAAAAAATAAACTAATTTTATTAGAAAACGAGAAACCTATTATGATTTGTAAAAAGAAAGATGATTTTCATTCACAATTGAAAATTTGATTTTTGCTGATGACTTTAACTTAATAACTTGTATTAATCAACTATGAGTTGGTTTAGTGGTTAAACCTATTTATTACCGAAAACATAGAGATTTTAGAGGTTATATGTTCGATTCATATTAACAGAAATCTGCTATCTAAATAAGAGTTAAATTACATGGTTTGAATTTTGTCCCGGAGGGATGTATGGGTCTATAAATCCATAACCTCCTAATCATAAAATAAAAATAACTTGTATTAAATCATGGCTTTTGATAATTGGTGTTTCACTATTTCACACGAGTTTGGAACTTATGATGCAAATGAATGCCTTTTAATTTTAAGAGGTCCACTTTTAAAATATAATTTTATGGAGAAAAAATAAATATTAGAAAATTAACAAAAATACACTAATTTATTTTTTTAGTTACTGCAGGAAAAAAAGATTTATTGCAGTAAATATTATGTGAATTACTATTTCCCATGATTTTTTATGATATTAGAAATTATTAAAATATTATGTATTAAACTTATTTTCACGATCTAAATTTAAAATAAATGTAAATAACTAACTCCAATAATCCTTCAGATTTGAAATTATATAGATATTGGTAACCTAAAACGGTATGAGATTTTTAGCGGTAAGCTGGATCTTTTAGCGGTAAGCTGAAGTAGATAAGGGTCCGATTGGTAACTTAAAACGGTATGAGATTTTTAGCGGTAAGCTGGATCTGTTAGCGGTAAGCTGAAGTAGATAAGTGCTTATGAAATAGTTAAAAGCTATAAAAAAGAGCTGTAAATAAAAGCGGTATAAAAAAGCTGAGTGTAATACTGTTGGTAACGCTTTCCGTACAGCTTTTGTGATTGGTAACTATTAAAACGGTATAAGTGATATGGTTTTTGACGCATTCTAACCCAATGTTTTCAATGGTTTTTCGAGTCAAAGTGTGTTTTTAGAGTCTTTTAGTCCTTTATCGAGTCTTTTCAGGTTTTAGGTCGCTTTG